>CM053785.1:794279075-794976575 GCA_028749045.1 Cupressus sempervirens
GTAAGCTCTTAGGTTTTATTGTGACAACATGTGGTATTGAGATTGACCCTTAGAAGGTCAAACTTATTATGGATATGTCTCCTTCCAAGATGTTGTGAAAACTTCATACTCTCCAAAAGAAGTTGAAATTAGTTACAAGATTCATCTCACAACTAGCAAATAAATGTCAACCATTCACACATTTGCTCAAAAATGATCAAAATTTTGGATGGGATCTTATTTGCTAGCATAGCTTTGAATACATCAAGCAATACTTGGCCAATCCACCTATCCTTTTTTTTCTAGTTGTCAAGAGACTCTTGATATTTTACATTACAACTACACCAATAGAATTAGGCATGCTTCACACATAACTTGATGATAATGGGAAATAAATGGCTATCCACTACATCAGTTGTACTCTAGCTAATTATGAGCTTAATTGCATGCCTATGGAAAAATCTTGTTCAGCTATGGTTTTCACCACTCATAAACTCTACCATTGCATGTTGAGTCATAATGTGCAACTCATCTCCAAGATTTATCCTTTGAAATACATGTTCTCATGCACAACACTCATAGGTCACTTAGCAAAATGGATCATGCTTCTCAATGAATTTGACATTCAATATGTCAATAGAAATGCAATCAAAGGACAAGCTATAGGAGATCACTTGGCTAATGCACCCTTACTGGATAATCATTCTCTAGTTATGGAGTTTCTTGATGAACATCTCAGCATGATAGAGGAAGGAACATCATGGAAGCTATAGTTTGATAGATCTTATACATAACATGGTTCCCAAGAAGGTATATTGTTTGTCACCCCTCAAGGCAACTTCATTCCTAAGTCTTTGAAGCTTCAGTTCTAGTGTACAAACAACATATCAAAGTATGGAGCTCTTATTGTAGGGCTCAAAATAGAAGTTTAATGGAACATAAAAAAGCTACAAGTCTTTTGAGATTCACAATTGATTATCAAGAAAGTCCTTGATGAGTACCAAAAAAAAGATGATAAACTCCAACCCTACAAAGAATCGGTTGATCAATTAAAGAAACATTTCATTCAGATCCAATTCACACAGGTGCCAAGGTTGTAAAACAAGGATGCAAATGCCATGGCCACTATTGGTTCACTCTTGGAGATCCCTTAAGAAGCTACATACTATGAATTCTTAGTCGAGTAGCTACACAAGCCTACATACAAGAATGATAAATCAACACAGATATGCATCTTGGCTAGTCCCTAATCCCCTTGATACCATGAAACTCATACTTATCTAATAAATGATATCATACCTCCTCATCTCACAAGAACCAAATGCCAAAACCTCATTTGTAGAGTATTTCACTACACTATCATAGCTAACACCCTATATTGTCAAGGTTATCATGATACTCTCTCTCAGTGTTTAGATCAAAATGAGGCTCCAATGGCTCTCAAAGAGGTACACACTAAAATTTGTGGTGCTCACATGAGTGGTGTAGTCTTAGCTAGACAAATACATAGAGCTAGATACTATTGGCCTACTATAAAACATGATGCTTGTGATTTTTTCAAGAGATGTCTACCTTGTCTACATCATGAAAATTTGATACAAGCTCCAACTCAATATCTTCAACCCATTGCATAATGATGGGCATTTTTATGCTGGGGGTTTGATCTTGTTGGTGTTATTGCACCTCTATCTTCAAAAGGCCACAAATGGATCATCACCACAATTTATTATTTCACCAAGTGGGTTGAAGTAGTCCCACTTTTCACTACTACATGTGTTTAAGTATCTAATTCATTGTCTACCATATTATATGTTGCTTTGGTATCCCTGTTACCATTTTATAGACCATGGAGGTAACTTTAGAAACCTCAATATGGAAGAGTTGTACACCTCCCTCCACATTCATCATCATTTTTCCAGCCCATACTTCCCACAAGGCAATGGTTAGGATAAGGAAAATAATAAAACTCTACTCAAAATCCTCAAGAAAGTTGTCAATGATTCTAGCCATGATTGGCACTTACAAATCAACCCCACCTTATGGGCTTACTATACCTCATTCCATATATCCACAGAAACAAATTTATACTCCTTAGTCTATGGTGCCAAAAAAATTCTACCTATTGAAGTTGAACTACAATCCTTGTACATCTCTTTATGAGGAAAAATATCAGATGAGGATTATAGAGTAGCCAGACTCACATACCTAAATCTACTTAATGAAAAAGGGCAACATGCCTATGACCATCTCACAATCTATCAAAATTGCATCAAGAGAAACTTCAATAGGAAGGTTCACCCATCAAAATTTCAAGTAGGTGATATGGTTATCAAAGAAAACATGAAATTCAAAGAATATTAAGAAAAGAAGGGCGTATTTGAGTCCACATGGATTCTTTCATATATTGTCATTACATCTTTTAGGTCAGGAGCATATCAGCTATCAACAATTGAAGGTGAATCAATGAATGATCATACCAACATCATTCACCTCAAGCATTTATATGCATAAGATCCTCAGTGTATCTTTCTAATCCTATAAAAAAAATTCAAAATATCCAAGAAAGAAAACAAAAATAGTAAAGAAAAATAAGTGTCCAAAGGAAAAAACTTGGCAAGTCAAGCACTTTAAATAGGTACCTTGGTGAAAACTTACCAAATAGGCACCATGTGTACTTGGCCTTACCATTATTTATCACTGATCTACATTTTTCCACCATCTCTTCCCACATCTCATTATCCATATTCCCATTTTTCTAAGGTGTCCTAAAGATCCCATCACTGCACTATCACTATCACTATCACTATCCCCATACCTGAGCTTGGACGATGAATCAGAGAAGCATATTATATCATAACACTTCCTACATATACAATATCCATGTATCCTATCATATGTTTCATATCACATGCATCATATCAGTTGTATCCCACTTCTTGTATCATATCCCTTGTAAAAAGGTGTACCATATATTGATTCACATTATCTCCTCATCCTAAGATTTTTTTTCTATTATAAATAAAACTGATTACCTATCATACTAAATCTCCAAACACTTTGAAACTTTTGACAGTGATCCCTATAAATATTTTTGTCAATTTATTATATATACCCCTACAGTTAGTCCCTAGCTTAGTCCCATTATATATATCTCAACTTTTTCATGTTAGTTCATGTTTAATCACAATTTGCATTTCTCTTGGTTAAATATTTTAGTGAATCCTTATGGGTGATCTCTTGTCATCAAAGTATTTTCCACAAATATTTTGATTGCCTACCTCATTGTAGTCTTGAATACTACCAATACGTCCTTGCAGGATGCATTCTTCTAAATGTTTGATCTTGGTCCGTCAGTATCCAATCCTACTAATCTCTTTGGAAAAAAGGTTACTATTTTATGGATTTATTTTTTCTTTCAATATCAGAATTTGAAATTTTGGTTCTTATAAGTATATTTTCCAAGCAATTTGGTTGTTCCATCCTCAACGTCACCATGACCTTCTATATCATTATGTGTTTCAAATGGGGTAATTAAATCATTAGGTCTTGATTAAGTCTTTTTCTGCTTGTGAGTTAGTTGGATGTGACCCTTGCATGTTCCAAACATATGATCATTTCTAATCACATGATGCACTTGGGAAATATCATTTTCTTGTCGATTATCCAATATTGTTTCCACTTTGATTCCTCTAGGATTTATGTGTGATAGTAGGAGAATCCTTGTGTGGTTGCTTTGAGTCAGTATTATGTAGTATTGGAGAACATTCCTTGATATTCTTTGTAACTTTAGCATATCTCCAATATTCCTATGTCAAACTAAGTGCTCAAATTGCATGGAAATCATTCTTTATGAAGTATCCTTCCCTCAAGATTCATTCAAAAGTGCCCCCCAAACCTTCATTTTCATAAGAATTTTTTTTTCCCATCTCACCTTACCACATCAATCTTCCCAATCCTAGAAGCTCCTATTTTACCATACACATTTGTCCTACCAGGCTTATGGTTCTTATCCTTAACGAATCCATAATTCTTGTTTTCCCACCCCCATTTCACCCAACCTTTAAATTCCCATCTCCAAACTCACCTCTTCCTTTCTACTCTCATCCCCTCACCTTTCAAATCTCCCTATATCTCCTAAACAACTTGCGTTCAAAGTAGTGCACATTATTTTGTCCTACCATCCAAGGCTATGATTGATCAATGATATGTTACAAGTCCGTTACACCCTATCTCCCTTCTCCCACAGTCATTTCCCTATCATTATACTTGCATTACATTATCCCCATTCATTTTGGTTATTGTTTGCATAATCATAGATTTTTTAGGTTCACTTATCATTTTGCATTATCATAATCTTTTTACATTCACTTATAATTTTTCATTATTATAGTCTTTTTAGGTTCATTTTCATTTTACGTTATCATAGTTTTTCTCAAATTCATTTCTATTATCATTTGCATCATCATAGTTTTTAGATTCCTTTTAGTTATCATTTTGCATTTTCATAGTTTTCTTCTTAAGTTCATTCCTATTATCATTTTCATTATCATAGTTTTTAGATTCATTTTAGTTATCATTTTTCATCATCCTATTTTTTAGATTCATTTTACTTATCATTTTGCATTATCATAGTTTTTTTAGGTTCATTTCTATAATAATTTGCATCATAATAGTTTTTAGCTTCATTTTAGTTATCATTTTTCATTATCACAGTCCTCTTAGGTTAATTTTAGTTATCATCTTAGATCATCATAGTTTTATACTTCTTTCAAGTTATCATTTGCATCATCATAGTCTATTTTGATTCATTTTTAATTGTTCATTATCTCTATTATTTATTATACATGGTGTCCTTTTGCATTATTTTGATCCATTTTTTATTATCATTCTTTTCATTTTATATCTCATAACCAATATCACATCATGCATCATAAACATTAGTAACATCATGCATCTCATATATCTCATAAACAACATGTTAGTACTCTTATGCATCTCATATATCTAATGAATAATATCACATCCTACATCATAATCATCAATAACATCATGGCTATCATTCATATCATATAAAGCATCGCATCATGCATAACACATGTTAGTTCATCTAATTATAATATCCAAATACATCTCATAAAAGCATATAGTATAATAAAATCACATAGACACAATACTCATTACACCCATATCCCACCCCAAAGAATGCTCATCATCTATATATCATATCCTCCAAAGAATGCAAAATAAATCACCTACACTTGAAAGAATACAAAAATGTCCATCATAATCCAATATAGTGTCCATGTAGTACATACATCAATACAAGTACATCTGGGTCTGTACCTAGAAAAATACATCCCTATGCCAACAATATCCTGTAAACTCAAAAGACACAACATATCACTGCTCATCCACATCCTTGTCCATCCCCTCCTCTCTATGGGACTTATAGGGATTCCTCTCTACACCATGCACTACTACTACTAGTGGTGGTGGCCTCGTCTTCTCTCTCTCCTTCTCCTCCCTGCTATCCCTCTATCTTATCTCTCGATCTTCCTTGATCTATTGCTCTACCTTGTCCTTTGAGACCCACCAGTCCTATGAGATCCCCCAATGCTCCACCCACTCTCCCCACCACCCTACATACATGTGTGTATGCCAGCAATAACCAATCACATTGGATGCCTATAATGCTCGATCTATTTTTCCAGCATGGCTACATGGTATCTACTCCTATAAAATTTTACCCTATCCTACATATCCTTCACCTCCCCATCAATTGTATGAGCTCCTCCAACCCTCCCCCACCATCATTTGTACTCTAAGAGTCATCATCTCCATCACTATCCTTTCTCTCTCATCCTACAATACATCCACCCTCCCCTTGATTCTATCCCTTTCTGATTCAACCACCTCCAATCTCCCCTCTAGTAGATCCAACTCTAGCCCTAGTTCCCCTAGCTCAATTTGTACTCTATCAAGCTCTCCCTAGGTAGCATACTACTTCCTCTAGAACTAATCTTTCTCATCCCTCAACTAGTCCCTCTCTTATTGTGTATCTTGTAATAGTTGGCTCATGGAATTGCATGTCTACTACAAGGAGGCATATCTTCTCACCAGTCCACCATCCTCTCCTCCATTTGACAATCCAAGATGCTAGAAAGATTCTTTCAGAGAAGTCATTCCTAAAGGTGTGCCCCTAATATAAAATAAATTAAGTGTTCAAATGATTGATTTAGAGAATCCATTTTGTTGGATTTCCCAAGCTAGGTTGTGAAATTAAGAAAAGAAGCCTTGTGTAGAAAAAAAAGAAACAAGGTGCCCAAGGTATTGAAGGAGTATTACTCATGCTACAATATTGAATTAAAGAAGAAGAAAAGTTTATAGAAAGCTAGGACTATGCTTTCTCCTTTGCATATGAAGAATTTTTTTGTAATCCCTTTATCTGGATCTTGAAGTAAATAGGGGAGTTACCATTAAGTCAAAATCAACTAAATCAGTAAAGTGGCCAATCTCACTACTATATAAGCTTTAAGTAAATGATAAGATTATTAGATTTATGAATCTTCATCTATCGGTTGAAGTGGAAAATTTTAAATAGCTATTAACCATCACATTTATTACAAATCCTAATGTTAGAGTATTTTGTTATGATTTACTTCATTCATGTGGTGCCAACTTTTAGATTTCTGCATCTATTCCACTATGGCCTCACCTCCTCTTGCCTCCTCTTCTCCTTCCCTCTCCCTTCCTCCTCCTCTCCCCTACATCATAACCTTTTCTTGTTGTCTCAACTCCCTTTCCTTGTACCTCGTCCTCCTCACTAATCAAGTGATCTCTCTTTCCACCATCACTTCCCTAGTCACTTGTTCTCTCCCCACTAGCCTTAGGCATTGAATGAATCCGTATAGCTTTATAGACCTAGCATATACCATCCTACCAAACTAGTCCCAATCTTAGGGTGCCATATCTTTCCATGCCTAGAAAAGTCCCTCTCTGTATAGGGGTGGCCCAAATAAATTAACTAACTCCCATGTAACTCCTTGATACCAAACAAGATCTCCTGGCACATCCTGCAACCATCTGAACTACTACAACACCTTATCTAGCCAATATTGCTTGGCTATGTAGTCTCATTGACCAAACATGAAACACATAGATATCATGTATGGAAGTTGTTGGCTCTCCTCTGCCCATGCCCTGAGACCTATATATGCCCTCCAGGTCACTTCTCGATTCTCATCTATCTAGACTTGTCAGTAGTCCACCTCCTCTACATGGTGGTATGTCAAAGGAACTCCATAGCTATACACCATTAGCTCCTCGAGATGCTTATCCCTCTACTCAATTTTCCTAAAAGAAAAAATATGATCCTAGGCCCATACCTATAGTAGGGTCAAAAAGCCCATGCTCCTCTCCTGATGGCACCCTACACCCTGATATACTATTTCATGTAAATCTCTATATAGCTCTATGAGCATCAATGAGCCTTATGTACCTAGGATTCAATTATGTATGATCTGAATGATCTAGAAATAAACAACAATGTCACTCTTGTTCCACTAGTATTTGGGGAAATATACCCCAACACTATCATGCACACATAGAAATATATGTATCACTTTGTAGCCACCTGATCCAAATGATCATCCAATGCAAACTAACCCCTGCAAATATGAAACTAATCTCTAATCCCCACCAGTAATTGTACTTCCCTCTCACCTATAACTCCTCTCATTGCCATCACTAGTGTATTTTTCACTAGAAACCAAATGATCATGTACACATCGTCCAAGGTGATGGTCATCTCTCATGTTGAGAGATGATATGTCCCTATCTCATTGTAGCTTGCACAAGTTCTCATCATAGCCATGTATGTCCGTGTATGTGGTATCCTAGCTAGATATCCTAGCCTAATAGCATTAATCCTCACCCAGTCCACTAGTATGAACTCCTCTCCAACACACAATACTATAGCACATCGCTCTTGCAACACTAATGTATCTAATGACCATTGAATCCAAAAAAATCACACCTATGTTAGTTCCTCTTTCCACTAACCCCTTCTTCCCATATTTCATAAGTTTTTTTTAATACATAAAACATAACCCTCTAACCACATTCCTGCAAGTGGGTTTGTTTTCTCACAACCCATCCCTATCCCCACATTCTTGCAATTGTAGATTTTAGTGAGAATGTGTCTCACTTTTCATACCATTGTAAAACTAATTCTCATTTCTTTGTTGACTTTCTCCTAACACACCATTACATGTGGGAATGCATTCCCATAGATAGGAATGATTTGTCACATTAAAACCTACTATTCCACATAATCTGTAAGCCAAATTTTCTTTCTTGCAAAAATAACTTGACACTCTCCTTTTTCCCCTTTAACCTTGGCCCTTTTGCAGGATTGTGATCCTACTAACCCCTTGCCTATGAGACTGCACTTTTAATTTTTTTGTAATACTATAAAAAACAAAATACAAAACTGAAGTGAAAAGTTTTAGTGTCTACCAAATTATTTGGTGTCTAGCATGTCTGCATGCATCGTACCCCATCCACCTAATGTTCTAGTCATCCTTGCACAACTATTACATCATTTAATGTAGAGCTCCCAACTGACAATATCTCACTATAAATATGAGAGAAATTACTCCTTTCTAGCCCTCCTAGACCCTCGTATAGGCCTCCTATGGTGCCATAATTTCCTCTTTGACCCCTCTAGCACCCCTTTTCCCTCTATCCCTAGCAATTTTTCAATTTTAATCATCATCTAGTCCCTTTGCATCCTCTTTCTCACCCTAACTTGTTGTATATTTTGAAGAAGTCACCAAGCATTGTCTTCTCTCAACATTTACTTCTTAAGGGGCATCACACAATCCAATCTCTCCTCTTTCTATTTGAGACTAGGGAAACTGTAGTGCCTTAAAATCTTCTTCGTATCATTTACATCCAAACTTCTTTGAAATAATATTGTTCCAACACTATGTCAAAGAGGGGAAAAATGTAGATACCTAAATCTAATTACATCACCAAATAATCTTATTTAGTCATCTTCTAAGACATTATTGATTAAATATTTAATTAATTTACCATCATTCCCTAGCTAATTAATTAATTTAATTAACTATAGTCTAAGTTGATCAAATCAAATGACAACCTAAAGTCAAATTTATTTAAATTCTTATTCTTCTATTATATGAAATAATTGCACTATAGCTATTTAATTTAATCTCACATCCCCCTCTATTTAATAAATCAATCCCTAAAACCACTAACCTTTTCCAAATCCTATAATTATCCAAATCCCCTCCTAAGCCAAGCCTAATATCACTCTTAAATATGTGCACAAGTTTAAACAAGGGTTAAAGACTTTCTAACCCAAAACAATTTCAAAGTCCTATCTCATCTTTCTTACAATCCTATCCAAAGGACTTTAAGACTCTTACATGCCTTAATGGCTCTTTAAGGCCTCTTACATCCCTCTTCTACACTCCTTCCCCCTCATAACTCCCTTTGACCATCCCCTCTTTCCCCCACCCAATCCCCTTGTCACAAGGATATGGATTTAAAGAAGCACAATCCATGTGCTTCCCCTTCCTCGCATCCTAGTCCTCCCTCATCCTTTTCTCATCCTTGCATCCTAGCCACCCATTTCATTGCACCTTGAGCTATAAATTGGACCCTCCCCCTCTCAAAATCAATCCACTTCCCATACAAACTTATAATTCTATTTTGAGAGCTCTTAAACTATCAAAATACCATCTACAATGGCAAAATTCCCCCATGCTCCCATTGTAAAACCTTTCACCCACCCTCATAATTGACCATAATTTACCACTTGAAGCTTGAGATCATTATGAACACACTTCCACCATGATTTTGGACATATCAAGTTATCAAGGTCACACATAGGGAGATCATCACACTTGGTTTGCATTCCTGTGCAATGTCTCCTTTATCCTTTCATGAAGTTTGTTTTTTTCCTTTAGTTTTGTAAATGTTAGATTCATTTTAATGTTCTTTAAATACTAGGATTTCATAGCATACACCTTTCACAAGACATGGAACATCATTACAAAATTTAACACAACCACCCTTGTATGGTCCAATGTCCTCAAATTTACTTCTATCACCAGTCATGTGATTAGAAAACCACTATCAATTATCCATCTATTACTTTTATTCACATAAGAAACTAATGCAGTTTTCTCATATTTATCATAATATTCTTTCATGAAAACATAAACTACCTCTTCATCATTACTTCCAGTATCAATTTCTTCTTCAAAAATATAAAAAAATTTCTTACCTTTGTTCTTGTAGTCCTTATTCTTCTTGATTCTCCTTCTTTTCATCATTGTCTTCTCTATGAGGACACCTTGCAACAATATGACCAACCTTATTGTATAAAAATTAAACAATGGGAAGTTTACCTTTGTATTCTCCTTTGCCTCTTCCAAAGCTCCTAGCTATCAATGCTTCAAGTTCATCATGTTCATCATTAGAAGTATCACTACCACCTTTTACATGTTTTCCTTTTCCTTTCTTGCTAAGAAGTAGTTGTGATTTAAAAGAAAATTCAATAGTAGCAGGAGTGTAATTATCAAAATTAGACATCTCAAATGTATTAAGCCTACTAATTACACTTTCTAGGGTTAGGGCATAACCTAGTGTACATATTAGTTCTTGTATTGTAGAAATATTAATAACATAGATAAGAAGTAGAGTTCTCAATACCTTGTTGATTATTGTTTCATCTTCAATCTTTCCTTTAGGTCCTCTAACAGAATTGACAACCTCTTTTATTCTTGTACAATACTATATTATGTTTTCACCTTGTGTCATTCTCATTTCATCAAACTTACCTCTCAAACTTTCTGATTTGTCTCTTAAGACATTATAATCTCCTCCATATTTTATCCCACATTTCCTTTGAATTCTTGTACTCTTTTAGATCATCAAACTCAATATAACTTGGGGCTAAAGAAATCTAAAATATTGATTGATTATGTTCTTTCTTTTATTTTTGTTATTGAGAAATCAAAGGGACTATTGTTATGTCCACATATGCATTGTCCAAAAATTCCAATGCATCATCACCAATACTAGCTATATGTAACCTTATCAAGGTTTTCCATGTAGGAAAAATTTCCTTTTTCCACTTTGGTACCTTTCTCTTGTATTCCATTATGTTTAGCTCTGACTACCTTTAATATTCTCTCTTAAAGCACCAATGCTCTGATACCAATTGCTAAAATATTTAGAATAACTAAGAGGGGGATGAATCAATTATCCAAGGTCTAGATGTACCAATCGAAAAAAAAAATACTTAAACAACTTCAGATCTTATCATTCCATTGCTTAGTCTCTACTATAGAATATAAGTAACATTAGCTAGTTGTCAATTATTCTAAAATAGTAGACTTGTAGAAAGTAAACATTAATTAGTAAAACATCATAATAAAATCAATAAAAGTTTGACACTAGGATTTAACATGGAAATCCAATTTGGGAAAAACTAGTAGCAACATATTGCTAATTTTCACTATTTTGAAGTGAGTCCTGTTAGGAGCCAACCCTATTAAAGGTTATAAGAGACACTGTTAAATGTGACCTTGTTAAAAAATTTAATCACCCTAATAGGAGTGGCCTTTCTAGAGGACTTTAGAACATTCCATTATAATGTCACCCTACTAAAGGATTTACATAGAATGTTAAGTTCCTATGACTGTTAGGTCAACCTTGATTAAAGGATTTCAAATATTATTTACAATAATTAGAAAGTAACAACTAGTTTGATCTGTTAAGTACAACTCACTTTGTATGTATAGATTTCTATTCAACTCTCATTTACTAATTCACTAGCTAGCCTCCATTGTCATCTCTATTTTGATTCTCTTGGAAACCCTTCAAGAGAACATAGTTATTTTCTTCTCAAATTCATTCAACCTTCTTCTTAGATTTTCTAGTCAATAACATCATTAATAGCTCCAAATCTCTAGAACTCCATCACAAATGCATATCCTCTCTGCACTCTATAGAAATTCCTCTTTTGTATCTTCTTAATTGGGTAATTCTAATATTTTTCCACTTAAATACCACCATTTATCTTAAGGTTTATGACTCAATCTATCAAATGCAATGCATTTGACCATCATTCTATTTTCTAGAAAGTTCTCTTGGAATCCGTCTTTGAAGTCATTTACCTAATTCTCTCTTGGAATTAAATGATCCAACTCATCAATCCTTATCTTCAACACACTTTCCATATCCCATGAAATCAAATTATTCTGTTGGAAATTATGATTCCTTGTAAATAGTTAAAATGTTGTTCTTTGATCAACATTGAGTTTTGACACTCAGTCATTACTAGGTTACTTGGTTGCTATAAAAAAAAATTCTTGGCACATACACTATCCCTTAGTCGATATTAATGCTTAGTAAACACTAATTTTTGTTGGTATTTAGTGTGGCTCGATTGACATCAGCATTACCCAACATGTTCACCAAAATTCTTTAGTCTTATAGTCTACTTCTCAGTCAATCCTATGCATTATATCTAACTTTTCTCACACTTTCAAGACTTGAACATTATTGTATTCTCCACCTACAACATGATTTAAATAATCACTTTATCTTGTCAAAGTCCAACTAATAAAATGTCCATTTATATTTTTCTCATTTTAACTCAACCTATCCTCTAGATTCTTTTGTTATGAACAACTTCTTGAATCCCCTTCATCAATCACATAGAAATGACATTTATATTAGATAACACTCTCTCACTAGTAGATTTTACATCAATGAAAACATAACAATTGTTTAAATTTTAGTTTCCAATAATTATTTCCAAGAAATATCTTTGGTCTTGATAGACCCTACTCAACCCATTAATCTTGGAACAAAATAGAGTCCTTAGATTATTTATTTATACTAGTCACTATCAATAGAGAAAAAAGAGGGGTTTACAAAATTCAATAAAATTTTCTTATAACTATTCTAATATGCTAGAGCTTGACACTAATATCTTTATGCATCATATATCCATATCTCATAGTGTAAAACTAGTTAAACAGAAGCTCAAAAAATTATATCCACGTGTTTCTCTTAGTCAAACTATAGTTAGAGAAACTTATAAAAGTTAGATTTATTAGAGTTTTTGAGTATAATTAATGGGTATCAAATATGCCACTAGTATCTAAACATAACAAAATTATTTGTGTATGTAAAATTTTTTGAGACCTAAATAAAGAATTCCCATAGGATGACTTTCCACTTCGAGATATAGACTTGATAGTGAACATGAATTTGGGCTATGAAATGTGTATTGCATGCCCCTAGTTCACATTTTTGTTATCATTGCCAAACTCTTTTAGGCCAATTTCATGTTTAATGATTAGTAGCATTGTTTAGAGATTATTCGATGTTGATTTACATTCAGTTTATTATATGATGAGATTTCTTGGTACTCTATATTTCATGTATATATGATGATTATTCAGTGGTTTTAGTTATTGATGATGATCAGTTAGATGGTTTATCATATGTTCTTTCTTATGGATACTTACCCCATACTTGCATGTGTATGGTGCGCGTGTTTGTTTTCTTTATGTATGGCATTTCTGATGTGGTTAAGGAAGGGAGTTGTAGTCACCTACTAGTTGGGATCTACATGATGCACCACTTCCTGCCATTTCCTATTTAACTTAGAATATTGTGTCTTTACATGTGTGGATTTTATGCAAGTTGTAGGTACCAGGTATCAACTTCCTTGAGTTGCCAGGATGAGTGTACCCTATCACATTATCTCAATGGTAAGAGAGGGGAGATAAATTCGTAAGTCCAAATCCTAAACCTTTAAGCCATTTATCCTAATTGAAAATTAGGACAAGTATCTAAGTCAGTACCCTCTGAATGCATTGAATGACATTAATTTGTGATCATAACCCTTTTGTTTGATTTGGTATGTGTTTTTCTATGATGGGTTTTTGTATGTTGTTTTACAAGTCTTTGATGTATTTTCTATTAATTAAGTTTAATTAAAAGATTAATTAATGATTTAATTTAATGGGAAAATATTATGATATTTTAATATTTAATTATATTTATTTAATTGAGAAATTAATTAAATATAAAAGAATTAAGTTTGAAGATAAAAGTTATAAGTCTAAATTTAGAATGTGATAATCTTTATTTAATTTAATAATAATATATTTAAAGTTCATTTTTAAATAAATGCTAATATTATTATTATTTAAGTTAATAAATATTTTATCAGTTTCTAAAATAAATTAAAAGTGAAAGGATATTAAATTATTAAAAAAGAATTCTAGTTCGTATGATATGTGCATAAGATTAAAATAATAGAAATTAATTAAACAACAAAAAACATGTGAATTCAATAAAGATATTTAATTGCATTAAGTGCGCATGGAACTAAATTTAATAAATTAATAAAAATAGAAGTTAAGTGAAAATTAAATAAAGTTATTTAATCATTCACTTAACATGCATGAAAAGATAAAAGAAATATTAATAAAAGATAATTTTAGAATTAACTTTGGTGAGCATAGAGTTCTCTTAGGTGAACTCACAATTAGTTTCTCGATTTAAGGATAGAGAACCCTTTATCACAAGGAGAAGGTTCATTTTGATGGGCACAAATTTTTAGAGATGAATTTGGATGTGAATTTTGGAAGAAAATCTTCTCACAATCCTCAGATGTTTGTGTGTTAGCATTAGGTTCAGGCCTAGGGTCTTGTGTTTTGATCACTAATTGAATTATACAATTTGATATTCCTATCTACTTCGTGATTGTAAGAACTTGTCTTCTCAATTTTCATTATACGAATGTGTCAATTCTATGTTCTGGATCATTTTCTATCTGATGTCATCTATAAATCTAGTTTGAAAAACTATTTAGGAAACCTCGTTCTACAAGTGCAAGAAATTAGATCTAAATCAGGCTTTGGGTTTGAATTAAAATGGGATTGAGAAATTTAAATTTGGAAGGGTTTGATTTTGGAAATGAAATCATAGATTGAAAATTTGAATGGTTCAACTTATTTTTCCTATCAAATTAAAATTTCAATTATTTATAAAAAATAAAATAAAACAAATATATCTAAAATTATTGATAAGGGAGGAAAAAAATTCTTTGTAATGAATTTTATTAAAAATAAAATTATGTATATATTATCATGTATTTGAAGGGGGTTTTGAAAAGGTTAAATAAAATATAATTGTAAAAAAATTGTAATAATAATAAAATTGATAAGTAGGAGATGATTTCGACAGCTAGTCAAATTGTGATGTGAATATCAGGATTTAACTATGTGATTTTGAGTCAAACTCGATGACTCATGTTTCATGAGTAGTGATTCAACATGAATCCATCTCTCATGAGAATAAATGGAACACTTAGCACTCATTGGATCTAGGTGATGCTCACAGGGTGAAGCACCGGGACTTCCCGGGAGGTCACCCATCCCAATACTACTCCAGCTTGAGCGCGCTTAACTACGGAGTTTCCTCCATAGTTAAACCCAAAGCTTGCAACCCCATTTGCAAAACCTTCACCAAGTGTTGTGCCTTATGAACCATTCATTAGAAAGCCCCTTAAGCTCATCAATTGATAAGTAGGAGATGATTTCCACAGCTAGTCAAATTGTGATGTGAATATCAGGATTTAACTATGTGATTTTGAGTCAAACTCGATGACTCATGTTTCATGAGTAGTGATTCAACATGAATCCATCTCTCATGAGAATAAATGGAACACTTAGCACTCATTGGATCTAGGTGATGCTCACAGGGGTGAAGCATCGGGACTTCCCGAGAGGTCACCCATCCTAGTACTACTCCGGTGCTTCACCCCTGTGAGCATCACCTAGATCCAATGAGTGCTAAGTGTTCCATTTATTCTCATGAGAGATGGATTCATGTTGAATCACTACTCATGAAACATGAGTCATCGAGTTTGACTCAAAATCACATAGTTAAATCCTGATATTCACATCACAATTTGACTAGCTGTGGAAATCATCTCCTACTTATCAATTGATGAGCTTAAGGGGCTTTCTAATGAATGGTTTATAAGGCACAACACTTGGTGAAGGTTTTGCAAATGGGGTTGCAAGCTTTGGGTTTAACTGTGGAGGAAACTCCGTAGTTAAGCGTGCTCAGGCTGGAGATGAGTAGTACTGGGATGGGTGACCTCCCGGGAAGTCTCGGTGCTTCACCCCTGTGAGCATCACCTAGATCCAATGAGTGCTAAGTGTTCCATTTATTCTCATGAGAGATGGATTCATGTTGAATCACTACTCATGAAACATGAGTCATCGAGTTTGACTCAAAATCACGTAGTTAAATCCTGATATTCACATCACAATTTGACTAGCTGTGGAAATCATCTCCTACTTATCAATTGATGAGCTTAAGGGGCTTTCTAATGAATGGTTCATAAGGCACAACACTTGGTGAAGGTTTTGCAAATGGCGTTGCAAGCTTTGGGTTTAACTATGGAGGAAACTCCATAGTTAAGCGCGCTCAGGATGGAGTAGTACTGGGATGGGTGACCTCCTGGGAAGTCCCGGTGCTTCACCCCTGTGAGCATCACCTAGATCCAATGAGTGCTAAGTGTTCCATTTATTCTCATGAGAGATGGATTCATGTTGAATCACTACTCATGAAACATGAGTCATCGAGTTTGACTCAAAATCACATAGTTAAATCTTGATATTCACATCACAATAATAATAAAAGTTTATACATTAAAAAAAGTATATAATAAATTTTTTTAAAATATATATTAAATAAAATAATATACATTTTTAATCGGTAGCCTTACGCTTGCCTTATTGCGTAATCATAGTACCTGCGATGAGGTCATAAAGGGGCCACATGATTTTCCTTGGCCGGCAGGCCCTAAACGTAGAGTTAATGATATTTATATGTTTTTTTAAAACTTGTTTTAATATACACTTTAATTAATACTTATTTACTATATAATATATCTTAATATTATATATTATATATTATATATTAAATTTAAAATTTTGTATTGTTGATTTTATTGATAGTAAATTTTAATTCTTTTTATTAATAGTTAATGTCGTTTTATTTAAATAAATATTAAATTAATTAGATTTAGTTTAAAATTAAGTTTTATCTATTGTGAAGAATTATTAATTGATAAAATTTAGAAACATTGTTAAAAATGAATATTAATGAAAAATAATTAAACATTTTAATTATTATTATTAAAATACTATTGAGAAGACAATTTGATTATTAAAAAATTCAGTAATAATTAATCAGATTATTTAATTAAATGAATTTTTAAAGAAATTGGAAATTGGAATTGATAGTTAGGAATGACTAATTTTGTTTAAAGAAGATATAGAGTTACTTCATTATTTATATTAATAAAATTAATTTTTAATCAAATAGTATTATTAAACATCAATTATTATTATTTTAATAATTTAAATAAATGATTACCTTTGATTATTTAAGAAAAATTTACTTAAATCAAATAGGGGAAAATTGCATATTACTTATAAGAATGGGTTACTGGTAGGGGTAAATGATGAGTCATATCTTTTTGGAACATATGTTTAACCAAAAATTGAAACCTCGTTGTTTAACTCAAACTTTATATCTTCAAATCAAACCAAACTATTAGACTATGATGTTCCTATGTACTATTTATGCTTTGGGGTGTTGGGGGTTGTTTTAGCTTTGACCAGTCTTAGGTTGTTTACCAGAGGCTTGGGAGTAATGCAAATGTGATGCTATGATGATTTGTTCTCGATTGTTTTAAACCCAACCATGGTGATGTGTTGATATGCTCTATGATGGATGTTTTTACTGGTTGTTATTGCTTTCCAGTTTCCTTGTGTGAAGCTGAGGTGTATGTTTATGAGATACCTGACTTAACCATTTTTGAGTCTCGATCAGTTATATTTGATAACCATTTTTGAGTCATCGATCAGTTATACTTGGGTTACTTTCAGTCACTTTGAGAGGGCTGAGATGTTTTAGATGATTTATTCTTTATAATGTCATGTGGTGACATGTTTTGACTTGACCATTTTGGATTCTTCGATTAGTATTATGATTTATTATTGGGATACTTTCTAGTTTCTCATTGGAGAACCATTGGATATTGTGATTTATCATGGATGCCTTCAGTTGTTGATAGCGAACTATTGTGATCATTATGATTATTATTTGATGCTTATCAGTTTCTCATGGAGAACTGATGTGATTATTGTGGGTTATATTAATGATGCTTCCAGTTGCTTGTATAGGACTGAGGTGATTTTATTATGATTCTTTGATTTGTGATTTCATGAGCCTAGGGTAGGTTATCTATGTCTAGTGTCGAGAAGTGGCTTGCAATGGGGGTCAGGGCCCTAAGAGGCTGCCTGGAGAAACCCATTGTAAGTTTTTTTAATAAGTGATAACATTTACACTAAATGGGGATTAAAATGAACCTAATAAGATAATTTTATGTTCTCTCCCATGCCTTGAGTGCTAGTATAGACTAGGATGGGGTAGAGAGAATGCTTGTTTGCGACCTTGCATTCTGTAGTATGCCTTGTCAATATGAGAGGATACTAGTGGCCACAGGGATCACTAGGGACCCAAGATTCCTAAGGGATTTCTTGGGTAACTTCTATGTGACTTTTGTGATGATATTTTCTTTCTTACATAGTAGATTCCTACATGTCTTTGTGGTGCCTCTAGGTTTAGATGTCGATCTATGTGACTTTTGTGATGATACTTTCTTGCTTACATAGTAGATTCCTATATGTCTTTGTGGTACCTCTAGGTCTAGATGTCGATCTATGTGTTGGAACCTTTGAGTTAGTATACTTTAAGGATTCCTAGACTTAGAGAGTATTGTGTTGTGTGATTGATATCCTATTTTGGGACTTGAGACTATGTCCTTAGCATGGTGGGAGTGGGCCATTTAGGTTCCATGTGGTCGGGTAGTGGTGTTTTTTAATCTCACCATTGAGATCTGTTCATAGTCACCATGGCTAGAGCTTCTTGGTTCTTCTTATGTTGTATTTTTCTATGTTAGATTTCCTTATGATTATATTTTAGTATGTAATAGGAGTGACATCCCTATTACTATAGTACCAACAATCTTATTAGTGACTTGGGATGTTACGTGTGGGGGATGGCTAGGACCCACAATGGTCTAATGATGCTATTGATGGTTGGAAGGAATCACACACTTAGATTAGTTGTGTTTTATGATGGATAGTTGTATCATGTATGTTATTAGTTTCATTTACTTTATTGTACTTTGTATCATGGATTCAAGGATGATGGTGTATGATTATGTGTATATTCTTTTAGCCTTTCATACCTTGTCACATGTACAATGGATGATTGAGCATTCCAAATTTCATTTGCCAAGAGGCATTCAGAACAACTATATATTATGGACATTGGATTTTTCATTATTCTTTCATGTGAATATGGTAGTTGTTAGACTTAGAATTAATTAAATTTAAATGTGACTCAACCTCATGGGATCCATAAGGAATGTAACCTATTATGCATGCTTATAGTTGATTTTATGTTACTACTTCCTCTACTATGTGTTTGATGTGTATGATTATCTTTCTTGTTTATAAAAAAGATTTTTTTTGACAAACTTAGTAAAACTTTAGGTTAATTATTTTGGATCCCTTGGCAATGTGTTGCAAAATGTAGTCTCTTATGGATGGGCTTATGGGGTATTACTAGATTAGGATAGCTCTTTAAGATCAAGAAATGATAACTTTCACATGTGCATGTGAAACCTTTTGTTGGAATGTCATGTCATATGGATTGAAAAATTCTAGAGAAACTTACCAAAGAACTATGACAACAATATTTCATGATATGATGCATAAGAATATGGAAGATCACGTAGATGATACCCTAGCTAAGTTCAAGAAAACAACTGCACATCTTGAAGATTTGGTAGTCATACTAGATCATATGGAACAATTCCAACTTAGATAAATATAAAGAAATGTGCTTTTGGTGTTACCTTGGGAAATTTACTTGGATACATCATTTCTTCCAAAGGAATTGAAGTCGATCTTGAGAAGGTACAATCCATTATGGATATTCCACCTTGTCATAATATCATTAAAATAAGAAGTCTTCAAGGATGTCACCAGCCAATTAGGAGATTTATCTATCAACTTGTTGATAGGGGTCAACCATTTAACAAAAATATGGATAAGGTAGCTACACATATTTGGAACAAGGAATGCCAACAGATCCTAAGCCAAATCAAAGAGTATCTTACAAAATATCTTACCTCAATGCCTTCTATTCTAGACAAAATCCTCATTTTATTCATTTTAGCTACATATACATCCTTAGGAGCATTACTTGCACAACAATATGAGAATGAGAGAGAAAGAGCTATATGCTACATCACTCACAATTTAGTAGCCTATGAGATCAATTATAATAACATTGATAAAAATTGTATTGCTATTGTTTTTGCACCTCAAAAACTAAGACACTACATGATTGCACATACCATACACCTAGTAGAAAAATTGACCATCTAAAGTATCTATTATGTAAGGCTATCCTTATTGGGTGATTGGCTAAATGGATGATGATTCTATTAGAATTTTACATTGAATATTTTTATTATAAGTCCATTAAAGGTTAGGCTAGTGTAGATTAGTAGGATAATTTTCCTTTACAAGATGACATTTCTATGCAAATATATTTTCTTGACTCCTTCATTGTGTACATGACTGAGCATACATGAAAAATGTTTTTTGATGTCTATTTTACACAAAAAACTTAGGTGTTGGGATATTGTTTGTCACTCCTCATGGTTACTTCTATTTCCAAATCCTATAAGTTATCATTTCCATGCATAAATAATATTGTTGAGTATAAGACTCTGACAAATGGGATAAATTTAGTGACTAAATGTAGAATCAAAGAGTCACACATATTTGGGTACTCTTAACTAATTATCAATAAATTTAATAATGACTGTCTAACTAAAGATAAAAATCTTGTTCCCTATAATAAATTTGATGATTATTTAAAGATCTACATCTCTTTCATTCCTTTTCAGTGGACAATTAGAGAAGAAAATAAAAGACCTAATGCTATGGAAACATTGGCTTCTATCCTACAAGTTCAAGAGCATTAGTCATGATTTGAGTTCTTGGTGGAAGAACTCCATCACCCAACCTTTCATTCTCCTAAAAACCATGTCATTTGGACTAGTGCATTAACTTGATCCTTAAACTAGAAATTATTTTGTGATATCCAGTGATAATTAGGGAGAAATTATGTATCAATTGTTTACATTTTCTAAGAATGTATCACTTCCTATGAAAAAATCCTAGAAAATAATGATGTCTCATGATTTTTTGAAATTGCTCATAAATTGACATCAAGTATAACTTAGAGATACATGAAAAAATTTGATTATACATTGATATATCCTTAATTTCTTTGATTATTTTCATATTATAAGTCAATGTCTCTAAAGTGTTTTAAGTTGCGATGTGACAAAATCCTTTCAATCGCTTCATCCCTCTAGCTAGATCTCTAACTATTTTAGGGCCTCAAAGTTGTGAAATAGTCTTCAACATGGTCATTGCAACATTGTAGGCATGAATGTCAACCTTCAAGTTTGGGTTGTGAAGAGGGGAATTAAGCTAGACCACAAGGTCATGACTAAAAAGTTACAACTTTAGGCTCAGATGATTAATGATAGAATCATTGAAGCCAAAGAGTTCATGAGTGATGAAAGTTTCATTAAAACTAAAGAATTTAAAATAATTTTGTTTAAATTAAAACAAAATGAAATATCATTATAAATGAATCCTGGTGATTCTGATGAAGTAGTAGTTGAAATGGATCAAAGGCTACAAGATTATGACCCTACAAGTGAAAATCAAATTGTAGAAGAGGCTAGACAGTTGATACACAGGAGTGGAATGACTATCATCCTAGGATGGGATATAAGTTCCTAATTCTTGTTAGATCAAGTAAGAAGGAAAGAAAGAGCAATATCATTCAAAGGTGAAAATCAGTAGAGGTAGTTGAGAGGATTTGGATATAACATTAATGTCCAAACCATGACAATATGGAGTTTCACTCTAGAAAACTAGAATCCCACCCTCATGGAAATTAAGGATCCCCCCAAGGAAAATGTAATATTTTGGAATGTCCATTCCACCTCAAGAAGCCAAATTTATGGGTTGTAAACTTCAACATCACTATTAGGTAAGAACATAATTGATGCCCTAGAATAATAGTTGGAAGGAGCCTATGTGAAGTGCATCATGACTAGGAGGCAATATGAGGAGGAAATGAGGAAACCATATGTCCTAGAACAAAAGAGCCTCCAAATGGAAAATGAGATGGTAGCATTGAAAAACACTATTAGATATGCTAGAGAGATTGAAGATAAGGGCATGTAGAGAAAGGACCATCCACTTGAGATAAAGGATATGCCAGGTTAATCTGTGGTATTGGATGAAAAGGAATTAGAGTCCAACAAGGAGATTGAAATCAAAACCATTAAGAACTTGTTGACTCATAAGGTATTTTGCATTGAAATTGGTCTCTCAGAATGTACATAACAACTTTCTTGTTTTGCAAGGATCAAAATATAAATGTTTTGAGGTTATTGATTTTTTATTCCCTTTTTTCACCACATGGGGTCCCTATACCCAATTCTTTGAGACCCTTGTGCCCATGCTTCCCTAGAAAAAAGACTTACCAAAGGGCAAGTTATTACTATTAGAAAATTCTTTTACAAGGTAAAAGAGTTGAATAGTTTCTTTGTGGGAAAGCTATAATTAATCCAAAATAAGATAAGAACCATTGCCACAGGAACACCTAATTTTGTACCCATCATTTTGGATAATTATCAAGGAGTCAAGGAATGGATAGAATGGTCATCTTCCTTTAATACCACCTTGAATCACTCTAGATTTTTGGCATACTTCAATGCTAAAGCTAATATTTTAGTAGTGTATGATTTAATAGATATGTTATATAAATTAGAGTCAGAGATGGGAAAGATAACTATAGAGGTTAAAGCTATAACTGATGCTAAATGGAACAAGTGCCTTGAAGAATTAGATGGTATTAGATATGTCACATGGCTAGATGTGGACACTGACATAGTGATTTGGGAGGTTATAGCAAGAATAAAGGCCCTACCCTCTGGGGATAGTGACTAGGCAGTTTGAAGATACAGTTAAAGGAAGAAATGAAAAAATGAAGAAAAAGGTGAAGAAAAAGATAGGTTTTTAGAGAACAAATAGTCTTCTGCTAAAGACACCTCAAGAAAGTGCCACTTTCCCATTTTGCAATTGTTTCCCCAATTTTGATCAAATACAGAAAATGTTTGAAAAGTTACCATGTAAAATTTCTTTTTATTTTAATTCCAAATAAAATTTTGACATGTGTCCTACCATCTAAAGCTTGTCACAATCCTTTCTCATAAAAATATTTTCAAGATGTGGAGTGAGGGTCTGAGTCCTATAGACATTTAGTATATTGCTAGAAGTTCTCTAACCATCTTTTTGCTATATGGGATAAAGTAAGAAGAAGAATATTAGTATGTAAATATTTAAGAAGATAATTAAAGAATAAGTCATGTCAATCGCTAGGTGCACCTACCTTGGCCCTACAAAGCATAAAGAGCATAAAGCCCTTATGTGCTTTGTTGAAGTTGATCCAAATCTAAGATAATTTTTATTGAATATGGGAACTAGCTAATCCTTAGGATTTTATTTATCTTCTACATCCTAGTACTCCTTGTTGGAACCTATAGCATTTTGAAACACCAACAAAATAGTGACTCTGCAAGGGATTCTATAGAAAGAAATTAATTCAAAACTATTGGAATCTCAATTGTAAGTTATTCATTTGTAGTTATATATCCTCTAGTTTGTGCTTGTGTTTGATATTTATTCCTTTTCAGTGACAAACTTTGAGAATTTGAAATAATCCCATTACCCAAGAGTTGTGTGACTTTTGGTGTGCTTACAAGTGCCTTATATTCCATATAGAGTTTACATTCTTGAAATATACAATATTAAAACAATTAGGGTTAGGTCCCTCTGTTAGATCTATTTTTAGGAATACTTATCCCATGAAGTTTCTTGTCTTTTAGGCATTAAAAAAAGGTTTTTCCCCTAGTGGGTTGTGACTATGTCATAGGTTTTGCTAACTTGTGCTCATATTAAAGTAAAAATGGTTGATAGAAGGAATAATACGAGATCATATCTAAGGGAAAACCTAGATATTTATTTGTATACATAGTTACCAAAGGATGGTAAGAAGAATTGGCCTAAGAAGAAGGGAGAAGTCAATCATGTGTCCAAACCCAGAGATAATTTTCAATTCTAGCCTATAGTTGAGAAAGAAGTCTTGTCCCATAGCTTGGAATCTACAAGTACTAATATTTTAGGAGGTCTTTTTACTAGACCTTTTCATGAGGATCATCCTTACTAAGACAAAATGGTGTCATCTATGGGGAATACTACTTTTAGATCTAGTGATTTAGGAGGAATAAATCAACATCTTAGACATAGGAGCATTCAATCTAGTAGATATCACCATTGTCATGTTCCTTTCATTGAGAGAATTGATCTCAATGACCCTATAGAGTTAGAAACAAAAACCACAGATCTTGATGATTTTCTTACTAAAGTGGAGAGTCTTAGAAAAAATGTTGTTGAGGAAGAGATCAAAAGCATACATTTAGAGAAGGAGAAGGAACAAATTACAATAAATATTCTAAGTGAGAGAGACAACCTACTTAGGAGAATGGTTTCCTTGCATGAACAAAATAAGAATTTAGAAGAGAGATCTACTAAATTGCATTCAGATGTTTTTGGGGATGTTGAATCCAAAGTCCAAGAACAAGAATGCCTTCTAAAAGAAGATGAAGGCCTTGTCATCTCTCAAATCCAACCCTATAATCTTGTTGACCTTGAATTCATAGAGCTATTTTTGAAAAATCCTAATAAAGGAAAGAAAAAAGTGGTAGGGTTACAATTCAATGAACCCCAAGTTCCCCCTAAATCTACCATGTCTAAACTTGATCTAGATTTAGAGAAAGAAAAGAAAGAAAGAGAAGAGTTGGCCAAAGAACTTGAGAAATTTGAAAATGAGGTTGAGGCCATTAAGACTAGAAGAAAAATACACTTTATTAAATCCACTTTTTCCTTAGCATCTCAGCCAAAACTATCCTTACAAGCTATGACCTCTTTTTCTACTTGTGGGCTAGTAGTGGCTAATCAAAATATATCATAGTAAACACCTACTTCCTCTTTAGTAATTACCACTAGTGAAATATCTGTTATTCAATAACCTCAAATCCCTATACAAACCCAACGGGTTGGACCAAGCACATCAAATGTTGTAGCTTTTTAGAGAAGACCTATCTACATGGTAAAATATAAGAAAATGTGCTTTATAGGCATACCTATTTTTCCTAATCTTATTTCTAATGATTTGAGAGACAAAGACATCAAGTTTTGAGGCAACAATGTTGTGATTGGTGAAAAGCACTTTATAAAATTTATTGACATGTTATGATTGTTATGATTACAAGGTAGAGCATGAGGATGTAGTGATGAAATTGTTTGTTCATTCTCTTACTAAAGATGCTAAGGACTGGTTTAGAAGGTTTCTTGATGAGAATATTGGCTCATGGAATGATTTGGAAAAAAATTTCAAGGAGCAATATGGACAAAACACAAATGCTAGTTTTATTTGGAATGAGTTTAAAAACATAAAGAAGAACCCAAATGAATCAAAATTTTATTTAAATATGAGATTCCAAAAGGGAATGCATAACTTATTTCAAGTGATCACGTTAGGTGAAGATGTATGTCTAATAACTTATTTGAGTTCTTTCAATAGTAAAATGGCTTATACCCTAAGCGATAATGATCCTAAAACATAGAGAGATGCCTATAGGATGGCTATAAACATTGAAAATAATAGAAAAACAACTCATAAGTTAGGGAGAAGGGATGATCGAAAGCTATTCAATCTAAGGGGAAATAAGAAAGAAGGTGACAAGTTTTTTGTAACCAAGAAACATGAGGATGATATTGTATCATATTAAAATAGAAGCACTTCCATATTAGTAGGTTTAACACCCTCTTTTAGTATGTTTATCATGATATATTTTCATTTAGGATGCATTATGCACTTGATTCCTTTATCTTAGGTAAAATTAGGGTTAGGATCTCAAAGATTCTCCTTAATTTCCCTCCACTATGGATCTATTTTCTAGGAAGGACTTGGGAAGAGGTCCTCCTAGAATTGATCATATTCATTGTAGGATTTTGTGCCTATTCTTTTCATTTTATCTTATTCTAATATCATTCTAGGTTTCTAGGTATCCTCGAGACTTTTTGCTTTCTACTTTGGTTGGGTTTTGACCCCTACGTTGACCTTGACCTAGGGTAACATTGACTACGTCAACCCAAACCTAAGGCAGGGTCGAGGTTGTCCTTAACATAGGTGAAGGGTCAAGGTTGACCTTGACCCTCTTTGGGATTTGATACCTCTTTTCAGATTTTGGTCCCAAAGGGTCCAAAAATCAATGTTGAGCTTTTGAATTTGAATTTAGAAAGGTTTTAATTCAAGATTCATTTAATTATTTTCACTCCTTAGTTGGTTATTGTCATTTGACCAGAATTTGAGGTGAAATTTGAATTATTGGTCCTCACATTACTCTAGGAGCCTCACCATGAAGCCTCTATATAAAGACTCTCATTTGCATCTATTTACAGCTAGAATCAAGATATAACAAGAGAATAAAATGATGCTACAAAGATGAAATATTACATGAGAATTATGTATAAGATCAAGCTACTACATATATCAATCATTTTTTTACTATACTTTTGTGAACATCTATTTGGAACAAGAGAGAGCCTATCTTCCTTTATCTACCATTATTGATATTCAAGCATTCAAAGATACAATAATGGGGTGCCAATTATGGGTTACGAGTTTGGTAAGAGTACTTTAGCCTTGGGGTCTTCATATGATTTCTTATATTTTTCAAGTCTATGCATTTCTTTCTCATATATATTCATGCTAGGGTTTCAATCTAGTAGGATAGATCTTGGCATTACACATTCAATACACACACATTATATTATATTCGACTATTTGTAGAGGTGGAAATCACCAAAATGAGGATTTTACTAAGGTGAAACCCTATATAGCCACCCCAAAACCCCATTTTCGAAGATTGGAGTTTAGATTTAGACACCCTTTTAGAAAACTTCTAAGATCCACGAACAAAATTTTCATTAGAGTAGTATAGCTCAAGGTCAACTTTTTGGGGCACAATTGTGCCTTGAGGTAAGATTGTCCCCTACCAACTGGTTCAATGTTGACTTGCACTCAAAAGGATAATTTTTTTCTAGATTTTCCTTGTCTCAATATTTCTAGTTTAGAATGGTTTGCAAATTTTCTAGAAATTGTGCATAGGCATCAGAAAATAGGTATTTTAAGATTGGTAGTATTTTGAGGTATGTATCTTATCTTGTTTAATTTCAAGCATTTTCATTACTTATTCAATATAAACTCTAAAACATATGAATAGTGGTGAATGTCTTAAGGATTGTTAGAGATCCATTTTTACACTATTCATTTCGGTGAACCTATGATAGACAACTTTTTCTTTTTGGTGTTAGATTTGCATCTTATGTTAGATCTTTCATGTTAATTAGGTTTATTTCATTTATATGTTTCAAAAATACCAAAAAAAAAAAAAAATTCTTTAAAAATACAAAAATGTTTACATTTTCATGATTTTCATATTTCAATATGTATGATTCTTGTTTGGAATACTTTGATGAGGTTTTTTTTGTAAAAGTGGATAGATTCCTTAATGAGGTACATGTAAAATATGCATAAGGTATCTACACATATTTGGAATGAGGAATGCCAAAAGATCCTAGGCCAAATCAAAGAGTATCTTAAAAAACATCCTACCTCAATGCCTCCTATTCTAGACAAACCCCTCATTTTATTCATTTCAGTTACATCTACATCCTTAGGAGCATTACTTGCACAACAATATGAGAATGAGAGAGAAAGAGATATATGCTATGTCACTCACACTTTAGTAGCCTATGGGATCAATTATCATAACATTGATAAAAATTGTATTGCTATTGTGTTTGCACCTCAAAAACTAAGACACTACATGATTGCACATACCATACACCTAGTAGAAAAATTCACCATCTAAAGTATCTATTAAGTAAGACTACCCTTACTAGGTGATTAGCTAAATGAATGATGATTCTATTAGAATTTTACATAGAATATTTTTATTATAAGTCCATTAAAGGTTAGGCTATTGTAGATTAGTAGGATAATTTTCCTTTACAAGATGATATTGCTATGTAGATAGATTTTCTTGACTCCTTCATTGTGTACATGACTGAGCATACATGAAAAATGTTTTTTGATGTCTATTTTACACAAAAAATCTTAGGTGTTGGAATATTGTTTGTCACTCCTCATGGTTACTTCTATTTCCAAATCCTATAAGTTATCATTTCCATGCATAAATAACATTGTTGAGTATGAGACTCTAAAAAATGGGATAAAGTTAGTGACTAAATGTAGAATCAAAGAGTCACACATATTTTGGTACTCTTAACTAATTATCAATAAATTTAATAGCGACTGTCTAACTAAAGATAAAAATATTGTTTCCTATAATAAATTGGATGATTATTTAAAGATCTACATCTCTTTCATTACTTTTAAGTGGACAATTAGAGAAGAAAATAAAAGACCTAATGCTATGGAAACATTGGCTTCTATCCTACAAGTTCAAGAGCACGAGTTAGGATTTGAGTTCCTCATGGAAGAACTTGATCACCCAACCTTTCAATCTCCTAAAACCATGTTACTTGGACTAGTGTGTTAACTTGATCCTTCAACTAGAAATTATTTTGTGATATCTAGTGATAATTAGGGAGAAATTATGTATCAATTTTTTACAGTTTCTAAGAATGTGTCACTCCATGTGAAAAAACCCTAGAAAATAATTATGTCTCATAGTTTTTGAAATTTCTCATAAATTGACATCAATATAACTTAGGGATACATGAAAAACTTTGGTTATACATTGATTTCTAATAATGTCCCTATACGTGGATTTGATAATATTGCATAAAGAACTTTTAGAATTTTTACTCTACCTATTAAAGTAGGTTTATTCATCTTGAATATGCCTATTCATGTTATTCCTATACCTCTCAATTATAAGCTTCTTTTAGGAAGACCTTGGTTACATAATATGCATGTAGTTCCTTCTACTCTTCATCACAAGGTTTAGTTTATTTATAACAACTTAATGTATACATTACATGTGAATGATGTGTTGAATCCTTTCTTAAATGTAGAATATGTTAGGATTTTTGAGCCTCTTCTACCAAATAAAGAGATTGAAAAACAAATTGAGATAAAAACAACCTAAGATTCAATAGTCAAAAACTTCATCTTCTTCTTTGTCTAAGTATGATTGGGGGAATATTGGATTTTAATCCTACTTTCATTGGAGAATATAAGGTCTCTAATTTGGAATTCATGAAGCAAAAAAGTGAATTTGAGAAATAAGTTTTTATTCCTTCTTATTTTTCTAAGTTTGGAACTAAAAAGTAATTTTTTTGTTGCTTTGGTACAAGAAATAATTGAAATGACAAAACCTAATTGTTTTGATATTGTGACGTATGTTGCTCCTTGAACTCCATCTAAAATGGCTGATTGGTTTATCATTTTCCTAAGAAATTAGAATTTAATGGGAAATGATGTGGTAAATATGAGCAAGGTATACAAGTAGCTTTGGATAATGAAATTTATGATCATATGTATAGATTAGGGTTTAATCCATATAAAAAACCATCAATTTTTCCTCTTAATCTTAATCTTATATGTGGTAATCATTTGAAATTGGTTAACCGACTATTTATTGACATGAATCAAGCTCCTATTTTGGATATTTTTCCCAAGGATGAAACTTTAATGGAATTTTTAGGGGTTTATAAAGATTTACCGAAGTTGCATCACAAATGAAGGAAGCCTTTTTGTTTAAATAAAGATGCTTATTTTGGAGAAAATGATAATCAAGATATTTTTCCTTTGCCAATGGGTTCTTTGATACAAAGTGATTTGTTAACAAATGAGACTATTGATATTCAAATGGAAGAGAATAATCTTGAAAAGATAATAAAGATTGGGAAATGTTTGAATTAGGATGAACGTGATCAATTAAGTTCCCTTTTACTTGAATTCAAGGACATTTTTTTCTTGGAAATATTTAGATATGCTAGGTATAAACTCAAAGATTTTTACTCATAACATTATTTTAAAAGAAAATATGAAACCTGTGAAGTATAAAATTTGAAAAATGAATCCATAGATTGATTAATTAGTCAAAAGTGAAATTAAAAAATTATTGGATTCTAGAATTATTCATTTTATTGATTACTCCAATTGGATTTCAACCACTCTACCTATTTCAAAAGGAGAAAATAAGATAAGGATGTGTATTAATTTTAGAGATTTAAATTTGGCATCATTAAGGGATGATTTCCCATTACCCAATATTGATATGATTATGGATTCAATGACATGTCATGTTTTGTTATCTTTTATGAATGGTTTTTCTAAATATAATCAAATTTTTATTCCTCTTAAAGATCAATTTAAAACTACATTTATAACACCCTGGGGAACATTTTTTTGGGTCATGATGCCTTTGGATCAAAGAATGTAGGAGCAAATTATCAACTGGCTATGACTTTGATTTTTCATGATTACATCCATAAGATTCTTGAAGATTATGTAGATGATATCTTAGTAAATTCTATACAAATAGAAGAAAATTTTACTTTATGGAAAATATTTAAAAGGATTAGAAGTTACAACATGAGATTGAATCCTAAGATGTGTGTTTTTAGAGTAGACTTTAGTAAATTATTAGGATTTATAGTCTCTAAGTGAGGCATAGAAATTGATAATGGAAAGAGTTATGTTATTGTTAATATTCCTCCTACTAAGAATATTTCTCAGTTGTGTAGTTTACAAGGAAAGATACAAGCTAATTGGTGCTTTATTTCTAAGTTTTTTGATCAAACAATTCCTTTTACTTCCTTGGATAGATAGGATACTACTTTCTCTTGGAATAATGAATGTAAGGAAACTTTTGAGAAATTTAAGGAGTACCTTGTAAATTATCCTATCTTGTAATAGGATAAATTTGATAAGCCATTTCATTTGTATACTTTAGCAACTTCAAAGTTCATGAGTTCCTTGTTAGCTCAAAATGATGATGATGGTGAGGAAAGACCTATGAATTACATTAGTTAGATTTTACTTGATTATGAAATAAGATACATAGATTTGGAAAGACAATATCTAGCTATAGTTTATGCATGTTAGAAACTCAGACATTTTCTTAAAAATTTTGAAGTCAATGTGATTGTCCAGTTTGATACTTTGAAACATCTTTTCTCACAAATTGATCTCTTTGGCCATTTGAAAAAGTGGGTAATGTTACTTATAGAATTTTATCTTAATTTGATTTCTCAAAATTTTATTAAGGGACAAGCTTTAATAGATTATTTATCTAAAGATCCTTGTCCTTATTCAAAAACATGTTCTACTTCAATGGATTTTCCTGATGATACTACTCTAACTATTCAAAAAGATGATATTTGGGAATTGTATTTTGATGGATCTAAATGTACGATAGGTTTTGGTGTTGGTATTATCTTAATTTCTCCTATGGAAAAGCTAATTCTTATATCATACAAATTAACTTTTCCTCGTACTAATAACATTGCAGGGTCTAAAGCTCTTATAGTTGGTTTACGAGAAACTTCATCTCTTAACATTAAATACTTGTGTATATATATAGATTCATAATTGATCATTGAACAAATTAAAGGAGGTTATCAAAAAAATAATGATAAAATGACACAATATAGAGATTTGGTTCTTGATATGCTTTCACAATTCTCTTCTTATATGATTCAAATCTTACCTAGAAAATATAATCAACATGTGGATGCCATTGAAAGTGTAGCTTCTATGGTGTGTCTTGAAAATAATGCTGAAAACTTTCAATTTACTATACAAACTCTGAAAAACTCTACAATTTCTAAAAAGATAATCTTTGGTTGTTTTAATTTGCATTTGGATGAATGGTATTCCCTCATTTTTCATTTTTTGAAAGATGGTACTTTTATTGAATCAACAACAAGAAACACATGTAATCATAATAGGAAACTTGTATCATGTTACATAATTTTAGGAGATACTCTTTACAAATTCTCTTATGAAGGATTGTTATTAAGTTGTCTCAATATAAGTGCAATTTTGGCAGCTTTGGGAGAAGATCATTCTAGTTTTTGTGGAGGGAATTTTGGTGGAAAATCTTTGGTTAATAAATTACTTAGAATGGGATATTATTGGTAAATGATGGAACAAAATTATTTTATGTTTGTTAAGAAATGTCCTCAATGTAAACAACATAGTAATTTGATTCATGCTCCTAATCATGAGCTTCATAATCAAGTTTCTCAATGGCCTTTTAGTATTTGGGGTTTTGATATTCTTAGAGAAATCTCACCACCTTATTCTCATGGGAATACTTATATTCTAACTACTATAGATTATTTCACAAAGTGGGTTGAAGTTGTCCCTCTTCATTCAACAACTATCAATATTATTTGTGGTTTCATCCTTAATAATATCATTAAAATATTTGGTATACCTTCAGCGATAATTTTAGATAATGGTACATCTTTTAAAAACAAAGAAGTCATGAAATTCATGGAGAAATATTGAATTCAACATAAATTTTCAACTCCTTATTATCCTCAATCTAATGGTCAAGCTGAAGCATCAAATAAATTATTGAGAAGATTCTAAGAAAAATAGTTAACAAGCATGCAAAAGATTGGCATTACTCAATTGACATATACTTTATGGGCTTATAGGAAAAGTGTTCATACTACCATGGGTACTTCTCCTTACAATCTTGTTTATGGTACTGACACTATTATGTCTTTGGAATTAGAAATACCTTCTTTACGTGTTTCATTTCATGGGATAATTAACAAAGATACTTTTCAAGAACAATGTTTAAAAGAGTTAGAAATGTTGGATGAACAACAAATACATGCGCTAGAACATATACAAACTTATCATAAATCTCTATAGAATCAATATAATCATAAGATAATTGAATGAAAATTATTTATTAGTGATTTAGTTTTATATGAGAATCAAAGAAATGTGATTGCTTTGCCTAGTGAAAAAGGAAAGTTTAGCCCTAATTAGCTTAGAACTTTTATTTTTGTTGAAGACTTTGGTTCAGGTGCTTATAAACTTTCTAATATGGATGGTGTTTCTTTTAAGGAACCTATTAATATTATACATCTTATAAATTATCATGCTTAATTTCTTTCTTTCTTTTCTTTGTGCAATTATATATTCCTTATAGACTTTGTTTTATAGGTTATTTAATTTTAACATAATTACATATTGATTCTATTTATGCACCTTCTTCTTTATATTAAGTTTTATATACAACATAGAACTGATTAGTAAAGAAATTTTTTCATTCATCAAAAAGTGATTAAAGTTCTGATACATATATGGCCATTGGCCCTATCTATCACTATGCTCTAATGGTCATTGGTTGCCAAATCTCTCTAGTCTATAATAGGAGGTAAGTTTGTGTGTACACATATGGCTACTAGATATGCTTATACCATGTGAGCACTCTCAGGCACTTTATAGCTTAGTTATCAAATTCTCCTCCCTTTCCCTATACATCCTTAACTCTCATTGGACAACTAAAAAGATATCGGCATGCCTACTAGTATCTCTATAGCCAAGAGAGGACTCTTTCTTGCTTGCTAGAAGTTAGTAGGATATACATGTATCCTTCAGAACCTTAGATACAAAACTCCTCCACCTTGCCACACTTGCTATAGAATAAAAGTTACATTTATTAATTTTATACTTTTTAAAAATCAAACTACATATTTAATCACATTCTATTATTTCATACCTGGGTCTCCCTCTTGAATGTCACTAAAAGGTTTGGATGGTGGGGGGTATGGAGTGACTACTCTCTCTATGCTCATTGTGTCTAGGCCTCACTGGTGGTGTCTTTATGTGGGTGCATGGGGGTCATTGTGATCTTAGTGGTGATATGTAATAAATGTGTACATCTATACCAATATCACTAGCTGGGGGCATCTCCTCTACTATCTCCTCCTGTCTCTCTTCCTCCATGGGATCTCACTTAGAGATGTGCTAATCCTCATCTTTGATATCCTCATCCTCCTCTTCTGTACCATCATCTCAATGTGTCCCCTCAAAAACACCTACATCACCTATAGGATAATCATTAGGGAAGATGGGATGAGACCCCTACAAACTACAGTACTTGATGTAATCTAGGCTCATGCCTAAGTAGGTCACATCTAATGGTACCTCTATACCATGTGTATCATCTATATCTATTATTGATAGTTGACATATGTTGTTAGGTCTCTGATAATACCTCTTTGGATCCAAATAGAAAGGTACTACTATAAGGACTCCTTGTACTAAGTCAAACTATTTCGTCACACAATCATAGTAGTATGGCACCACTATATGATTATGATGACCCTCTAACAACTTTCTCCGCTACGAATATCTCATCTAGAATTGAGTATTGGGCCACTTTGTCAACTAGAAATAGGGTCTACATATCACATCCACAATTGGAATGTAATTTAGAGATACTCTCCAATACAAGATATCTCCAAATTGCTAGACATTCTTTAATGAATAGCAAAAGACTCTCACTATGCTCACATCTACCATCATTGGGATACCCTATGGACATGTACATGTAAAGTTCTCAAACAACCAAATCTATAGGAAAGTGCATATTGATAGGCTCTTTCTTTGATATCTCACCAACTAATATAGCTCATGGTATAGTTGAGCTAACATGTTGCGACCCCATGAAATTATAGTCCTCTCACTCTTGATCCTCCATATAACATGGGTAAGAGGTGTCAATGAAATGGTACCCTTTGAGTTAGGAAACTCAACCAAGGCTACTATAGAAAGAATTACTCTTTGTACTAGAGGGGTAGGGCCTGATAGTATGGATGATAGAAGGATATGATCTGATCGAGTCCATGTTTATGGAACATGTCCCAAGCAATACTCATTGTTTGTAAGGATATCCTCATAGACTCATTGTGCACTATGTTTGATGGTCTCACCTCAGACTGGAAGCCACTAGATCTTGTAGACATCCTCTAGTGTAGCTATGATATCTCCTAAGGGAAGATGAAAGGAGCATGTATCCTCATCCCACCTCTCTATAAGACTTGATAGCATGACTTGATGTAGTCTAATCTATGGTAGGACTCCTACCTAGTATATCCATACATCTCTTAGCAGTTGTATATCATCCTCATCTAGCTTGAAAAATCTCTCTTTAATGGTAACAAGAAACTCTCTAAAGGGATACTCTTGGAGATGAATCATGTCCTATAAGCATAGATACACAACATATCAGTCTTTTGTATCATCAAATATATAAATTGAACTTGACTAGGTCAAGGTTGACCTTTTTGAGTCAAGGTTGGCTTTACTAGGTCAAGGTCAACCTTTTTGCATCAAGGTTGACCATGTCAGGTCGACGACAACCTCATTCCAAAATGACTAGAAATCTAATACTCTATCTCAACCTTCTTGGGTCAAGGTCAACATTTCTAGGTCAGGGTCAACCTTTAAGGGTCAAGGTTGACCTTGCCTATAGAAATCACATATTTAGAAGGTACATAATAAAATAATAATAAAATCACCTTAAGAAGTGGCTATTCAGTAGCTAGGCATTGTCTCAATAGCTCCATGCATGTTTCTTGAAGTTCTACTCTCCTCGGTATCTTGCTTTCTCTTTTTGAATCTACAAAAGGTAAGAATTGCTGAGATAATGGATGTTGCACACATTGCATAATATTGTTATATTTTATTATTTTATTTTATTATGTAATGTTGTGCCTAGATGGATGTGCAACATGTAAAGATTCCCATGGAATATTCTTGATGAGTTGTATAGTAACATTGTGATAATATTTCATGTAATTATTTAATATTGGAGAAAAGAATTAAATGCCCAATATTAAATGTGGGGTCAGTAGGTTAGGTAGCACATGGTTTATGTAATCCCACTTAGTGGTTTTGTGGGACTTGCTACTATATAAGCAGCCACAAGGGTAGTTCTTGTAGAGTGAGTGTGAGAAAGGCAAGAGTCGAGCGAGACAAGGCTTGATAGGTTAGCCAAGGGAGCATTTCTACAGGTTAGAAGCATGGCATGGGATGTGTGGATTCATGCTTGTTCACATAGTTTTCTTGGTTGTGGCTATGGCCATGAAGGCTTCCATGGTTGTATTGCAATGGTATTTTTTGCTAAATAATACATGGTGATGCATGCTTTTGGAGGCTGGGTTTTTTTTTCCCTCAATGAGGGTTTCCCAGGGTATATCTTGTGTCACAATTTTTTGGGTTTATTGTCTATTCTCTTGCATGTGGATTTTAATTCCGTGTTTATTTTAGATTTGTTATGGGTTATGTGGAAATGGTTATATTCTTTATTGCCAAATTTCCTTACAAGTGGTATCAAAGCTATGGTTTTATTATTGTAACCCTACGATGAATCCATGGGAATGCATGAGAGGATAAAAGAAAAGGGCAAGATATATGAGTGATTTATTGTAAATCTGAGAGTTTTTGGTTTGCTATTATGATGGGATGTTAAAATATTTGGGCATGTGAAATTTTTTCAACAAAAGGATTTTTCAGATGTTTCATTTAAATGAGGGTTTTAGGGGGAGCTTGCATAAATGAACTTCTGGGTAAAAATAGACCTCACCATTGGATCTGGGTTGACATTTCTATAAATTTTGATATATAATATGCCCTAGTTTGGTCATGTCAAGAGGAAATGAAAGAGTTTTTTAGTTTCAGCCCATGATGGCCATCAAATTTAATCTCATTGAAATTTTCATCAAAAAAAATAAAAATGAAAAATCGCAGTGAAACTGGTAAAAAGACTTTTTTAGTAAAATGACCATAACTTTCTCTCAGATTATCAGATTTTAGAGTTTTTATAGGCATTGAAAAGCTAATTCAGAGCACTACAACATGGTGTAGGTTTGGTTCTATGATTTTGATATTTTGGTAGGTTTTAAGAGCCATAAAGATAGATGTTATTTATTTTGAGCTTGAATTAGGGCATAACTTGGGCATACGGAGTCAAATTTTGGACTTCAAGTAGTCAATGAAAAGCTCTTGTAGAGCTCTACACATTGGTTTAGATTTGGTGTAGATTTGGCATGATTTATTTTTTGATCTATTTATCTGAATAGTTTATGGTATATTTTGACTACGGTAACATTGTGAGTTTATGGCATTGGAGATTTAAGTTTTGATGTCATTGTATACTCAGTTCATATTTTAGATTAGTCTCGTGATGATATGGTTATCAATGTTTGGTTTGGATATGTATGATGACTTGTTGGATCTACAAGTTGTGCAGTGTTGTAAGTGGTCTATACTTACAAGTTGCATTTATGGCTTGGTTATGGGTTGTCTTTTCCCATTGATCTCTCATTATTGATGCATATTTAGATTGGTGGCTTGGATTTGGGTTGTCTATGCCCTAAGTCACATGATTTGCTGATTTTTTTTCTTCATGTAGAAGGGATGAGATGTTGTTACTAGGTACAATCATGGTGGTGGATTGTGGTTGACTATTTTATGCTGACAGGTTGGACACTTTAAGTGACAGATGCTTGGTTCATGGATGTGTTCATGGTGTCATGGATTTTGGCATGACATGATTAGATATATAGGTACATCCTTGATGATCACTAGTTTGGATTTTTTTATTCAGTTATGGTAGTATATCTTCTTGGTAGGTACTGGTTATTTGATTTCTTTTGAGGAGTTCATGATGTGCACTTTGATTTTCTTGATGGTTTTGTTGATTCTCATGGTTAGAGGATGGATTTTTTCATCATGATGTCATGGATAGCTTGGATGCATGGTTTAGTGGGAGCTTGTGACAGTGATGAGGTGACAGTACATGATTAGTTCCTGGTTTGGTTTGGATCTTCATGTAGGAGATGGATTTTATGATGCCATGGGATACTTGATACCATAGTTGAGTGGGAGTTCTTGGCATTGATATATTTATTAAGTGTTTGTAGATGTTAGAGGTTTGTCTTAGATCCTATTGCTATAGAAGCATCTTTGACATTTGCATGGTGCACTTGTTATCTTCATGGTGTGTGAAGATGGTTAGATCTTGAGGACTCATGGAGTTCTTGGTTATCTTCCTAGTCTGTGGAGATGGTTCTTCATGGTTTATGGAGATGGTTGCATTTTGAGGACTCATAGGTTTCTTGGAAAAAGTATAGTTTATGTTTTTATTTGGCATGTTATCCTTGGTATGAGGATGGTTTTATTATTATGTCATGGTATACTCTTGATACACATTTAGAGTTGTGACATGTTATAGTATGTTTATGTGGAGCATGTTATTTCTTTGGTTGAGATGGTTTAGATCATGTTTTCATGTTTATGTTCTTGAGGCCATGGTTGGAACTTTGACATTGATCTTGGTTTAGTTTCTTGGTATTGAGTACACTGATCATAAGTTGGATACTTTATGATATTGCTATGTTACATTTGGAGTTGGCATCGATTGATTGGTTACAAGTGCTCATGGATACTTAGAGATGGTGGTGATGTTGATTTCTCTTGGATTAGAGAAGTATTTGTTGGGATAGTTGATGGTTTCAGCAAGAAGTTTGAGGGGTAGTCACCTGATATGGACTTGAGAGGAGATTGTTCTCAGATGAGTCTTGGTTGGAGACTTGGGTATCTTTATGAGCATTCTCATTCCCCACTCTTGGTCTACTTAGCAGTTTGCTACTTGAGAGGTATAGCCCATTGTTTTTCTTAAGTTTTTTATATTTATGCTTGTCTTTCATTGATATGGATCTTGAGCTATGGTACATGATTTAGTTCTGGAGGGTTCATTCGAGAGATGGTTTAGCATTGGTTATCTCCATGTGCATATATTGTTATGCTAGTTGAGTTTGGGAGATGGTTTTATATTGGGCATTTTCTTTGGATTAGGAATGGTTATTCCTTAGTTTAAGAATGGTTTATGAGTTTGATCTTCTTGTGAGAGGCTTACATCCATGATTAGTTATATGATATGGTTTGTGTGTTGTTGAGGCTTTTTATTGGGGTTTTATGGAGGAGATCATACTTGTAGAGTTTACATCTAGAGGTGTGTGAAGAAGGACATGATACAAGTTATGATTTGCATGGTTTCTCTAGCCTTGGTTATCTTCTTGGATGTTCAGTTTTGCCTACATTGGATTTGAGATTGATTAGACATTGTGATCACTAGTTTGTGCTCATGTATTTCATCTCAGAGATGACATGGTTATTCCTTTATCTCTTTCCTCTATTGGTTGTGGAGAACTTGGGAGAGCATTGGAGACTTGTTATGAGAGTTTTTCTTGTAGGATACTTGTTTATGTATTGTGGATGTCCTTGAGACTACATGGATTCACTTTTTTTGAGTTTTTGTGAGTGGATTAGTTATAGATTTGACATTATCTTTTGCAGTGGAAGCTTCTTGGTATATATGTGGCAGGTATTGCATTTGAGGCTTGTGTTGCAAGTTATAATTTGGATATGTCAGTGATATGAGATTCACTTGTTATACCTTTGGAGGTATGGATAGTTGGATGGGTTGGCACTTTGCTGTGGTTGCTATTTCAGCTATGGATATATTTTGACAACTATGAATGCATTTGATTACCTTTGGATCAGGTTATTTGTGCTTGGTATTTTAGTTGGTACAGGATTTTATGATCTTCTAATGCAATAGGTTGAGTGGATTTCTCTTTGGATGGCTTCTATGTATGTCTAGTGGCAATGGCATAATAGGAGGTGAGATCATTCATGTTTGAGATGCTTGATACTTTGATTTTTTTGCGAGTACCAAGATGGAGCACTTGGTGTACTTTGATCCATGATGGTGGATGTGTTGGGAGGGATTGTTCCCTTGTTCATTTATGTGGCTATGGATTGACCCTCTACAATGTATACAACAAGTGGGAGATTGTTGAGATAATGGGTGTTGCACACATTGCATAATATTGTTATATTTTATTATTTTATTTTATTATGTAATGTTGTGCCTAGATGGAAATGCAACATCTAAAGATTCCCATGGAATATTCTTGATTAGTTGTATTGTAACATTGTGATAATATTTTATGTAATTATTTAATATTGGGGAAAAGAATTAAATGCCTAATATTAAATGTGGTGTCAGTGGGTTAGGTAGCACATGGTTTTAGCACATGGTTAATGTAATACACTTAGTGGTTTTGTGGGACTTGCTACTATATAAGCAGTCACAAGGGTAGTTGTTGTAGAGTGAGTGTGAGAAAGGCAAGAGTCGAGCAGGACAAGGCTTGACAGGTTAGCCAAGGGAGGATTTGTGAAGGTTAGAATCATGGCATGGGATGTGTGGATCCATTCTTGTTCACATTGTTTGCTCGGTTGTGGCTATGGCCATGAAGGCTTCCATGGTTGTATTGCAATGGTATTTTTTGCTAAATAATACATGGTGATGGATGCTTTTGGAGGCTAGGTTTTTTTTCCCTCAATGAGGGTTTCCCAGGGTATATCTTGTGTCACAATTTTGTGGGTATGTTGTCTATTCTCTTGCATGTGGATTTTAATTCTGTATTTATTTTAAATTTGTTATGGGTTATGTGGAAATAGTATATTCTTTATTGCCAAGTTTCTTTACAAGAATGAGTAATTATGATTTCTTTTTCATTATTTATAGGTAAAATTAGGGTTTCTTTTAGGGTTTACTATGGTAAACTTGGATTACTCTTGTCTCATGCATTTAGATAGACATTCAATCTTTTCATCATAACTTGAGCTCAATAACTCTATTTTTAGTGCCATCAATGAAGTTGGGAACATGATTTAGATACCTAACTCCTTGAATAAATTTTGGAAGGTTACTAATATTTCTAATTAGTTAAAGAAATATATTTTCAACAAGTTGCATATTTAGTGTCTAGAGTTATCTTTATCGCCCTATTTCACACTTTGGAAATAGAAAGTTGAAATGGGGGGCATAAGGAGCTTTATGCACTTTTCAAACATAATTTAATAAGATTTAGTTGGTTTATGGTTTTTCATTAACTTTTATGTTTTAAGTTCTAGTAGTACTTTATAGGATCTCTACATCAAGTACTTGGCTATATCATTTTTATTTACTATGATCTTTTCTTAATTTAGCTTGCATATTCACATAGTGTGACATTTGAGATAAAGTGAGGGATGAATTTATCATTAAAAAATGGAACCACTTCAATCTTGGTAGGTTTATCACCCTCTTTTAGTACATTTATCAGGATATATTTGCATTTAGGATGCATTTTGCACTCCATTCCTTCGTTTTAGGTGAAATTAAGGTTAGAATCTCAAAGATTCTCCTTAAGTTCCATCCTCTATGGATCAATTTTATAGGTAGGACTTAGGAATAGGTCCTCCTAGAATTCATCATAATCATTATAGGATTTTGTTCCTATTCTTGGCATTCAATCCTATTCTGATATCATTTCTAGGTTTTTGGGTATTCTCAAGACTTCCTAATTTCTGCTATGGTCTGGTTTTGACCCCTAGGTCAGCCCTGACCTAGGGAAAGGTCAACTAGGTTGACTCCAACCTAGGGAAGGGTCAAGGTAATCCCTAACCTAGTTCAAGGTTGAGATCAACCTCAACCCTCTGTAGGATTTGATCCCCCTTTTCAAATTTTATTCTCGAAGGATCCTGAAATCAATGTTGGTCTTTTGGATTCAAATGTAGAAGGGGTTTAATTTGAGATTAATTTAATTATTTTTCCTCCTTAGTTGGTTATTATTATTAGACCATACATTGAGGTGAAATTTGAATTATGGATCCTCACATTACTCTAGGAGCCTCACCTTGAAGCCTCTATATAAAGACTCTCATTTGTATCTATTTACAACTAGAATCAAGAGATAACAAGAGAACATGATGAAATTATGAAGATGCAGGAGAATGATATAGAAGATCAAGCTATTTTGGATATCAAAATTTTTTATGACCATACTATTGTAGACATCCATTTGGAATAAGAGAGAGCCTATCTTTCTTGATCTACCTTTATTGATATTCAAGCATTCAAAGATACAATCACGGGGTAGTAATTATGGATTATGAGTTTGGTAGGAGTACTTTAGCCTTGGGGGCTTGGTATGCTTTCTTATCTTATTCAAGTTTATGCATTACTTTATCATACATATTCATGCTATGGTTTAAATCTAGTAGATTAGATCTTGGCATTATACATTCAATACACACACATTCTATTATATCTGGCTATTTATGGTGGTGGAAGTCACCAAAATAGGAGTGTAACTAAGGCAAACGCTATATAGCCACTCCAAAAACCCATTTTCATATATATATATATATATATATATATATATATATATATATAGGTGTTATTTTGAAGATTGGAGTATAGATTTGGATACCCTTTTCAAAAAACTTTTGAGATCCACGAATGAAATTTTTAGTGCAGTAGTATAGGTCAAGGTTGACTTTTGAAGGCACAATTATGCCCTAGAGTAAGAGTGTACCCTGCCAACTAGGTCAATGTTGACCTGCCCTTAAAAGGATAAATTTTTTATGGAATTCTCCTTCTCAACATTTCCAGCCTAGAACATGTTGTAGATTTTCTTGAAACTGTACATAGGCGTTGTTAGAGTAAATAAATAATTAATTGTTAAGTATTTATTCTATTACTTAAGCTTACTTAGGTTAATGCATGTAGTTGAGGTTAGTTGTTGACAACACGGGAGTTTGTTCCCTTTAGCATACTTATCTTTTCCACCTCTTTTGGATGTGTGCTTAGTTGTCAACCTTATCTCCTACCTCATTCCAACTTGTTCTACAAGCTTCCATGAGGCCTTTTTATTCGGTCTCTCACTCATTGTAAATTCATTCCAATTCCATTTTCACATAGGAATTCTAATTTCCTATTATGAAATATTCTTGTGCAATATTTGCTTCAAGCTCTTTGCTCCCTAGGTTTCTCTTCAACAAGCTATTTGCATTGCAGGTGATCTTGGCACATTATTGGAGTTGGATTCTCAACTCCTACATGGTATCAGAGCCTCCCTGCTACTTCTTGTTTGAAGGATTTTTGAAGCCGTAATTTGGAGTCACAAACCCTAGTTTACTTGTGCAATTTTTCTTCAAATCAAGGGTAGAGAAAATTTTTAGAGCACTTTGGGGTCAAATGGATGCTTCCATTAGATCCAGAAGGCTGTTTTACAGCTAAGTTTCATATAAAACTTTTTGTTTTTGGCTATAGGCATTTCTTTGGAAATTGTTTAACCTCCCAGGTAGCCATATAGATGAACAGAGTGGAAAAAAAAAAAATTAATTTCACACACCACCATGGGGCCACCAGCCCACCACCAGTGCGCCTCTTGGTTAGCACTCCGCTGACAGCTCCAGCTGTAGCACCACCAAAGGATCTCGCCACCATCGCTCTGCTAGAGACAACGATGCTGTCGAGTTTTCCTCTTGGGTACCACCGCCACTAATGGTCTCTACTTAAGCACCACCTCCAACCAACTTTTGACACATGGACACCTGCACAAAGTTGTTGATGACACTTCTCGACTGCCTGATGTCATTTTCAAGCATGTTGACATCATATTACTAGCCACTTATGTCACTTTCTTGATGAGTCTGCTGATGTCACCTTTCCATCAACTAACATCACCTTTCTAGTTACTGACATCATCATTCCATCTGCTGACATCATCATTCTGGCAACATCCTTGTGACGGGCATACAGGCATCAAATTTAATCCTGTGTCTATAATTTTCTAACAAGGTGCATTTTGGAGCAATAGTCAATTTTTTGGCCAAAACTTGAGAATATAGAGGTCTTTTTCCAATCTGGAAGAAGTGTCAAAAAGCTAACTCAAAAATGGAGACATTGGTGTTGGTTTTGTAAGATTCTGAGTTCATTTGAGCTCTCATTTTTTGCATCAAAGTAGAGGCTTATTTTTCCTCCTATTTTGCATCAACAAATCCAGGTTCTTTTCCAATTTTTTGCTTTCCATAGTTGTTTTTGCTGTATTTGAGGGATATTCTTGTACATTTGTGGGGGATTGTCTTTCTTTTCTATAATTTACTTTAGTTAAGACCCTTCTACTTCTGTCTTCTTCTTTCTCTCAATGGTAGATCCATCTGTGACCCATCTCACACCACACAACTACCACACCTAGAAGGCACAAATGACTAGGCTTCTCATGTCAAGAGGTCTATGGTCTTGTCTGGATGAGAATAAACTAGTTCTTACATGCCCTTTTGAGGTTCTATAGCATAGGAACAACATGGATGAAGACATGGGACTGATTGCACTCAACATTTCAAACAGTTTGCTATTTCATCTGGATGGTTTGACTACTCTACAGGCTTGTTGGTAGAAATTTCAGACTTAGTTTGGATAGGTGAATCAGTTCCAAGTAGTTCAGTTGGATGCAAAATTGACTTCTTTGTCACCAAGCAACTTTCCCACCATTGAGGACTTTCTAATGAATTTCAAATCCCTACATGTAGTTTTACAGGGATGTGGGAAGAACAAAACTGATGATGAGTGTATATTTTTGATACTCTCAAAGCTGAAGGGGCAGTATCAGGTTTTTTCTTCTACTTTCTACTCCACCATGGATGCCCTTGGAGATAGACATAGGATGCCTACATTTGAGACATTTTGTGACAGGTTGACTAGGGAATAGGCAAAGATCCAATAGGTGGATGGCTCTGGCTCTTCTAGCCAAGCATTGGTTGCTCAAAATTCTAAAGGGAAATCAAAGAAGAAAGGAAAATTAAAGAAAGACACATCAAAATCTGATCCTAAGCCTCCAGCTAATCCTCTAGGAAACCCTCCCAAGGGTAAAGATTCTTCAAAGTCGGGTGAGTCTACCTCCAAGACCAAGAAGAAATTGAGCGAGAACTATAGTTTTTGTTGGAAAGATGGACATTCAGTTTCTAGGTGTTGGAAATGATTAGAGGCTTTAGAGGAAGCCATGAAGGAGCATCACATTTCACCTCCTCAGTCTTCATCTCCACATGAAGGGAAAGGTCATGCTCTTTTTGCACGAGCAACAACTTTAGCGCCTTTATGGATTCTTGATTCTAGGGCTTCTCACCACTTAACAAACACTCCTAAGTTGCTTACTTCACTTTCTCCTTGTGCCACCACATAGATTGCAGTTGGGAACTCTTCACAACTTTTAGTTTTGGGTTCTGGCACCGTTGCCTTGGCTAGGGGATCTTTACAGGATGTACTTTGTGTTCTTGATATTTTGATGAACCTTCTATCTATCTATCAGATTTTCCACTCTAGCTCTGGGAAGACAATTGAGTTCTCACCACATGATGTGGTTATTCAGGACTTGCATGATCCAGAGATGATCATGGCCTCTAGGAGTGTTGACTCTGCATCATGCCTCTACAAATTTGATGGATTTGAGTCTTCTAATGACAAAAGTTCATTCTTAGTTGCACATGTAGATTTAGTAAGAAGACTTTGGCATGACTATTTTGGGCATGTCAATTACAAATATCTTTAGCAGATGAGCACACAGGCACTTGTTCTTGGGCTTCCCTAGATTTCCCAGATGGTGTTTGTTAGGGATGTGCACTTGGCAAGCAACATAGGGATTCTTTTCCACATGGATGAGCCACTTGTGCTTTAGCACCTTTGGATTTGATTCATAGTGACCTTATGTCATTTCCTACTCCTTCTTTTTCAGGTGCTAGATATGTTCTTACATTCATTGATGACTTCTTTAGATGCACATGGGTGTACTTTCTTAAGTACAATTCTGATGCCTTCGACTCATTTCAATTTTTTAAGGCATTAGTAGAGAAGTAGTCTGGACTTTCTATTTAGCACATGCACACAAATAATGGGGGGGAGTATGTGAACCAAGCTTTGAGAGATTTATATTCTGAGCATGGTCTTTAGCATCAGCTTTTAGTACCCTACACTCCTCAGTAGAATGGTGTGGCTGAGAGGAAGAATAGAACCCTTTGAGAGATGGAAAATTGCATGATTCAGTCTAGGTCCATGGATTCATGTTTTTGGCAGAGTTAGTCAATTGTGCCAACTACATTTAGAATCAGATGCCTCACAAGGCACTTTGACATATGACTCTTGAGGAGGCTTGGTCCCATGTTAAGCCTAATGTGTCCTCATTCAAAGTTTTTGGGAGTACAACATATGCATTTGTACCTGATTCGTAGAGGAAAGCAATGAACCGAAGAGCTAACCACTAAATTTTTTTGGCTACTACGAGGATGTAAAGGCTTACAGGTTATTTGATCCTGATTCCAAAGAGGTCCTATTTCGACAGGATGTCTAGTTTGATGAGAGCCCTCCTATAGTCCATTCCTCACCTCCAATGACTCCTCGAGCTCCCACTACTCCCTCTCCATCTCCACTTTGTTTCACATATGATGAGGATGATGATCATGGTGATCCCGATATACCTCCACCTCATGATCCTCCCCAGATGCCTAAATGGGCTCGAGCTACTATTGAGGCTACATGATCTCTAGTTGGTGACCCATCCACATCCCATCCTACCTATTTTCACACTGCATGTTCCAATATACTTAGTCACACTATTAGTATTTATCCTTAGACATTTATGGAGGTGGTAGGACATTCAGAATGGGACAATGCAATGGAGGAGGAGTATTTTTCTTTGATGAAGAACCACACATGGGATCTTTGTTCTCTTCCCAAGGGGAGAAAACTAGTGTGTTGTAAGTGGATCTACTACACTAAGTATGTTGTTGATGGTTCCATTGATAAGTATAAGGCTCATCTTGTTGCAAAGGGTTTTTGCGAGTTGAGGGCGTTGACTACTATGAGACATTTGCCCCTGTCACCAAGATGAATTCTATACACCTTGTCTTATCCCTCACAGTTTCACAGGGATAGTCAGTTTATCAAATGGATGTGAAAATTTCCTTCCTACATGGTGATATCACAGAGGAGATTTATATGGAGCAGCCTCCAAGTTTTGTGTAGGATCCCACCTTGGTTTACAGGCTTCGACATTCATTGTATGGTCTCAAACAAGCCCCTAGGGCTTGGTATGAGAAGATGGACTCATTTATGTTGTCTAAAGGCTTCACTCACTGCCATTCCGATCCCACAGTGTGCATTTAGCATCTTGGTGATGATATTTTGATTCTTGTTTTGTATTTTGATGATCTTATCCTTATAGGTAGTTCGTCATCCATGCTCTAGGATGTTAAGCGTGTACTGATGGACCAGTTTGAGATGTCTAATCTTGGTTTGCTAAACTACTTTCTTGGTCTTCAGATTCATCCTTGACATGCTTCGTCACTTTCACATGATTGATTGTAAGGCTTATCCTACACCATTTTAATTAGGTGTTACTTTTTCTACCTCTTGCTCCTCATCTACAATGGATGCTACTTTGTATCAGCAGTTGGTTGGCAGCCTATTGTACTTGATACACACCCACCCTGATATTTCTTTTGTAGTTGGCCTAGTCTCTCAATTTTCTTAGGACCCTCATGAGAGTCATTGACAAGCTGCCAGGCATATTATGCACTACATTCAGGGCACACTTATGCATGACATTCATTACACTACAGGGACTCCACATATTATTGGCTACACTGACTAAGATTGGGCCGGTGATGTCAATGATTGGAAGTCTACTTTTGGATTTGTGTTTTTCCTTAGCTTTGGGCCCATCACATGGTCATGCAAGAAGCAACATGCTCAATCACTTTCATCTACAGAGGCTAAGTATAGGGCCACAGTTCTTGCTAGTAAGGAGGCTTTATGGCTTCGTCAGTTGATGACTGAGTTTGGATTTCCTCTTGATCGTCCCACTATTTTGTGGTGCGATAATCAAAGTGCCATCCACATTTCTCATAACCCGGTAGAACATCAACATACCAAGCACATTGAGTTACATATGCATTTCATTCATCAGTTGATCCAAGATGGTGTTATTGCATTGGAGCACATTCCTACCATTGGTTAGGTTGCAGACATCTTCACTAAACCTTTTGCATCAGCCAATGCTTGGGGTTACGGAAGTTGTCCTTGGGGGGATTGGTTGAGGCCTTCCTTCCTTCACTTCATATTTTTTTAGCATGTTGTTTTTTACCTCTTTTTGGTGGAGAGTTTTTCCCATGTGGTTTTCTCTCTTTCCCATTTTACAGAGGTTGCATTTAGTTGCATTTTTTTGCATTGTACTTGGGTACCTAAAATGACCTCATTGCTAGGACCCATTTTGTATTTTTCCTTTTTTTTGTGAGCTTAAAGCATTCCCCTAAGTTGAACTTAAGGGGGGGTGTTAGAGTAAATAATTAATTAATTGTTAATTATTTATTATATTACTTAAGCTTAATTAGGTTAATGCATGTAGTTGAGGTTAGTTTTTGACAACATTGGATTTTTTTCCCTTTAGCATACTTATCTTTTCCACCTCTTGTGGATGTGTGCTTAGTTTTCAACCTTATCTCCTACCTCATTCTAGCTTGTTCTACAAGCTTCCATGAGGCCTTTTTATTCTGTCTCTCACTCATTGTAAATTCATTCCAATCCCATTTTCACATAGCAATTCTAATTTCCTATTGTGAAATATTCTTGTGTGGTATTTTCTTCAAGCTCTTTGCTCCCTAGGTTTCTCTTCAACAAGCTATTTGCATTGTAGGTGATCTGGGCACATTATCGGAGTCAGATTCTCAACTCCTACAAGCATTAGAAAATAGCTATTTCTAGATTAGTGCTATTTGGAGGTCTGTATCTAATCTTGTTTAATTTCAAGCATTTCCATTACTTATTCCATATCAACTCTAAAATGATATATATGAATTGTGGTGAATGTCTTACACATTGTTAGAGATCCATTTTACTCTATTTAGATAAAATGGGTCAAGTCTTTAACCTCCTTAAGATTTGAATCCATTAACATACCATGCAAATAAGCCAAATACTAGTGAGAAGCCCCAATTAAACAATAATTACAATAAGCAGACTAGGATGAAAATTTATCCTTACACCACACATTAGGAAGATGGTAAACCCATCCATAACCTTGCTCAAGGTACTAAAGATATACGTACACTAGATCCACTACAAAGAAATTCTATAAACATGATGAATAAATTGCCTTGGTGTATTGTATGAAAATCCCCTCATTGTCCTAATTATTGTGTAGTTGCTTTGTCTATTTTTTCAAATCACCAATTATAAAATGAAAAAGGAGAGGAAGAAAAAAACCATGAGGATGTACCATGCACCATGATAAATTTGTGTGATAATGTCAAGGAATCTAATTTAGGATTTTGAAATTGATGTTATAAATCAAAGAAATATATATCAATTACACCATCAAGAAGTATTTTTAGATAATGAAGATATGATGTGCAATATGATATCACATGTAGAGCATATAAATTTGAGAAAACCATCAAATGAAGAAATTGATAGAATAACTGCTAAAATAATAGCTTAGGTGCATGGTACTTATAATCTCAAAAATAGAACAATGAACAATACTACTAGTAAGCCATTTGGTATTTTAATCAAGGATATTACTCACAAAATGGATGATGAGAATAAGAAGGATAATCCAATAATTTTAAAAATCAAAGACAATAAAAGCAAGAAGTGGGAACCAAAAAAGAATGTGTAGTTTTAGGGTGTAGAAATAATCAAGTTCAATGTATGAGAGAAGAAGTGAGGCCTTCATGTCACCAAGAAAGTGGAAGAGCTTGTTGTTCAAGTGCAATTAGCTAGAGGTAATCTTTCCAAATATTTTACATATGAACCTCTAGATATGATCTCTATGATGTCTTAAATCATTGTTAAGGTTCCTCTATCTAAGATGTTTAAGATAGAGGAACACAAGAATACGGCTCTTTCTTGGTTAGGTGGAATAGGGAGTAGTAATACTATTGAACAAGAACCATTAGTAATATAAAAAATACCACTTGTAATAAAAGACAAGGAAGATAATGGATTTATGTCCCAAATACCTCAGATGAAGTTAGATAATATATTTGCAACCTACATAGAAAAAATTGACCCATTCTTTTTGAGTCTGATCATAAATGGAAAAACTTTTTAAAAAATTATGATTAATTCAAGGGTTTCTAATAATGTCATTCCTTTTAAGATTATGAAAGACCTAGGTCTGAAAGTGGATACAAAGAAAGGTAGATGTAGGGTCATGGATATAAGAGAAGTTCCTATCATAGGTATAATCTATGCTTTTCCTTTTAAATTAGCTGCATACCTTGATTTTGACTTAACCATGACAATCCTAGTAGTTGATATTCCTCCATAGTATAGGATGTTACTCTCAAGGAAATGAAGTGCTAGAATGGTAGGTAGCCTACAATGTCATCTATCATATGCAATATTCTACATAGGGGCAAAGGCAATCAAATTTGATAGCGAACCAAGAGTCACACATATTCTTGAGGAAAAAATTGATTTAGATGTTGCATATTTCCTAGAAGCTGAGGTTAATGCTTTCAGAGCTGAACTTGCTATTCAAGAAATTGAGAAGCCATCCCCCTTAATTGTACAAGAGGTAAAAAATTATATAGATTCTCAAAACCTTTGGACCATGTAATTTGATGGGGAACATTCTAAAGATGGGTCAAGAGCTGTAGTTGTTTTCATATCTGCACATAAGAATACTTTTAGGTATTCATTTACTTTGAATTTCACATATATGTATAATATTATAGAATATGAGGCATGTTTACTTGGGTTGAAAGTGGCAACACATCATGGTATCATAAAAATGCATGTTATTGGTGATTTAGACTTGATCATGTCTCAAATTAAGGAGACATGCTTCAAAAAATAAGAGGATAAAACAATATAGAAATGTTGTTTGGGGCTAATTTGAAGCATTTGATGCTTTTGGCATATCTTGGATGGATAGAAGCAACAATAAAATGACTGACTTGTTGGCTAATGTAGAAATCAAGCTTGACAATATATCATTTGCTAGTGTGTCTACAATTGAGATGTAGAATAGGCCTTCTATCCTTGATAATATAGAAATTTGCAAGTGTTTGAAGATAATAGAGATATCTTGAACTTTCTTCTCAATCAGGACAAGTATCATGGACAATAGATTGATTGTGTAGCACTTGTGGATGCAAGAGATGATAAGAGCACTATTTTTGGTGAAGAAGTTGTCTAATTAAAGATAAATAAGATTCCTATGGGGTTGGTTGTCTTGGAGACTATTTTTGATAACCATGATAGATTCAAGACAGATAAAATTGAATATAATGTAATTAGGGCTTATAGGAGATTGATCTTGGGGCCAAAGAAGTACCTAAAAAGTATATATAGGAAAGAAATTGTCTCCTAAAATTAGGTAGAGTTTGACCAATTTGTTGAGAAAGTACAAACATGTGTTTTCCTAGTCTTATGATGATTTGAAGGCCTATAGGGAGGATCTTTTTCAGCATGAAGTCCCATTGAAGGAAGGAGCTAAGTCTTTTAGGAAAAAATAGAGACCTATCAATCCAAAACTAACTTCAAAGATATAGGAGGAATTGAAAAAATTAAGAGATGCTAGGATCATCAAGCCAATTAGGCATTCTTCTTGGGTAAAAAATATTAGTCCCACTTAGGAAGAAGAATGGTGACATAAGACAATGTTGATTTCAGAAATCTAAAAATTTCTTCACTAAAAGATAATTATGATTTGGCAAACATGAAAGCCATGTTGCAAAGAGTTATTGGATCATAGTTGATGTCTATGATGGATGAATTATCTAGATACAATTAGGTAGTTTTAAAGGAATCAAAGTAGTACAGGACAATATTTAACCCCTTAGGGAACATATTTCTACAATAGAATGCCTTTTGGCTTAACTAATGTTGGTGAGACTTTTTAGAGAGCCATGGATGTGGCCTTTGCAGATAATATTGACAAGATTTTGGTGGTGTATCATGATGACTTGACAAAATATTCAAAGGATAAAAATCACCACTGTATGTATCTTGAAAAGGTATTTATCAAAGCTCTAAGGTATGGTATTTCTTTGAATCCTAAGAAGTGCACCTTCATTGTCATTGAAGGTAAATTGTTAGGACACTTGGTAGGGAAAGAAGTAGTTAGGATAGACATTGAAAGGTTAGAAGGTATAGATAAGATTCAAAAGCCTAAGAATGTAAAAGGGATTCAATCCTTCTTTGGGAAAATAAATTTCCTTAGAAGATTTGTTAAAAACTTTGCTGAGATAAGAAGACCCATTTCTAAATTGTTTAAGAAAGCTTTTAAGATTGTATGGGATGATGAACCAAGAATGGCCTTTCAAAGAATAAAAAAAGGGATAAAATATGCTCCTATTTTAAGAGCCCCTAATTATTCTAAGCCAATGCACATAGTTTTTTTTTCTTCATTAAATACTGTAGCAATAGTTTTATTGCAGAAAAATGAGAATGAGTATGAATAACCAATAGAATCTTTTAGTAAATCATTGCAAGCTATAGAATTGAAATATGACATAAATGAATAGAAATATTAGGCATTGGTCAAGGTAGTTAAGGAATTTAGGTGTTACCTAATGGGTCCTATAGTGATTGCATTTGTTCCAAGCCCTGCAGTCAAGGACATCTACTCACAACAAGAAGTTTCAGGAAGGAAATGTAGATGGATCAAGAGGATCCAAGAATTCAATATAGAAATTTAGATTACCAAGTTGGTGAGAGGTAAAGTACTTGCTAATCTTATGGAAAAGGAAAAACTTGAAGAAAATCAAATAAATCAACTTCACAATGATGGCATAGACTATGTGATATGGATACCTATGATTGGTATAAGAAAATCATATTTTATTTGCAATACATGAAAGCTCCACCAGGATTAAGTGATAATCAAAGAAGGGCCTTATAGTTGGAGGCTATCTAGTATGTCATTATGTGTGGACAACTATGGTGGAGAAGTATGGAAGGTGTATCACTCAAATGTATTGATAAGGATCATTTAGATGAAATACATAGTGGAGTATGTGGGGGCAATTGTATGGCTAAAATAATAGCTCATAAAATAATTAGAGAAATATTTTGGTGGCCTTCTCCTTTCAAAGATGCATATGAACTTGTGAGAAAGTGTGATCCTTGTCAAAGATTCAGTGGAAAGTTAAAATTCTTTGGAAACATGCCTTTAAAATCAATAGAAATACACACACCTTTCCAAAAATGGGGAATGGATTTCATAGGAGAAATTTCAATAAAATCTAGTACTGGTTATTCATGGATACTAGTGGCATCATACTATTTTACAAAGTGTGTAGAAGTTATTGCTACTCAAAATGCTACTAGTAAAGTGGTAAATAATTTTTTTCTAAATAAATATTGTAACTAGATTTGAATATCCTAAAAATATTGTAACCGATAATGCCATGTTCTTTAGCTATAAATAATTTATAAAATTTTATGACAAGTATGATATTACAAGGTCAACATCTTCCCTATACTATCCACAAAGAAATGGGTAGGTAGAATTAAGAAATAAAAGTTTTTTGAAGATCATCAAAAGGATCCTAAAAGAAAACAAAAAGGCTTGGTATTCCAAATTACCATTGGCACTATGGGCTAGTAGAGTAACAATAAATAAGGCTGTAGGATGTGCACCATTTGATCTAGTATATTGGATACAAGCTATGTTGCCTCAGAATAATTTAAGAGGTATGTAAAAAAATTCTTGGCATTATGATGATGATCTCATTGATGAAATGTAAATTAGAATGGATAACATTATGTAGTTGAAACAAGAAGGGATGCTTCTACCAAAATGAAAAATTGTAAGTCCAAGTTAAGAATTTATATGATAAGAGGACAATATCAAGAAAGTAGTATCTTGATGATATGGTATTGTTATGGAATGCCAGATTAGAAGAAGAAGGAAAACATGGGAAGTTTGATCCCATATGGTTAGGACCATACCTAATTCATGACAATTGGGGAGAAGACTCTTATTTCATTAGGGAGTTATCAAGTGATATTCTTTTTTTTCCAGTTTATGGACAATTCTTGAAGAATTACTTCTACTAAAGGTACCTTTCTTTCCATGAATAGTAGCTAGGTCTTTACATTCTTATAAATCTCTCTCTCTCTCTCTCTCTCTCTCTCTCTCTCTCTCTCTCTCTCTCTCTCTCTCTCTCTCTCTCTCTCTCTCTCTCTCTCTCTCTATGTGTGTGTGTGTGTGTGTGTGTGTGTGTGTGTGTGTGTGTGTGTGTGTGTGTGTGTTGTCCCTCTGTATATATTTGTGGTGTTCCCTGGTATAAGTGTTTCTCTCTAAATGTTGCCATTTTTTCTGCCATGTATGTGGTCTTCTTTAACTAGAAATTCTAAATTCTTACATGGATAGAAGCCATCCATCATCCCCAGATAGAGTCACTATTAGCCTTATTCTTTGCCCAACAATTTTTTTGTAATATCTTGTGAGAAACAGGGAGAAATTATGTTTCAGTTGATTAGGGTTTTTGAGAATGTGTCACTCCTTGTGAAAAAAAACCATGGAAAATAATGATGTCTCATGATTTGTTGAAATCACTCATAAATTGACATCAAGTATAACTTAAGGATACATGAAAAGCTTTGGTTATATGTTGATTTCTTTTATATCCTCAAGTCCTTTGATCATTTTCATATTGTAAGTCAATGTCTCTAAATTGTTTTAAGTTGAAATTTTGTATAATCATTTCAATTGCTTCATCATTTTGGTTTGATCTCTAACTATTTTAGCACCTGCAAAGTAGTGAAATAGTCTTCAACATGGTCATTGCAACATTGTGTACATGAATGTTGACCTTCAATTTTGGGCTACAAAGAGGTGAATTGAGTTAGATTGCAAGGTCACTACTTATATTAAACTTAAAATAGTTCAATCTATGATGATGCAAAGCGTAACCACATAGTCAAGCTCTAGGCTATTGAAACATCGCTTACAGTTAGGAGTAACTTGTGGTTACAATTGCAAAGAGGTGAAAGCTCATGATCACAGCTTCATAGGGTTAAAGGATAAGTTAAAATCTTAAGTTGTAAGGTTGTGAGGAAGGTAACAATTAACTTCAAAATGGTTACTATAACATCATAGGTAGCAAAGAAGATAAGACTTTTGAGTCATGAGGGTGAAAAAATTAATTAGAATAGTTAAAGTTTAAAGGCTATAACATCTTTGCATGTGCTTAAACTTAACTCAAGGTCAATATAGAAAAGTAGTGAAAGCTCTTTATTGTAGCTTTGTAGAGTTTAATTATGAGTTCAAGTTTGTAGTGGAAAATATACAAAGAGAATTTGACAACTAATAAAGTAGTTATCGCATTGTCACAAGGTTTCAGTGGTAGTTAAGTTCTTTGGTCATGACATCATGAAACAATGTAATTATCAATTGAGATATTTATTGCAATATCACATGGTTTAGAGAAGCCTTATGCCTGGAATTTGGGAAGAGGTGACAAGGTTAAAATATTGGTCATTGTGGCATAGCAAGTGATAAAAGTGCTAAGCGCTAGATCATGGAGAAGTTGCAAAAATGTTAGTCTTTGAAAGGCTTTCACTAGTTCGCAAGGGCTAAGTCACAACTTGATTTTGAAGCATCGATGATGAAGAGAGATATTAAGTAGTAGTTTTTATTTATTTCCATGATTAATAAATTAAAAGATTAAAAGGTCATGAAGCTGTGAGATAGTTAAGTAATATGGTTTTGCTACTTTGCAGAGTGTCTGTAAGCATTCTATCTCAATGTTGCAAGGTTGCGATAGAGGTTTAAATATATATATCATTGTTTCATAAGACCATGTTGTCAACAAGGAAATACACTTGTAAAGTGACAAATATAAAGAAGTACAACATCACAAGCTTAACATAGAAGTTAGGGATTCAAGTGACAAAGCAATGAAACAATTAAAATAACCTTTTCTTGCATGGTCGTAGCCAGAAGTAAAAGAAGAATGATAAACCGTTAAAAAATAGAGATAAAAAGTAATTGCTTCTTTGCAACCTTTATTTTTAAAAGAACAAAATAGATTTAAAATGGACATGTTTGAGCTAGAAAAAGAAATAAGAGCTAGAAGTACAAATAGTGAAAAAGTGAAGACATCACTAGCTTTTCAAGGACTGGGAAGATTTCAAGCATGCCAATTTTAATGTCATTAATGTCACACTCTCTTTTTTAGAAATAGATAAATTATAAGAAGAATAGATATTTCCATTAAGAGTTATATAGGGCTTAAATTTTTAGAGAGATTTCAAAGTTACAGAGAAAATTTCTAGCACAATAGTGTTTAAGGTTATTGAGATAATTTGAAAGTGATGACACAAAAGGAAGGAGAGTTGATCACACAAGCACATATTAACGAGTCTATTTCAAAAGAAAAAAAACTTTGGCCCATTCATAGATGAATGGATGCAAATTTTACTAGGGTCTTCCAATGAACAATCAACAAATGACCATGCATTCAAGGACCCCTACAAATTTTATAGAGATGCAGAGGTACCTAATAGAAATGGAAGTGAATTATTTTGGTTCTTCCACATAAATAGAATGGAAAAGGTCCCAATTTTGAACCCTTGGACTAGGAATTTGGGAAAGCTAATCATGCCTAAGGTTGTTGTAGATGTTGACCTAGTTAAGGTGTTGATAAAGTCTTACAATAGGTGTCGAGCGAAGTCCAAGTGTTGAGCGAAGTTCAAGTGTTGAGTGATAAGTGATGTTGGAAAAAGTATAGATGTTGAGTGAAATAGTATAGATGCCAAGTGAAAAAAAGTTACCATAGGAGCCGAGTGAGACATAATTCCTATATGTGTGAAGCATCAACAAATATTAAGTGTCAAGTAACACAAAATCAACATATGAGTTTGTGCCATTACAAACTCAGATGTAAACTCTTTTTGAAGCTGACTTAAGTTGAATCTCAAAGGATCAAGAAGATAAGATCAAATATTTTGCATTTCCTATGAAATCTACATGCAACCAATAATAAAAATGGAGAAGGCATGCAACCAATAGGAAATGTGAATGAATTGAGTAGGAAATGAAGAGTGAATATGGATTGTGGATTAATACCTAACCCTAAGTCACTCAAAAGTAAATCTTCCCACTTGTGATTTCCAAAAATTGGTATCAAAGCTTAGTTCTCACAAGAAGGAGCCTTATAATTTGGAGAAAAGATTTGGAAATGGAAGTCTACAAACTTGGGAAGATCATAGAGAATTAGGCAATTGATATACAACTTGCTCTACACACTTTGGAAGAAGGCAAGGAGGAACTGAGAAAATCTTTAAAGAGAAGAAGAGAGATTTCTTTAGTTGAGAATGATACACAATATAAGGAGATTGACACGACAAATTTTTTTGCAAATGGAGATTCCAAAGAATTTGATGTAGAAATAGTAGACCTAATGGAGAATAATAGAGCTTAAGTAGAAGAAATTAGAACACTCAAGCTTGAACAAGAATCACAAGCCATGATGCTTTATGAGGTCATTGAACAGAAGAAAAGAGCCATTGAAGATAAGGCTATATTAGAAGAAGACAAGAGAAACCTTTCCAACAAAATAGAAGAAAAGTTAATTGAGCTTCAAAAATCTAAAAAATGCAGCTAGACACCCTAAGTCAGATGATGAATGCACATCATGAACTAAACATCAAAGACATTGAGATCTCTATACTAAAGATGCAAAATGAACAACTACAAAATGAGTTAAAAAGAGAGAAGGAAATTGTAGAGAGCTTTAACAAACCCAATCAGGCTATCAAGTACTTTGAGCAGCTATTGAAATCACCAAGGGCTAGCAATGATACTTTAGGACTAGGATACTCCAGCACTAAACAAGGAGAGTCGTCCAAGACTACAAAAGCAAGAAGCAACAAAGGTAAGAATACTAAACCTACTTGTCATTTTTGTGGTAAAAAAGGACATACCTAAAATGTATGTAGGAGTAAGAATTCCCATCAACATGACAAACCTAATAATGTGGGTTACTATGATAAGTGCAAAAACCAAAGACATCAAGCACATAACTATAGGACTAAGAATATCAAAACACCAAGATTTGAAGGTCACTACTACAATTGCAAGAAGTATGGTCATAGAGGTTTTGAGTGCAGATCAAAGCTTATGTGGACACCTAATCATCCAGCAAGGGGAAATAACCATGGACATCACTATAATTAAAACTATAACACTAGGTATAGTTGTCATTACTGTCAAGAATATGGACACATTCCTAAAAATTGCATAAGAACACATTTTAGAGGAAACTACACTAGATGTATTAGTTAAACCACATGCTTCAATTGTTTGAAGACTAGTCATATCAATAGGAATTGCCCAACAAGTTCAAAGGCACCCAACACAAAGATCAACAAAGGAAAAGAGAAGATGGATGTTGAACACATCAGAGGAGAAATGAATAAGACTTGGAAGAAGAAAGATGGGAGTAGCACATCAAATGAAGGGATCACTTCACATAAAAGGTCAAGTGATCACACTTCATCAAACTAAGCACAAGGAGACATATGGGACTAATTTACAAAGTTTTATCATACATTAGTTCCTAAAAAAGAAAGTACTAAAAAGAAGAGATCAACATGAATAAAGATGCAAAGTTTAAACTTAAAGATTTCATTAGTGTTGTTGAGTTTCCCTTAGATGCTGAGTAAAATCTTAATACATACCGAGTTGATTTCCAAAGACAATAGAAACAGAATGACTAGTTGGAGCCAAATTGGTAATGGAAGCTGAGTGAAGAGAAATTTCAGTGGAAGCTGAGTAAAGGATAGTTTTGTGGATATGGAGTGTTCAAATGACAATGGAAGCCAAGTAATGTAGGAATTCTTAAGAAGCTAAGTGGACAGCTATAAGTGCACTAAGAATTAAATGTTATAAAAATAGGGCATATTATTGTGTTTTGAATCATTTTTCTTCATCATGTTCGAAGAGCAACGACAAAGAAGAGTGCAACATGAATTGAAAGTAGAGATTCCAGCATTTGAGCTAGCTTTGACAATTATTCAACATAGTTTTCATCAAATTCAAGGTATTTACATTTGTGCCAAGCTATGCAGTTTCACATTTTCTTTGTGTTCAAACCCTAGATCACACAAATGGCTTCTAGCTTTATGAAAACATAGGAGAAAGAGTTGTTTGAGGTTCAACTAGTATCTAATGATGTAAAACAACCTAATTTATGACCAATCCTTGAAGTGACATATAAAAATGACCCAATAGGAGCCCTATCTATCATACCTTCTAACCTAGTTATGGTGTAGGATGTTAGGAAGTGTTATAATTGTAAGATTGGAACTATTGGAGACATGGAGATGAGGGAAGCATATGAAAATTTGTGTGAAAATATAGTACTAAAGGATGAATATAAAATTATTGAGAAGAAGGGTTTGACACATGCCTTAGAATTCTCCACAATTTTCAAAATTGAATGGATCAGGATAATGCTTAGCAAGATACATGATGGAAGTTTATGGTTGGAGGATGGTCTAGTGAAAATAACCAAAAGGATTGTACATAGAGTGATTGGGTACCCAACCCTAGATTTTCCAAAGACCCTTAGGAGTGGTTCTAAGGAAGCAATTGAAAAGAACATTGATGCTAAGTGGAACAAGAGAGGAATGACAATTGACACCATTCAAGACCCTCTTTTTGACTTTGCTATTAGAATCATTGCACACAAATTCTACCAATCCAGTAGACTTAATAGTGTACCTTGCATTACAGTGGATGTGGGTTACAAATTGGTGAAGAAGGATCATACTTATGATCTTGTAGAACTGCGGTTGCAACAAATTAATTAGAATTTAGTAGCAATAAGGACAACCAAGGGAGCACAGTACAAGTTTGGTACAATTTTGATTTGCATATTTTTCTATGTACATAATGAGTTTCCATCTTTTGGTAAAGTTGATTGGAAAATAAATATTTCTATAATAGCTCAAGTTAATGAATATATAGAAAAAATGGGAGCTAATTTTGAGACCCTAATGACTAGCTATTTTGAAGACTTCAAAAAGACCATGAAGTAGAGGCTAAGAATACTAGTTTCTTTGGTAGAAAAGCATGTAAATGATGTTTTCTTTCTTGTAGATAATGATTACACTTATATACAAGTAGGCACACTAAGAGTTGGATGGTTAAGATCTCTTGTCTATGAAATAAATATAGATGAGGCATCAGTAGCTATAACTGCACTATTAGCTAAGGAACTAGACAAAAGTGTACCACATTTTGGTACTTTTGATGTGTTTAGATCAAAGGTTGATATAGAGTTGAAGACAACTTATAAATTGAAGAAGAAGGATAAACTTGTAAAGAAACTCAAAGCCAAATTTGGTGAGGGTACTACAAAAGGAGAAGAAGAAGATGAAGAAGAACAAGGACAAGAAACACTTTCTTTGACCCAATGCATGGGGGAGGATGTAGAAGAAGAAGGTGCTAAGAAATAAGCACTAAAGCCAAAGGCTAAACCAAATAAAAGAAAGGAATAGAAATAGCCAATTGCATAGCCAAAGGGAAAGAAGAAAATTGTAGCAAAGTCAAGCCTAACCAAGCCAACTACAAGGGTAGATATGAAGGAAACAATCCAAGTGGCTAAGGAACAGGGGAAGCAAAAAGCCATAGAGTAAGGAGGGCTTGCAAAACAAAAGAAAAGAAGAAAATATGTTGCACCTCTAGAGTCAAACGAAGAAAAGACAGAATCTGATGATGATTAATATAGATTGATAAGACATTCTACCAAGTCTAAATTGGAAAATGTTTGCAATAACATTAGAGATAATGCAGATCTAATTGGTTTAAAGATAATTGATTTTAATAAATTTTCAAGAGAAGAATAGAAAATGGTAGAAGATTCCATCTACCCTATGATGGCTAAGTTCAAGACTGCCCCACTTGAACTAGACAATTCAATGCCTAAGGAGCTAATCTCATTAGTTGAGAATAAATGGCATTAATGCCTAAAAATGGAAAAGGAAATAAGAAATTCAATATTGGCTCATGTAATGCCTGACCTAACTAAAGGTCAAATTAGCAAGGCTAACAAGAAACATGGTAGAAAATTTGCACCTAAATATAGAGCCTTTAGTATTTTCAAAAATCAAATTGAAGATGTTGTGCAAAAGTCCACACAAATGTGGAAATTGATTTATGGATTGACAATAGTCAAGGAATGGGAGGAAGATCCCTTTGAGGGAAGGAATAATGGAGAAGAGGAAGAGGAAAAGGAAAAAGAGGAGGAAGGAGAGAAAGAGAAAGAAGAGGAAACAATGGAGAAAACATAGAAAGGTGAAGAGGCAACAACTGAGGAGCAACAACAAGAACAAGGTGTCCAAGACACCTAATTGCCACCACCAAGTCCTCCATATACAAAACCTACAACTACAAAAACTATAATTTTTAAGGATGTTCCTGACATCTAAGGTCAGAACATCAATCCATTGATTGTAGAGGATCTCAAAAAGATCCTTCACCAAACCACATTGAAATCACAACTATGTACAAATCCTATTTTGGTGAGTGTGGAAGAGTTGTAAAAGCTATAGAAAAAATTACAAAGGAGAAGGTGAACAAACAAGGACCACATTCACAACCTCTCATAGCTACAGATGATCAACCCAAAGAGCAAGCAACACAAGACACAACTACTAAGGTTGATTTCATAGCAATAGCAACAACAACTATCGAGGAGCCATCAAAGGAGCAGAAAGGAAAAGATGCTCCTACAACACAAAGTCAAGGTGCACCTCCTCAAATAATTGTCATTAATCAAGTCAAAAAAAGAGATCAAGAGGTAATATAAACATTGGTGAACTTGCCTACTACAGGGACTCCTACCAAATAGTTGAGCATTGATGCAATGCTACTACAAGTTTTAGCACCAGGCTCAAGATCCACAAAGGTAGTAAGGGTACTTCACTATGGAGACCTTGCACTTGATGAAGAAATAATCATACCAAGTTATGACTCCAAGAAAATGAACCTAGCACAAATAAATGAAGTGCAAGAGGCACTAGAGAGAAGGAAGAAGTAGGATACACTCAGAAATGAGTATAGACAGAAGCAAGCATTGCTGGAAATAAAAGACATATTTCTTGATGCATTTAGCTTGTCTATACCTAATGAAACAATTCCCATCATGTAGCAATTGTCCAACATAGTGGACTAGGTACAAAATGAAGACCTTGATACTAATGTCAAATTATTAGAATTGTCTAAAAAGAAGTTTCAATTGAAAGTCAATGAGAAAATATCTAGTGAAATAGCACTAACACAAGTGAAATTGGCTAAGAATATTGAAAAGGTAAAAATAGTACTTGAGAATATATTCTCATTATACTCCAAATTGTGTGACTCATCGAATTTCACACAAGAAACTAGCAAAAAAATACTGAGCTTGGGATGAAATCTTAAGATTTCTAGCACACAATTACCCAAAGATCCAACTTAGAGTGAGAAGCATTTTGCAGCAACACTTCACACTCAAAAAGAGTTAACTTTATTGATAGCATAAGAGGCAAATGTCAAAGCCAAATTGATGAAAATTCAATCTACCATTACCCCACACTTGGAAGTACTACACAAGGAAGTGGCCTATGCAATTTTTTTTTTGAAGAAATACCCTAATCTTTCTACTTTAGAAGGTCTAGCAAATCTAGTAGCAAAGACAACCATCTAGCTCAAATCACCGAAAATAGCATTGGACAATTAGGATGATTCTCTAAAGATGGCATTGGACGTAAATAAAACATTTTTTGGCTAAATATTCTATTCATTCTTAGGACCCTTTGACATAAGTGTCAAAAAGGGGGAGATATTCATTTGAAATAAGCAATAGAGGAAGGGGGAGAAATTCATTTTTGAGAAATTCATGTAAAGGGGATATATAAAAATTTTAATTTTGAGGAGAAATAAGGAGATACAACCAAAAGGATAAACTGCAAGGAGATATATGAAAGGGGGAGCATAAATAAAGGATGAGTACAAATAGACCAAAAAAAGGTATATAGATACAAAGTACAAACAAGACAAAGAGTATTAGACACATTAGCATGAAGCAAATTCAGCACAAGAGTCTTTGGTTGCAAGAATGGAATTTTTGTTATAGAAATGGCACAACAGCTTAGGGGGAAGTTACAAATTTTTGAGGTATATTATCATCCAATAATTTTGAATAAGTTTTTGAAGTTTTGTACATATTCTAAATAGAATGTGTAACATACTCATGGAGATCAGATTCATAATGTTTAGCTAAGTTTTTTTGCTACTAATGTCAAAGGGCGAGATTTTTGGTCTTAGATTGGTTTTGACAATTGTGTGTCAACACAATTAACCAATTCTTAGTTGATGCCAAGTATAATACAAATGCCAATCTAAAATGTGTGCCAAGCTAGAGATTCAATAGGTGTCGAGTAAACTTTAGGTGCTAGGCAAAGTCCAAGTGCTGAGAAAAGTTCAAGTGCCAAGTGATAAGTGATGTCAAGAAAAGTATAGATGCTGAGTGAGATAGAATTCCTATATGTGCCGAGCATCAGTAAATAGTAAGTGTCGAGTAACATAGAATCAACATATAAGTTTGTGCCTTTACAAACTCAGATGTAAACTATTTTTGAAGCTGACTTAAGTTGAATCTCGTAGGATCAAGAAGATAAGATCAAATATTTTGCATTTCCTATGAAATCTACATGCAACCAATAAGAAAAATGGAAAAGGCATGCAACCAATAGGAAATGTGAATGAATTGAGTAGGAAATGAAGAGTGAATATGGATTGTGGATTAATACCTAACCCTAATTCTTTAAAGCCTTTAAAAGGAGGGCAATACCCCATTGTATGTGTGTGTGTGTGTGAGAAGTGTATGGGTGAATTATAGTGAAGTGCCGAGGGATCTAAAGACTTACAAAGAATAGAACAACATTGTAGAATTTAGTTGATCAAGAAAAAAGTATCATAGTTTTAAGGAGAGGCATATCAAATTAAGCAAGGATTAGAATAGATAGAGCAGAACAAAGATCTAAAATCAACAATTGAATATTGTAAGTCATCAAGTCAAGACATTCTACTATACTTTCTAACCATTGAATTGTAAGAATGGAAATCCTATGTTGATAGGTTAGCTTACTGTAAGGAAACTCAAGTGCAAAAATAACTTCCTACACTAATCTCATAAGGAAAGTATGATGCAAATCCTATTAAAATCTTCTTCACTTATAGATTCAATATCATGTAAACAACAATATTGCAGCCAACCATGCATACAGAAAATAGATAGAGAAAGGAACACATAACACAAGGATTTGTCAGTGGGGAAAAACCTTTCGGTAAAATAACCCTACCCCTTCAGAACGTGCACAATGTATTATCTTCAACACGAGGTTACAATACACTTGCAATGCAAGTTCAACATCAACAACATAAGACTCTAGTAGCTACTTGTAGTACCAACAATACATCCTTTTTGCATCGCATCTCTTCGCAACCCTAAAAATACTTATAACATGCATTTCTTTTTAGGGCTACTCCCAAAGGTAAACCATATTAGGGTTTTACCATTCTCCAAGAAAATAGGATCCCCAAAAAGAAATTTGGGCTGATGCCCCAAACCCCACTATTGGGGTAGAGTGTACAGTACTCAAATATCTTAGTTGCCACATTCTTCACTTGTCATTGAATCTTCCTAACATAGCTCTTACATGTCATAGGAATCCATCATAACCGTTTTAGTCATGATCTCCTTACACACAATTCAAGATGTTGACACATCAACATTATTTGCAAGAAATACGTTTTACAAAACAAATAATAAGAATAGGAATTATACAAGGTTGAGACACCTTATTCCTAACACTTAGAAACTATTTTAATTTAGCAACCATATTATAGATACTTAATAGGATTGTAAATCCTATAGTAGGGTAACACTCCAAGTGAATGTTTGTAAATCCTTTAAACAGGTCACTTTTAATAGGGTGTAAAGTCTTTAACAAGACACACCTTTCACAGGGTAGACCATTGGAAGTGGTCAAACTTTGTAACCTTGAATAGTTACATATTTTTGTATCGATACTTTGTGGGTGTCATTCCCACCCTAGTTTTACCTTCTCAATTTGGAGGGTTTCTAGGTTATCAAATTTGTGTGTTATCTATTTCCATGCGTGTCTTTACTTTTATATATATTAGATGAATTAGATGCATGTGAATGGTTTTAGCTAAAATGTTTTAAAAGGTTAAAGTTAGTTACTTCTAATTCACCCCCCCTCTTAGAAGTAAATCTTCCCACTTGTGAATTCCAACATTGGTAAGGTTAATTGCAAGTCAATTAAATAGGTCTAGGATTACTAGTTTGACTGTATAACAATGGATAAGGCACTAGTCATTAATTCAGATGCAAATTGATATAGTCATGTGGTTTCAAAATAAAAATTTAGATATAAATAAATTTTTTTATTTCTATTATAAAGAACTAAATTGCTATCCATTCCCTTATTGTGACAAATATTTGTGATTTTATAGTAAGTTGTTGCAAATCAACAAGTTGATTACATTGCAAGAAGTTTTCTTACCAACTTTCTACTATAAGGGATAAATGTAAGAAGAAGAATATTAGTGAGTAAATATTGAAGAATAGAATTAAAGAATAATTCATCTCAATCCCTAGGTGCATGTGCATTTACCCTATAGAGCCTAAAGAGTAAAAATCCCTTGTGTGCTTTGTTGAAGTTGGTCTAGATCTGAGATAATTTCTGCTAAATATGGGAACTAGCTAATCCTTAGGCTTTTATTTATCTTCCACATCCTATACTAGTTTTTGGAACCTATATTTTTTTGAAACACCAACACTGTGTTGGTCATGATTCTTCCCAATATGTTAACATGTATCCCTAGCTCTAAGAATAAATAATTCTCATTCTAATGGTCTTGCATTATCTTAGAAACTTCTAATGGTTGATTAATATTGGCCCACTATTCAAATGAATTCCATATGATATGTTAAGCCCTATAAGAAGTGTTATATATATGGTTACTTGATTGATGTACCGCTAAGAAAACTCATGTGATCTACTACAAATTGACATTTTTAGTTGTGGGCCTTTGATTTGGTTGGACATATTTATCCTAACTCATCAAGAGGTCACAATTTCATCATCACTGCTACTAATTATTTCACTAAATGAGTTGAAGCTATAGCCTTTTTTGCTACTATAAGAAAGCAAGTTTCCTTAGTTATCATTAACTACATCATCTATGAGTATGGTATAGCATCCCCTAATCTTGCATCACCCAAAAGCATTTTTTGTTTTTTTGTACTAGTTTATTGTTCACTTAGTAGCCATTGTTGCCTTGTGTTTTGTTCTATGCCTAATTAGTATCTTTCCCAAGACCTATGTTATGTCCTTCCTCTAAGAGCACAAATGATAATGTGTCATCTCCTTTGAATTATGTGTCATTCTTTGTAGTCCCCATTTCCTACAAGTTTTATCCATCAAGACATGTTATTTATTTTAGCATAGTTTCCTATAATGACATGGAATATTACATAGTTGGGAGCCAACTCCTTGATTATTTTTTGACCTACCCACAAGAGTGTGTAAAAAATTGATGCACGTTACTTAAGTTATGACTTAGATACATCCAAGGTAGGACCTAAAATGTAATCAAATTATTGACTAGCAAACTTGTGGGTTAGTTAGCTATATAAGAAGTTTGTATTAGATGTAGGAAAGTAGAATGGAAGTTCTAAGGAAGTATAATGGTAGAAAAAATATTTTAAGAACCTTTTTATTTCTCGCATCCTAGAAGGTCTCACAATTGGGCGTACTTGATCTATTATAGCTTATATTTTATCATGTGAGCTATGTAATTAATCACTAAATCTATGACTTATGTTTTCCACTATGTTGTAATATTGTGTCTTCTTCCACGTGTACTCTTGGAAGGGATGTTAGATGATTGGAACATTTTCCTTTCACCTACATTCCTTGCATTAGGTGGTATTAGAGCTTGAGTTAATTTATTATGAAATGGATCATAGAGAACCTTAGTGTTGATCTCTAAGCCTAGGTTTTTTATTAATGTCTAACTCTTAGTAATTTCCAAGGCAACTTTGGATGACCATCACTATGATTGAACCATCTAAAGAAGATCAAGCTACAAAGGACTTGTTCATTTCTCATCACACAATGAGAAAATCAAAGGTTGTTGATCATGCCAGTTGAGATTGAGAATGTATATAAGCTGAGTAACATACTTAAGATATAGAAGTTATAAAGTTAGCTATTTCTTATGAATAAAATATGTTGACTAAGTAGAATTTGACTGACAACATGAATGTTAGTTATGTACAAGCATTAGAAAATTCAAGTTCTGAGTAAACCAGTATTGACATATGAGTTTTTAATTGCATAAACACTTATGTAAATCATTTTATCTAACTTCTAAATGAAATTTAAAGATGATAGAGACAATTAAGAAGGAGATTATGCATTTTTTTAGATGGAATTAATCCCTAGAAAAGTAGATTAACTAATAAAAAAATCAAAAGGGAAAACATAAAAAGGATGGAATATGGATTATTGAGCTTAATCTATAACTTTCTATGATTATCTATTTAAGAAGGGTTCCTACCCTAGGATCATGACAATGAGTATGTAGAAGAATGAGAGAAAATTGAAGGCTAAGTCTAAAAGGAGTTTAGACAATATAACTAGAGAAGTGAAGGATAGAACATAGATATCAAATAAGGAGATCAGATTAAGATTTTGAAGAGAGGAAATGCGTAATAAGATTTCTAAGAAAACCAAAAGATTAGGTACTAAATCCATTTTAGTAGATTGAGTTAGGGAAAAACCAAAAGATTATTTACTAAATCCATTTTAATAGATTGAGTTAGGGAAAAACCAAAAGATTAGGTACTAAATCCATTTTAATAGATTGAGTTAGGGAAAATCTCTTAATATAGTGGTTCTAATAGACCAATTTCAAATCTCCTAATAGTGTCCTTACTGTATATGCAAAATTGGGGGCCTCTGATCCTCACATACACTTCAACATGGTCATTACCTATGAGATCATCCTGAAATAAACATTCTATTGTTTATTCAAAAATTCTAATAGAGCGACCTATTGCCTTCTAACTAGAAGGATTATGCCTTTTCTTTCAGAACGAGAAGTAGACAACTAGACCTCTAGAATGAAGGATTTATGTAGCTAAATGAAAGTGCAATTATTAATCTAAGAAATGAAGAAACATAGTATGCTAAATGGATGCATATTTAAAATCTAAATGATATTACAATGAAAGAAATAAAGCTATGCAAATGTGAACAAAGTGAGTAAGAATTTCAGCATAAATTTGATGCAAATTCCAAAATTCATTTTATGTAATGAGAAATGCAGAGCTTCTTTTCTAGAATCCAAAAGGTGATCGATAGTCAAGATTAACCGAAATGGATAGTCAATATTGAAGAGGAGAGCCAGTGATAAAGGTAACTTTCTCATGAAAAGGGAGTTAACTAGTTGCCTTTGAGTGATAAAAGGAGTTAACTGAGTCCTTTTTGAGTGATAAAAGGAGTTAACTGAGTCCTTTTTGAGTGATAAAAGGAGTTAACTAAGCCCTTTTTGAGTGATAAAAGGAGTTAACTAAGTGCCTTTTGAGTGAATATTTCATTTAATAAAATAGAATATGACCTCATAAATGGATAACTTTAACTAATTGAATAATTAAATTCAATAATTAAAAAGAGGAGATATCATATTAAATTAAATGTATTTAATTCCTTCATATATTAGCTAAAGAGGTAATTTTAATTTAATTAAAGTAGAACACTTGTAATTAAATTAAACTAAATTGATAGGTTTTTGTAGCTAATTTGAGTCGATATTTAGGAATTAAATAAATAATATGATTAATCCAAAATATGGTTTTCTGCATTTGACACCTAGGTCAAGTAGCGATTATTAGAATTAGAATTGCCTAGTAAAATAGGACTTAGGAATAGTTGAATAAACCAAAGTTGGTTAATAGGGCAATGTGAAAATTTTGGGGTATTACACTTACTTTATTGTAAGTGTAAAATCCTTTAATAGGGTAAGAACTAATAGTCTTAAATGATTTTAATAGAGTAGACCCCTCATAGGGTAGATCATCTAATATGATAAAAACTATAACCCTAAAAGGTTAAATTTTTTGTTGCAATAGTGAATATTTGTGGGTTTCATGCCCACCCTAATTTTACCTTCACATTGAAGTGTTTTTGGGTAAAACAAATCATTGTGTTATGTGTTGATGATTTTCATGGATGTCATGCTTAGATAGATTTCATTTCAACATTACATGTTTATGTTTATGGTATAAGATCTAAGATTTTAGATGGATTAGGTGTAAATTGTATTATCAAAGAAACATATTATAGATCACGTTTCAACACCCCCCACCCTGTCCCAAGTATCTTGTTACCTACTAAGATTTTCAACAATTGTTATCAAAGCTGAGTTCTCTTGAAAAAGTCTATCAACTTGAGAGGATTAGAACTTGGAGATGGGAAAAAAATTGAGAACCAAATGATTGATGTCTAGACCATATTGTAACAACTTGAAGGAGAAAAAGAAGAGTTAAAGAAATCCTACAAAAGGAAATAAATGTTCATTAAGAAAAATGATACACTATACAAGGAATTTGATACACAAGTATTACTTAATAGTTTGAATATTGATGACAATGATGCAACAATAGAAAATCTACTAGAGAAGAACAACATTCTAAATAAAGAAGTCAAATAACTAAAGAGAGAACAAGAAATTCAATTGGTAAGATTATCTGAAGTGACTAAACAAAATAAGAAAGAATAAGAAAAATCATGGCTAAAGAAGACAAAAGAAAAATAATTGTTGGACTTGAAAAAAGATCATTTGAGGTGGATAAGCTCAGAAGTAATCAGATGGACATGATGAACTAGTTGTTTATTCCAAATAAGGAGTTGAATATAAAGGACATTAAGATCACAAATCTGATATTACAAAGTGTTCAACTAAGAAATGAGTTAAGACCTTAGAATGAACTTCTATAAAGAATAAATAAACCAAGTGAAGCTATCAGATAATTTGAATAACTGATGAAATCACTAAGGTCGTCCAGTGATACTTCTAGTCTAGGACATGACAAGCACTCTTCATCTACTGAGGAAGGAAAGTCATAATAGAATGGAGAGAAAAGAAATAAAAAGTCTAAAGGAAAACCTACTTATCATTGTGGAAAACTTGGACATACTACTAACATTTACAGGAGCAAAAATGCTATTCAAAATCCTAAACCTAAGTTTATTGGTAATAATTTTTATTACAAGAAGCAAGGACACCAAGTTTGTGACTCTAGATCAAAGAATAATGATGCACCTACTACAACTAGATTTGAAGGAAATTGTTATAACTATTAGAAATATGGACACAAAGCTCATGAATGTAGATCCAAGGAAAAATATAACTAGACATTTGGAAAGAAAACACATGTACCTAAGAAATGTAACTATTAAAATTTGGATTAAAACACATGGTATAATTCTCATTATTGTGGAGAGTATGGGAACATTGTAGAAAATTACATCAAGACACATTTTAGAGCTAACTACAAGAAATGGTTGAATGAAAACCTAGTTTCTTTTAGTTTTCTTAATGTTGGACATGTTGGTAAGAATTGTAAGACCCAAGCACTAGCACCAAACAATGGAAATGACAAAGGTAAAAAAAATTGAGGTAAATAAAAAAATGGAAAGAGATAGTAGAAGCTAGAAGTAGTGGATCAACAAAAGTTGAGATCACCCAATCCAATAGATCAAGTGGTCACACGATATCTAACTAAGAAAATAAAGGAATGTGAGGGAATGCATACTTAATGTAATATCATACATCAGTTCCTAACAAGAAAATGGTTAAAATTTCATATTACCATGAATCAAGATGCATTAGGACAAATTTGAGAGAAGTATTGACTAATGAAATATGTTTTACTATCAAGTGTTGAGCATCAATAATTAAGTCTGTATTAACTATGCATTGTAATATAGACTGATAAATTACATCGACTAAGATGATGTATTGGTTGAATGAATTGGTATTGACTAATCAAGGTGATAGTGATTGAGTATTTGAAAAGAGGCGCAAAAGGCTAAGATAGTTGTTGTACACTGACCTGAGTACAAACACATGAGCAAAAATTTAAGGTACATATGAAATTTGGACATTCATTTTTTACATTTCCAAGTGGATTCAAGTACACAAGTCATTGAAAGTCAATTAAGGTGAACTTAGCTACAAAGAAAGAGAATCATGGTGTACCATTAGCAATTTGATAGAATTCAATAAGTAAAAATTTTAGTGCTAAGTTAGTTATTTTCTGAGTTTGTCAAAGATTTTTTTTTTTTGAAACCCTAGTTTGAAATGACATCATTCATCTACAACTATGAGTAAAATTTTGAAGGAGACCAATGCATAAATTATGAGTATGGATCAGTGTGCTCCACCCAACTTAAGGGATTGTTCAAATTTGGAAGTAATAAAAGATGAAATTGGTGCTATGTCATTAATTCCACCAATGGTTCAAATATTTTAGGTAATTTAGGAGCATTCTAGGCTTTCTTGCAATCCTACATGTTGGAGCCAAGTGCTAGTCATTCCCAATTGTTTCCAAGCTATTCAATGTATGTCATGTTTCTATAGCTTCTAGTGGATCTTGAGGTACTAGTGGATGCCAAGTTACTATAGTAATCTTGTGTTGACCAAGTGTTCCTTTATGTGTTGAGTGAACCTATTGGTGTCAAGTTTTCTAGTGGAAGCTAAGTATTCTTGTATATGCCAAGTGCTAGTATGGTTTTGGTTCTATTCATAGCGAGTTGTCTGTGAGTTGACTTTTGGCATTTAATTTATGTATGGGTATTTAATTTCTATTGTGGCTGACTTTTGGCTTAACCTATATTTAATGTAAGGGTTTTAATTTAGTTTTTAATGAGCTAAGATAACTTGTAGCTTAGTTGGGTATAAATAAGGGGTTTTTTGGAGTCTTTAGGTAGTAGTTATCATTATAGCTTTGAGAAGGGGATGAAGTATAGATGAAAATTTAGAAGAGGTAGGGCTACAACTTAGAAATTAGAGGATTCCTTGGTGGACCTAAGGGAACAAGTGTGGATTCTTCTTGGTGTTATTATCTAGTTGTGTATCTAGACTAGTTGGGATTAGGTTTGTAAGTTGGATCTTATTGGATTTTTAAAAACTAATTTTGTAATTATTGTTTGTAGTAGGACCTAACCTAAAAGGCCTTATAGTCAAGCATATTGCATGTAATTAGTTATATCCATGAATATAAAATTATGAATTGGTATTAGATCTTGCATTATTGTTGCTTTGTTTTTGTGTTTCTAATGTGTGGTTGTTTACTAGGGGTTTGAACATCTCCCTTGAGGATTCTCTTGCTTTGCACTGCACTAGCTGGTATCAGAGATTGGTTGTTCCTAAGTGTGTGGAAGGATCATTAAAGTTGTGACAGTTTACACTAGGACTTGTAGAGAAGGTTGATCTTGTGGCTTTTTCAGATTTGTGTACCTATTGCTTAGGGTTTGCTAAAATTTTGGAAGATGCCTCCAAGAAGATTGGACCCTAGGGAAATTGATGATATTAGTGATAGTGTAGAAGAAAGGATCTCAAAAAATATTACGATAGAGTTCAGATCTGAGATTGCATTGATGAAAAGTGACATAATTGCTGAAATTGTAAGTTCTTTAGGTGGCATAACTAGGCATATGGGTACTAAAGGTAGTTATGAGGAAGTTGCTAATGACTTTGAAGCTATTGGATCTAGTGGTGAGGATAGAAATGATCATATAGAGAGACCTATTGGAACTAGGGCTGGTTAGTTTGCTAGTCCTAGATCTCAATTAAAGCTAAAGCATAAGATGGAGGTTTCTAATTTCCTAGGTATTTTGACTCTTGAGACCTAATTGATTAGATTGGTTAATTGGAAGAATAATTTAAGCTTAGGATATTGATGATCCACTTAGAATGAGTTTTTCATACACTAAGTTGAAAACACATGCTACTCTTTGGTGGAAAGATTGGCAAAGAGACATAGAAGAGGAAGGTGAAATGAAGATCACTAGATGGAGATTAATGGTGACTAATTGAAGGCTAAGCTCATTCCTATTGATAATAAACTTGAGTTGTTTAAAAGGTTGCAAAATTTGAGATAGAAATATATGTTTTTGAAAGATTATACCATGGAATTCTATAAGTTGACTATTTGGTATAGTCATAGAGAATTATCAAAGGAAAATGTAGCTTGGTACATTAATAGTTTGAAATTCAATATTCAGGATGAGGTTGGTATGCTAAATATTTCTTTAGTTGAGTATTCTTATTAGTATTCTTTAAAGTTAGAAGATAAGTTGAAAAGGAAAAGTCAGGGTAATGCTAGAGGGAAGGAGAAGTAGGATAACTTGGCACAAGCTAAACTAAGTGTTGAAAGTGAACCAAAACCCATTGATTAGAAAATGAGGATAGGTAGAGGTGAGTTCATAGGTAATTGTTTTAGATGTGGTAAAGAACATTATAGATCTTTTAAATGTCTAATTTTTAGGACAACCGCTTTTATAATGAGGTTGTAGTTCAAGATGGTTTTCCTAAGCAAGGAGAAAATCTGCTAGCTTACTGAGTACTGGTTGGTGAGAGGACATTAGAATCTTGTCAAAGGACTAGTTTGTTTAGGACTTCTTGTGAGTTTGGTGGTAAAATCTACAAGGTGATTCTAGATGGTGGTAGTACTGATAACCTTGCTACTGAGTAGATGATTTAGAAACTTGGTTTGAAGAGAGTGAGCCACTCTTATCCTTATAGGATCAGCTAGTTACAAGGTGAACATGATTTGGAAGTGAGGGAACAATGCCTTGTTGATTTCTAGATTGGACAATATAAGGATCGAATATTGTGTGATATTGTGTACATGAATGCTTGTCATGTGTTGCTTGATAGACCTTGGCAATATGATTGTAGGGCTATGCATGATTGTGTCAAGAATGTTTTTACTATTGAGAAAGGTGGCAAAAAGTTTTTCTTGATTCCTTTGCAGAATGAAGAGCTCGATAGGAGGAACCTGAGTATTGGTTTCTAAGTTGAGTTGGTAGATTCTAAGAAGGTTGGATATCAGTGTGAAAAGAAGACCTATAGCACACCTAAGATGGATGTAAAGAAGCAAAAGAAGAACAAGGGAAAGAGTGTACAAGTTGAAGATTTGGAAGATATATATGTGAAGAACCAGTTTGGGATTTATGAGTTGAATCCTAGAAGATGTTCTTCTAGTTACTAGAATATCTTTTTGAACTTGGGGTGTCTGATGTAGGAGCATCCTAGGCTTTCTTGCAATACTGCATGTTGGAGTTGAGTGCCAATGGTTTCCAATTATTGTTGAGCTATTTAGTTAATGCCAAGTTACTATAGCTCTAGTGGATGCCAAGTTACTATAGCTCCTAGTGGATGCCAAGTTACTATAGTAATATTTTATTGACTGAGTGTTCCTTCATGTGCTGAGTGAACCTATTGGTGTTGAGTTTTCTAGTGGAAGCCAAGTGTCCTTGTATATGTTGAGTGCCATCATTGGTTTTGTTTTTGTTCATGCCAATTTTTCTATGAGCCAACTTTTGGAATTTAATTTATGTATGGGTATTTAATTTTTGTTGTGGCTGACTTGTGGCTTGACCTATATTTAATGTAAGGGATTTAATTTAGAATTGGCCAAATTGCTACTTAGCTGGGTATAAGTAAGTGATTTTGTGGAGTCTTTAGGCAGTAGTTATCATTCTAGATTTGAGAAGGGGATGAAGTGTAGATGAAAATTTTGAAGAGCTAAGGTTGTAACTTAGAAAGTAGAGGATTTCTTCATGGACCTAAGGGCACAAGCGTGGATTCTTCTTGCTGTTCTTATCAACTTGTATATCTAGACTAGCTGGGATTGGGTTTGTAAATTGAATGTTGTTGTATCTTGTAGAGCTAATTTTGAAATTTTTGTTTGTAGTTGGCCCTAACCTAGAAGTTTTTATAGTCTGCAATATTGCATGTAATTAGTTATATCTATGAATAAAGAGTTTTGATTTGGTATCACATCTTGCATTATTATTGCATTTTTTTTGTGTTTCCACTTTGTGGTTGTTTGGTGGGGGTTTGGACATCTCCTTTGGGAATTTTCCTACCTTGCATTGCACCATCAAGATGTAATAACTTGTTACATGAGAAGAATATGAGAAGTTAGAGATTTTGAGCTAAGAACAATAGATGAGAAGTGTGATAATGGAGTATTAAAGGATGAGTATACAATTATTGCCAAGAAGGGCTTACTTGTGCCCTAGGTTTTCTAAAGGTCATCAAAGAGGAATGAGTAAAACTTGTGTTAATTTGTATTTATGATATGAAGGTATTATTAGAAGGTGGAATAGTTAAGATCAACAAGGTCATCGTATGCATAATTACAAAAGCTAAATGGAATGGTCAAGAAATGTGAATCGATGGGATTGATGATCCTATTATCAAATTTGTAGTACAAGTTGACTAAATGGTGTGTTATGCATTGTAGTGAACCTAGGTCACAATTTTTTTTAAAAGGATTAAAATTATGATCTTGTTGAGCTACAACTATAATGAGTGATAGAGAATCTTGGAGCTATAAGGAAAGTAAAGAATACATTATGTAAGTTTAACTCCTTGTTAGTTATTATTTTTTAATGTATAAAATTCATTTCCTACTGTCAACATAGTAAGATGGTATAGGAGATGGCCAACTATGGAGAAAATAAATGACTTGATAAGTTAACTAGGAGAAAATTTTGGTGCAATTATGGATAAATATTTTGAGGAATTAAAGAATAAAATGAGAAACCAAATGAGGGTTTCTAAATCCATTGTAGATAAATATTTTAGATGATATATGTTTCATGGTATACATGAATTTTGTTTATGCCTAGACTGTACTACCTAGAGTTGTGTGGTTAACGCTAATACCTTATGAGGTAAATGTTGATGAAGTCATAGCAACAATGAATGCACTTTTGTTAGAGGATATTGATGTGAATGTTGAGCCATTTGGAACATATGACACAATAAAGGATAAAATGAATACAAAGTCAAATGACCCCAAGAAATATAAGAAAAGAACAAAGACAATCAAAGGTCTTGAGGGAAAAGATGATGAAGGGGAAGGATCTAAAAAGGAAGTTGAAGCCAAGAAATCAAAACACAAAGACCTAGTTATTGACAAGCCTAAGGAAACAAAGCACACAAAAATAATAATTATTGATCCAAAGGTTAAAGACTATCTCAAGAAAGGTGTATAGAAAGTTTTCACATACCAAGAGATGAAAACTAGAATACTAATAAGATCCAAGATAGCTCAACCCCTTGCTGCAAAACCTAAAGAATTAAAGAGAAAACTAAGTAGTTCACTAAAGAAAAACCTACCAAAAAGGTCAAAGAGAAAGCTAGTTGTAGCATAGGAGGATGAAGATGATGAAGAAATAGAGTATAATGATTTGAGAAAACTTTATATTGTGTTGAGACTGTAGAACAAGAATTAGTATGCAAAGAACATTTACAAATAAAGTAAACATTCACAAACCAAAAACTAAATTCACATATATGCTTAGACAAAGAAAGCAAACAAGAAGTGCAAACCTCACAAGAGAAAAAACTCAATGCTTTCTTGATTCTGTAGATGTGTCCTTTTGCTGTGGATGTATGCTCAAGATGCTCAAAAGCTGCTTCAATGGAGATGGGTAATGGAAAATTGGTAGCTTTGTGAGCTCTCAATTTGGCATTATAAGGGTATGGGTATGTCTTTGGTTCTCAAAATAGCATGGTAACTTTAGCTCAAAGATTGTTGATGAAATGGCTTGGGATGGGATTCAATTTATAGGCTAAGGGGTAGAGGGATGGAGGGCTTAGATGCAAGGATGGATGAAGGCTTAAGGAGGGCTAAGATGCACTCAAAGGGGAGCACATGGATTGTGCTTGTTTAGCACCAATGGGAAGGTGACACTTGTCACAAGGAGGATGAGTGTGAGAGGGTAGGGTAAAGGGTTGGTTAAAGGCATGATGAGTGGGGTTGAGTATGTAAGAGGGATGTAAGAGGAATGAGTGTGGAAGAGGGAAGAGTGTGGAAGATGGGTGTAAGAGTCATGAGTGGGCTTGTAAGATTCTTTATGTTTTGTAAGAGCACTCATGACTTAGTGGTTGGGTTTTTTGAGGGGAGACTTTGGTTTGGATTAGGAAAGTCTTAAACTTGTTTAAGGAATGTGACAACATTAGGGGGTGGATTAGGCTTGGGTTTAGGATTAGATTAGGGATGTTAGAGATGTGCAAGTGGATGGCATTAATGAGGGTGGGTGAGTTAGTGGCTAAGCTTGGTTAGTATGGGTGGATGGGGTGGATTAGGCTAAATGGAGGATTAGAGATAGGTTAGGGGTCTTTGAATTTGAGGATTTCATTTATCAAATAGATTTATTTAATAAATGGGGATTTTTGGAATTAGATAGAAGAATAGGATTTAATTGATAAATAATAGATTATTTGATTTATCAATTAGGACTATAGATGATTAATTAAATTAATCAACTAGGGGATGACAAAGGATTAATTAAATAAAAATTTAATTAATAATGCCTTTTTAGATAACTAAATAGGATTACTAAAATAGTGTAATCAAATTTAGGTGTCTATAGAGACCACTTCTAATGACTATAGATAAGGTATTTCAAGAGATTAATGAATTAATGAGTTTGATAGGATTTAAAGACATTAATTTTTATTCTTTAAGTAAAGAAGACAAAGAGAAGCTTGAAAAATATATAATAGATGTGGTGGTATAATTCAAATATACACCTATAAAGTTAGGTCAAGGCTTTCGTGAATTTTTTTATAATAAAGTTGATGCTAAGTGGAAGTGGACATTATCCACTAAAAGATAGATCAAGAAAACCATGCTAGCCCAAGTAATGATAGATTTAGGGAAGATACATGTGTCTATAGAACTAAGAGATTTTGTGAAGAAATTTATGCCTAAAGAGAGGGCCTATACAATTCTAATGAATAAATCTCATGAAGTTGAGAAATAGTGTATTAATATATGGAATGAATCATTTTAGTTTCTTATTGCATTAGTTGTTAAATAAGATGAGGAAGGAAAAGAAAGAGGTTAAGAAGTTAAGGAAAAAGAGGATGATGCAGAAGTTTCAAAACTTGCAGAGGAAATTAGAAAATTTGTAGGAGGATGTGAGCAACAAGACGTTGTCACAATTGAAGACATTCCTAATTGATCCCCATAGGATTAGAATATGTTGATTGGGGAAGAACTAAAAGATTATGAATTGGATACATCTCTACCATGTATCAATCTAGTATTATTACAAATCAAGGATTGATAGTGCCAAAATTGATCATTTTCATGTTACATTAGTTACTGTTGATACAAGTGTTGAGAAATAAGGCAAGGTTGTAATAGTGTTTCCATAATTCACTTATATCCCAATCGTTCATATAGTACAAAATGTTGAAGAAAATAAAGAAAAAGAAACATTAGAAGAAGGTAAGAAACCCAAGGAATAAGAGGCTACACAAGCCCTTATACAACTATCGAGTGTTAAACCAACTGATACACTAACTATTACACCTAAACAATAGGTTATGTCTACTTAATAGGAGCATAAACATGTATCTAGATTGATTAAAAAGGGTAAAAAAAATTTGATACCAATACCTAGTAATATAACCCCTCAATCTTATATAGTGGTAGAACAAAATGAGATGACAAAAGAGTCAATAAGTCTAGATGAGGTTATCACTTTACCCATATATAAATTAAATAATTTGACATCAGAATAAATTAAAGATTTGTAAACTTTATTGAATTTTAATGCAAAGGATTAATATCTAAGAAGAGATCACAAAAAGAAGAAGGTATTACATAACATTAAAGACATTTTTGTTGATGCATTTGGAGTCACCAACACTAATAATCAACATCTAATTTTGGACCGGTAAGTGTACATAATTGAAAAAGTTCAAATAGATGATATTGAGACCAACAATAAATTGATGAAATGGTCTAAGAAGTTATAACACAAAGTTTTTGAGAGAGTCTCTAGAGAATTTGCAAATAGAAGAGTAGAGATTTCCAATCTAGTAAAATAGATGGAGGAAATTTTGAAGACTACACATTATTTTATATGAAGCTTTGAGATGTTGAGTTCTTCACATTGGAGAATCACTAATCAACTGAAATAATTTAGGTAGATATGAAGGAATATTCACATTCATTGGGAAAGAACACAAGTTAAAGCTCACCTTCATATATTAAGTTGACATTTGGTCCATAGAGGTTAGCCAAGTTACTTGCTAGAGATAGTGGCATAAGGAATAAAATGATTTCTATCTAAGTCATGCTACTACCACATTTGGAGATAATTCAAGGGGAATTATCTATAGGTCAGAGTCTATTGATGAAAGATAAACATTTTTCAAGGTTTGAGAACTTAATTGACCTATCTACTGAGCTAGAGATACATATTCAAGTCATGGAATCTGCAAGAGATGTATGCAATAAAGGACTTGAACAAGATTTGGCTAGTCATCAAACTTTTTTTTGATAAGTACAAGATAAACCCAACCCATAAGTGACAAAAAATAAGGGGAAATATCTACATGACACATAGGAGAAAGGGGAAATAAAGAAGAAGATAAGAAATCAAAGACAACATTATCAAATGAAATCACATTAGAGATTATAGACATGTATATATTGTATAGTAGGGATTAAGTTTTTTTATTGTAGACTAAGTTACAATCTCAAGGGGAGTATTATTTTTGCATGGAAAGCTAAGTCAAGACAAAGTTCTTTTTCCACTAATGTCAAAGGGGGAGAATGTTGATCTCTAAGCCTAAGTTTCCTATTAGTTTCTAACACTTAGTTATTTCTAACGAAGCTTTGGATGGTCATCACTATGATTGACTCATCCAAAGAAGGCTGAGATACAAAGGACTTATTTATTTATCATCACATGCTGCACAAGTCAAATGTTGCCAAGAACCCTAGTTGAGATCAAGCAAGTAGAAAGTTAGTTATTGCTAAGAGAACATAATATGTTGAGTGACAATGTGAATATTAGTTATGATCAAGCATGAGAACATTCAAGTGTTGAGTAAACTAGTATTGACATATGAGTTTGTAATTGCACAAAAACTTGTGTAAATAATTGTATCTAACTTCTACATGACATTTAAATATCATACATACAATTAAGAAGGAGATTAAATATTTTTTCAGATGGAATTAATCCCTAGATAAGTAGATTAACCAATCAAAAAATTAGAAGGGAAAATAACATAAGGATGGAATATGGATTGTTGATCTATAACTTTATGTGATTATCTATTTAAGAAGGTTTCCTACCCTATGATCATGATGATGAGTATGTGTGAGAATGGAAGCAAAGTGAAGGAGAAAATGAGATAAGTATAGAGTGAAGGAAAGCTAAGTCTGAAATGACTTCAAATAGTGCAACTAGAGTAGTGAAGGATAGAAAAATGATATCAAATAAGGAGATTAGATTGAGATTTTTAAGAAAGAGATGATTAATATGCTCTTAGAGAAAACCAAAGGATTGGGTACTAAATAGTTTTAATACATTAAGTTAGAAAAAATCTTTTAACATAGTGGTTCTAAAAGATCTATTTCAAATCTCCTAGTTGAGTCCTTACTTTATTGTAAATGTAAAATCCTTTAATAGGGTAAGACCTAATAGTATTCAACTAATTTAATAGAGAAGACCCCTTATAGGGTAGATCATCTAATATGATCAAAATTGTAACCCTAATAGTTTAACTTTGTTACTACAACTATGAAGATTTGTGGGTTTCATCCCCACCCCAGTTCTACCTTCATATTGAAGTGTTTTTGGTTAACCAAAATTATTGTGTTATGTGTTGATGATTTTCATGGTTGTCATGTTAATATTGATTTCATTTCAACATTAAATATTTATGTTTATATGGTATAAGATCTAAGATATGAGATGGATAACGTGTGAATTATTTTATTAGAGAAAAGTATTATTGATCTTGACTCACCACACCCCACCCTTGAGTATCTTGTTTCTTGTTAAGATTTCCAATACTTAATTGGATTGGTTATAGGATGGTAGATTTGAAATTTAACCTATAACTTCTAGAAGGTTAAAATATTTCAAGAACTATAATCAATATGGTTTTTGGTAGAGGAAATGAAGATAATTCAATAATGAACAAGTTTAGATAGATTGTGTCAAGACTTGAAGCTATGGAGATAGCCTAGGAAAGAGGTGTACATATTGAGGGTATTAACGATGATAATGAAGTAGCACATCTCCTAACTCTAAAGATGAAGGGGAACAATATGAGGAAAGGCTTCTTAGAGTTTTGTCTAGGGAAAACTCTAAACTTGTTGTTGATGTTTCTTTTTATGATGGAAGACTTGAGACTAATTCCATATTGGATTGGATCTTTGAGATGGATAAGTATTTTGTGTATGAAAGAACTCTTAATTAAAAGAAGGTGAATATTACAATCAAAAATTTGAAATTCATGCTTCACGTTAGTGGGATCATTCACAAACTAAAAGGAAAAAAGAGAAAAGAAAAGAGGAAAAGAAAAGATCAAGACATGGGCAAAGATGATTGGGAAAATGAAGAAGAAGTTCCTTTCTATAGATTACCAAGTTAGGCTATTGAGAAGAATACATTATCTAAGAAAAAATGACATGAATGTGAAGGAATACTTTAAGGAATTCTATAAATTAGATATCAAATATAGATGTGGAGACGATGAATTTGAGAAGGTGGATAGATACCTGAATGGTTTAAGGGTTTCAATCTAAGATGAGATTACCTATGTTAATATGTAGAGTGTCGAAGAAGCATATCGATATGTCTTGAAACCTAAGAAAAGTTTGGAAAAGAAACATGATCAAAGAAAAAGAGGAAGATGTGGTAGATTTCAAAGAAACAAAGCCAAAATCTATAGAGAAAGTAGTAGATCTAAAAATACAATTCAAGATAAATTAAAGACAAAATCAAAATCAAAACCTTCTAAAATGAGAGGTAATTATAATAGAGGTAGCTACACAAGTTACTCTAGGAATAATAGTGGTGCTGAAAGAGAACAACGATATTGGTTTAAGGGAACTTGTTTCAAGTGTGGAAAAGAAGGACATGGGGCTTTTTAATGTAGTAATTCTAGTAAGAAGATTGGAGGTGGGAAAATAAATACTTTTTCTTGTGAAGTAGTTGCTAAAATGCTTAATTAACTTGAGCATGGTGATAACTTCATGTTGAGAAGAATCCTGTGGAGTGAGGAAATTGATGAAGAACTTATTCTTAGAATAAGTTTGTTCAAGACTAAGTGTAAAATCAGTGGAAAATATTGCAAGGTAATCATTGATAATGGGATTAAAATAATTTAGTGTTCTAGGAGCTAGTTAACAAATTGCAATTATAGTTTGGCAATATGATTAGATAGATGTCTTAATGGTTATCATTTATGACAACATGTATTCAACATTTCATTTATACATTTAGAGATAGAAAATTGTTTAAGTGTTAGACAGTTTATACTAGTGTACAGATGACTCATTGAGAGTTAGCTTATGCACAATTAAGTGAAGCTTCATGACACTATCATGGTGATGTACTTAAGTGAATAGATGTGTACAATTAGTATGACATGAGTTATGATTAAAATACCAATGTGGGTAATTAACATAGCAGAATAGAGCATATGAATAATCTGAGTTGTATAGCCCTAAAAACTATTTTGGTTACAAAATAATTACTAATTTATGATGAGATGAATTTATGGATATTAATTTATATTATGTCAAACATGTGAACACATGAAGGCTAGCTGTGCAGATTTTTTATGAATTTGCAAGGTATAAGTAAAGATCTTATATTGTGCAATTATTGGTAAGTGCTGAGATGTTGTAGTTGTGATGTGAACTATTATGAAAGCCTTATGTGATGGGACATATAATGTTTGATCAGAGAAAGAGTGAGTTACAATAGTAAAGCAATTATTGTGTATACACCTATCTTGTGAAGAATTGAATTGCATTATTGCATGTTAGGCTAGTGGGCTCTTCTTGCATACATTGTATTTTTTCTACCAACTCCTAATAGGGTTGAGGCTTCTAGAAAGGCCTAGTCTCCTAATAGGAACCTGTGACAAAATATGTATTTCATAGAATCCTAACAGGGTCAATATCCTTAATAGGATCCTATTGTTTAGTGAATCATCTAGTTTGTATAATCCCCACTAGGGTTTTCCCTTGGCCAGAGTTTCCCTAGTTAACAAATAATGGTGTTATGAGTTAACAAGGTGCATGGTTATATTTATTGTTCAACATTATTGGTTTAACTTCGTATGTGAGTTATAAAGTAAGGAACAATAATTAGTTGTGGGCAAAAGATTGTATATAATACTAATTCACTCCCCCTTCTGAGTATTATCTATTTCTACCAATTGGTATTAGAGCATAGTTACTTTGAAGAGGCTTAAAAGATTAAATAAGATCCCAATGAATATGGATCATTTGAAGAAGAATCTTGAAGAAGCTCTTGAGTAGATTGACCTTCTTATAGAAGAAAGAGGCACATTGAAAGATAGATACAATGATGCAAAAGTGTACATTGGAAAAGTGAAAGATGAGATTGATGATCTGAAATCTAGAAAGGAATAAATTACATAGACTAGTGACAATGATGAAGTAGGTGATATTCAGAAGGAAAATGAGATCTTGAAACATGAACTGAAAATAGTTGAGCTTAATTTAAGTCTTAAGAAAAATGGTGGCACTAGTGAACCATGACTAAAAACTAAGAATGTAGATCCTAGATCCCAATTAAGTCAAGTTACATCTAAATTAGGTACTATCAAGATTGAACATGCTAAGTTATAGAAATACAACATTATTCTGAAAGGAGAATTGACACAATCTAAACAATAGTTGGAGAAACTTTAGTTAAGTAGTGAAAAGAGAGTTTTAGGATTAAGCCACAGACAAAAATAATAGTTACATGCAAATATAACAAATAACGAAAAATAATAGCTCACACAGAAAAGAACACAAGGCATCAAGTTTTTATGTGGTTCACCCAATCCCTTGGCTACATCCACCAAACAGCAAGTCCAATATTTTTATGATCCAGTGATTACAACCTGATTACAATTGATAATCCCTTACAACTCAATACCACCACAAGAACCAATTTTGAATCACATCTTATGAAACAATCCCTAACCCTAAGCCATTTTATACAAGTATTTTAAGTTCTTTAGGGTTATAATTAATAATTATATGTTGGCCCAAAATCTCGATAAAATAGGGCCCAAATTTTTTTTACCCCAAAGAATTTATGAAATATGTATAGTACTTTCCTAATTAGTCACTCATCAGAGACCTTCTTATGACAAGATAGGACTTGGATATCTGATTAGAGAAAAATCAACCAAGAAAGTTGAAATTAGAAGAGAACCAAATCTAGTTAGTAAGGTAGAATTAAGTAGATCAACTAAAGTATCAAAAGAAGTTAAGTTAATTGATTTAAGAGTTAAACCTAATGAACCTAAGAAACCAAAGCAAGTTGATGAGCATAAGAAAGATGAACCACCCAAGGAAGTACGACATGATTTCAAAGGTAGATGTTTCATTTGTAATGAAGTTGGACATATGAAGAGAGATTGCACAGGTAAGTCTTTTAATCCCATTACTAATTTTTATTGTTATGATTGTCATGGTTATGGACATAAGGCAATAGATTGTAAGAAACACAAATTTGATGGTATTAATGAGAATAGTAGAATGTTTACGAATACTAACCTTGTAGGCAATGGAAGAGGTATATCTCATAGAAGATCTAATGATGGAGAGAAACTTGATGGTGAAAGGAATCAATTTTTTTTTAAAGTGTAACAATCCTGGACATATTGCAAGGAATTGAAGAGCACCTAGAAGTCAAAATGGAACCAATCAAAGGAGGAATGCATATGTATTATGGTTATGCAATAACTTTGGACACAAAATTTTTTTTAGAATGGATAGAAGGAACCTTAATAGGAGTCCTAATCATAGAAGAAATAACAATAGAGGTAATAGAAGGAATGAGAATGGAAGTGATAATAGTTAGAAAGAACCATTAAAGAACATGTTGATGAGTTCAAGGAAGCATTTGTTAAAGATTGTAATCCTAAAATATCTTGCATAGTTTTGGAGAATATTTATTTGATGCACCTGATGGGAAGTTGAAGTAACAAATTATTTGTTATAAATAGATAATACTAAGAGGGGGGTGAATCGGTATTTTCAATCTTTTTTTCCCACAATTAGATATTATTAACTACTTTAATGAATTCATAAGGAAGTAAACAAATCATGTTGAACAATATAAAAAACCATGCAAAAGGAGAGCTCATAACACCATATTTTATTAACTAGGGAAACCTTGGCCAAGCAAAAACCCTAGTGGGGATGAAATGCACAAGATGATTCACTATATATAAGGGTCTAGTTAAGGATATTGACCCTATTAGGAGTCTATGAAGAATGTATATTGTCTCAAGTCCTTGAAGGATATTGACCGTATTAGAAGTCTATGAAGAATGTAAAGTGTATCAAGTCCTTGTTAGGAGACAAGGCCTTGTTACAAGCCTCAACCCTGTTAGGAGTTTCTTTAACCCTATTAGGAGTTAGTAGATTATATAAAAATGTGTGCAAGAAGAGCCCACTTCTCTAACATGCAACTATACAATTGAGTTCTTCAAGAGAATAGATATATGTACAATACTAGATCACTTGCTATACTACACAATTCTTTTGATTGTCAGTTCTTCATACAAGGGGTAACTATGTATTGATGGCAAAATTTTGGGAAAATTGGCTAAGTCCCAAACATTTTGCCATACCAATCAAAGTAAATAAGCACAACATAGTAAAAACATTGTATTCATGTTTTGAAAAAAGTTACATCCCTTATAGCTCTGATTATAAGGTTTTCTTAAAGTAAAGCTTACTACTATACTTCAAGATACAACTATACAACTTATAGTTGCAATTACAATTACAATTTTCCTGATTTATTTCCCTTTAACATCAATGACAAAGGTTTCAACAAAAATAAAATCCTATCAAAATCTAAAAGCTACATCAAAACTTGGAGAAGCAATCACTAAAGTTAGTCTTCAACTATGCAAGGTGCTTCTTCCAACTATCTTTTAGTGCATCACACACATTAATTAGCACACATAAAGCATATGAAACTAACTCTATTATATTCAAATATTTAGCCATAAACTTGTCATATGAGGTCTTGGCTACCAAGCATTCCTCCAACTAATTTTGTAACAATGTAATCTATGGGGATAAATGGTCCCTCAAAAGAGTAAATCTTTTTAAAGCTTTCTCCTTTTCTACTTGTATATACTAGATGCTATCATGAACTACTTGCAATTATGCTCAAAGGTTTCTAACTTCTAATTCTATTTCAAAAAATTACCAGTGAGCATCTAAAGCTCTGTTATCTTTTCTTTAATTTGTTCATCAAAACTATGACGGTGAAGGTATGCCATGTTGTAGTTAGCATATATCTACTTCCCTTCCTCCATACTCTTCTTTAATGCCTTAATGTATACATTTAATATTTTTATATCATTTCTTATATTTATAAACATATCGTTAAGAAGTTCACCATCATAATCAATTTGTGCTTGAATTGTAGCCATGTTGGTAAGAATTGTAAACTCATTATCAATTTTTTTGTACAAAATTACTTCTCTCTATTGAATTTCTATAGGTGTATCAACAGATTTTACTATCTTCTAAAATCTATCCAAAACTGAGGTTAAAGTCTTCTCAATAGACTTGACTGATTTCTTCTTTTCAAGGAATTTAATTAAAGAAGACATAAGGTTGTGTGTCTCATCTTCTTCATCTAATTATACTACTATTGTAGTGACCACTACTACTTGTGTAGGTGGTGTAGATGGTTTTACTACTTATGTGGCTATAGGTGCACTTGTAGTCACTACTTTAGTGCTAGATTCAAAAAAAACTTAGAAGGTGCATCTTCTTCCTTTTGCTCCTATTCTTCTTCCTCATCAGAAGTGCTACTATAATCAACAATATTGGAGCCAAAATCTTTAAATAGGTCTTAAATTCTATCCATTGTCACATTGGTGTTATCTACTTGCATAGATTCACTACCAATGGTAATGTGTGGTGAATCACTTGGAATTGAAGTTTTAGTTGGTTGCTTAAAACTATTAGGTGTACTAACTATTAACATAGTAGGGCTTGTCACCTCTATCTATGCACTCTTCTCAGACTGCTTAGGCATAGGGCTTGCCTTAGACTCATTAGGCATAGTAGACATGTATGTAACTATAGCCTTTTGAGTTTCCATATTCACTTCTTCATAATTTCCTCCCATAAGAAGAATGGATCTCTTCTTATTCCTCAACAATGGTGCTATTCCTTTTAGAATTTCCATTATCTCTTCATTATTTACTATACATAAATTTTTCACCATATTTATCCTTGTTTGCTTATCTTCCTCAATTACTCTACTTTTCTTGTTTCTTAGTCTATTGTACAAATCTTTAGGTATTTGACCTCATATGCCATCAAACCTTTTATCTTTTAGGATCATATTTCTAACTACAACATTCTCTAATTGTCTTCTATCCATATTATTATACAAGTCATAATAATTATTCAATTGTACAAAATTATTATCATTAAATAATTTACATGTTAAGATTTTCTACCTTTGGTTTCCATGCTTTTCTTCCTACTGAAGTCTTCACTTCCTTATCTATTGGTTCTACTAGTCTATCACCAATCTCTTCTTCTAATTCAGAGGAAATGATTTACAAGGTTCTTCTCCTCTTTCTTGTTTGACTTGTAGTTTTCTTGACTCTATTCTCAAGAAAAGGTTTGGTTTTCTCAAGCCTTGTGGACTTCCTTGGTGTTGACCCTTCCTTTTTTTTCTCTAGATTCCTTAGAGGTTTCTACTACACAACTACTACATATGGAACTATAGGTGTTATCATACTTGTTTGTGCAATTGTGACCTCTTTAGTAGGTCTGGACACTACAATAGGTGTAGGGGTCAATAGTTTAGATTGATCACTAGCCTTCATTTGTAAGGCTATCCCTTTCACCTCTTCAAATACCTTTCTTCACATCCCTAATTTCATTAAGATAGAATCAATTACCTTTTCTATCTTCTTCTTGGAGTCCATGACTATTTAATTTTTTTTGACTTATTCCATCTTCTTAGTATATATCCCCCATCTAGTGCATTCAGAATCAACTTTAGAGTGTAGAATTATCTACACATATCCTACAATCAGTTTATCACTCATTTCATAACCCATAGGCTCAATGAACTTTACTCTAGGAACTACTACCTCCATGCATGTGAAATCTACTTCTACCATAAAACATAGTTCATCCTTATATTTTTCTACTAGTGTAGGAGGTATCCTATACCTTTGCTTCATTTTAGCTTGGAATGATTTCATCATTCTATCAATATCATTATCTCTAACTATTTCTAGTTTAGTTCTGTATGCATGAGTGATAATCTGCATTGTGCACTCACTTCCATCCCAATTTAAAATACTAGGAAACTTCTTTATTTCATAGAAGAATATATGAGTTAATAGGGATTCAAACCTAAAGATTATGCTTCTAGATTTCTTGATTTTTGATATGTTATCCAACAACTGAGTTCAGATAATAACCTTTTCACTCTTTACTACCATCACATAATCTACATGAAGAAATCCAGCTTGGATTGAATCTATCCTAGATCCATGGTTCAACTTATATCCCAAAATTTTACTGACAAGTCTCACTCCATCATCTTGAATGGAGTTGATATTCATATTTCTACCATCAAAACTTGTGTTGAGATTTGTTTAAACTATCTTTCACATATTCTTTATGTTCATGGGATTGCATCCTTCATTACTCAAACCTATAACCTTGTGAATTAGTTCATTATTGATGCATATAATTGAATCTCCCAACCATAGAAGGTCATAATTCACTCTACTCAGAATGATTCTTGTCTATTCATGGTTATCAAAGTCTATGTAGAACATGTACTTAACAAGGTTAAGTTGTTCTAGATATGCATATTCTAGTTTCAATGATAAACCATTGTTGCATATTTTCTCCAATTCCTTATGAATCTCAGTATCTCCTATGCTTTCTATTTTATAGTGAATATAAACTCTTTTGTCCTCGACATGAAGAACATTTTCTAGTACTTCCAAAAATGCTCCAATGGGGTCATCATGCAAAGAAACAAATGGGTGTTTCTTGAAGTTATATTTAGGTCTAATACTAATATTAAATACTTCTTGTCTTGCCATTTTTGAAAACTATACTAAACAAATTCAAAAAATACCTTAATTTCACATTTTAGGACTTTCAACAATCTCACGTATCTCCAAACTTCTTCAACACTTCAAATCTCTCTTCAATCTTGTACTTAAGATTTGTCACAAGAAAATGATGTTCATAAATCAAATTGCATCCTTTAAATCTTTCACAATCTGTACTTCACATTAAATGCATATCAACCAACAGTTTAATATATTGTCTGTATATAATAGAGAGGTTATTCTTCTTTCATATCCTTATACTAATCATATTAAGAAATGTACACTTTACTGTAGATTCCTCTCAATGTCTAGTATATACTTCTAATTGCACAACTTGTGATATTCTTTCTAACATTAGTTATTATTAATTAATGCACTATTTTACTAAGAATTGTTAATGTAGGTAAGATGGGTCATAGACAATAAGTGACTTTCCTGTCTTATCAAATACATTAGGATGAGCTTCTTCCCATATTGTATGAGAACTTCCAATTTCCTTTGCCTTTACAAATATTTCCTTAAATTCTTCTATTAGCTCTTTCATTTCTTCATTCAGACTGTCATCATTTCTTTTATTGTTCCTTCTATAGTTTTGATTCATGTTAAGGTTTCTTCTATCCATTCTACAAAACTATGTTGTGTGTCCAAAGTTATTACATAATTGACATATAGGTATGACACAGGGGATGGATAAAAACTAGGGCCAAAGGCTCACCTAGCTATCCAAACCACCCTACAAGAGTTAAGATAATGGAAGCAAACATAAAGAACAACAATCAAAGGAGAAAGAAAAGTGAAATACTTGTATTGATTCTTCAAATATTATTCATACATTTCCAGCTATAAGGCCTTTTGGGTTACAACCACATACAAATACATTCACATTCAAAGCTCCAACAAAAAATTTGCACTTTCTAGTTTTTCTCTACAATCCTCTTCCAAAAAAATTGCTTAACTCTAAGCCTAAACACCCTATATATACTTGCCAAAATGGATTATAAATCATTCTACAACATTACATAAGAAGAAGGCTAAGCCAACAATGGTTTAGACACATCCCAAAAAAAGATCTTAATAGAAATATTGCAATCAAAATAAATCCTACAAGAAATCATGTCCAAATGCTAACACTTAGCATAAATAGGAAAAATCTACACATGAAGGGTCACTCAACATACATTGGGTAACTTAGCACATGAAGAGTTACTTGAAAAACACTAGGTAACTCCACAGCAACTGGAACTTAGTAGCAACTGAAACTTGGTAACAACTAGATAGAGGAACTTGGCAACAACTAGAACTCAATAGTAACTAGAACTTGGCAGCAACTAGCACTTGATAGTGACTAGAACTTGGCAGCAACTAGTAGAATGAAAAAAAATGCAAGATTACAAGGAAACACATGATGCTCCTACATTAGACAACTAGAGTTGGAAGAAATGCTTCTCCTGAATCATTGAGATGTCACAACCTGAGCTGAATCCAACTAAGATTGAGAAATCCATGAAGCATCTTCAATAGGTTTGTTCTTCCACTTTACAAAATTTTTATAGTAATCCTTTCCTCTTGTTATCTTTCCAACTCTCTAACAAATATCTATTTAACTTCTTCTATCTTCTTCTTAGGATAATCATCTAATACAACAACTTCATCATCTGACTCATGATACTTATATAAATCAACAACATTGAATATAGGAGATATATCCATGTCATCAGGTAACTCAACTTCATAAGCATTACCATTGTCAAACCTCTTCAAGACCTTACAAGGTCCAAATTTCCTCATCTTCAGCTTACTATATGTTCCAATATGAAATCTTCCTTTCTTCAGATGAACCATCACTTCATCACTAACTTCAGAATCATGATGTCTTATAGACTTATCAACATTCTCCTTATACTTCTAATTACTTTGTTCCAACCTCAACTTCACTTCCTTATGCAAAGACTCCATAAAATAAGAAATTTTTTCTCTTGTAGTGCTTCTCTTTTCTTCACCAACAACATCTCTCAAATCTAAGACTCCTCTAGGCTTTGTTCCAGTAACAATCTCAAGAGGTGTCTTCCTAGTACTCCTATTCACAAAATTATTATATGCAAATTCAGCTTATGCCAATACCATCTCCCAATTAATTGGCTTATTCCCAACTAAACATCTTAAAAAATCACCTAAGCTTCTATTCACAACCTCTATTTGTCCATCTATTTTTGAATGGAATGAAGAACTAAACTTCAATTCAGTACCCATCTTCTTCCACAAAGTCTTCCAAAAATAACCAAAAAAATTACTATCTCTATCAAAAATAATACTTCTTGGTAATCCATGCAATCTCACAATCTCTTTAAGAAAAATTTAAGCAATATGCTTAGCATCTAATGTCTTCTTACGTGGTATGAAGTGATCCATCTTAGAAAATCTATCCACTACAACAAATATGGAATCATACCCCTTCACTATTTTAGGCAATCCAAGAACAAAATCCATACTAATGTCACTCCAAGGTTTCTCAGGAATAGTAATAGGTGTATAAAAACCAATATTTTGACTCACTAATTTTGCAACTTGAAAAAATCCACAACTCTTTAAAAATTTCTCAACAACCTTATACATTTGTGGCCGATAATACTTCTCTTTCAACGAACTCCATGTCTTATCAATTCCAAAATGTCTAGCCAATCCACCACTATTCTTTTTCTTAATAAGATTCAACCTCATAGAACTTCTAGGAATACACAACTAAATGCCTTTGAAAAAAATACCTTCTTGAATGAAATACTCATCATACTTACTTGTGTGATCTGTTAGATTTGGTTCTCTACAAGCTGTCCATGCCTCAGAAAAATTAGGATCAACATCATACAACTCTTTCATTTCATCAAAACCAAGACCTTTAACCTTCATTTTAGTCAACAAAGAACATCGTCCACTCAATGCATCAACAACTCTATTAGTAACTCCACTCTTATGCTTAAGAACAAATGTGAAACTCTGCAAGTACTCAACCACTTCATATGTCTCTGGTTCAATTTATGTTGATTTTCCAAGTGCTGTAAAGCTTTATGATCAGTATATAACACAAACTCCTTAGGAATCAAACAATTTCTCCACTTCTTCAAGGATTGAACAATATCATAAAAATCTTGATCATACATAGAATATTTTCTTTTAGCATCATTCAACTTTTCATTAAAGAAAGCAATGATTTTACCTTCTTGACTTAATATAGCTCCGATTGCATTACCACTTGCATCACATTCAACTTGAAATACTTTATTGAAATTAGGCAAAGCCAATATAGGTAATTCAACAACCTTTTTTTTCAAAGTCTCAAAAAAATTATTAGCTCCATGTGTCCACTTGAATTGTTTTTTATCTCTCATCATTGTCTTAGTCATAGCATTACAAACAACACTAAAATTCTTTATAAACTTTCTATAAAAACTAGCCAAACCATAAAATGATCTTACCTCACCCACATTCTTAGGTGTAGGCCATTCCAAAATTTCTTTAACCTTCTCTAGATCCATCTTCAACCCATCAGCTAAGATCGCAAATCCAAAATACACAATCTCCTCTTGCATAAAAGAACACTTTTTCAGATTAATTGACAACTTTTCCTCTTTCAACCTCTGCAATACTTGTCTAATATGCTCAAGATGTTATTCCTTAGTTACTAAATATAAAAATATCATCGAAATAAACAATCACAAACTTACACAAAAATATTTTTAGAACTTCATTCATCAACCTCATGAAAGTACTAGGTACATTAGTCAAACCAAGAGGCATAACCAACCATTCATAAAATCATCTTTTGTGTTGAAAGTGGTCTTCCATTAATCACCTTCTCTAATTATGATCTAATGATAGCTACTCTTTAGATCAATCTCGATAAAATACTTTTCTCCACTTAAAAAATCCATTATGTCATCCATCCTCAGCATAGGAAACCTATATTTCACTGCTATCTTGTTAATGGCTCTAGAATCAGTACACATTCTCCATTCTCCATTCTTTTTAGGTGCTAATATAGTAGGTACAACACATGGATTCAAGCTTTCTCTAATCAAAACTTTCTACAACAACTCATGCACTTGTCTATTAAGTTCTTTATTCTATTTAGGTGTTAGACTATATGATGCTTTGTTTGAAAACCTAGCTCCAGGAATTAGATCCATACAATGACTTATGCTTATTACTAGAGCTAAACCATCAGGAATATCATTAGCAACAATATCTTTGTATTCATTCAGAAATCCTATAATTTTTTCTATCATTCTAACTTTTGTTGCTTGATCATTACTACCAACACTCAGTCCTCTAGGAACTATAGCAAAACAAACTTGATTCTTCTTTACTTCTTTTTCAAATTGTTTTCCATTAACCATTCAAACTTTTATTGTAGTACAACTAACCTCATCTAGACTTTCAATTAAAGGAAACAATGTTTGTTTCTTCCCATTTACCCAAAGAGTATATTGATTCAATTTTCCATCATATACAACATATCTATCATATTGCCAAGGTCTACCTAACAAAATATGACAACAGTCCATGGGAATAATATCACACAAAACTTCATTGAAGTAATGTCCAATTTTGAACTTTGCAAGACATTGCTTACTTACCAATATCTTATTCTCATCTTTGATCCATGAAAAATGGTAAGGTTTAGGATGCTTCTATTGGAAATCTAATTGAAAAGATCATTATGAGATGAAGATTGAAGATCAAAGAGGGAGATTGTTGTTAAAAAAATATTTACAATCATTGTATTGTCATTGATGCCAAACTTGCTATTTGTAGGAATGGAATTTGCTTATAAGATCCATGTACTATCACTTAGTTGATTGATGAAGAGGATTTAATCAACAATATGTAACAAGAACACCAAAGGGAAAGGTTGAGTTATGATATTGTAATGAAGTGCAAGGATCAATTAAGACAATAGTTAAATGATCTATTGATAACATACTTGAAGATATAGAGGCTGGTCACATATAGAAACATTGGAGGAATAAGTTGTAATAAGGTTGACTACAAAGTTTAAACTAAGTTCATTAGTGGGTGACGAGCAAGCTAGTTGAAGCCAAGAAAAATCTTAGTTGGAGCCAAGAAAAAGGAAAATCTAGTGTGTATTGAGTGAAGTTCAAGTGCTAAGAAAAGTAATAGGTGTCTAGCATTATAAAATCTTAGTAGATGCGGAGTGAACTCAGGTGCCAACCATTAGAAAATCTTAGTTGGTGCAAAGTGAACTTAAGGTGTCGAGCATCAATAAAATGTAGTTGATGCCAAGTAACACAGTATGTGTCGAGCACCAGTATTTTAATAGTGTCAAGCTAATGCATTATTGGAAATGACAAAGATTCACCAAATCTGAACTGACAAAGTGGTTACCTTGAATTTTTTGAACTAGTTGGAGGATAAGGATAATAAGCTAGTGGTAAAGAATTTTATGTAAACCATTTTTGAGCAAATTCAAAAGAATTATTCAAGAAGTTTCTAGAGGAAACATAATATGGGTTAGATTCAATGAATCCTACCTAATCCATACAAATTAAAATGAAAGGAATGGAAGAATAAGTAGGAAAAGAAGTTCTAGACTTCTATTTAAGGAGTCATAAATCAAGAAGCAAGAGCTATCAGAGTGCCAATTAGCAAAGTGGTTAGAAGGGTGTCAAGGAGAAGAGATCTAGGAGAAGGAAGAATAGAGCACAGAGACTCTACTTTGATAAATGGTCAAAGAGATGATTACACTAGTACATTGAGCATGGAGACTCAAGGAGACAAAGCTTGAAAGGAGGGCAAGCTGTCAAAGCTATAGAGACTGAAAGCTAGGCAATGTGAAGGAGTTGAATAGTGATCTAAGATTTGCAAGTTAAGTTGTATGCTACAATTAGGTCAACACTCCTTATTGTTACTCTCTAGCAATTGTATTAGTTAGGGTAAAGGAAAATCCTATTGACTTAAGTTGGTTTAACAACCATTTGCAAATCCTTTAATAGGGTGGCATTCCAAGTGAATGTTCTAAAGTCCTCTAACCAGAACCACTTTTAATTGGGTGAATAAATTCTTTAACTAGGTCACATTTAATAGTGTGTTATAAGCCTTTAACAAGGTAGACCTTTCACAGAGCATCACTTCAAAAAAGTGAGAGTTGAGTAGCATGTTACTGGTGGTTTTTCCCAAATTGGATTTCCATGTAAATTGTTGTGTTATGTGTTAATTTTTTATGTGTTATGCATGGATGATTGATTTATAGTAACTTTCTAATTAGAAAAGTTAAAGCTTGGATGATTCAATGGTCGAATGGGCTCACTACACTTAGTGACAAAGTTTGAATAGAACATTTTTATCTTGAATAACTAATTCACCCCCTCTCTTAGTTATTCTAAAGCATTTCTAAAAATTGGTGTTAGAGCCATCTATTGATTTAGCTTCAAGGTACTAGAAGTAGGAAGATCAAGATATCAAAGAGAGAAGTCCCCAAGCTTAACAAAGATAACTTTGTTGCATGGTAGAGTATGATGAAATTGCACCTTAGATCAATAGGCGATTATGCAAAAACCTCAACTGGAACAAAACATGTAGACCCAACTGGACCCCTCATTGTAGATGATTTGAGCAAAAGGAAGGAACACAATTAGGCAAAGTTGGAGATTGCCTCTACACTCAGTTATGCTGAATTTGATGACATCAAGGGATGTGACATTGCATTCAAGATGTGGAAAGCCCTAATCAATATCTATGGAGGACATCAAAATTTTTTGAGAGAAAAGAGAGAAAGGCTCAGAGAAAAGTTTGATGACATGAAAATGGAGGAAGGAGAAAATGCTGCTCAATATGGATCCCAAATGAAAGAAGTGGTAAGTGCAATAAGAAGTCTAGGTGGTCAATTAGAAGAAGAGATTGTCAATAGAAAATACTTGAGAACCCTACTCCCTATCTATGTTATTAGATTTTCAGCCATCCAAGAGCTAAGGTGTGTACAAAGAAATACACTAACCTTTGAAGGAATAGTAGGAAGGCTTATTGCATTTGAACTATCCAATTTTGACAATTATAGACATGAGAACCTTGAATCTACTTTCAAGGCCAAGCTAACATTGAAAGAAACTGAGGAGGTGACATCAAAAAGTAAGAGTAGAAATGGAAAACATGCATCTAATGATAGTGGCATAGATGAGGAAGATGTGGAACAATTGGAAGCACTACTGGCTAGAAGATTCCATAGAGGGAAAGGTAAATTCAAAGGTAAGCTCCTTATCATTTGTTTCAATTGGAATGAAGTAGGACATATTTCTACAAGATGTACATAGAAGAAGAACTACAAAGAAGGAAACAATTACAAGAACAAGAGAGAAGATGATAGCAGAGACTACAAGGACAAAGGCAAAAGATGCTACATTGTTGAAGAAGATTCTGATTAGAATGATGATGAAATAGTCTATGTGGCCATGAAGGATGAATCATATAAAGATGAAGATGAAGCAACAACATTGGTAACATGTGTGAACAAGAATGACAAGTGGATCATAGACAATGGATGCTCATATCACATGACTGGAGACAAAAGTAAGTTCATTACTTTTACTCAATATGATGGAAATAGTGTTAGATTTGGTAATGATGCTCCATGTCAAATCAAAGAAAAAGGCTCAATTAAACTTATTGATAAGATTTCATGTGATAATGCATACTAATTTGAAGGTTTGAACTACAACTTGTTAAGTGTATTATAGTTGGGCAATTTAGGTTGCAAAGTAGAATTCAGAAACAAATCTGCTAAGATTTATGATAGTGATGGAAATTTGATAGGAAAAGGTGAACAAACTAGGAAAAACTTGTTTTACCTAGATATGGAAGATACAACCTGTCTTGTTGTTAGACTTGATGATGTGTGGTTATGGCATAGAAGATTGTGTTCTATTAATTTTGACAATCTGATTAGCATCAGTAAAAAGAAGAAAGTCAGAGGTTTTCCCAAACTAAAGAAACCTAAAAACACAATGTGCAAACAATGTCAACTAGGGAAGATGACCAAGTTTAGTTTCAAAATAAAAGCATACACTTTCAAAGAAGTACTAGAGCTAGTTCATATAGACTTATGTTGTCTAATAGAAGTGCAGAGTTTCCTAGGAGACAAATACATAATGTTATTTGTGGATGACTATTCAAGGATGATGACTATTATGTTTTTAAAGAAAAAAATCTGATGTATTTCAAAAGTTTTAAGTGGTATTTGGCCAAAGTTGAGAAGGAAACAAGAAAGAGTTTGAAGTGCCTAAGATCAGACAGAAGAGGTGAATTTACATCAAAATAATTTGAGATCTGCAATGACAAAGGCATCAAGAGACAAACATCGGCACCAAGAACTCCACCTCAGAATGGTATTGTTGAAAGAAGGAATAGACCAGTGATAGACTATGCTAGAACCCTGATGATGGAGAAAAATGTTTATGTAAAGTACTAGAGAGAAGCTATAAGCACTGCTATTTACACCCTGAATACAGTCCAAGTCAAGAAAGGTACAAATGTGACACTTTTGAACTGTGGTTTGGTTTCTCACCTAATGTAAAACATTTCAAAGCCTTTGGTTGCAACTGCTATATTCTTAAAGATACTAGAAATGGAAAGTTTGATGCAAAGAGTTATGAAGGGATATTCTTTGGATGCTCCACTAGAAGCAAAGCATATAAGTATTTGAATACTAAAACTAACAAGATTGTGAAGAGTGCAAATGTAAATTTTGATGAGCATGCAGAAGTTCAGGATGATGGAACTAAATGACCAAAAGATTATAGATCTTTTGTATACTTCTATGAAGAAATGACTATTGAAGATGATGTTACCAATCAAGTTGGGAATCATCAAAAATCTTAGTATCAGCCAAGTCACTCCCAGTGAATGCCAAGCTCCATTTAGAAGCCAAGTTGTAGAATGAAGGAAATGCACATTCTAATTCTTAAATCAATACACATGGAAGAGATGATGAAATATTATATGGAGAATAATATAATGACTCTAAAGCTAAAGGATCAAACATGCAAATAAGGACAAAACCAAGATTAGCTAAATATGTAAGGAGACATCACCCTATAGAGAAAATAATTGGTGACAAGGATGCAAGACTAATAACAAGGAGTAGACTCAAGAAGGAATCATGTTTGTTGAGCAAGGTTGAGCGTAAAATAGTGAAATATGCACTACAAGATGATGACTAGTATAAAGCAATGGAAGAAGAGATAGACTAGATTGAGAAGAAAAAAACCTAGACCCTAGTTCCTAGACCAATTGACAAAAATATAATTGGTACCAAATGGGTCTTTAGGAACAAACTTGATGAGAATGGTGAAATAACAAGAAACCAAGTGAGACTAGTTTGCAAAGGCTATGCACAAGAAGAAGGACTGGATTATGAGGAAACATTTTCCTCTATTGCAAGAATGGAAGGAGTAAGAACATTACTTGCATATGCTACATACAAAGGTTTCAAGGTTTACCAAATGGATGTCAAGTCTACTTTTCTAAATGGTATACTACAAGAGGAAGTCTATGTAGAACAACCAGAGAGATTTATGGATGACAACAACAAGGATATGGTTTACAAACTACATAAGGCACTATATAGTCTAAAGCAAACACATAGAGCATGGTATTAGAGATTGCATAAATATCTTGTGAAGATAGGATTTGAGAGAACAGATGACAACAAAAACTTGTACGTCAAGGGTAAAAAAGGTAACGACATTTTGATATCTAAAATTTGTTGGAAATGATTGAAAAGATCATGAGGAAAGTTGTTAGAATGATCATATGGAACTGGTAAAGAATGTTCTCAATCATTTTTTTGTCATTGATGTCAAACTTGCTACTTGCAGGAATGACAATTGCTTTAGTGATCCAAATATTATCAGTTAGTTGATTGACAAGAAGGAGGCAATCAATAAGATGTAACTAGTACACCAAGAGAAAGGTTGAAGTTATGATGTTGTAATGAAGTACAAGGATCAGCTAAGCCATTGATGAAAAAGTGTGTTGATGACATAATATAAAGACATAGAGAATGGGCACATTGAAACATATCAGAGATGAAAGGTTTTTATCTAAGACATCTATAAAGCCTAACTAAAGTTCATTAGAGAGAGGGAGTCGAGAAATCTAGTAGGTGTCAAACAGATTCCTAGTTGAAGCCGAGCATGATGAGTAAACTTCAGATGCCGAGTGATGCAAGTGTCGAGTAAACTTTAGATGTCGAGTGATACAAGTGCCAATTAAACTTTAGATGCTGAGTGATATAGAATTTATCAAGTGTCGAGTGAACTTCAAGTAATGAGCTATCTAGGAAATAGATGTCGAGCATTAGAAAACCAATAGTTTCGAGTAATACAGAGGTGTCAAGCACCAGTAAATCAATGATGTCGAGTTGCTGCATTATTTTGAAAATTAAAGATTTGCCAAATCTAAGCCAACAAGGTTGTTATCTAGAAGTTTGTAAATTAAATGGAAGATAAGAATGATGAGCTGGTGGCACAAAACACCATGTAGAACATTTTTAAATGATACAACTAACAAATTTTTTAATAAGAACAAGATATGGGTTAGATACATTGTATCCTACCTAATCCATTTGAAACCCTAAAATTGGAGAGGGGGAATTGAGCGAAAAAGGCAAATTAGATTTCTATTTAAGGAGACATAAGTTCATGAAGAAAAGAGAGAGAGACGCGGTCAAGCATGAATGCATAAAATGTTGAATGAGGTGCTAAGGAGGAAAGAGAGCATAGTTACTCTGTTTCAATAAGAAGACCCAGATATGGATGCATTGGTATGATGAGTAGGAAGACTCAAGGAGACGAAGCTTGAGAAGAAGACAAGCAGTTAGAGCTGAAGTGATTAAAGCCAAGCAAAAGGATAGAACTGAAGTGTGATCTGAAATCTATAAAGTATGTTGTAAGTTATATCAGATCAAAAAGCCATTATTGTTACTCTCTAGCAATTGTAACAAATAGTTTAAATCCTATGGAGTTAGGTTGGTTTAATAGCCATGAGGTAAATCCTTTAATAGGGTGACATTCCAAGTGAATGTTCAAAAGTCCTTTAACCAAGCCCATTCCTAATAGTTTGGTGAAATCCTCTAACAAGGTCACATTTAACCATGTGTTGTAAGCCTTTAACAGAGCAGGCTTTTAGTAGGGCATCACTTTAGAAGAGTTAAAATCAAGTAGCATGTTACTGGTGGTTTTTCCCAAATTGGGTTTCCACGTAAATCATTGTGTCATGTGTTGACCTTTCATGTTTTATCTCTGCATGTTGATTTACTGTAAATTGCTAATAAGGTTGATTTAAGTTTTGGATGGATGAAAAGTGTATGGATTCATTAAAATTAGAGAAAAAGTATTATTAGGGCATTTGGACCTTGAATAACTGATTCAACCCCCTCCCCCTCCCCCCCCCCTCTTAGTTATTCTAAAGAATTCTAACAATTGGTATCAAAGCCAAACTGTTGATTCAGTTTAAAGGGACTATAAGCAGAAAAGATCAAAAGGCCTAAGAGAGAAGTTCCCAAGCTCAACAAAGACAACTTGGTTGCATGACAAAGTTTGATGAAGCTACATCTTAGATCCATAGGAGTTTATGCCCAAAATTCAATTGTCATTGAACATGTAGATCCAACTGGTACTCTTACTGCAAAAGACATGAAAAACAAGCAAGAACACAATCAGACAATGCAGGAGATTGCCTCTGCACTCAACTATGCTGAATTTGATGATATCAAAGGATGTGACACTACATTCAAAATGTGGAAATCCCTATTAGACATCTATGGAGGAGATCATAATGTATAGAGAGCAAAAAGAGAAAGTCTCAGAGGAAATTTTGATGATATGAAAATGGAGGAAAATGAGAATGTTGCTTAGTATGGTGCAAGAATAAAAGAAGTGGTAAGTGCAATAAGATGTTTGAATGGCCATTTGGATGAAGATATTGTTAATAGTAAGTTCTTAAGAACTTTTCTCCCTATTTATGCTATTAGAGTATCAGCAATACAAGAACTAAGATGTGTACCAGGAAACAATCTAAGTTTTGAAGGTATAATAGGTAGACTTACTGCATTTGAGTTATCTAACTTTGGCAGCTACAAACCTGAGAATGTTGAATCTGCATTTAAGGCCAAGCTATCACTGAAAGATGCTGAATAAGTGAAATCAAAGAAAGGAAGTAAAATAAAATATGTATCGAGTGACAGTAGCACTGATGAGGAAGATGTGAAACAATTGGAAGCATTGCTTGCTAGAAGATTTCACAGAGGCGAAGGAAAATTCAAAGGTAAGATGCCTATCATTTTTTTCAATTGCAATGAAGTAGGTCATATTGCTACCAGGTGTACACAAAAAAAGGATTACAAGGAAGGCAGCAAAAAAAAATTCAGAAGAGATGATGACAGGAGAGATTACAAAGAAAAAGGTAAGAAGTGTTATATTGTTTGAAAAAAAATTTGATGATAATGATGAAGTTGTTTATGTAGCCATGAAGGACCAATCTGATGAAGAAGAGCCCACATCATTGGTAACATGTATGAACAAGAATGCCAGGTGGATCATAGACAGTGGATGCTCACATCACATGACAGGAGACAAAAGTAAGTTTGTTAACTTTACTCAGTATGATGGAAATAGTGTTAGATTTGGTAATGATGCTCCATGTCAAATCAAAGGAAAAGGTTCCATTAAGCTCACAGAGAAAATTTTATGTGATAATGCATACTATGTTGAAGGATTAAACTACACTTTGCTGACTGTCTCACAGTTAGGCAATATAGGATGCAAAGTAGAATTTGGAAACAAAATTGCAAAAATCTATGATACTGATGGTAAACTGATAGGAAAAGGAGATCAAACAAGGATTAATCTATTTTACCTTGATATGGATGATGTTTCTTGCTTTATTGCAAAATTTGATGATGAATGGTTATGGCATAGAAGGCTATGTCATGTCAACTTTGAAAATATGGTCAAGATCAGTAAAATGAAGAAAGTAAGAGGTTTACCAAAATTGAAGAAGCCGAATAATATCATGTGCAAACAATGTCAGCTAGGAAAGATGATAAAGTCAAGTTTCAAAAGCAAAAACTATACATCCATAGAAGTACTTGAACTAGTTCATACTAACTTATGTGGTCCAATGGAAGTACAAAGCTATAAAGGAGATAAGTACATAATGTTGTTTGTTGATGACTATTCTAGGATGATGACTGTTATGTTCTTAAAGCAAAAATCTGATGCTTTTCAAATGTTTAAGTGGTATGGGGCTAGAGTTGAAAAGGAAACAAGAAAGAGCTTGAAATGCCTAAGATCAGACAGAGGTGGTGAATTCACATTAAATGAATTCAAGATATTTTGTAATGATAAAGGAATCAAAAGACAAATGTCAGCTCCTAGAACTCCCCCATAGAATGGAATTGCTGAAAGAAGAAATAGATCTATGATTGACTGTGCCAGAACATTAATGATGGAAAAGACTATTGCTCTAAAATACTGGAGAGAAGCTGTAAGTGTAGCTATTCATACACTGAACCGAGTACAAGTCAAGAAAGGTACAAATACAACACCTTTTGAATTATGGTATGGTCACTCACCTAATGTAAAACATTTCAAAGTATTTGGTTGCAAATTCTTTATCCTTAAAGATACTAGAAATGGAAAATTTGATGCAAAAAGTGATGGAGGCATATTCCTTGGTTATTCCACTAGAAGTAAGGCATACAAGTGTTTGAATACTAACACTAGTAAAATTGTAGGAAGTACAAATGTAAACTTTGATGAACATACAGAAGTCCAAGCTAAAGAACCAAAAAGAATGGATGAATACAGAACCTTTGTGTATTCCTATGAAGGAATGACTGATGAGGATGATGTCAATCAAATTGAAACTCAACAAAAAATTTTAGTTTCAGCCAACTCACAACCAGTGAATGCCAAGTTGCATTTAGAAGCTGAGTTGCAGAATGAAGGAAATGCACAATCTAATTCTAAAGTCAGTACATATGAAAGAGATGAAGAACAACCTAACAAATCAGTACATAGTGACCCTGAATCAGAAACATCAAACATGAAAACAAGGATAGAACCAAGATTATCCAAATATGTAAAAAGGCATCACCCTGCTCAACAGATAAATGGTGACAAAGATGCAAGACCAATGACAAGGAACAGACTAAGACATGAATCATGTCTGATTAGCAAATTTGAACCTAAGACAATATATGGTGCATTACAAGATGATGACTGGTATAAATCTATGGAAGAAGAGATTGATCAAATAAAGAAGAACAAAACTTGGAGTTTGGTTCCCAGACTAGTTGACAAGAATGTGATTGGAACCAAATGGGCATTCAGAAACAAGCTAGATGAGAATGGTGAGATTATTAGAAACAAAGCTAGACTAGTATGCAAGGGTTATGCTCAAGAAGAAGGACTAGACTATGGGGAAACATTCGCTCCTGTTGCTAGAATGGAAGGAGTAAGAACTTTACTTGCATATGTTGCATATAAAGATTTTAAAGTCTATCAGATGGATGTAAAGTCTACTTTTTTAAATGGTATACTAGAAGAAGAAGTCTACATTGAACAACCAGAAGGATTTTTTGATGATAACAATAGGGATATGGTTTGTAAGCTACATAAAGCACTCTATGGTTTGAAAAAAGCACCTAGAGCATGGTATAAAATACTTCACAAGTATCTAGTGCAAATAGGATTTGAAAGAACTGATGATAACAACAACATGTACATCAAAGCAGAAGAAGATAAGGATATTATTGTATCTAAAATCTTTGTAGATGACATAGTGTTTGGTGGAAAGGAAGTACTTTGCAAAGGCTTTGCTGACAAAATGAAACATGAATTTGAAATGTCTATGTTTGGAGAAATCAAATTTTTTGTTGGATTGCAAGTACATCAACTAAAACATGGTATATTTGTGACACAAAAAAAGTACATCAAAGAGATTCTTAAAATTATTGGATTGGAGGAGTCCAAACCAGTCAGCACACCAATGGAAATAGGGAATAAGTTGTCCAAAAATGATGAATCAGTTGAAGTCAATCAAACAATGTACAGATCTATGATTGGAAAACTACAATATGTTGTACATAGTAGACCAGACATAGCATTAGTAGTTGGAATAGTGGCTAGATTCTCTGCTAATCCCAAAGAAAATCATCTCATAACAATAAAAAGAATAATGAGATATCTTAAAGGAACTGATAACTTTGGTCTATACTATAGGAAGAATGGAAAATTTGAGCCCAATGCATATACAGATACAGATTGGGGAGGAAACATTGATGATAGAAAAAGAACAAGTGGAGGTGCATTATTTCTATGCAAAAGGCTAGTTACCTAGACTAGCAAGAAACAAACATGCACATCTCAGTCCACTGCAGAATCAGAATATGTGGCAGTAGTAGTCAATTGCACAAACATTGTGTGGCTGACACATCTATTGGAAGGAATGAAAAAAGAGGTAATAAAACTTGTAATATTGTATTGTGATAACACAAGTGCTATAAACATATCTAAAAATCTAGTAATGCATGCAAAAACCAAGCACATCGCAATCAAGTATCACTATGTAAGTGAACTAGTAGAAGACAAACAAGTAAAGTTGGAATACATTCACACAAAGGAACAAACTGCAGATATCTTCACCAAACCATTGCCAAAGGATGCTTATGAATATCTTAGAGGAAAGTTAGGGGTAATACCCCTAACTCAAGCAGTTTAAAGCAACAAGAAAGCTGCCCTACATCACCAGTAATAAATCATTGAAATATCAGAAGAATGATGCAGAGGATGACAATAGGAGCAAAAACTCCAAATTAGTCACAAGCATGGTGACAGAGGGAGAAAAACAACAAGAAGAAAAAGCTTATATTTTTCATGATAAAGATGCTACATCTTTCACATTTATGTCAAAGAGGGAGTAATATGCAAAAACTTGATCAATACAAAGCAAGAGGGAGATATATATGAAATAGGGAGATTGTAACTAAGATGAACAATTGATCAGTTTGGTTTTGCCATCAATGCCAAAGAGGGAGATTGTTGGAAATTATTGAAAAGATCATGAGGAAGGTTATTAGAATGATCATATGGAACTGGTAAAGAATGTTCTCAATTATTGTTTTGTCATTGATGTCAAACTTGCTACTTGCAGGAATGACAATTGCTTTAGTGATCCAAATACTATCAGTTAGTTGATTGACAAGAATGAGGCAATCAATAAGATGTAACTAGTACACCAAGAGAAAGGTTGAAGTTATGATGTTGTAATGAAGTACAAGGATCAACTAAGCCATTGATGAAAAAGTGTGTTGATGACATACTATAAAGACACAGAGAATGGGCACACTGAAACATATTAGAGATGAAAGGTTTTTAGCTTAGACATCTGTAAAGCCTAACTAAAGTTCATTAGAGAGAGGGAGCCGAGCAAGCTAGTAGGTGTCAAACAGATTCCTAGTTGAAGCTGAGAAAGATGAGTAAACTTCAGATGTCAAGTGATACAAGTGCCAAATAAACTTCAGATGCTGAGTGATACAAAATTTATCAAGTTCCGAGTGAACTTCAAGTGCTGAGCTATCTAGGAAATAGATGTTGAGCATCAAAAAACTAATAGTGTCGAGTAACACAGAGGTGTTGGGCACTAGTAAATCAATGATGTCGAGTTGTTGCATTATTTTGAAAATCAAAGATTTTCCAGATCTAAGCCAACAAGGTTGTTATCTAGAAGTTTGTAAATTGTGGTGGCATAGAACAACATGTAGAACATTTTTAAAAGATACAACTAACGAAGTTTTTAATAAGAACAAGATATGGGTTAGATACATTTTATCCTACCTAATCCATTTGAAACCCTAAAATTGGAGAGGGAGAATTGAGCAAAAAAGGCAATCAGATTTCTATTTAAGGAGACATAAGTTCATGAAGAAAAGAGAGAGAGAGAGAGGTGGTCAAGCATGAATGCATAAAATGCTGAAGGAGGTGCTAAGGAGGAAAGAGAGCATAGTTACTCTGTTTCAATAAGAAGACCCAGATATGATGCATTGGTATGATGAGTAGGAAGAATCAAGAAGACGAAGCTTGAGAAGAAGACAAGCAGTTAGAGTTGAAGTGATTAAAGCCAAGAAAAAGGACAGAACTGAAGTGTGATCTCAAATCTGAAAATTATGTTGTAAGTTATATCAGATCAAAAAGCCATTATTGTTACTCTCTAGCAATTGTAACAAATAGTTTAAATCCTATGGACTTAGGTTGATTTAATAGCCATGAGGTAAATCCTTTAATAGGGTGACATTCTAAGTGAATGTTCAAAAGTCCTTTAACCAAGCCCATTCCTAACAGTTTGGTGAAATCCTCTAACAAGGTCACATTTAATAGTGTGTTGTAAGCCTTTAACAGGGCAAGCTTTTAATAGGGCATCACTTTAGAAGAGTGAAAATCAAGTAGCATGTTACTGGTGGTTTTTCCCAAATTGGGTTTCCATGTAAATCATTGTGTCACGTGTTGATCTTTCATGTTTTATCCCTGCATGTTTATTTACTATAACTTGCTAATATGGTTGATTTAAGTTTTGGATGGATGAAAAGTGTATGGATTCATTAAAAGTAGAGAAAAAGTATTATTAGGGCATTTGGACCTTGAATAACTGATTCACCCCCCCCCCCCCCCTCTCAATTATTCTAAAGATTCTAACAAAATCTTTGTTGATGATATAATATTAAAATGAAAAGATGTTCTATGCAAAGATTTTTCTGATCAAATGAAATATGAGTTTGAGATGTCAATGTTTAGAGAAATCAAGTTATTTGTTGGTTTACAAGTACATCAATTGAAGCATGGCATATTTGTGACCCAATCAAAATATATCAAGGAGATACTCAAGACATTTGGATTGGAAGACTCAAAACCAGTTAGCACACCAATGGTATTAGGACATAAGTTATCCAAGAATGATGAGTCAGCTGAAGTAAATTAGATAATGTCTAGATCAATGATTGGAAAGTTACAGTATGTTGTACATAGTAGACCAAATATTTCATTAACTATTGGAATAGTGGCAAGATTTTCTAAAAATCCAAGAGAAAATCACCTAATGGTAGTAAAGAGAATACTGAGGTACATAAAAGGAATTGATGACTTTAGTTTGTACTACAAGAGAAGTGAGTAGTTTGAGCTAAGAGCCTACACTGATGCAAATTAGAGAGGCAATATTGATGACACAAAAAACACCAGTGGAGGAGCACTTTTCTTGGGAAAAAGATTGATTACATGGACTAGTAAAAAGAAAAGTTGTACCTCATAGTCAATAGCAGAAGCTAAATATGTTGCAGTTGCTATCAACTACACTAATATTGTATTTATCGAATATCTATTACAAGGTATGAAGGAAGAAATAACTGATCCTATAATACTCTATTGTGATAATACAAGCTCTATCAACATATCAAAGAATCCTATAATGCATGCTAAAACCAAGCATATTGCAATCACATATCACTATGTAAGAGAATTGGTGGAAAACAAGCAAGTGAAGATGAAATATGTAAGCTCAAAGGAATAGATTGCTGACATCTTCACAAAAGCAATACCTAAAGATGTTTTTGAATATGTTAGAGGTAAGTTAGGGGTGATACCCCTAGCGAAGGCTACTTGAAGTAAAAGCAAGACCACCTTACATAAAATGAGTTGATTGTTGAAATATTACACATTGATGCAGAGGATACCTACTTTAGGATTATTCCTAAAGTAATTAAAGTGTTGAAGTTCCAAATCAGTCACAAGAAAGGTGATAGGGGGAGAAAGTGAAAGAACTTGCAAAAGATACAATTGCATATGAAGATGCTAAAATAGTATGTCTTTAGCATTGTTTTCAAAGAGGGAGAAGTATTGCAAAACTGTTCAACAACAAATGATCAATAGTATGAGGAAGAAAGTGTAGAAACTAATCAAATCCAAAAAGAGGGAGATTGTTAAATCCAGAGGAAGAAAAAGAGGAGATGAAGAAGCTGATCAAAATAGAGAATAATAGAAGATGAGCAATGCATACAGAGGGAGAGAGCGAATGAAAGAAGGAAGAAAGGAAAGAAAAAGGATACATTAGCTAAGAGGGAGATGTGAAAATTGATAGTAACACAATTACATTTTGGCATTTGACTTATTGTTCTAACTTAGTTAACTTGTTTAAATAGTTTGGTTTGCCATCAATGCCAAAGATGGAGATTGTTGGAAATTTAATTGAAAAAATCATTGTGAGAAGAAGATTGAAGACCAAAGAGGGAGATTTTTGTTAAAAGAATGCTTTCAATCATTTTTTTGTCATTGATGTCAAAATTTCTATTTGTAGTAATGAAATTTTCTTATACTATCCAAGTACTATCACTTAGTTGATTGAGGAAGAGGATTTAATCAACAAGATGTAACAAGAACACATAAGGGAAAGGTTGAGTTATGATATTGTAATGAACTAAAAGGAGTAGTTAAGACAATGGTTAAATTATGTATTGATAACATACTTGAAGATATAGAGGCTGGTCACACATAGAAAAATTGGAGGAATAAGTTGTAATAAGGTTGACTGCAAAGCTTAAATTAAGTTCATTAGTGGGTGCCAAGTAAGCTAGTTGAATCCAAGCAAATTCTCAATTAGAGCCGAGAAAATGGAAAATCTAATGTGTTGAGTGAAGTTCAAGTGCCAAGAAAAGTAACAGGTGTCAAGCATCAGAAAATCTTTGTAGTTACTTTGTGAAATTTAGGTGCTGAGCATTACAAAATCTTAGTTGGTGTTGAGAGAAGTTCAAGTGTCGAGCATTAGTAAAATGTAGTTGATGTTGAGTAACATAGTATGTGCCAAGCACTATTATTTCAATAGTACTGAGCTACTACATTATTGGAAATGACAAAGATTTTCCAAATCTAAGCTGGCAAAGTGGTTACCTTGAATTTTCTGAATTAGTTGGAGGATAAGGATGATGAGCTAGTGGCACAAAATTCTATATAAACCATTTTTGAGCAAATTTAAAAGGCTTATTCAAGAAGTTTCTAGAGGAAACATAATATGGGTTAGATTTAATGAATCCTACCTAATCCATACAAATTGAAATTAAAAGAATGGAAGAATCGAGTGGGAAAAGAAGTTCTAGACGTCTATTTAAGGAGTCATAGACCAAGAAGCAAGAGTTGCTGGAGTGCTAAATTGTGAAGTGTTTAGAAGGGTGTCAAAGAGAAGACATCCAGGAGAAGGAAGAATAGAGCATAGAAACTCTACTTCAATAAATGGTCAAAGAGATGATTGCACTAGTAGATTGAGCATGGAGACTCAAGGAGACAAAGCTTGAAAGGAGGGAAAGCTGTTAGAGCTATAGAGACTAAAAGCTAGGCAAAGTGAAGGAGCTGAATTGTGATTTAAGATCTATAAGTTAATTTGTATGTTGCAATAAGGTCAAAACCCCTTATTGTTACTCTCTAGAAATTGTATCACTTAGGATAAAGGAAAATCCTATGGACTTAGGTTGGTTTAGCAACCATTTGTAAATCCTTTAACAAGGTGGAATTCCAAGTGGATGTTCTAAAGTCCTCTAACCAGGCCCACTTCTAACAAGGTGGATAAATCCTTTAACCTGGTCACATTTAACAGTGTGTTGTAAGCCTTTAATAGGGTAGGCCTTTCATAGGGCATCTCTTCAGAAGAGTGAGAATTGAGTACCATATTATTGGTGGTTTCCACGTAAATTACTACATTATGTGTTGATTATTTATGTGTTATGCTTGTATGATTGATTTATAGTAACTTTCTGATTAGGAAAGTTAAAGCTTGGATGGTTGAATGGTTGAATGGGCTCACTACACTTAGTGAAAAAGTTTGAATAGGACATTTGGACCTTGAATGACTGATTCACCCCCCCTCTCAATTATTCTAAAGCATTTCTAATAGCTTTAGCTTCTACAATTGAAACTTTGTAACCAACTCTTTTGATGCCAAATTTGTAGAACTTCCACTATTAATGACCACGTTGCAGCATTTTCCATCCATCTTACATCTATTCTAGAAAAGACTTTTCCTTAAAATAGGTTACTCTTCACTTCCCTTATTACATAAGGTTCTTCTCACCATCAGATTTTCTCCATCCTTAGGTACAGTTGGTGAACCCTTGTCACCTCCTTGAATCACAACATTTTGGTTACCTTGCCCACTTTCAGAGGATCTACATTCAAAATATCTATCCCTCTTTACCACATCTGAAACAATTACCATGAAAACAACTCCTAGGATAAGAATTACCTCTTCCTCAATAAGATCCAATAGCTCCTTGGTATGAGCTACCACCTTTCCACTTGGTCTAGCTTTTGTCATCATTCTTCCATTTAGATTTTCCTTTATCCTATATAAAACTTTCAGATCTACCACCTTCACCATAAGATCTACCTTTGCCTCTCTAGAATATACCACCTCTACCTCTTTGTCTTTGTTCATGCTTCTTTGTTAAGATCTCCTTAGCTTTCAAGACATATTGATATGCTTATTCAACACTTTCCAACTTCACAAAACTTATTTCATCTTGAATTCCATATCTCAATCCATTTATGTACCTTGGAATTTTCTCAACATCATCATCCACATATTCAGATCTAATGTCCAATCTATATAATTCCTTGATATACTCTTTCATAGTCATGTCCTTTTGTTTCAAATTTTGCATCTTTCTCAACAAGATAACTTGATAATCAATTAGAAGGAATTTTTTCTTTACCTTGTTCACCATCTTTGGCCAAGTTCTTAGCTTCTCCTTTCCTCTCTTTTGTCTATTAGTTTGCAAATGTTCCCACCATAGTGATGCATGAACTTTCAATCTAGTGACTGTAGTCTTCACCTTTATATTATCAGGAGTGTTTTCATACTCAAAGAACTTTTTCATATTTGAGATCTAATCCAACACAAGATTGGTATCAAAATTTCCATCATAACGAAAAACTTCTACATTAGGCATTGAATTTTCCCTAGAAAACACTAGCAACAATCTTTCCTCATCTTGACCTTCTTCATGTTCTACATTATGGTTTAGTGTTGTTGCTTCATCATCACTTACATCATCAAGATGTACTCATCTCCTATGGGCTATTTCTATAGCATCTAATCTGGCGACAATTTGTCTCAACTGATCCAATATGGCATTATCAAAATTTCATCTACCATGAACCATCTTTACAAATTAGGTTCTTGCAATTTCATAACCCTCTGCAAGCTATAGGTCAAATCTACAGATCTACCACCTTACAACCAAATCCAAATCAGGGTTCTACATGACCCAATCTCCACAAGGATGAACCTCAAGCTCTAATACCACCTAATGTAGGGAAGGGATAGGGAAACTAGGGCCAAAGGCTTACCTAGCTATCCAAACCACCCTGCAAGAGATAACACAATGGAAGCAAACAAAAAGAAAAACAACCAAAGGAGTAAGAAGAGTGAAATACTTTTATTAATTCTTCAAATATTCTTCATACATGCCCAACTATAGGGCCTTTTGGGTTACAACCAAATAAAAATACATTCATATTCAAAGATCCAACAAATTTGCACTTTCTAGTTCTGCTCTACAATCCTCTTCCAAAAAATGCTTAACTCTAAGCCGAAACACCCTATATATACTTTCCAAAATGGCTTATAAATCATTCTAGAACATTACATAAAAGGAAGGCTGACCCACAAATGGTCTAGACACATCCCAAGAAAAGATCTTAACACAAATATCACAATTGAAATAAATCCCACAAGTCAGCTTGCAAAAATGATGTCTAAATGCTAACACTCGGCATAAATAGGAAAGCTCAACATATGAAGGGTCACTTAGCATACACTAGGTGACTTGACACATGAAGAGTTACTCAGCATACATGGGATAACTTAGCAACAACTAGAACTCGATAACAACTAGAAACTATAACTCAATAATAACTAGAACTTGACATTAACTGGCACTCGATAGTAACTAGAACTTGGTAGCAACTGGTACTTGACAGTAACTAGAACTCGACAACAACTAGCACTTGATAGTAATTGGAACTTGGCAACAACTTTTAAAATGAATAAAAAATATAGGATTTCAAGGAAACCCAGGATACTCCTACATCAAGGTGCATTCCTTCTTTGTTGATTATTCTAGTTGTTAGGTGCTTTGCAATTCCTTATGATGTGTCCAATATTTTTGCATCTATAACAAACAATTTTTTATCTTTCTCCACTTTCATTGCTATGAGATCTTCTTTATTTGCTTGCATAGTTAGTGTTCCTAAACATTCTACTATTTGCATTATCATTATCAAATTTGTGTTTCTTACAATCTACTGCATAATGTCCATATCCATGATAATTATGAAAATAAAAAATTGAAATAGGTTGAAAAGACTTACCTTTGCAATTGTCTCTAGTATGTTCAAGTTCATTACACCTAGCATGAGATTCCTTTCTTCTATTACCTTTATCTTGATCAAATTCTTTAGATTTCTCAGAGTGAGTAATATTCTCCTTGTCTTTAGATGTATCAATAATTTTTCTTATGCTTAGATCCTTTTTGACTTCAGAAGTATCAAGTTCATTTCTCTCAATAGATTTTTTGGTGAATTGTCCAAGGAAGAATCTGAATCTAGTCTTGTCATAACTAGGTCTCTATAAATATATTTGTTCTTTAATCTTTTTACTATTGGTATATAATTCCTCAAGTTATTTTTTGGTTTGCGCCAATTCACCTTTTAGAATAGTGTTATATTTATCTAATTCTACATGCACTAACTTGATAGATCCCAATTCAATTGCTACTTTTCTTAACTGGGATCTTAGATCTGCATTTTTATCTTTTATTTCAGAATCATTCTTTCCTCCATTTTTCTTAAGACTTAGCTTGAGTTCAACTATTTTTAACTCATGTTTCAAGATCTCATTTTCTTTCTTTAGATCTTCAATATCATCATCACTAGTTTTCTCACTAGGTCCTTTTTGCTTCAGGTCATGTATCTTGTCCTTTAGTTCACCAATGTGAGATTTTGCATCTTTATATTTGTCTTTTAGGCCATCTCTTTCATCAGTAAGGAGATCAATTTGTTCAAGAGATTTTTCAACTATTCCATATTGATAGGGATCTTATTCAATCTATTAAGCCTCTTTTGAATAAGTAGGCTCTAATACCAATTGTTAGAAATAGATAATACTGAGAGGTGGGGGGGCTGAATCAGTATTTTCAATTTTTTTCCCATAACTAGATATTATTAACTATTTTAATCCATGCATAAGGAAGTAAACCAATAATGATGAACACTATAAACAACCATGCACAAAGAGAGCTCATAACACCATATTTTGTTAACTAGGAAAACCCTAGCCAAGGGAAAACCCCAGTGGGGATGAAACCAACAAGATGGTTTACTATATATAAGAATCTAGTTAAGGATATTGACACTACTAGGAGTCTATGAAGAATGTACAGTGTCTTGAGTCCCTATTAGAAGCCTCAACACTATTGTGAGTTGGTAGATCATATACAAATGTGTGCAAGAATAGCCCACTACCCTAACATGCAACTATACAATTGAGTTCTTCAAGAGAATAGATATACATACAATACTGGATTACTTGTTGTACTTTGCAATTCCTTTGATTGTTAGTTCTTCATACAAGGGGTAACTATGCATATATCAATTTGCATTGTATCTTGCATCATAGCATTACTTCACATCACATAGTATCTCATCACATGACATATTAACTTCACAATTGAATTTATTTACTTATTTCAAACATATTAATAATTTCTTCCTTAGTCAACTCACATATCATCCTTAGAGTTATCTTATCAAGATTTGATAATTAAAAAAATTCTTAAAGCTATTCAATACAGTTTATTGACATGATCTATTCTACACTATGAAAAAATTGCATCAATATTTCCTCCATAACTTGAACTAGGTTTATTGTACAGAGCTGCACATTGTTATGCATCATCAGGATGATGTTATGCATCTAGGGTTAATTGCACAAAAGAATATTTCAAGGGAATATTTCACTATCAACAAATATTGTCATGCTACTGAAACATTGTCCAATACTTAGACAATTTTCCTTCACAAATAATCATAACTAAACTGCAAAACATATGTTTCCATAAATGAGAACCACATATCTCACCTTATTTAATTGATTGGTTATATTGCCAGCATTATTTGTGGCTCATCCAACCTGAATTAAGGAGCTCTAGTAGTAGTAGAGAATCAATTGGTCAAAACTAATGTTAGAGAGTGAGTTAGAGGTTATGCAGTTAATAAAAGATAGTAGACATAGAGAGGAAGCTATGGTCGAGTGCACAAATCTAGATATGATTGTAGTGAGTAGGAATTGTGAAAACAAGGTCATTGGTAAACAAAGACAATATTTTGAATTTATGGTAGATAAGTATTGAATGCATGGTATGATTCAAAATTATTTAAGGATCATAAGAAATGTTTAGTGTACCATTTATTCATGTGAAGTGTCTTGAGTGAATTGAAAAGTGATTTGAGAGTAAATTCAAGTGCAAAGTGAAGTTTGTAAAGCCAAAAGTTGTAAAAGCCCTAACTCACATTTTCAAGATATTTTACAAAGCTTGAATCTAGTTTATTCTATTTATAGAGAAATGGAAAGTCATAACTTGTATGATGTCAATGATAGACCAAGGTATGAGTTCAAAAAACACCCATTTGTTTCTTTATTAGATGCTCTTGTAGGCACATTTTTGTAAGTTCCAAAAAATGTGTTACACATAGAAGATATTAGAAGTTATATACATTGAAAAATTGAGAGCATAGGTGATGAGGAGATTCATAAATATTTAGGCAAGATGTGCAATATAATGACTTATCCTTGAAATCTGAGTTTGCATGCCTAGAAAGTTTGAATCTGGTGAAGTATATGTTTTATATAGAATTTGATAATCATGACTAGACTTGAATCATATTGAGTAGGGTACATGATGATATGTTATGGTTAGGAGATGAAAGGATTGTTATTGAAAATGACCTAATTCACAAGTTCATAGGATTAAGAAATACGGGTTGTAATCTTGTTAATGAGAAGAATGTTGGGAAAATGGTTGAGACAAGCTCGAAGATAAAGTTTGACAAAAAGAATGTGAAAGTTGATCCCATTCAAGATAAGGGAGTAAAATTGTTAACCAATATATTAGGGTACAAGTTGAACCATGGATCAAGGGTTAACTCAATATCAAATAGATTTCTTCATGTGCCATATGTGATAGAAGTTGAAGAAAGAAAAGGTTAATCTACGTGAGATTATTAGATTGTGATGGTTGGAAAACATTGCAAGGATCAAGAAAATGAAGACTAGAGTGTTTAGATTTGAATCACTATTGACTCACTTATTTTTCTATGTTACAAGGAAGTTTTCTAGATTGTTTAGTTAGGATGGAAGTGAGTGTGCAAAGAAGTTAGTGACTCAATGCTATAAATAAAAGCTTGAAAATGTCAAAGATAATTACATAGATAAAATGATGAATAGTTTCCAATCTGAGAGGCAATTGAGGTAGAGGATACCTCTTTTATGGTGGAGAAATATAAGGATGATTTATGCTTCATGGTGACGACTAAAAACACTTGCATGGAAGCAGTCATTCCTAGAGTGAAATTCATTGAGCCTATAGGCTATGAGATGAACATAGAACTAATTGAAGAGTATATGAAAACCATACTTGAATCTAAGTAGGATATAGAATGTCCTAGATGGGGAGCCTATGATGAGTGATTAAGTTTAGTTTAGTTTGAACTATAAGTAAAGAGAGAAAGATAAAGGTTGAAAAGGAGATGAATTCTATTCTCAAGGAATCTAGCATGACAAGGGAAGAGTTTGATGAGATTAAAGGAATTATGGTAGAGATGAAGGCCAATGGACAAAATTAAGTGTTGACAGTAACTCCCATTGCTATGGCAGGACCTTTAGAAGGAGTAACTATGCCACAACCTTGTGTACAAGCTCCTATTGCACCTTATGTACTAGTTGGGAAAGTACAACCAATACAACCTAGACATGAACATACAAGGATACAACTAGAGGTGGATGCACCTACTACACAACAGAAGTCTAGTAGATTGGAGATTGTTAACCAAGGACTTGCACCTCAAGGAAAGAAAAGGGTCAAGAACAGTGCTAATGGACTAGGAAAGAGGAGAAATACCATGCAGATAAGAAATTCTAAGAGTTCAAAAGATGATTTTGAAGATAAACCTATTGAATAAGATGTGCATGAATCAAGGACAACAATACACAAGAAAGCATGGAAATCTAATGTAGAAAATTTGAATATATATATTATAAATCATGATAATTTTAATTAGTTAAACAAATATTATAGTACATATAGTAATATGTATAGAAGATAGTTAGAGAATGCTATTATAAGAAATATGATTTTGAAGAATAAAAGGTTTGAGAGTATTCAAAATAGGTTGGTAAATAGGAAGAAAAGAGTATTAGAAGAAGATCTAAAAATGAGGATCACATCAATAAATAAGTTATGTGATGTTGGTTCAAAGGAAGATTCAGAAAGAGTTTTGAAGGGTATTGAACCCTTGCTGAGGAACAAAACAAGAGAAATTCTTCTAATGGGAGGCAATTATGAGGAATTTGGGCAAGAGATAAAGGAGGCTATAGTAAAATATATGTCCTTGGTACCTAAGGTGAGTGTGCAAAATAAAGTTGATAGTCAATTATATGTATAGACAAAAGAAGACGAAGAGGAGACACAACGGGTACTTTCACCACCTCACATTACTATGGTTACTAAATCCATGCAAGTGGATAGTATGAAAATAAAAAATTATATTAAAGAAAATCCTTTGTGGTATTTCTCCAAACTATTTTTGGAAATATCACTGCATACAATAGCTTAGATGATGAGGAAGAAGATAAGAAGAAGAAGGAAGAACAAGAAAAGAGAAAATAAGAAGTAGAAGAAAAGAAAAGAAAAGAAACAAAATAAAATATAAATAAAAACAAATAGAAGAAAAGAAACATAGAGAAGATGGAAAAATGAAGAAGAAAGAAGAATAAGAAGAGGAGAAGAAGAGGAAAGAAGAAGAAGAAAATAAGAGGAAAGAAAAAGAAGAGGAGGAAAAGAGAAAAGAAGATAAGGAAGAAGAAGAAAGGAGGAAGAAGGAAGAAGAAAAGTAGAAAGAAGAGGAAAAGAAGATTAAGGATACCATACCCTCAGTAGCATTAGCACTTGAAACATCAGCAATATTACCTATTCCATTTGATGATGAAGATTAGAAAGAACTAATGGTCACCTTGAGAAAATTGTTTGAGAAAACAAATCTTTTAAGTCTTTAGAGAAGACTCTTGCTAAAGTGTTGGAGTAGATGTAGAAGAGAGTTTCCACAATTGTAGAAAATATAGACTTGTAGGTTAAGGAAAAATAGTTGGTGAAGACCTTTGATAAGGAGTTTGCAACTTTAGCTAAAGTAGCAGCAGCGCAAGTGCAGACACAACATGATGCATCACTATTTGACACAGTATGCACAAATGTTAAGATTGATATGAAAACCTTAAATGTATGTATAAAGGAGATAAGGAAGATCTTAGATGATGGTAAGAACTTATATGGATAGTGCATAGTGTCTTACAATTACTTATCATATTATGATTTTAAGATCAATGACCATATGAGTGCTTTAGTTACTCACTACTAGATTGCAGCAACTAGAGGTTAGAATTGAATATTCTAAAATTGAAATTAAGAAGATTTAAAATGCTATTAGAGGAATTTAATCTAAAAAGGATAAGGTAATAATGATATTATCTATTCTTAGAGAATATTTGGCACCCAAAGTTTTCATTTTGTAGAGGCAGATTGAGGAATGTCTTGCAGCAAAGACATCCTATGACAAATTTTCCTATACTGACTTGAGCATGGTTGAAGTGGAATCTTATGCACTTTGGGAACTTATCAGTATATTAGGTATAGTCCAAGGAAACTATAAGAAGGACATATATAGGTTGAAGATTAATTTTGTAGATTGTATATCCAAAATGATGAGTTGATCATCAGTAGGCAACGAGCTTTTGTGACACGGTTTTTGACACCTTTGTCAATGATGTCAAAGGGGGACCATTACATAGAGAAAATTGTATAGATTTATATGTATATGTAAGGGGGAGCTTGTGTATGTAACAATATAAAGGAGTGATAAGGAATGTAATGATTAACCAAAACATGAATATATTTTTTATGTTTTCAAGGCAAATTTTATAGTTACTTTTATGTATTTTTGTTATGTATGACATCATTTTAGGACTTAGCCAATTTTCCCAAATATTTCCATCAATGCTAAAGGAGGATATTTTTGGAAATATGATGAGATATATTTCTTGATGGTTGTAATTTTTGGCAACATGTATTCAACATTTTATATCTACATTTAGAGATAGAAAATTGTTTAAGTGTTAGACAACTTGTAGTAGTGTAGAGAATAGATCTTAAGTGTACAAATGAATCATTGAGAGTTAGCTTATGAATAGTTAAGGGAAGCTTCATGATATTTTCATCATGATGTGGTTAAGTTTATAGATGTGTACTATTAGTACGGTGCAAGTTATGATCAAAATACTAGTACGGGTACTTAATAGAGGAGAACAAAGCATATTGGTAATATGAGTTGTATGGCTTTAGGAATTATTTTGGTTACAAAGTAATTACTAAGTTATGATGAGACAAATTTATGGATATTATTTTATATTATATCAAATGTGTGAACACATGGAGGTTGACTAAGTAGAGTTTTTGTGAATGTACAAGGTATAAGTAAAGATCATATATTGCACAGTTATTGGTAAGTCATGAGATGTTGTAGTTGTGATGAGAACTATTATGCAAGCCTTATGTGATGTGAGATCTAATGTTTGATCAAAGCAAGTGCAAGTTATAGAAGTAAAGAAAGCATTGTATGTATACCTATCTTGTGAAGAATTGAATTGTATTATTGCATCTTAGGCTAGTGGGCTCTTCTTGCATACATTGTATTTGTTCTAAGTAGCTCCTAATAGGGTTGAGCCTTCTAACAAGGCCTAGTCTCATAACAAGGACTTGAGACACTATATATATTTCATAGACTCTTAATAGGGTTAATATCCTCAATAGGGTCCTATTTTTTAGTGAATCATCTATTGGATATCATCCCCATCAAGGTTTTCCCTTGGCTATGGTTTGCCTAGTTAACAAATAGTGGTGTTATGAATTATCTATGTACATGGTTATATTTATGATTCATCATTGTTGGTTTACTTCCATATGTAAGTTATAACATAAGTAACAATATTTAGTTAAAAGATTGCATAATACTAATTCACCCCCCACCCCACTCTCAGTATTAACTATTTCTAACATATAGAATTTGATAAATCCTAAGACTTATAATGTTTATTGGATCAAGAAGGAGCATAAATTACTTGTTAAGTTCAAAATTATAAATTATCATGATGAAGTATTCTAAGATATTATTCCTACAAATTGTTATCATATTCTAATGGGTAGACCTTGGAAACAATGATGGGCAAGATTTCCATGATGGTAGATTGAATCAATATACCATTGTATGCACCCTAAAATGGTCACCTAGACTATGGGCCTCCATTCTTCAATTTATCAATTTCTTGAATCAATGCAACCTAGTATTTTATTAAATAAATTCAAATCATTTTCTTTGATAAAATAAAATTATTTTAATATTTCTTAAGGTTTGATCATCTTATTCTAAATCTTATTTAATTAAAAGAAATCTTCTCTTTTAATTAAATAAAATAATCCCCTTTTAGTTAAAATAAAATCCCTCTTTTAATTAAATAAATAAAATCCCCACTTAAATATCTCCTTACTATGAAAAAAGGAAATAAATTAAATAAAAATAAATAAAAATAATTTTTCTCTATACTTAAATGCACAAATTTCTAAGTGGGATTCTTTAATTTCATCTTTGCAGTTTCTTATCAAAAACTCCTCTTTTCTCATTGGTGGAATTTTTTCTCACACGGATCAAGCCTTATTATCTCATATTGTTTGTGAGAATCCTCTGACCTCCACAATTGACTATACAAGGATCCCTCTCCTTCTCATTTGGATAGATGTTAGTTTCTATAGAGGAAGGTTTAATTGTTATGCTACATATTTTGAGAGCGATTTTGGAGGAGTTTGAACATTAGGGTTTGAGCCTCAAGGTTTGGATGTTGGAGCTCCATTGCAACTTCTCACTTCTTGTCTTCTTCTTGCATGCATCCATGTCATCCATAATCATGCTTCATCCTTGTATTTTTATATTAATTTAGAGTCATATTTGCTTCATGGATTAGATTTCTTTTCTTCGATTACATTGCATTATTATTATTTAGATTAGCTTGTATCTTCATTTGCATGCATATTTGATGATCATGGAGACTAGTACTCTTAACTTTCCTTTTTCTCTCTCTCATTTTATTCATGTACCTGCATGAGCACAAAATAGGTCAAACTGAGGGCCTCCATTACAAACCCTTGCTGATGCAGGAGCATCGAGTGGTGTAAAGGAAATCATGTGTCACCCAAAATATACTTAGTGTTAGTTTTTATTTAATGTCTTTATTTATAGATACCCATTTGGGTCAAATAGAGATTCCAACTCTCATAGTTCCACTATTGGTTTTATGGGTTAGATTTTTAGAGCACCTTGGGATATGTGCCAAGGCTGAAAATAGGTTATTTTGTAATTGATCCATAATTATGATAAGTTAGAGGGTATAAATTGGAGGGCTAATTATACATATAATTTAAAGCACTCTAAAAAAGGAATCAGGTCAAAAGGCTTTATGGTTTGAAAGCTATTATAAATCTATTCAAGGGCTATAGAGCACTTGGAGAGCTTTCTAAAAATGTAAATGGTTCATCAATCAGAGTCCTAGATCAAAAGTTATTCCTCCTAAAAGTTGGACTACCATTTCTGGATCCTTCTAATTTTACACCAAGTTCTAAAATGTTTTCTAGAACTGTCTATTTTGGTGGTGGATGCTAAATAACATACTCTAAAATGTATTCCTAATTGTAAACCTAATTCAGGTTACTCAAGGTCATTTCTAGCATTGTAAACACAATTTTTTATGGAGTTTGGGAGAAGGTGCTATGAGAAGGGTTTTCTCTCAATCTAATAACATTGTAAGCCCATAGGGCATGTCATTAAGTATGATTTCATTGTATTTAATTTAATAGAATTTCACTTCTAATAATAATATTTTTCTTTTCCTATTGTGTTCATTTTGTCTTGGGTTGTGCCCTCATCAAGTGGTATCAGAGTGGGTTTTCCCGAGTGTGTAGACAGATCACTGACTATGAGGTAGTTTGCACTAGGATTGTGTGGTTGTGAGTTTTGTAATATCAAGAAGATGCCTCCATGAAGAGAGCATGGTAGAAGAGCTATAGTTGTTCCTCCATAGGTTAGAGCCCTCCAACAACAAGTTTAGGCATTGCAAGAAAAGATTTGTAGAGGGATGAATGTTATCGTAGGTGACGAAAGTGAGGAGGAAAATGAAGAAGAAGGAAATATTGTGTAGAAAGGGGAAGGATATGGAGAATTCCTAAACCAAGTGGAGGAGAGGCTTTTTAGGGTCATTTCCAAGCTTGGAAAAAGACCTAAAATTGATGTCGGCATGTTTTTGGGAAATCTAAGCCCGAATGAGTTGATTGACTAGATCAATGAACTAGAGGAATATTTTGAGTATGAGGATATCAAGGACCCTAATAGGGTTAAGTTTAAAAAGGCCAAAACGAAAGGTCATGTCAAAATCTAATGGCAAGAGATTCAATTGGAAAGAAATAGAAGAGGAAAGGAGAAAATCACAAGATGGGATCACATAGTGGACAAACTAAAGAAGTAGTTCATCCCCATTGATAATGAGCTTGATTTGTTCAAGAAGATGCAAGGGTCAAAGCAACTAGGAAAATCTATCCAAGAATAAACATAAGAATTTTACTAGGTCCTTATTAGGGTAGGGCATGTGGAAGAAAACAAGGAGAAGGTTGCCCATTACATTAATGAGTTAAGACCTAGCATTCAAGAGGAGTTAAATCTAGCTAGAATGAATAGTATTGAAGAGGGATACTGGTTTTCCTTGCAAGTTGAGAAGAAGCTAAACAAAAATTTTGATTGAAGGCAAAGAGGGTGTAGTCAAGGAGGAAGGGGAAGTTGTAGGTCATTTGGAGGCCAAAATGAGAACTAGAAGAAAAATGAAGATGTGGGTACCAGCCAAAACCAAAGGAATGAGAGTTTCAACTATTATTCTGATCAAAACTTTGGAGATTAAAGAGGAAGAGGTAGAGGACATGGACAAGGTTTAGGAAGAGGAGGCTTCTATGGTACCTATTTTGATTGCAATGAAGAAGGTCACCATGCCTACGAATGCCCTCAATGCCAAGGAAGGATAGATAGGAAAGTTGATCATCAAAAAAGGGTTGCCCATGTGAATGATGATATACAGTCATCACATTTAGAGGATGCAAAAAGAGAAAAGTCCTAGTTAATAAAAGGGTCTTGTTGAGTAGTGAGACTAAACCTAGACAAAGGAGGAGTTTGTTTCATACCAAGTGTAAGTATGATGGTAAATGTTGTGATGTGGTTGTTGATAGTAGAAGCATTGACAACTTGGTGTCAGAGGAGATGGTCTCAAAGCTAAAGCTCAAGAGGGAGAAACACCCTCATCCCTATCATATTGCTTAGGTGTAGGATGATCATAAGGTCCTAGTTAATGAGCAATGTTTGGTAAAGTTCAACATTAGAAGTTACCATGATGAGGTTTTCTATGACATCATCCTGATGGATTTATTCCATTTATTTTTGGGAAGGTTTGTAGTAGTTTGATAGGTGTGCTATACATGGTGGGCATGCAAATAAATACTCTCTAACATAGGATGGAGTTTTCCACAAATTTGATCCCTTAATAAAGGAGGGTGAAAAGGTATGTAGTAGTGCTAGGATATGTCTTAGTTGATGAAATAAATTTTGTGGATGGCATGAAACATAAGCACATATGTTATGCTTTAATTCCTAGAAAGGATAAAGAAGGTAGCAGTGAAGTTCCACTTGAAGTTTCAAGTCTGTTAAGTGAGTGTGGAGATGTCATCTCTGATAATTTTCTAGAAGAGTTGTCACCAATAAGGCATATTATTCATCATTAGATTTAGTCCCTTGAGCTAGTTTTCCTAACAAGGATATTCATAGCATGACTCCTACTAAGACTGAGGAGCTAAATCAACAAGTTTAAAAGTTGTTGAGGAAAGGTTTAATTTGAGAGAGCCTGAGTCCATGTGCACTACTTGTAGTGCTATCATCAAAGAAGGATGGAGAGTGGAGAATGTGTATAGACTATTGGGCTATAAATAAAATAACCATCAAGTACCAATTTGCCTTGCCAAGGATGGGTGATCTTACGGACTACTTGAGTGGAGCTTAGTACTTCACAAAGATAGATCTCAAGAGTGGCTATCACTAGATACAAATATGAGAGTGAGATGAGTGGAAGACTATATTTAAGACCAAGGATAGTATATATCATTGGTTAGTCATGCCCTTTGGATTGAACAATGTGCTAAGAACCTTCATGCAACTTATGAATGAGGTACTAAAGGAATTTTGGGAAAATTTGTTATTGTCTATCTGGATGATATTTTTATTTTTAGTAAGTCATTGGATGAACATTTATTGCACATTTGTAGTGTCCTTGAAAGGTTGAGGGAAGAGAAATTGTTGATTAATTTGAAGGTGTGTAGCTTTGTCTAAAGGGAGCTAGTCTATGTGGGGTGTGTTGTATCAGCTGAAGGTCTCAAAATAGACCCAAAGAAGGTGAAGGTCATCCTAGAATGGCCTACTCCAAGGTATGCCATTGAGGTGAGGTCATTCCATGGTCTACCTAGTTTTTATAAGAGGTTCATTAGGAATTTCAAAAGTATATGTGCACCTCTAACTTAAAAAATGAGGGGGGATAGAAAAGAGCTCAAGTGGACTAGAGGAGTTGCAAGGAGTTTTGAATTGTTGAAGAAGAAAGTAACAAAGCAATTTGTGTTGGAACTTCTTGATTTTAACAAAGTGTTCCAGGTTGATTGTGATAGTAGTGACAATGCTATTGGGGCTGTTTTGAGCCAAGAAGGTAAGCCTATTTCCTATTTTAGTGAAAAATTAAATGATGCAAAGAAGAAGTATTCTGTTTATGATCAAGAGTTCTATGCAATAGTTCAAGCCTTAAAGAAATGGGGGCATTATTTGTTTCTAAAAGAAATTTTCTTGTATACTAATCATCAATCATTTTAGTATCTAAATAGCCAAGGTAAATTGAATCAAAGACATTTGAAATGGGTATAGTTTATGCAAAGCTATACATTTGTATTGAAACATAGAAGCGAAAGGTTTAACAAGGTTGTAGATGCATTAAGTAGGAGATAGTTGTTGTTGATAGAAATTCAGATTGAAGTGGTTGAGTTTGATGAACTCAAGAATCTATACCCTGGGGATCATGACTTTACAGATGCTTGGAAGGCTTGTAAAAATCCAATTACTCTAGACAGGACTAGGTGGTTAGGTTACATGATTTAGGATGGTATGTTGTTTAAAGGAAGTTAATTATGTATTCCAAGGAGTTACATGAGGGAGAACTTGATCAAGGAGAAACACAATGGTGGGATGGCATAACACTTTGGTCTAGATAAGACCATTTTGATTATTAGTGAACATTACTTTTGGTCTCAACTATCATAGGATGTGAAGAAGTTTGTGTAGAGTTTCCAAGTATGTCAAATAGCCAAAGGATTTAGTCAAAATATTTGACTTTATTAGCCATTACTTGTTCCATCAAAGCCCTAGGAGGACATAAGTATGGATTTTGTTCTTGGATTGCCAAGGAAACAAATGGGTAATGACTTCTTATTTGTGGTGGTTGATATGTTCTCTAAGATGATACACTTCATTTCATGCCACAAGACTCATGATATAGTGCATATTGTAGATTTGTTTTTTAGAGAAGTGGTGAGGCTACATGGTCTCCCTAAAAGTATTATTTTTGATAAGGATACAAAACTTGTTGGGTATTCCTAGAGGACTTTTTGGACAAAGTTGAAGATAGAATTGAAGTTTAGTTCTATAGATCATCCATAAACTAATGGACAAATAGAAGTACTGAATAGAAGTCTAGGAAATTTGCTGAAGTGTTTAGTAGGAGATAAGCCCAAAGGATGGGATTTGATTCTACCACAAGAAGAATTTTCTTACAACAATTATGTGAATAAGAGTACTGGTAGATCTCCATTCCAATGGAAGTAGTCCAAGGACTGCACAAGTGTTGGGGAAGATGGAGCATGGGGAGAGGACAAGTGTTGAGGCAGAAGATTTTGTTAAACATGTCAAGAACCTACATGAGGAGGTGTGAGCACATATTAATAAGATGAACCTAAAATATAAGGCTAGAGAAGATCAAAAGAGGAGACATAAGGAGTTCCAAGTTGGTCATATGGTTATGTTATACTTGAGAAAGGAATGATTTCCAGTGGGTACCTACAACAAGTGGAAGATATAAAAATTTCGTCCCTACAAAATATTGAAGAAACATGATTTAGGAAATGGATATGAGGTAGAGTTGCAAAATGGGATTCAAATTTCCCCTATTTTTAATAATGCAAACATAATAGAATATCATGATGATGGTGTAGAGGAGGAGTTGATGTTGGAGCCATGTCCAATCCCTACTTTTGAGAAGGAAGAGATTGAAGAAATTCTGGATAGTTGTGTTGGCCAGAGTACCAAAGACATGTAGTATGAAGAATACTTGGTGAAGTCAAAAGGGTGACTAGTGGAAGATTCAACTTTGATATCTGTAGTGAAGATTGCCCATTTGGATTTTCCTCTACTAGCTATAAAGTGACAGGGTCACCTTTCAATTTTCCTTGGGTGTCTGATGCAAGAGCATCCAATGGTGTAAGGGAAATCCTGTGTCACCCAAAATATTCTTAGTGTTAGTTTCTATTTTATGTGTCTTTATTTCTAGAAACCCATTTGGGTCAAGTAGAGATTCCAACTCTCATAGTTCCACTACTACTTTTTTGGGTTAGAGTTTTAGAGAACCTTGGGATACATGCCAAGGTAGAAAATAGATTATTTTTAATTGAGCCACAATTATGATAAGTTAGAGTGTGTAAGTTGGAGGGATGATTATACTTGTAATTTAAAGCACTCTAGAAAAGAAATCAAGTCAAAAGGCTTTATGTTTTGAAAGTTATTATAGTTTTAAGTTGCCTAGAGAATCCCTAAGAGTACTTGAAAGTCAGATTTGAGGCACTAAACATCCTTGTACGGGCTCAAAAAATGGGGGATGAGAAAATCTAGTCCATGGGGCTATAAAGAACTTTGAGAGCTTTTTAAAAGTGCAAACAATTTTTCAATCAAAGTCCTAGATCAAAAGTTATGCCTCTTGGACGTTGATCTACTATTTCTGGATCATTCTAATTTTACAACAACTTTTGATGTGTTTACTAGAACCTTCTATTTTGGAGATGGATTCAAAATTGCATATTCTAATATATTCCTAACCCTAAACCTAATTCAAGTTACTTAAGGTCATTTCTGACATTGTAAACACATTTTTTTGTGGAGTTTGGGAGAAGGTGCTATGAGAAGGGTTTTCTCTAGAATATGATAACATTGCAAGCCCATGGGACATGTCATTGAGTCATTTTAATTATACTAAATGTAATAGCATATCACTTCTAATAATAATATTTTACTTTTCCTATTATGTTCATTTTTTCTTGGGTTGTGTCCTCATCACTTGCACTCCATAAATAGAGAGCTATGGATCACCATTTGAGATCACATTCTTGAAAAACCTTGGATATAATGATTCATAGGAGTGTGTAAAAATTTTAGTACACATTTTTGGCACCCACCATAGGACAACCCAACTTTACATGCTAGTTTTGGCAATTTTTGGAGCTAACCCCCTTGTGTGTATATTTGTTTGGAGACAAAAAACTTAGATTTCAAAGATTTGATCATATCTCCCAAATGGTTTGATCTTATGGTCTGAAATTTTTTTTACAAGTTGGCAACATATTAGAGAAGCTTCAGTTTAAAATTCAAAATTTTTGAGATAATTCATATTTTGTATAATTTTTTCTTTATTTTTCATGAGAGTTTGTTTTTGGGTGCAAACTAGATTTTTTTTTAGAAAAGTATATAATTTTGGAAATCTATTTGAATTCTAAATAGGGTCATTTCTTAATGTTTTTAGTTTAAAGCTCATATGAGGGCTCAAACACTCAATTTACAAAATCTGGTCTATTTTGATAAATGGGTCCCTAGAGAACAAATGAAAATATTTTTTGAAATTCTAATGCTTTTGGAAATTTTTTTTTAATAGGGGTCTCTTTTTTATATTTAGGGTTTTGGGTCTAAATTCATGTCATATAGGTCCAATCTTGTTGACTAGATCAAAAATCAAAATTAATAAGAAGGGCATTTAATGATTAACTTGCATTTAATTTTCACATGGTTCAATGCATGATGTGAGTTTTTATTTATGTTATTCTTTGGTTATTATTACTCCTAACAGCCATATTTTGTAATCTAACTCTAGGGATTGCATAAAACATATCTATCTTGTATTCGTTTTCTTGGTGTTTGCTTGGAGTTCTTTTGGTTCATTAGATCAATGGAGTGATATGTGTGTGTTGTTTAGATATGAGGTATTCTTATACATCTTTATAACATGTGAACTTTAGAATTAAAATTGAAGCTCTCATATGTTTGGCTTAAGTTTTTTTACATGCTTTTGTAATTCACATTTCAACTGGTGCTCTAAAATCAAACCTAGATTTTCCTTCTTGCATATTTGCTTCACATAGTAATTAGGCCCTATGAACACAATTTGTGGTGATCTTGAGAGAGTGATCTTCATTCTCTTACCTTACATGCAAATTTTTTCTTGATGATAGATCCCCTTGTAGGTAGCAAAATATTTGATATTATTTCATTGTCTCACTTGGTTTGTCTTTGACATTTGCAAATACTTTCTCTCTTCAGATTGGTGGTGATTTTTATTGGCTTTCTAAACTTCAGTGAAGTGATTTTAAATTAGTATGTCAATTAATTCATTTGCCATTTTTGGCTAAGGTAAAGATGATACAAGAGTATGCTCTATTACCTTTTGGGCACATCAGAAACTTCAAACCCTTGAATCTAAACTAAGTCCCCATGTGGTCAAATTTTGTGAGTCTTCCTCGATTAGAGAGGGTTAACCATTGTCGACACTACCTTTAGGTTAAACCAAATGGATGGAACCTCAAGTGGTAGTAGCCATTTTTTTCATGGTAGCTATAATGCCCCGCCAAGGGATCCAAAGAATTTTACTAAGTTTGCCAAATAAATTTTTTTTTAAACATAAAAGATAAAACCATTCATAACATTTGTGGAAGCAATAGCAACAATTCAAATGAAAATAAACATAACATATATACATAACAGGCTACATTCTTTAAAGATCCCTTAATGGTGTATCACATCTAAATTAACTATTCATCTAACATCTCATCCTTATGAAATAACAATGATACATCCAATATACTTAAACAATATACAAGTGTCCTTTTGTAATTATATTTTAGTTTAGATCAATCATCCACTGTATATATCACAGGGTATGAAAAAGCTTAAAAGAATAAACTTCCATGTAAATATAGTACATCATCATCCAATATTAATCCATGATGCAATTAAAGTAAATGAGACCACATATCATACATGATACATCATCATCATAAAGATATAAACATCCATCACAAAAGATAACCATATATCACAAACATAAATAACTAAGTACACGGTTCCTCTCAGCCGTAAATAGCATCATTAAACCATCGTGGATCTTAGCCATCCCTCTGTGTGTAACATTCCAAAGCACCGAAGAGATCATCGGTATTAACATAGTAGGAATGTCACTCCTAAAACATCCTACTAACATGCAAAGTAAAGCATAATAAATCATCAACTAACATATGCAAAGTAAAGAAAATCATCAATATAAGAAACATACTAGTAAATACATCCATCATAAGGTATATTATCTATCATAATGCTCCAAGAACATAATGAAGAATAAATACCAACCAAAGATACTCCAGCCACGGTGTCTCGGATGGATCTCAATGATAAGAGTGAAAATACACTACCACCCAACTGCATGGAACCTAAGTGGTCCACTCCCACCGTGTTGAGGAGATAATCTCAAGTCCCAAACAGGATATCAATACATAAAGAAAAAATCTCTATAAGTCCAAGAATCTTAAAAGTATACTAACTCAAAAGTTCCATCACACAAAATCGACATCTAATTCCCAGAGGCACACAAAGACATGTAGGAAACCTACTCTGCAAGCGGAAAAGTGTCATCGCATTTATCACGTACAAGTTACCCTTGTAGTTAGTTAAACTCCATGGGTCCATACTGATCTCATGCGGCCACTAGTATCCTCTCATACTGACAAGGCATACTACGGAATGCACAATCACAACCATGCATTCTCACTACTCCCATCCTAGCCTGTACAAGGCATGGGTGAGAACATCAAAACAATTATCTTTTTAAGTTCATTTAATCCCCATTTAGTGTGTAAATGTTATCACTTATTAACCAAACTTACAATGAGTTACCCTAGCAACCACTTAGGGCCCCAGCCCCCATTTCAAGCCACTTCCCAACACTACAAGTAGATTACCTACCCTAAGATCATGAAATCATAAATCTCAAAATCATAAAAGATAATCCATAATAAAATTATCAAATATGCATAAAAGCATCAAATATCCATAATAAGAATCATCAAATCTCCAAGATAAGAATCATCAAATCTTCATGAGCATCTGAAAAAGCATCCATAGAAAATCATGACCACAACAGTTCTCTATTGGCAACTGAAGGCATCACTGATAATCATAAGTATCAATTGGTTCTCAATAACCAAAATATATCTCAAGATAAATAGTTCTCAACAAGCAACCAAGAATATCTCAAAATCATACTGATCGAAGACTCCAAAATGGTTGAGTTAAACATGTCACAACATGACATCATCAAGAAATAAGTCCACATTTCAGTCCCATCACGGTGACTAGAAAGTAATCCAAGGATAACTGATCGATGACTCAAAAATAATTAGCTCAAGCATCTCAAATATATATACATCTTAGCTTCACACATGAAGGCTGAAGAACAAATACAAACATTTTATAGAGCATACGATCACATAACCATGGTTGGGCTTATAAAGATCAAGATCAAATAAGATCAACATGCCATCACATCTTATAACCCCTGAGCCTTTGGTAACAACCTAGGATTGGTCAACACTAGTCAACCCAAAATCCAAAATAAGAAGCATATAGAATACACGATGCAAACATATGTTTTGGTTTACTAAATTCACATAGTTGAATAATGTGTAGGGGTTTTCAGTTTTCTATTTGCAAGTATACTTTCAAGTGTCTTAAGTTTCATCATTTGACCTACAAATCAACCAAATTGTTCCTCAATAGCATTATCCTTCTATTATTTAAAATAATATTCTAAGAATAGCTTAAGGGTAAATATTAAATCATTTGACACTTAGTAAAATCATTCACTCAATGTTACAAATTGAATGACTCTTTTTAATGTTACTTCAACTTTTCAAGATAATCAAGGATTATTATTCATTCATAAAAGAACCAATTATCAATCTTCAAATAAGAAGATTATAACTTAATTAAAATGATCAATTAAATCCACCAATTAACTTAGGTACACAATTTCATGACCTAATATTTAATTATATGTTACTAAGTCTTCACCATTAAAATATCTAAAATCATAATTCAAGTCATAAGACTTACCAACTTTTGATACCAATATTTTAACAATCTTGTTAAGAATTATATCAATAAATCTCTATTACATAACTTAATTATTAATTAAATCTAATTAACTCTCATTAATTGATTTAATTAATAATTGTATAACCATAGCAACGCTCTAATTAATATCAGTTGACTAATAACTAACTAGAATTCTGTAAGTTAAAAGTCAACTATAATTCAATACTCAAATGATCATATTAAGAATTCAATAATAATAATGTTGTTACTAATTAATAACAAGCTATATTGAAAATTTTATTAATAATTCTATACTAACCAAATTCATCACTCTTCAACAAAGTTCCCATTTAACAAGTTATAATAAATCCTCAATACTAAGTATTATTATCTCAAATAAGTTTTCCCTATGTACGTTGATTCAGTTAACTGATAATTCTCCAAATTATTAACCAATTCAATTTGATTAATATCTTTTACAGTACTTCAATCATTAACTAATCTCCTTTAGAGTAACTTTGTTCGTATTAGTTGATAACTATTTAAACTATTATTTATTAATAGTTTGTTAGACCCAACAAACATTAATAAATAATAAACTCCTCAAACTATAAATACCCAATCTATAAAATCCTTTTATAAACTCATTAGTTAATATTTGGCTAACTCTTAACTCCATTAAGGTATTCAAACGTATTAACCAATAACATAATAATTCAGTCTTAATCCAATATCATTCAGAGTTTCTAAATTTAAATCAACATAATATAAATTATTATCTTACAATTATTTAATCAATATTAAAATCAACCATTAGACTCCATTTTTTAATTGTTCTAATAATATTTTGTCTATATAAACGTTGTTTGAAAGAGATCCCTATCACAAACCAATAAGACTCATTGTAGATTTTAATATGAATAATCTTCAAATTCTTAACATTATCATCTTCATTAAATAACTCTAAAATTGTTTAATATATATTAAATAGTATTCAATATACATTATAAAAAATCCACTATATAAACCATATTAAAATCTCTTTTCTTTTAATTTTCTCTCATTTAAAAATCCATTTACTTAGATTGACTAATAATTAATTACACTTCTTCTACTATTAACTAATCTTAATTAAATTTGATTTAATTAGATTAGATAATAAACCATATAAAACTAATGCATTTTAATAAGATTCTAATAAAGAAAGATTTCAATAATATCTTTAATTCATTCCATGTTTTGATATATTATTTTGTAAAGTTTAAGCATAAAGAATTTTTGGTTATGAAAAATGAAAAAATATCTGTTCTTGTATAAAACAGTCTCAGTACGCTGGCCATATCTCCCTAATGAACCATTGGATCGGGTTGAAATTGAAATATGTTGGAGAGGGCCAAGTTGCGCCAATTCGGACCGGAGCAATCGAATAAATTTGATCTCGATAAAAATTTATGAATGACTGAGTTCGGGTCTATCCAAGAGGTACCGAAAGGACAATTTGTGATGAATTAAGAATTTCCTCTTAAAATAATTTTTCTCTAAATTTAACCATAAAAGGGTTTGTTTATACGCATCTAAAAATATAATTGATAGAAAGATTATATCTAATCATTCAAATTTTTAACTAAAATTTCTATTTTAATTTCAAATCTTGTCTATCTAATTTGACAATATAAATTTGAACCTAAACTCGATTAAGATCTAATTATTTCTCCTTAATTGGATCTAGGATTTTTTTTATTGTTTTCTTCTCAACCAAATAAAATATCTAGATTCCAATTTCAAATACAGAGAGTATTCAGACACATAAAACAAATATGATGAAGACAGGAAGAGAAAGAGTGCAAAGGGAATATGAGAATATCATGAGTGCACCTGGACACTGATGCTAATTTGCCATGCCTCAGAAGTCCATAGAAAATCCCTTCCTTCTCCATCATTCGCAATTCTTCCAAGAATCCAAGCCATTCGAATCCTCCAAGTGATTAGAAGTGCTAGAAGGAGCATAAAAGCAAATAGAAAATATATGAGCATATGAATCTTCTCCCATGCATGTAAGCTTTGAAGCTTCTATTTTTTTTAGCTTGTAGCTCGTGGCTTCCCTTAAGCTTTTCATTTAAGCTTCTATGAATGCCTAAATATCAAGAGCTCTCAAGAAACCTTTGGAATGCTTCTTAAAACCGCTGAAAGGTGTCACCAACTAAGCATGAGTCTTTTCTAATTCTTTTTTTGATGAGTCATAGAATTGTAGACACCTTGTGCTTAATTGATGCACTAACCCCCGTGTTGTTGACACATGTTAATTTTCATGCAAGCTTGTAACTCCAATTTACTTTACTCTTTCTAATTTTATTTATTTATTTATTAAGTCTCATGCACTAACTTTAATATCTCCACTTTTCAATCTTAATATATTTATATTTTAATCATATGAGATTTAGAATATATTTTCCACTTTTAAATTTTATTTTTTAAAATTTTATTGCTAAAATATTTATTAACTTTAATAATAATATTATTTAGTCATTTATTTAAAAATGAGCTCCAAATATATTATTATTAAAATAAATATTGTCACATTCCAAATTTAATATTATAACTTTTATCTTCCAATTTAATTATTTAATTTAATTAATTTTCTAATTAATTAAATAAAATAAATATTAAAATATCATATTAATTTTTATTTAATTAAACCATTAATTAAATCTTTTAATTATGCTTAATTAATAAAAAATACTCCAAAGACTCACAAAGGTAAAAATACAAAAAATTCATCATAGCCAAAATACATACAAATCAAACCAAGGGGTTTATATCACTAATTACATCATCTGATGCATTCAGAGAGTACTCAACTTAGATACTTGTCCTAATTTTTTAATTAGAACAAATGGCTTAAAGGGTTGGAATTTGGACTTGAGAATTTATCTCCCCTTTCTTATCATTGAGATAATGTGATAGGGTACGCTCATTCTGGGAATTCAGAGAAGTTGATACCCGATACCTGTAACCTGTATAAAAACTATGCATGTACAAATACAATATATACTAAACTAAACATACAATGGTGGGAAGTGGTGCATCGTGTAGATCCCAACTAGCAGGTGACTACGACTCCCTTCCTTAACCACATCAGACACGCCATACAAAAGAAAAGACGCAAGGCAAACATGCACACCATACAAATGCAAGTATGGGGTAAGTATCCATAAGAAAGCACATATAATAATAAATCATCTTACTAATCATCATTAATAACTAAAAGCAATGTAATAATCATCATGAATAATTGTGAACACTAAAAATAATCATCATACATACATGAAATGTAAAGTCTAAATAATCACATCACATAATAAACTGAATCCATAGCACAATATCTAATAATCTCAAAAGAATCTTGCTAACCAACAACATAAAACTAGCTCTAAAAGAGTTCAGCAACGATAACAAAATGTGAACCAGGGGCAGGCACTACAGTAGCAATGTTGACAATAGGATATATTGTGATGTAATTCTTGTCATTAATGGTAACACATGTTGTACATGTTGTAGAAAACCTTCAAAATAAAGATTCTTTGCTTTTTGGTACTCAAAATATTGTCTAAATATGAAACTAGTTTATAGTAGTGTATCATTTTGATGTATAACTTGTTTATATGATGTTATCTATGAAAGAGAGGTTAGATGGAGATAATATAAATGTTGATGATGATGTGTATAACCTCGTACATGAATATAGATAGTACAAAAAATAGTTATGTAAGAATTATAAAACAACAGAATGAAAGGTAAAGGAATAATTTTGTTTAAAAAATAATTACTTGACCAATTAGGGCTAACATCCTAGATGTTTACTCTAAGTTGGGAAAGTATATTGTGGTCCCAGCTGACCTAGCAACAATTTGTGAAAAGGTGTGGTATTTATGCAAAGACATCTTGCAAGATTATTGTGTAGTGATTTTGGATCTGTAATGCAAAAGTTTTGCATGTGAAGTTTTGAATCATATGCCGAAGCAACTTTTGACAACCTAATTTTGTGATCCAAGATTGAGATGAGGTCAGAGATTAGTTGAAAGAAGGTATAGCATCCATACTTTTTTATTCAAGGAACTTTAATTACTTTTTTGGGTAGTGAGATCTTCTTGTAATTGAAAGTGCCTGTTTGGGTAGTGAGCTCTTTATGCACACATTGTACACAAATCCTAATAGGGTTGGAATCTCCTAATAGGGATTCAAAGTCTCCTAATAAGGACTCATATGTACTGAATGAGTTTATAGACTCCTAATAGGGTCCATCCTTTAACAAGGAACATTTATATAAGTACATCATCTAGTCGGTATCATCTCCACTAAGGTTTTCCCTTGGCCAAGATTTCTCTAGTTAACAAAATATGTTGTTAGGAGTTTTATGTATGCATGGTTACTTTTACTATTGAGCATTACTTTTTTATTTTCTTATACATGGTTCAAGGTAATAAATAATATCTAGTTGGCAAAAAAAGTTTTTAGAATACTGATTCAAATCCCCCTCTTATTATTCCTTATTTCTAACAATTGATATTAGAGAATAGTTACTCAGAAGAGGCTTAAAAATTTGAGTAAGATCCCTCTAGATATGGAATAGTTGATAAAGAACCTTGAAGAGGCACTTGAAAAAAATGATCTCCTTACTGAAGAAAGAGATAAGCTAAAAGATAAATATGAAGACTCCAAAGTATACATTGGACAACTGAGGGACAAGATTGAACATCTCAAATCGAAACCTAAATATATTGAATCTAAAACTAGTGATGATGATTATTCAAAATTGAAGATAGAGTTGAAGATCTTGAAGCATGAATTAAAGATTACCAATCTAAAGTTGAGTTTGAAGAATGATCCTAGCAAAGTTGAAACTAATTTTAAGACTAAACATTTAGATCTTAGAGAAAATATGGCAAAGAGGACATCTAAATTTGAAACATTAAAACAATATCATGAAGAACTTCATAAGTACAACACTGTTATAACAGGTGAACTAACTCAGTGTAAGATACAACTTGAAAAGCTTTATTCTAGCAAAGAAAAGCTTTTTGAATCAATGTCAATACAAAGACCTACCTATGATAAGACCAGTCTTGTTTACTTATTTAACATGTCTATGAAGAAACCTAAAAGTGGATCAAATATGGAAGAGAAGATAAATCTAATGATAAGATTGAATCTAGTCAATCTTTCGATAAATCAAAAGAAATTGGAGAAGAGAAGGAAAATGTGAAATTGGATGAACCTAAGCAAGTGTAATCTCCTAAGGAAACCAGGTATGAATTTAGAGGTAAGTGTGTTTCATGTAATGAAATAGGTCATATGAAAAGAAATTGTACAAATAAGTGATGTAATCATGTCACAAATTTTTACTGTCATAATTGTTATGGTATGGATAAAAAAGAAATTGATTGTAAGAAAACTAAATATGATAATGATAAAAGAAATAGCATAATGTCTGGAAATACTAACCCAGCAAATAGAAGAAGATCTAATGAGAGGACATCAAGAGAAAGAAGGCCTTTTGATAAAAGAAAGCATATTGTGTTAAAAGTGTAACTTTGGGCACATAGCCCAGAATTGTTAAGCACCTATTGATCAATAGAATCCTAGAACAAGAACCCCAGTATGCCAATTATGCAACAACTTTAGACATACAACAAAGTATTCCAGAATGGAAAAAAGAAAAAATGGAAGAAAGTTGAGAAATGATAGAAGGAATCATGAAAGTAACTCTGGAACTAAGAAATACAATGAAGATCAAACAAATGTAGTTAGTGAAATTCAAGTAGAACTTGATGAGGCATTTGTAAATGGATTAAATATTTATAAGGAAAGGTTAGATGCTGAGATAGGAAGATTGAAGTTAGGAATTGAGTTTGATTCAATCAAGTTGAATTAAGCTTGTTCATAGCACCAAAATTTGAAACTTTATTTAGAGATAAAGCTATGAGTAGAGAGGTTGAGAGAAGTTTTATCTAGAAAATTTGAGATTATAGGTTAGCTTTCTTGTAATTTGGAGCTTACCAAAACAAGTTACGAAGAAAATAAGAGTTATTATTATAGAAGGTAAGGTTTATTCTATGATAGAAGATGAAATCTATTTTTTCACAAAAAAATTTGTGGAGAAAAGTTTTATGGAGCATTGTCATGATGAAAGGAAGCTATGATTAACCTCGGATGGCATCTAGAGATGAAACATATGATCTTGAGCAGATATTTGATTTTAGAAGTGAAATAAACAACATTTTCAATTCGGAAAAGAATGCAATTAATACAAGTTCTAATTGAATAAATGGAGTACAAACTTGATTATTTCTACATTGCAATTACTTCATAAGCATAGAGTACTTAGAAGCAATTTGGCAAGACGATTTTGAGAAAAACCATATTTTACAAAAAGGTATTTTATCATTTTTGCACAGAATTTTTTTGATAAAATTCCATTTGGTCTAATCATAGACATGTCTATAGTTTAGAATGTTGAGAATGTTGAGAGACCCAAATTGAATGTTTTTCATGTGAAACCTTTGGAGGAAAATCCTAATTTGGCTTTATCTATTACTCCAAACAACGTAGTATATTTGGAAGATGCAAGAAGTTACTTGTCTTGTAAATTTGAAAATATTGGAGTTGAATTCATGAAAAAAGATATGGGAATTGTTTTCAATAATGATATGACTGCAAAGTCTAGATATGAGCATTTAAAGGATTTAGACTTAGTCAAATATTACTTTTACTATGAACTTGACACCAAAGAATGCACTTAGATTATATTAATTAGAATTCATAATAGAAAGATTTGGATGAGAGAAGATGTAGTTGACATATTTTATGACCTTATTCATGAGGTTACTAGTCTTAGCAAAAAAAGAAGTGTACCCATTTGTGAGGAACTAGTTAAGAAGAAGGCAAAACTTAACACTAAGGTAGCTTATAATGGTAAGACAATTGTGATCAGCTCCATTAGACAACAAGATGTGAGATTCTTAAGAAAAATCATTGCATATTCTATTTGTGCAAGTTTTAAGAGTGATGAGTTGTTAATAGCATTTATCTATGTAGCCTACAAGATCTATGTTGAGAAGGAGCAAGTGAATTTAAGTGAGTTTCTAAGAGTACAACTCCTTGAGAATTTGGAGAAGATTAAGAGAACTAAAAATGATTTATTTAGATTTTGATCTCTGATTTATCATAGTTTCTTTCATGTACTTAAGAGATTTCTATTTTTATAAATTATATAGATTATAAACAATGAAAGATGCACTATGGATAAGATATACAATGTATGCAGAAGGCATCCTACAAAGAAAATCTTGGATAGTGGTAATTTAATCATGAGGAAATTTTAGAATGAGATGAAATAGAGATTTAGAATTACACCTGTAATTGTTGATAGATTTAAGAATGATATATGTTTTATGGTGGATATAGACCTAAATTATGTTGAAGTAGTAGAGCCTCAAGAAACATTTCTTGATCACTTAGGTTACGAGTTAAGTGGTGATGTAGCTATTGGTTACATTGATTTAATGTTAAAATTTGAAATAGATCATCATCATATAGATTTGGAACATATGAGGAGATAACTCAGTAAGCTTACTAGGCCTCATTAGAGAAAGTATCTCATAAGAAGGTTGCAACTATAATTGTTTGGGGAGGTACATTGGGGATCTAGTGTGTAGAGGAGTCATTAAGGGTTTGCAACCCTTTTCCCATCTTCTTATTTGTTCTCATGGCCAATTTGTTGATGATACCATTTTTATGGAGAAATATGAAGTCAAGGAAGCCAGAAATTTCAAGCAAGCTTTAAATCTTTTTTCCTTAGCTTCTAGTCAATTGGTTAACTAGAATAAAAGTGTTGTGTTTTTTCTCAATACCCCCATTCTTAGACAACATAAAATTGCCAAAATCCTTGGATGTTCTATTGGTTCTCTCCCTTCTTCCTATCTGGGTCTTCCTTTAGGCTTGAAGGTTCTGGATTCCTTCTGGGAAGACCTCATTAAAAAATTTAGCAAGAAGTTGGTAGGTTGGAAAGGGAACCTTTTAAGCCAGGCTGGTAAATTAATTCTTCTTAGAGCTTCTCTCCAAAGTATACCAACTTTTGCCTTAAGTCTCTTCAAAATCCCCACTAAATTTGCTGAGGCTATTGATAAAATTCAAAGGAATTTTTTATGGACTGGTTCAGAGGAAGAAAAGAGAATACCTTTAATTTCCTAGGATCATGTTTGTAAACCAGTCAGGGAAGGTGGTCTGGGTATCCAAAAAATTAGAAGCATGAATCAAGCTCTTCTAGCTAAACAAGGATGGCATGTGTTCCATGAGAAGAAAGAATGGAGTACCATTTGGAAACACAAGTACCTCCCTAATTCTGTTTCTCTTCTTGATTTCTTCTCCTCTGCTGATGTTATTCATCCCTCCTCAATTTGGGGAGCTATGCAGGGTACTAAGAAAATGCTTGGAGAAGGGTGCTCTTGGAAAAGTGGCAATGGGTCTAGGGTGAGTTTTTGGGAAGATGTCTGGCTTAAGGATCACCCCTGATTGAAGATGTTCAAGATCTGAATCAAGTTGACTTATGCAAGTAGAGATACGGCACTCTTGTTAGTCATTATTGGCAGAATGATTCCTAGGTTAACTTGAAGGACATTGATCAAAGTTTCTATCACATCCAATTATCTCTCAATGTTGTTTCTCTCCACCCTTCTTTTGAGGATGAGATTATTTGGTATGCTGATCCTAGTGGGCAATACAAGGTTTCTTCTCTCTTTGCTTCTAAGGAGAAGGAAAATCATCCCTTGTGGTCTCAGGCTTGGATTAAGGGTCTCATTCCTAAAATTAATTTCTTCTTTTGGGTCCTGCTTCAAAATAAAATTCTGACCCTTGATAACTTGTAGAAAAGAGGTATAAATTTGGTGAATAGGTGTATTTTATGTAAGAATGGTTTTGAAGATAGAGACCACATGTTTTTGAACTACTCTTATTCCCAGATGGTTTGGACTGAGATCCTAATGTATTGGAACTTGACTTGGGTTCATCATAACAATGGGGAATCTTCTTTTAAAAGCTGGAAATGCCCGTCTAAGAATTTTTATGTTCAATTTCTATGGAAAATTACTCCGCCTCATCTCTGCTGGGGTATTTGGAAAGAAAGGAATAAGAGAATTTATAGAAACAGAGAGGTTCCTGGATGGGTGCTTGGTCAGAATATTATTAGAGCTTGTAAGGAGAATTTTAGATCTTTGAAAATATCTGATCAAACCTTTCCTATTGATAATCCTATGTTTCCTAAAAACCCTAAGACTCAAACTGATAACCCAAGATTGAATGTCACTTGGAGTTCCCCTCTGAATGGTTGGATTAAAGGAAACTTTGATGGTGCTGCTAAGGGAAATCCGGGGAGTGCGGGTTGTGGAGGTGTGTTGAGAGATCATATGTGAATAGTTAAAGATGCTATAGCTATCCCTATAGGTCAGACTAATAGTCACATTGCTGAAGCTACATCGGCCCTTTATACTATGAAAATTGCAGTCGATTTGGGATGTCCAAAATTATGGTTGGAAGGTGACTCTTTAAATATTATTAATATCCTTAATAATAAAAGTGCTATCTCATGGTCGATAGAGGACACTATCAAGGAGATTAAATACCTTATTCAAAAATTTGAAAAAGTTGTCATATCTCATACCTTTCGGGAGGCCAACTGTGCTAATGATTGGGTTGCCAACTATGCTGTCCTAACAGGGCAAATGGTGAGGTGGACCGATGAATTAACTAATCAAGTGGATCTCAAAGCAATTATTCATTATGAAGCTATCCATGCACAGGTGGGTAAGATTTGAAAAGATTGGAAAGTTAATGATTTCATGGAGTGATCAAATTATTGCCAGATTTTCATCCCCTATGAAGTACACTCAAATGAATGTGATGTGGTGTTTGCACATTCGCCAAACAAAGGTGTCTCTATTGGTGGGAAGAAAAATAGTTTTCTTTCTAACCCTCTCTTTCTATGCATAAGGTTTTTTTGGTTTGAATGTGTTTACTATTCTCTACTGATGGGGGGCGAACCGTGCAAATAAGAACCAAAAAATTGTGAGGCATGGAAGGCTCGCAAGGATGTTTGGAAAATTTTGTAGAAAGGAAAAGTGACTCGTTACATGGAGCGACTCAATGGTTTTAAGCCACACATCACTATGGCTTTCTTTAAGAACTGGTCCAATGACAAAGTTACTCTCCATGGTGTGACTGTGAAACTTACGGAGGAGTTTATTGTTGAGATCATGGGGCTTCCTACGGTGGGCATAAAATTCACTATGCAAACTAGTATTTCAAATGCAGCCTACAAAAAGTTTTCAAAAATGGAAGAAGAGGAGAAGCTTCTGGAAAAGAATGTTGATTTCTTTGATGCGAACTAGATAAAGGAGATTTGGAGGGATGTTCTCTACTACATCCATGAGTATTTGATAATTGATGGAAGAAATAAAAGAGTTCACAAATGTAATTTTGTTTTTTTAAATCATTTCAGATATAAAGATAGAATATCTTTCCCCTTCTTTTTGCAGTTTTCTTTACTTAATAGTTTAGAAGCCCATAAGAAAAAGGAATCCAGACCCATTCTTCATGAAGGTCTGATCATTCTTATTGAGGGATATTGTAAAAATAAGCACATTGCCTCTACTCCCTCTAAGGACAAGAAGAAAGAGCCCACTAAGAGTAAGAAGGGTGACTCTGTTAAAGGAAAAGAAAATTCCCTGAATTTGAAACCCTCTACCTCTCAAGTTCTTGAGGATGAGGAGTCTGAGACTGATAATTCAGAAAGCTGTGAGAATTGGAAACCTAAGGATGAGGATGATACTGAAAATGGAGAGTTAAGTTCTAATTTGGACGGGTAGCTGGAGACTGAAGATAATAATGAAAAAGGAAAAGAGGAAAACAATAGTGAAGGTAATTTTGAATAGAGTAAATCTAACAATGAGGGTAACTAGGTTATTTCTAGTGGGAGCAATAAAGTGGAAGATAACACTATCAGGAATCCTATTGAGAAGAATAAGGAGGACCATACGGCTATTACTGCTTCTCCTATTAAGGGGATAGAGGAAGAAAAAAGGAAGGACTCTGCTCATCTTGAGGACTATGTCGAGGGTCGAAAGGAGGATCAAATGGAAATGGAAGATATCAATGACAATGTCTACTCCCCCCACACGAGACTGCTAAAGATGATTGTGATGCTATTCAGAGGGATACCATGCTTACCTTCCTGCATTCTGCTAAGGAAAAAGCTGACACCAGTCTCAAGGTTGATTCCTAGATCTACAATGAAATAATGGGTTTGAAGAAAAAGGTGGAAATTTTGCAACATAACCTGGATACTATCAATGCTAAACTTAGTCATATGGAAGGACAGATGGGAGACATCCCTATTAAACTTAACAACTATGAGTAGAACCTCACAATGTTAATCAAGGAGAGTAGCACTAAGATGGAAAAGGTCACCTTGAGTATTTGTGTAGCCGCTACAAGCTTGGGCAAAAGGGCGAATGAAGATATCATTTGGCTGAGGGTTTGAGCAAAAGAACAAGGCAAAGCTCGAGGAAGAGTGCTATGAAAGCTGTTGCTACTATGGATGCTATTCCCTTTCAAGAGACTGCTGCAATTGGTAAGGAAGCAACTAAATTGATCCTGGAGCTGCAATAGTGGCTCTGGGGTGGGTTCTCTGGTTTGGTGCCTGTCTGGTATTGGTCACTAGTTGGGGACTTTGGTCTTGGTTCCTGGTTGTTTATTGTTTAGACTGTTTGTGGTTCCAGGTCCCTCTAAAACCTGGGTTAGTTTGTTTTTGGACTTTTCTAGTGGTTTCAGGTTCCTGTAAAACCTGATTTTGATACTGTTCTTTAGTTTGTTGTAGTTTTTTTCTTGGTTGGGTTGTCTTGCTTTATCTTTCTATTTTTTGTTAAAGGGTTTCAGGGTCCCTTCAAAACCTGCTTTTACCGTAATCTAAAACTATAATGAAGAAAGCACTATTTGAGGCCAATATGTTAGAAGAAGTGTCATAGTTAGTTAGACAAACAATCTCTATATTGAAACAAACTGGTGAACAAGGTGTGATGTATGTAACACCTTTGTCAATTAGCCAAGCATCGAGTCAATCCATTGCAAAAAATCCTATAGAACAAAGCATCCCATATGCCATTGTATTAGCCAAGCAACCTAGTGGATCTAAAAGGTAGTCAAAGAGAGTTAAGCAACAAGCTACTAGACTAGAGAAAAAAGAAGACGACATTATTGACAATTAAAGATTCTAGTGATGATGAAGAAGAAGGGGAACAAGAAGATAGAAAACCAAAGAAGGTTATTGTTTCCAAGTAGCCAACAAGTAAAACAAGGCAACCTTGGAAACCATGGATAGAGAAAATTAACACAACCATTATTAATGAAGGGAACTTTGTGAAAATGAGCAAGCTCTTATTAGAAATAATAGTCCACCAAGATAATTGAGGTGGGGGGGGGAGCAAACCAGTTATCCAATAATTAAAGCATTTATTAAACTTAAAAATTATTATCCATTCAACCAAAGTAAACAACAACCATAACAAGATGCACATAGACAATTACACCAGATATGTTAACTAGGGAAACCCTTGATCAAAGGGAAAACCTTAGTGGGAATGATGCCCACAAGATGATGTACTATTATAAATATTCCTTGTTACAGGATGGACCTTGCTAGGAGTCTATTACAACATTTAGTACATAAGGTCTCTATTAGGAGACTTTGAATCCTTTTTAGAAAATTCCAACCCTATTAGGAGTTGTAGAAGACAAAAGGACCCACTATCAAAATAACTTCTAGGGCAAGACTATTGAACTTGCTATCCAAATGATCTCTTAGCTATTCCTTGCAAAATAATTGTGTGTGCTAAACTTTATTATCTTTCCTCTATCCTATCAACTGGACCGATCACTATCAAACCTTGTAGACTAGGTCACAAAACTCAAATCCAAATATCAAACCTTAGATCACACAATAAAACCTCAGCAATGAAGTTTCCTTCACTTGCACTCTATTCTACTTATCCTCACATTCCACTCTTCAATCATTTTCATTCATACATTCTTACATCTTATGCATGTCACTATGATAAAAGAAAATATCCTTTCTTTATATCAAATCCATAAAACAATTTCTTGAGTTGGTCATTACACCTTCACATTTAATTATTATAGGACCACATTAAGACCATTTTACACTTAGCGATAACATTAATCTTTTGCCTTGTAGATTAAATAATATTTCGTACATGCAATATTATGATGAGTGAACTTAGCTACATCATCATCAACATGTCTTCTTCACATCCTCAACCTCAATTCTTAGAGTAACAATTCTCCTAAGAGATATAACAAGTCTACCTAAACATGCTTTTGTAAGCTTTATCTCACAACAAGCATCACCAAAACTTACATAACTTCTTCTAGAATTGGCATTTCTTTAGTTGATGTTAACTACATATACTAGATACTTAGAAGTATCTCCCATACCCTTGAATAGTTAGAATACTCAACGAGTTGTCCATACCAATTTGATCTTTTCACTATTTTTCTGTCAGATACCATAGAAGACTACTATGTTGACATTAATTACAAACTTGGTCATGAATGTAACATATCATCATGATAACATATCTACAATACTCTCCCATAGCAATTTCATCAACATTAATACTTCCAACAATCTCCCCCTTTGGCATTGATGGTAGCATAGATGGAAAACATCTACTTTCAAGAATGCCAACATGCAAAATATTGTTAATCTTTCTTTTCAAATCCTCTTCACCAATCATTCTCCTCAATTGATATACCTTAATGTCCTTCATGTTTTTCCATGTTTTACTTCTCCCAAACATGTTGTACTTGTTCCTCATGATAACTTTTATTTTTCATGCTAACTTCTCCCCCATCAAAGGTTTCATCAACCATCAAAACTTTGCAACTACTAATTCTTACTTAGCTCAAGTCTCCAAAGAAACTATTAAAAAACAACATCCAATAAGAGTTCTAGATGACTATGTCCATCACAGATACTCACTCATATAGGAAGCATCAACATTTAGTCTAGAAAAATAATGGTGCTCTGTTACACTAGATTGATGAACTCTTGAATCTTATACTTTGATGTAGGAAGGGGTATAACTCCTAGAATACCTTGCAAATACTCAAAAGTCTCTTTGGGAAGAGGCTTAGTGAAAATATCTACAATAATCTCTTTAGTGCTCACAAACTCCAATCTAATTTCACTTTCTACAACTCTTTCTCTCAACATATGATACTTGATAGAAATGTGTTTGGTCTTAGAATGTAACACTAGATTCTTAGACATATTTACTATGGTTTTGTTATCACAATGTATGACAATAGGTTCACTAAATTATATCTTTATATCCTTCAACATCTGCTTCATCCAAACAATTTGATTGCAATTGTTTGTTGCTGCAACATATTCTTCTTCTATTGTACTTTGTGAGCTACAATCCTACTTCTTTCTTAGCCAAGAAATGAATAATCCTCTAAGAAAGAAGGCTCCACCACTGGTGCTCTTTTTGTCATCCATATTGCCTACCCAATCAACATGAATATAATCACTCAGAGTGAAATCATTAGATCTTTCATACCATAATCTAAACTCTAGTGTTCATTTTGGGTAACCAAATATCCTTTTAACTATTTCATAATGTGCTTCTTTGGGATTAGCTTAAAATTTTGCAACACTTCTGACTACATTTTCTATATCTAGCCTTGTGTGAGTTAGACATTGCAATCCTTTGATCATGGATCTATACTTCTTTTGCTCAACAGTAGGTGTCTCGTCCTTCGTAGATAACTCGTGCCTAGTTACCATAGGTGTTCCAATAGGTTTACATATTTCTAACCCAAACCTTTTGAGTAAATCCTTCAAGTATTTAGTCTAAGAATTAAAGATTCCTTCTTTATCTTGCACAATCTATAAACCAAAAAATATTTCATTTCTCCTATCATACTCATTTCAAATTTCTTCTTCATTTCTTCTGCAAACTTATCACTTTCATCATCATTTCCTACAAATATGATATCATCAAAAAATATTACCAAAATCATCAATCCATCATCTATTTCTTTCCAATGCATATTACTATCTACCATATATTTTCTAGATCTGAGCTTTGTCAAATGTTTGTCCAACCTTGCATACTAGGTTCTAGGTTCTTGCTTCAAACCATACAATGCTTTCTATAGTTTGCATACTACATCCTTGTCATCTATCAAAGGAAATCCTTTAGGTTGTTCAATGTATACCTCTTCTTCAAGTTCTCCATTCAGAAATACTAACTTGACATCCATATAATACACACTGAATTCATTGCTTGTCGCATATGCTAAGAATAGCCTTACTACTTCAACTCTAGCCACAGGAGCATAGGTCTCATCATAGTCTATTCCTTCTTACTGTGAGTAACCTTTACATACCAATATTTCTTTGTTCCTTACAACTTCACTTGTTCATTCATGTTGTTCTTGAATACCCATTTAGCTCTTATCACATTCTTGTCTACTACTCTAGGGACCAATACCTATATCTCATTCTTTACTATTTGATCCAATTCCTCTTTCATAACTTACTTCCAATAGTCATCTTTACATGCTTCATCTACATTCTTACGTTCAACTTGAGATATCAAACATAGTTCTTCGTTGACTCCACTTCTTGTCATCATACCTTTATCTTTGCTTTTGATGATCTTCTCAAATGGATGATTCTTTATAATATTCTTTCCCAAAGTAGGAGTTGTTAACTCAACTCTTGGCTCTATTGAAGGTTCTTAGCTTTGTTCCTACCTTGTCTCTCCTTCATTCTACAAATCATTGTTACTCTCAAGGAATAATTCATCATTCCTTGGTTTAGTAACAACATCATAATTTGAACTGTAATCAACTACTCTTTCCTGTATCTTGAATTTCTCATCATCTCTCACATTTGCACTTCCCATAATAGTTACCAAAGTTGTCTCTTCTATCACTTCACCTTTATTAACTAGTCTAGGCTCTTTATCATAGTCATTCAAGAATATTTCCATACTTGCTTTAAATTCTTCAACTTTTTTAGAAAGTAAACTATTTCTAGTTTTTCTTAATCTTTTAGGATATTTAGACAAAAAATGACCAAACACTTTACATCTCCAACAAACCAAATTTTTCATACCTTCTAGCTCTCTTTTCATAAGTAGATCAATACCTTCCTCTATCTTTATGTTTTCTTTTGATCTAGGTTTATCTTTGCTTGAGATTTTGTTCTTTTGTATACAATAGAAGGATTATGGATTTGAAAACTCAATTTTCTATTCTTTACACAAATATGATAACTCACCAAGAATGTCCACCATCTAGCCGTCAAAATTTCTTCTGTCAAATGTAGGACTATCTTTCCTAAATTTTCTTGCCATGGATCTCCCAAAGTTGTTAAACTTTTTCTTCAAGCACTTGATGCTCTGATACCGATTGTTAGGAACAATAGTCGATCAAGATAATTGAGAGGGAGAGGGGTGTGAATTAGTTATCCAATTAATAAAACATTTATTAAGCTTAAACTAAGAGGGGTGTGAATTAGTTATCCAATTAATAAAACATTTATTAACCTTAAACAATCTCATCCATTCAACCAAAGTAAACAATAACCATAACAAGATGTACATAGACAATTACACCACATATTTTAACTAGGGAAACCCTTCATTAGAGGGAAATCCCTAGTGGTAATGGTGCCCACAAGATGCTATACTAATATAAATATTCCTTGTTAGAGGACGAACCTTATTAGGAGTCTATAATGACATTTAGTATATATAGTCTCTGTTAGGAGACTTTGAATCCTTGTTATAAGATTCCAACCCTGTTAGGAGTTGAAGAGGATAGAAGACCCACTATCCAAATAGCTTCGGGGGCAAGATCACTGAAGTCAGTATCAAAATGATCTCTCAACTATTCCTTGTAGAATAATTATGTGTACTAAAATTTATCTTCTTTCCTCTATCCTATCAATCAGACCAATCACTATCAGGCCTTATAGACCAAGTCATGATATGTTCCTCTTTTTAGAAATTCCATTTTGTCATTTGATGTAAATTATCCTACACTGTCACATCTGAAACATTTCAAACTTTTACCTATTTCCTTCTCAACTCTTTCTAAGCACTAATTAAACATTTGGAAAGCATCAGATTTCTTTTTCAAAAATATAAATGTCATCATCTTAGAATAATCACCAACAAATAGTATAATGTACTTATCTCCTTTGTATCTTTGCACATCAATTGGTCCACACAATTTAATATGAACAATCTCCAATACTCCTTTAGAGGTATGAGTTTTACTCTTAAAAGTAGACTTTGTCATTTTGCCTAATTGACATTGTTTGCAAATTCTATTGACAAGTTTATTCAAATTAGACAAACCTCTTATGCTTCTCATGTTACTGATACTAACCAAGTTATCAAAATTAACATGACATAACATCTTATGTCATAATCACACATCATCGAATTCTACAAGTAGAAAAGTAGCATCATCCATATCAAGGTAGAATAGATTTCCTCTAGTTTGATCACCTTTTCCAATTAATTTTCCATCAGTGTCATATATCTCAGTAATCTTGTTCCCAAACTCAACCTTACATCTTGGACTTTTCATTTGTCACACACTCAAAAAATTATAGTTAATTCCTTCAACATAGTAAGCATTGTCACATAAAATCTTTTCTTTGAGTTTGATAGAACCTTACACTATATCCATCATAATAATTCAAGGTAATGAACTTACTTTTATCTCAATTAATGTTCACAACTATCAATGTTGTTCACAAAAGACACTTGTTCAGTTGCCTTCTCCTTATCAAAATCATCCTTTATTGCAACATACACAACTTCATCATCATCATGATTAGATCAATCTTTCATTTCCTCTTAAGCAATGTAGCAAGAATTATTTCCTTTTTCTTTGTAATTTTTTCTATCTTCATCTCTTTTATTTTTGCACTTGTCTCTGCCTCTATAATTCTTCTTCTCTCAATATCTAGCAACAATATGACCAACCTCATTGAAATTAAAACACATAATAGTTAACTTATCTTTGAATTTTACTTTACCTCTATGAAATCTCCTTGCTAGTAGTGCTTCAAGTTGTTCTATATTCTCCTCGTCTGTATCACTGTCACTAGAAACATATTTTACCCTTTTCTTCTCATCATCTATCTTACTAGTATCTCCTCTTATTGCATTAATAACATCTTTTATCCTAGACCAATATTGAGAAATAGTCTCACCTTCTTGCATTCTTATATCATCAAACTTACCTCTAAGAATTTTAGATTTGGCTCTTAGGAAATTTTGTCTCCTCCATAAATGGTATGAAGAGCATTCCACATTTTCTTTGCACTGTCACAATCCTTAATTTTGTCAAATTTGGCATAACTTAGGGAGAGGAAATCTCCAACATTGCCTAGTTGTGTTCGTTATTCTTTTTTAGATCTTCAATAGTTAGGGCTCCAATGGGATCAACATGCTTTGTGATGATGGTAGATTGTGCATGATCTCCAAGACCTCATAGGTGTAGCTTTGTTAGAATTTTCTATTCAATAAATTTATCTCTATTAATCTTGGGTACCTCTCTTTTTTACATCTTGATCATTTTCTTCTAGTACCTTCAAACTAGTCCTCTTAAGAAAATGGCTCTAATACCAATTATTGTAACTCTTTAGAATAACTAAGAGGGGGGTGAATCAATTATTCAAGGTCTAGATGTAAAAATAATTTTTTTCATGGCTTAGTGAACCCATATCCATATAACATATTCCTCATGCATGCATCCATTAGACCATACAATCACTTAAATTTATAGGTCACTGTCAAATCAACTTTTTAGAAATGTAAGCATGAAACATAATAGATTCAATAACACATTTGATGCAATGATTTTATGTGGAAACCCAATTTGGGTAAAACCAACAATAACATGCTACTTATTCTCACTTTTCTTAATTGATGCCCTATGAAAGGTACATATCACTATTATATTCTCAACCTCAATTCTTAGAATATCAACTCTACTAGGAGATATAACAAGTTTACTAGAACATGCCTCTATAAACTCTATCTTAGAACAAACATCACCAAAACTTACATAACTTTTTCTAGACTTATTATTTTCTTCTTTTGACATTAATTGCATATGCCAAATACTCATTAGTATCCCCCATAACCTCAGATAGTTAGAACACTCAACTAGCCATCCACATCAGCTTGATATTTCTATTGTTCTTTTGTCAAATACCACAAAAAAACTGTTATGTTGACATCAATGAAAAACTTAGTCATGAATGTAACATGTCATCATATCTCAATACTCTCCCATTGGAATATCATCAGAATTCATGTTTGCAATAGTTTCATCTTTTGTGTAGTGTCTCTTGTGTTTGCAGTCTGTACCTTGTCTATTTTGATTTGAGAGATACTTGATACTCTTATTTTGTACCTTATGTTGATCCAAGGGTCAGATGTTATACTTTGATTCAGTACCATAGATGCTTTCCTTCTATGCTATTCAGTTTATCATATTTGCATGTTGGTGCTATTTTGAGATGACAATAGATCTATAATGATATCTGGTTATATGATGTATTGGACATATTTGCTGATTATGTTATGAGATGGATTTTATGCTATGGTTATTTACTTCATTTATGTTCTTTACACTTTCTACAAATCCGCATTATGTGATTAGACTAGTGAGCATGTCTATGCATTTAGAAGTTCACATTTGTCGCAAAAGTGTTAAGTGATTTTCTGTGATTTTGGGTTTTTGAGTTTTAAATCTTTTCAGATTTAATTTCTGGAAAATTTTCCTTAGGTGAATTTCCATTACAGATAATAACCTATTTTTGTTGGTTGATTTGGAGTTTAACTACTCCAACTAGCTATTTTCCATAATCAACTATTAACTCAAAATGAATAAGTATTAAAAAAGTGAATTCATTATGGACTTCTCACATTTTGGAAATTGAATTTGGAGAGAAAATTTGGAAATCCTCTTCTAAAGGATTATTTTTTTGTTCGTTGTGGGATTTGTGAGCGTGGGATCTTTGCAAGGTTGGTCTCATTGGATTCAGCTTGAGGAGTTCTTGCTTTGCCATTAGTTTCAATAGTTTTGGCGAATTGTTTATTTTATTCTGTGTGTTTCAATTTTGGCCCCTTTTGCTGTCAGGTAGGGCCTTCCCATTTTAATGTTTTTTGCTTCGTTTCTATTTCCATTTCTTGTAGCAATATGTTTGGTGGTTGAGAACTAGTGTTCCCCTCCATTTCTGTTTGCTAGTTCTACTCGGTTGGTTGGGTATGAATGTTTTCCCTATTTTTGGGATGGGGGCTTGAGATTTTGAGCTATTATGTTGGTTGTTTTTGCATACGGTGTCCAATTTCTTTTATTTTTGGATTTTTGAGGTTTTTGCACTCAAAGGCCAAATGGGTTTTAATTTTGGAATTTTTCCAAAATTTGGAGTTTTTACCTCATTTTGCATGTCACCCTATTTTTTTAGGTTTTCTTGACACATTGTGGTTCATGGACCTGGATGATCTGTTTGGATATCAGTTAGACCACTTTTGCATCTTTTTTTGCATTGGGATGCATGATGCACCCATCCTCTTCATTTTGTTTCAATTGAGGGATTTTCTACTTTGTGTTCTCATCCAGTCCTTTGGTATGATCTTCGTGATGGTGGTGTGCCACACACAAGTACATTTGTCGGGTGACCTATGGGGCCCGATCTTCCATGGTACTTCTAGAAGTTATGATCATTTGGGATGGATTGGGAGTTTTCATGCCTACGGGCACTCATCATTGGATGAGCATGGGTAGGGTAGGGCATGGAGGGGGATTCTACCTCATAGCTTGGTGATCATTATGCCTCAAGGGTTGGCGAAGGAAGCTTTAACTAAGTGATAATTAAATAAAATATTGGGTTGTAATAATCTTAAGATAATAAAATGTTTGGGGTCCTAGAGCCTTTCCGTTGAGGGATGTTGAATCTACACAAGTCCTAGCTTGGGCTTTTGATGCCAAGTGACTCTCCATGATGTTAGTCCCTACATTGTAGCCTTTTGTGATGTCTGACTAGGACCTATAGTTATGCGTTGTCCATGTCTTGGATTTAGTCATCATACTACTTGGCATGAGTGTTAGCCATGGATTTTTTTTTTGCATGTGTGTGTGGTTGGATCATTATCTCCATCAACATAGTGGGTGTGGACCTACAGGTGCCACATGGTTGGGAGGCATAGCTACCTTCAACATTGCTAGGGACTGGTGCACAAAGATGGTCTTGTATCGTAGCGTGACCTTTGCTAAAATGTTTGGGGTGCTAGAGCCTTTTCGTTGAGGGATGTTGAATCTGCACAAGTCCTAGCTTGGGCTTTTGATGCCAAGTGACTCTCCATGATGTTAGTCCCTACATTGTAACCCTTCGCGATGTCTAACCAAGACCTATAGTTATGCATTATCTGTGTCTTGGATTCAGTCATCATACTACTTGGTGTGAGTGTTAGCCATGAATTTTTTTTTGCATGTGTGTGTGGTTGGATCATTATCTCCATCGACATAGTGGGTGTGGACCTATAGGTGCCACATAGTTGGGAGGCATAGCTACCTTCACCATTTCTAGGGACTGGTGCACAGAGATGGTCTTGTATCCTAGCGCGACCATTGCTAGATGTCTCACTTGGTACTTTAGTTTATGAAGTATGCTTTCTTGTGATTTATGCTTTCATTGGAATTTTGTTTATCATGTTTAATTGATGTAGATTTAACACATTCCTTATTATGATGTTTAGCATGTGGTAGGTTAGATTTTCATGCTTACTACTAGCATGTTAGATTTTCTTTGTTATATTATAGCATGTTAAGTAGTGGTGTTCCTATCATGATAGCACCAATGATCTAATCGGTGGCTTGGGATGTTACACATGGGGGATGGCTAGGGCCCATGATGGTCTTATGATGCCATTAACAGATGGGAGGAATTGTGTACTTAGTTTGTTTATTTAGTACTTTGTGATGTTAATTAAGTACAGTCTGATGTTCCTTCTCTTCTTTCCCTTCGATGTATGATTTAGATGGTCAGATTTTGGCTTTCTATCTTTCAGTTTGTCAAGTGTTTTCACCTCAAGATGTGGATTTGGTACTCCTCAGTGTGGAGATTTTTTATCTATGTTTTAGCTTTTTGTTTGTCCTTAGAGTTTTCTTTCTTTTTCCCTAGGTGACCATTTTTCAGCATGGTGTGATACAATATAGTGTCACATGCCCATTTGAGAAATGTTGTACAATACTTTAAAGTATCACACACCCTCAGAAGAAATGTCATATGATACACTTTTAGTATCACACACCCTTTGGAGAAGTATCGCCCAACCCCTGATTGTGTCGTCCTCCTTTTGGAGAAATGTCATGCGACATTGGTAAAGTATCACACAGTGTTGATTAAGTGTCACACAATTTTTATGAAACCTACGCGGGTGGGCAGCAGGCACTTTTTGGTCTGACCCAAACTTTTTAGGGATGGTTCGGGGTACCCTCTTAGGTGTTCTTTAATCCCTTGGTAGCACAATTTGAAGTTCTATTGTGTCTTTTTTGTAGTTCATTCTTCAGGGTTTAAAATATATGATTTAAGTATAAGTTGACATATATTATACTTAAGATATATTTTAATATATGCTACGATTCATTTGAGATGGATTTCAGACCTCTATGGGCTAAGATAAAGATTCTAGGAATTTTAGGGCTTCAAAATTCAAACTTAGCCAATTTTTAGGAGTCTATTTTGATCTTTTAGCTTGGTCGATCTCTTATGTTTTCTTTTTTTGTGGTTTTGGTCAGTAGTGACATTTGGGGATCCGTTGGTGGTTGGATGTTTTTTAAGTCTTCCATTGCAATCTTTTTGATCTATGTATGTTGTTTTCATGTGCACTTACACTTGTTTTAAAAAAAAAAAAAAAATTGGCTTGTATTTTCATCATCGTTTCCAAGGATCTTTGGGTAGGGCATTACATTTTGAGACACATAGAGAAGCTACCCTTTTTAATCCAAAATAAGAAACTAGTGGAGAATGAAGATCAAATTGATTTATTATAGGACATGAATTCCTTTTTGATAGAAGGAAGATGCTCCTAAGGCCTATTGAGAGCCAAGAGGAGATAGTTTAGAGTGTAGGCTATTCTCTATGTCCTTGTGGATGGAGAATTATTCAAAAAAGATTCTAATGGATTCTTGCTAAGATATATATAGATAGATCAAGTCAATAGGTTGCTAAAGGAATTTCATGATGGTCCTGCTATTGGTCATTTCTCAACCAAAGTCACTCCAATGAAGATAATGAGGACTAGCTATTATTGGACCACCCTATCTAATGACTGCCATAAGTGGGTAAGGAAATGTGAGAAATGCTCCCTTTTCTCAGGAAAGAAAAGCTTAGTATCCCTTCCCCTTCATCCAATTCAAGTTAACCAACCCTTTGCACAACGGGGTTTGGATTTCATTGGTCCAATAAATCCATCCTCTAATGCTAGTCATAAATGGATCTTGAAAACTACATCTTATTACACGAGATGGACTAAGGTAGTGGCTTTGAAAGATACAACATAAGACTTAGTAGTTGAATTCCTTGATGGAATTGTAACAAGATTTTGTATTCCTTCAACTATCATATCTCATAATGCCAAATCTTTTGTTGGAGCTCACATATGTTCTTGGACTCTAGAATATGGGATATATTTGAGTACTTCCTCAAATTATTATGCCCAAGGCAATGGCTTGGCCAAATCCTCTATCAAAAATCTCATCAGGATCATGAGGGGGATGATTGAAGATAAGCAGAGGAGTTGGCATGCCATATTGAGGATATCCCTTTGGGTTGATAGAACTACACCCAAGAGAGAAATTAGGAATTCACCTTTTATGCTAGTTTATAGAACGGAGGCCAGGCTTCTTATTTCTCTAGAATTCCCCTCTCTTGGCCTAGCTCATCAATTGTAGCTAGAGGATGATGATCCCATGACAAATAGGTTAGTGGAACTAATTGAATTAGAATAAAAAAAGACAACAGGCTATGCTTACTCTTGAAGTAAATCAACAACAAGTCAAAATGAGCTTTGACAGGAAGACCAAGGTTAGAATTTTTAATGAAGGAGACCTATTCCTCAAGTGGGATGAAGACAAAACCAAAATAGGAAAGAACTTCAAGTTTGATGCTAGTTGGAGTGGACCTTATGTGATCACCAATTGCAAGCATGCCAACATCTTCCAACTATCTAGGCACAACAGTGAGGTCCTACCCATTCCAATTAATGGGATTTACCTCAAACCCTACCTCTAGAGAGGGTTAGGAGTTTTTGTATATATTAGGTTAGTTTTTTTTAAGTTTTCAATATGTGCATGAGAACATGTTGTTTCTTCTCGAGATAGTAGGTTCTGAGTTGTAGTTCAGAGGGAGCATAGTTCTTTTGTTCACAATGGTAGAGGTCATGATTCTCCTATATCTCTAATCTTTGTAGAATAGTTTTGGGTTTTCTATGACTCCATGGCCTAATGGATACTTAAAGGCCACTAGTTATATAAATAGCAGGCTAGTATCCCCTTTGAGTGACCAAATTGTTAACCGTATTTTCCCTCCCACCAAAATTTGAGTTTTTCCTTCAAACATGTCCAACAGTCATATCTATTCAAATATACAAATGATCACATAAAAGATATATTCAAAACTTTGGCTCATCCTTTATTATCCTAAGTCTCAAGGTTTTTATTCTTTATTCCCTTAGAAACTTAAGTCATGACCATGCAACTACCCTTTATCACCCAGTTGCTACATTATATGACTTAATAGTCAGGAGAGGTGTGAATGTATGATGCAGTCTTCCCAGTGGTAGGTGCAACTTCATGATTTAAAAGGTTGGCATCCAGTTATAAGTGATGATGTAGCAATCTCTCTTGATCGCTTGGTCACAAAGAGTTTAGTATAAACCCTAGTCAAGATGGCAAAGCCATGAATCACCTTGTTTATGAGGTCACTAAGGTTAGTGATGAGTTAAAGAGTTAGTTATGAAGCTATGATAGCATGAAGTGAGAATGATCTAGGTGGAGAATAGCAATGGTGGTTAACTCTATTTTCACATAGTAATGGGCATTTCATGTTAAGCTAGGATCAATGCTATGATGGTGCAAATGCTATGGAAGAGTTAGGTTCAATTTGCTAGGTCACAATAGTTAGTAAAAAATGTTGAAGATAAGCTATGAAGAAGTGATAGATAGCTAGTGGCAGTTTCACAAGTAGTAACTACTATGGACAAACATGGTGGCAAAGCTATGATCATGGGTGATCAAACATGAAACATAAGTTGAATGCTAGTAGGGTGGCAAAATAATAAAGGTTGATTATTCCATGTCACAAGGCCTGAGGTTTGACTCTAGTTAACTGATGATGGGACTAATTTGGAATACTATTAACAAAGGGAACAACTCTTTGATGGTAAATTTGATCTATTTGATCTCCATAAATCACTTTCATCATTCCTCATGCCTAATAAATGTAGGGGAATACTCCATCACTACCTAGTGATCCATCTAATTATTCAAAACCTTAATGGTCACCATTTCTATCTTCTCAAGGCTCTATTTGGAGAAGAAGTGATTTTTTTCTTGTGTCTAGATGTGTGCCATGATAAGATCTTTTCTATATTTTTAGTGACTATTCTCTGTAGGCTTGAATGTAGTTGTTGAGTTATACCTTATGGTAGGAGCTATCTAAGCTATGTTTACCCTATAAAAGTAGATTTTGTAACCCTTCTTAGGGTTGGTCTTTTTCTTTGATTTTGTACTATTGTATGTCCATGCTCTGCTACTATAATTTCCTTTGCCTCTAAATCAATATATTCCTCTATTTTATCTATTTCTTCATTAATATACTATGCAATACCCTCTTGCCTTGTGTTAGTATATTGTCTTCATTCCTCAAATTATATGATTGTATCTACTTAGCTCTTGAATGATATAAAGTGTAATTTCTTCCTTATAGCATTCTATTGGCTTTTGATCTACATATGATTGTTAGATTAACACAGATTGAACTAGTATACTTTGAGTTTGTATTGGTGTATATTGCATTATTAGGTAGAGATAATGTTGAACATACTATTTGGTGTATGACCTCCTCTTAGATTAGTTTAGGTAGTTTGATTTCATGCATTCCTTCTCCCTTTTTCTCTCAAGAAATAGTAAGGGGCATCTTGATAGTAAGGAAACCGACGTTCTTTGGAGACTCAATCTCAAATCACAAAGTCCCAATCTTTTTAGATTGTTTCTATGTTACATGAGGCTGCCTTTAGGTAAGAATTTTTGAAAGGGTCCAAAAATTTTTGTTAATAGTAATCTTGAAAAAAGGAAGGATAGGGGGAACTAGGACCAAGGGCACACCCAACTCTTCGAACCACCTTGCAAGAGTTAACATAGAAGAAGAAAACACAAAGAACCACAACCAAAGGAGGAATAAGCACAAAATAATTACATTAATTCTCCAAATATTCAACATAAATTCCCAACTATAAGGCCTTTTGGGTTATGTCCAAATACAAATACATTCATATGCAAAGATCAGCGACAAATTCACATTTTCTAGTTCTACTATGCAATCCTCTTCAAAACTACCTAAAAACTCTTCATTGCCCAAGCTCCTAGCCTAAACTCTATTTATACTAGATAAAATGGCTTACAGATCATTCTATAACATAGAGAAGCCAAAAGTCAGTTCTTAGAAAATATTAAATAAAAATAAACCTAACATTAAATACACAAGTTGACCTACATCAGTAATTAACTGTCTAGAAATCGATGTCCAAGAAAAATCATGATATCTCCTAGCTCTGATTGAGTTAGGACTGATGCTTCAAATTGTGGGTAGATATTTAGGTCCTCTACAACCCCTTAAGTGAATAAATTATTATTCATCAAGGAAAAGTGTGCATCCATTTTGAAAGCCAAGCATAGAGAACTATTGTTTAGAACTACTAGAAATTGATATTCTGTGAGAATTGTTATATCTCCTAACTCATGAGGAGTTAGAGCTTATGTTCTAGATAATAGATAGTAATCTAGGCCCTCTTTAATCCTTGAAGTGAATAACCCTTCATTAATTATGGAAAATTATTTATATGGTCTACAAAAGGAACCTAGAAACCAAAAAACATATTCTTGATAGAACACAATTTCAGCAGCAAGATAAGAACTGAAAACATGCAGGATAGTAGTGGAACCTAGGATACTCCTGCATCTAATCTCTTTTCCATTAGCTTCCATTAAAATTCAATTTCAATTGATTATAATTTGGGTAAATCATCCTCCTAATCCATATGTACTAGGGTATTACCCAAAGTAGTGGGCACCTCTATAGTAGCATTGGTTTATGCCTATTGCAAAAATTCTATCTTATCATCTCTCTTTTGGATAGTTGAGTTCTTTTAATATCCCAATTTGGTACTAAAATTTATTAGGGTTATCCTATCAACTAGGACCTTTTCTTTCATGTTGATTACAACAATATATCAAGTAGATCAAGGAAAGTGACCTCAAGTAGTCTTTAAACTGATTACCCTTAGTTCAAACTCACGAAAAACATAAGGGAAAAGAACCCATATTTGATCAATCACCTAGGAATACCCTAGAAGTTTTTTTCAATCCCAATAGTGACCTTAGTGAGTTAAGTAAACCCTTAGCACCATATTATTTAGATATGGATATGAGTTATATGATGACTCAACAAGAGAGGGAAGAAATGGATGAATGCCTTGATGACATATTTGAATACTAAGATGATGGGCCTCTTAGTGCTTGTGTTAATGCAACATATACCAAAAAACTTTCCTAGACAATCAAAACCAAGTTCACTACTCAAATCATTTTAAATGTACACAAGTGATAGACTTAAGACACTCAAGCATGAAAAGAAAGTCATCCGAGAGGAATAAGCTATGAAGGAAGAGAATATTAAATGTATGGAAGAAGAAAGACAAGCTTTGTTAGAAATAGAAAGGAAATATTTTCAAGAGGATCAAGATAGACTTTTGGCTCAACAACTTAATGATAAATTTAACAACATGCATGTTGGTGTTAGAAATGACTCTCCTCCATCCACCCCTCCTAAGACTCTATGGAGTGGACGACATTCAAGAACACCTTCATGATCTCCTAGCCCTAAAGGAAAAGGGGCTTCAAGACATGATCATTATATGAGACCAACACCTCCTAGTATTTCAAGACAACCTTCGCAAGGTGCTCACCATGGTTCATAGTATGGAAGAGGTAGTTTAAATTTTGACCATGACTCTAGATTTCATGAGAATGCAATAGGATCCTTCTTTTCAAGAGTGTGTGGAGAAGTAAATATATCAAAACAAAGAAAAATTCCTAAATAATTTAATTGATAAGGGCACTAAAGTTTCATACAACTATGATGTATACAAAAGAATAAGGAGGCAAGATCCATCTTTGGAAGCATAGTTTAGAGAGATGCATAGTCTTGATTCAATTGTGTGCCATATTTTTGCATCAATATTTTGAATCACACTTAGTGATTCATCATCAAGATGTAAAGAGGTAGAGGAGATAAATGATTAGTTGTAAACCAATAAGAGAATATATGTGAGAAAGCTAGCATATGAGGAAAAGAGGGACATGAAGATAAAGGCCACAAGGTCAACCAAGAGACCAAAAAGTCAGCCCAAAGACCAAGAAGAAAAGAGTTTAAAGCACAAATAAAAAATTAAAAATGATAAGAATAAAAATGACCAAGGAAATATTAAACATGCAAAAGAAAAACAAAAATATGTGAATATTATTCAATCATTGAATTGTCATTGATGTGAAACCTACTACTTATTGGTAAGATAATTGCTTAAATGATTTGAGTACTATCATTTGTTTGATTGATGAAGAGGATTTGATCAAATGAGGTAACAAGAGCACCTAGAGGAAAGGTTGAGTTATTATATGAAAAAGGAGTACAAAGATCAATTAAGACTGTGATATTACATTAAATTGATTATCTACTTAAGGTTGCAAAGGATGGATACACTTATTAAGTTTAGAAGAACATGTAAAATGAGTTGAGTCTGCCAAGCTTAACAATCTATAGATTAGGTGCTAAGAAATTTTAGTGTTAGCCAAGCAAAAAAATAGTTGTAGTTGAGAAAAGTAAAATTTTAGTGTATGCAAAGTGATACAATGTAAGTCAGGTAAAGTTTAGTTGATGCTAAGCAGAAGTAAACTTTAGTTTGTGCTAATTGATTTGATAGTGGAAGAAAAGTGATGCAATTTGTACCAACCATCAAAATCGAGTTAATGTTGAGTGACAACATTATGAGAAATATTGTGAATTCAATGAATCTAAGTTGACAAGTTTGATTTCTTGGATTCTATGAATCATGTGGAAGATAAGCTTAATGAGCTAGTGGGACATAATTCAAGATAAATAATTTTGATGTGAATTCAAAGAGAATTAAAGGAGAAGTTTCTAGAAGGGAATGGAATGAATAGATGGGTAGTTTCATTGAATCCTACCTAACCCTAAAATGGATGATAAAGGATGAATGGAAAAAGATCTCAATGTTCTATTTATAGAGATGACTAGTTAGAAGCAAGGGTTGTCATGTACAAGAACCTAAGGAAGACAAGGAATCTAAGGTATTGCTTCATTTAGTGACCAAAGAGAAGAGATTCATATTGGCAAGAAAATAAAGAAGGCTTAAGGGTATGAATTATTGAAGGGTGAACAAGATATCAGAGCTAAAGTGTGTGAAAGCCAAGTGGAATAGAGGACTAAAACATAGATTTGTAATCTGCTAAGTGAGTTGTAAGTTGTTATTAGATCAAGCCTTACTGTTACTTTCTAATCATTATACCAATCTAGGGTAAATCCTTTAGATTAAGATTGACCTAATAGTCAATTGTAAATCCTTTAACTAGGTGACATTCCAAGTGAATGATCTAAAGTACTCTAACAAGGCTCACTCCTAATAGGGTGATTAAAATCCTCTAATCAAGTCACATTTAATAGTGTGCATTGTAACCTTTAATAGGTTGGCCTTTCATAGGACATCAATTCAAAAAGGTGAGAATGAGTAGCATATTATTGGTCATTTTTTCCAAATTGGATTTCCATGTAAAATCATTGTGTCAAATGTGTTATTGAATCTATTATGTTTCATGCTTATATTTCTACAACGTTGATTTGATAGTAACCTACAAATTTAAGTGATTGTATCATCTAATGGATGCATGCATGATGAATATGTTTTATGGATATGGGTTAACTAAGCTATGAAAAGATTTATTTGTACATCTAGACCTTGAATAACTAATTCAACCCACTCTTAGTTATTCTAAAGAATTAAAACAATTGGTATTAGATTCATTTTCTTAAGAGGACTAGTTTGAAGGTACTAGAAGAAAATTATCAAGATGTCAAAAAGAGAGGTACCCAAGATATAGAGATAACTTTCCTACATGAAAAAGTTTGATGAAGCTACACCTAGGAGGTCTTGGAGATCATGCACAATCTACCATCATCATAGATCATGTTGATCCCACTGGAGCCCTAACTATTGAAGATCTAAAAAAGAAGAAAGAACACAATAGGAAATGTTCTAGATTTCCTCTACTCTAAGTTATGGTAAGTTTGACAATATTAAAGATTGTAATAGTGCAAAGAAAATCTGGGATGCTCTTCATACCATTTTTGGAGGAGACACAAATGTTCCAAGAGCCAAATTTGAAAATTTTAGAGGTAATTTTGATGATATAAGAATGCAATAAGGTGAGAATGTTTTTCAATATTGGTCTAGGATAAAAGATATTGTTAATGCAATAAGAAGAGCTACTGGTAAGATAGATGATGAGAAGAAAAGGGTAAAATATGTTTCTAGAGATAGTGATACAGATGAGGAGAATATAGAACAACATGAAGCACTACTAGCAAGGAGATTTCATAGAGGTAAAAGAAAATTCAAAGGTAAGTTACCTATTATGTGTTTTTATTGTAATGAGGTTGGTCATATAATTGCTAGATATTGAGAGAAGAAGAATTATAAAGGTGGAGACATGTACAAAAATAGAAGAGATGAAGATAGAAAAAAATTCAAAGATAAAGGCAATAAATCTTGCTATATTTCTCAAGAAGAAACACAAGATGGATCTGATGATCATGATGATGAAGTAGTGTATGTTGCAATCAAGGATGATTCTAATGAGTAAGAGGCAACTGCATTAGTGTCTTGTGTGAAAAAAAATGATAGATGGATCACTGAAAAAAAAATTTCACATCACATGACTAGAGATAAAAGTAAGTTCATTACCTTGGATTATTATGATGGAAATAATGCAAGGGTTTGTAATGATGCACCCTGTCTAATAAAAGAAAAGAGCTCTATCAAACTCACAGAAAGTTTTTATGTGACAATGCTTATTATGTAGAAGGACTTAACTATAATTTGTTGAGTGTATCACAACTAAGTGGTCTAGGATGGAAGGTTGGATTTGAGAACAATATTGCTAAGATAGATAATACTAATGGAAAACTAATTTGAAAAGGTGATCAAACTAGATGAAATCTATTCTACCTTGATATGGATGATCCTCTTTGTCTAGTTGTATAATTTAACAATGTGTGGTTATGACACAAGAGGCTATGTCATGTTAATTTTGATAACATGGTTAGTATCAGTAACATCAGAAGAGTAAGAGGTTTGTCTAAGTTGAAGAAACCTACCAATATAATTTGCAAACAATTTTTGTTAGGCAAAATGGCAATCTACCTCTAAATGAATATTGGAGATTGTTCAGATTAACTTATGTGGACCAATTGATGTGCAAAGCTACAAAGGATATAAGTACATTATTCTATTTTTTGATGATTATTCTAGGATGATGATAGTTATATTTCTAAAAAAGAAATTTGATGCTTTCCAAATGTTTGAGTGGTACTTAGAAAGAGTTGAAAAGAAAATAGGTAAAAGTCTGAAATGTTTGAGATATGATAGAGGAGGAGAATTTATATCAAATGAGAAAATGGAATTTCTAAAAGGAGGAACATATTTGTAATAGACTATGCTAGAAAACTTATGATGGAGAAGAATATTGCTCTAAAATATTGGAGAGAAGTATTAGGTATAGTTGTCTATACCTTGAACTATGTGCAACTCTAGAAAGGTACTCACTCAACACCTTTTAAACTATGGTATGGAAACTCACCCAATGTAAAATAGTTTAAGGTGTTTGAGAGTAGGTGTTACATTATTGAGGATTTCAAGAATGGTAAATTAGATGCAAAAATTGAAGAAGGTTTATTCCTTGGCTATTTCATAAGAAGTAAAGCTTATAAGTGTTTAAATACTAATATTAAGAAAGTTGTGGAAAGTGCAAATGTGAAATTTGATGAATATATAGAAGTTCATGAGGCTGAACCTATGAAGGAACCAAAGGAATACAAATCATTTATATATTTTTGTGAAGGTATGCCTAGTGATGGAGATTTTGTGAATCAAGTTGGAAATCAACAACAAGTTTCAATGACTGTTGAGTCACATACTATGAATATCAACCTTTATTTAGTAACTAAGCTACATTTAGGTGCCGAGTTATAGAATGAATTTGAGGTACATTCTAATTCTAAGATTAGTGTCTAATAGAGATGTATATAGTGATTCAAAATTTGAAAGACCAAATGTGAAAAAAAGAGCAAAACCAAGATTGTCAAATTATTTCAAGAGACATCACCCTGCAACACCAATCATTGGAGATAAAGATGCAAGACCAACGACAAGGAAAAAGGTGATAAATGATAGATTTTTCTTAGCATGCATGAACCTAAAATAGTGAAAGATGCCTTAGAAAATGTGGACTAGAGTAAGCCATGAAAGAAGAGATTGAATAGATTAAGAAAAATAAGACATGAACTCTAGTTCCTAGAATAGAAGATAAAAATATGATTGGCACCAAGTGGGTGTATAGAAACAAGTTAGATGAAAATGGTGAAGTCACAGAGAACAAGGAAAGATTAGTTTGTAAAGGATATACACAAGAAGAAGGGATAGACTATGGAGAAATATTCACTTCTATTGCAAGATTGAAAGGAGTAAGAACTTTTCTTGCTTACTCTACATACAAAGGTTTCAAAGTTTACCAAATGGATGTTAAATCTACATTTCTAAATTGCATATTGGAAGAAGAGGTTTATATAGAACAACTAGGAAGATTTGTTGATGCTAACAAAAAAAACATGGTATGAAAGGCTTTAATTTTATCTTTTGAAGATTGGATTTGAAGCAAGCACCAAGAACATGGTATGAAAGGCTTCACATTTATCTTTTGAAGATTGGATTTGAGAGGATTGATGATAACAATAATATATACTTGAAGATAGAGAAAGACAAAGGTATTTTACTATCTAAATTTTTTGTTGATGATATCACATTTGGAAGTCACAATACTTTATGTTAAGCTTTTGAAAATGAAATGAAGAAAGAATTTGAGATGTCTATGTTTGAAGAGATTAAGTATTTTGTGGGTTTGCAAGTACATTAGATAAAATATGGTATATACATCACTCGATAAAAATATGTAGAGGAGACACTAAAAACTTTTGGATTGCAAGATTCCAAGCTAGTAAGAACACCTATGGTGACAAGACATAAATTGTCAAAGAATGATGACTTAGCTGAGGTGAATCAAACATTGTACAAGTATATGATTGGAAAATTACAATATGAAGTATAAAATAGACCTGATATTGCATTACCTATTGGGGTAGTTGCAAGATTCTTTACTAATTTTAGGGAGAATCATTTGATGGTTGTTAAAAAAATAATGAGATATCTAAAGGGAATAGAAGATTATGGTCTTTACTATAAGAAAAATAAGAAATTTGAATTGAGAGCCTACACTAATGTTGATTGGGTTGGAAATATTGATGATAGGAAGAGCACTAGTGGAGGAGCATTTTTCTTAGGAAAAAGGCTAGTTACATGGACTAGTAAGAAAGAAAACTACATATCTCAATCTACTATTGATGCTAAATATGTTGTTGTTGCAGTTAATTGTACAAACATTGCATGGATCAAATAGCTACTCAAAGGTATGAAGGAGGAAATCACTAAATCTGTGATACTTTATTATGATAATACAAGTGCTATAAATATATCAAAGAATCATGTGATGCATACAAATACTAAGCATTTTGCAATCAAGTATCATTACTTGAGAGAGTTAGTTCAAGATAACAAAGTGAAGATGAAATATGCTAACACAAAAGAGAGAATAGAAATATCTTCATAAAAAAATTAGCTAAAGATGCTCATGAGTATCTAAGAGGTATACTAGGGGTGATACCCCTATCCAAGGCTATTTAAGAAGCATGAGAAGTGTCTTGCATCAAACGAGATGATTGACATATATTACACATTGATGTAGTTGACCTTACTTTAGGAGCTACATAAAATAATCAAAGGGCTTGAGCTACAAATTAGTCACAAGCTAGGTGACAGAGGGAGAAACTGAAAATGTTGAAATTTGCATATTAAGATGACAAGTCTTTGGCATTTTTGTTTAAAAGGGAGAAAGACAAAGAAAGGGAGAAATAAAGGAGAAATCTAGCAACCTACAGAGGAAGATTATAGAAGATATATATAGAAGAAACATAGAATATCTACTTAGAGAGAGATATAAGATGTCATCAAGAGGGATAGAAAAGAGGAAATTTTCTAATAGAGGGAGAGATTTCAATATAAATAATTGTTTTCCTTTTGGTAATATTGTTAGTTGTACTTATTAAGCTTGGTTTTCCATCATTGCCAAAGAGGGAGATTGTTGAAAATAGATTGATAGAAGTATGAGAGTGTGTTTCAATTATTATTTTTTCATTTATTTCAAACCTATTACTCACAATTGCTTAAATGATTTGAGTATTATCATGTGTTTGATTGATGAAGAGAATTTGATCAAATGAGGTAAGAAGAGGACCTAGAGGAAAGCTTGAGTTATGATATGGAAAAGGAGTACAAGGATTAGTTAAGACACTGATATTATAGTGCATTGATTATCTACTTAAGGTTGCAAAGGATAGATACACTAATTAATTTTAGAAGAACAAGTAAAGTGAATTGAGTCTACCAAGCTCAACAATATGTGTAGTACCTATCGAACAATGTTAGTGTAAGCCAAGCAGAAAATAATTTGGAGCTGATCAAAGTCAAATTTTAGTGTAGCTGAGTAAAGTTTAGTTGATGTCAAGCACCAATAAAATTTATTTCGTGCCAAGTGATTTAATAGTAGATGTCGAGAAATGCAGTTTGTGTTGAGCATCAAAAGAAAGTTATGTTGACATATTAATCAAGTTTTTTATTAGTGACACACACTTATTCAAATTTTGTATGGCTACCAAGCTCATTGAATAGTCTAAAGTGTTTTCCATGTAATTTAATAGCCATTGAGCTTAGTTACCATTGAGTTTTTTGGACTAATTCTAGTAGCTACCAAGCATTTTAGTGGTTACCAAGTGTATTCAATTAGTGTGAAGCCTAGCAATTCAAACCGAGCAAATTCAGTCTAGAAGTTCAACCTGAGCATTTTAGTGGTTAACAAGCATTGTAGTTTCTAATGAGTTCATAGTTCATGTGATATGAAGCTAGTGTAAATTGAGCTTATGTGTTTATCGAGTGATTCAGTTCATGCCAAGTTACATAATATCTACTAAGTCACCAGTGCAAACCAAATTCAAAACTACTTTGAAGTGATCAATATGGACCAAGCTTCTATGTCTACCAAGGGTATGATAATGTCAAGTAATGATAGTGGGCACCGAGTATTAGAACTTCACCAAGTCAGTCTTCAAAACCCAAGTGTCTTCATTTGGGCTGACTTTGTGATATATGTGTTAACTTGTATGATGGCCAATTTTGTAACTATGTAATTTGGAATTGCATATATATGTAATGTATTATATTACATCCATATATAAGAAAATGAGTGTGTAAGAATAAAAATGTGAATAGTTGAAGCTAAGCAACAGATAAAGAGTGAATTGTGAAGGCCATATCAAAAGAGGAGCAACAAAAACATATTCATCACAAAAAGGTGATTAGTATAATCAAGGAATCTGTATTAGCAATCTAGTTGTCAGTTAGAGATCTACTATTTCATCCTAACAAGTGAACTAGTCAAAATCCTTTCACAAGGTAGATTTAACAATCTTTCTTAAAATCTCTTACTAGAGTGCATACTTCATTGTGTGTTTGTAAAACCTCTAACAAGGTTGACCTAGTAGTCCTAATTGCTCCTAACAAGGTAGATCATTAGAAGTGATCAATGTAAGCCTTAACATGCCAACTTTATGTTGCAGTATTGAAGTTTTGTGGGTATCATCCCCACCCTAGTTTTACTTTATATTTGGAAGGTTTTTGGGTCACCAAATCATTGTATTCAAGTGTTATGAATGTTTTATGTTTCAATTTTGTCATGCATGCAATTAGATCAGATATGATGAACTAAATAGTAATTGGATTACTAATCAATATCTATAATTGATAAAAATTTATTTTGGTTATTGATTTGCCCCTCCCCTCTCAGTAACCTAGCATAGTCTTGAATATTTCCAACAATTGGTATTAGAGCTTTGTGGTTCTTAAGAAAAAGTTTGACAACTTGAGAAAAGATCAAGGATAATGGAGATATTTAGACATGACAAAGCCATTGACAATAAAAAGTTGGATCTAGAAATGGTCATTGCACAACTCAAGAAAGCAAAGGACCATCTTTTGCAATCTCTAAAAAGAAGTAAGGAACTTGCAAATCAAATGAATGATCATCAATACATTGAAGAAAGAATTGAAGACTTTTTCCCTTCAAGTAGCATAGATGAAGCAAATGATGCAATCAAAGAACTCTTAGAAAAGAATGGTTCCTTGCAAGAAGTAAGGAAACTGAAAAGAGAACAAGAAATTTAATCAATAAGGTTGTGTGAAATCTTGGAACAGAGCAACAAGATAAAAGAAGAAATGGATAGAAGGAGCAATGAGATCTAGAACCAATCCCTTTAGCATGCAAACCTTATGGATCAAGTCTCCAATGCAAATGAGGAAATCATAAGCCAAAGACAAATTAGTGAAATATTAAGTAATTATCTGAATTTAGAAAGACAAATCAATGAAATAATAAGAAATGAGCTAAGATCTGAAAAGTAAATTAGTGAAAGATTGAAAAATAACCTAAACACTAAAAAGAAAATCAATGAAAGAATGATGAAATCTGAAGAAAACATGGTACAACTGAATGAGAAAAACCTCTATAGACAAAAAGGAAAAGCAAGAATTGGATACAAAGAAGAACGTGAATCCTCCAAAGAAGGTGCTCAAAAGAATCAAAATCCTACTTGCAATCACTGTTGTAAGATAGGTCATACATCAAAAAAATGTTGGAGTAATGGAAAATGCTACAATTGTAGTCAACATGGTCACAGGGCTAATGAAGGCAAAGAGAAACCAAAATTTGAGGGCAAGTGTCACAAGTGCAAGAAACAAGGTCACAAGGCATCAAAATGCAGAACTAAGTCACTCAATCTAGCAGAGAAAATTGTGAAAGCAATATTTGGATGGGATTATAATACCTAATGTAGATGTCCTTATTGTGGAGAATATGGACACATTTGTATGAATTGTGTTAAACATCATATGAAGAAAAGAGATACCACCATAATGTGTTTCACTTGTACCAAACTTGGTCATCTAGCCAAAAATTACAGGAATACAAGTAAAATAGAGGATGAAAAGAAGGAAAAAGTAGATAACATTCAAAAGTAGATGAGGTAGCAATGGATTCCTAAATCTATTGAGGATGCTAGTTCAAGTAATGATGGTCATGTCACTCAAGAAGTGGGTGACACCACCATTTTCAATTAGGTTTCCAAAGGTGAATTAGAACTGCATTATCAAGATCACATTCAAATAGTTCCAATTGAAAGGTGACAAAAAACCAAATTAGTATTCAAGATACAAAAGTATCACTGAGTTATCTTCTCTATTGAGTAAGGTCTAGTCATGGACTCTACCGAGTAAAGTTGAGAATAACAAGACACACATGGTTACTGAGTCATAAAGAATTTGTTGAGTGATCATTGGGTAGTGGATGATAGGTTGTCAAGCATGATGTCAAGCACAATGTCAACTCAACTACCTTTTTACTAAGTGTTAATGGCAAAGATTTAGCAAAAAGCATGAAATCAAATTTATTTCTCATCGTGAAATATAAGTGCTATTGCGAAGAAGTAATTACAATGTGATCAAGTGACTTTAAGAAAATTTGCAGCAAGTTATCAAGGTTCTCATAGTTTATTGTGTAAAATGGCATCAAGCAGTAGCAAAATGAAGAGGGTCTGAGATGTCGATTTAAGGAGTTGAGTCGAAAGTGTGAGATTTCAAACTTGTGCCCACGATTGTAGAAACCCTTGACTCAAGTGGAGCTCAATCGCAAATCCCTCCCAAGGTGCTCCTTATTAACAATATTCATACTCATTTCAAATGTTCTATTCAAGAAATTGGTTCCCTAGAAATGGATGATGCCCTAGGTGAATTGTGTATTAATGGAATTCTTAAACATGAGGATAAGCATTTGGAAGACAAAGGTTTAACACATATTCCCCACATGCCCTGAGGTTTTAAAATTAAATTTATTATATACATTCAAAGTTAGGTGCATAATGGTCAACTATGGCTTGAGCAACCAATTGTGATTACAAAGAAAATGATTCATCACATCAATAGCCTTCCCATGCTCACCAAAACTAAAATGACAAAAACCCTAGGTCTAGCTGAATTGGAAAAGAAAACCCTAGTAGTGTGGGATGGCAAAGGCATGAAAATTAGTGATGTGATAGATGTAGAGAAAAAATTTGGGATTCATGTTATAGCACATAAGATATATATTTCTATCCATCTTAACAATGGATCATGTGAAGCTGTGACTTAGCTTATAAAGTGGTGAAGAAAATCTATCTTTTGACTTGGTATATTTGTTGTTGAAGCAATTCAACAAGAACATGGAAAGTAGCAGGACATCCATGAACAACCTCTGTAAATTTAGTTCACTTTTGACTTGTTTTTTCTTTTATGTTTCGAGTTCTTCCCTTCCAAAAGCATGGTAGTATGGAGAAAAGATGTGCCTGTATTATACCAGATAAATGAATACATTACAGAAATGGGAGAGAACTATGTTAGCATTATGGACAACTACTTTGATGTGTTCAAAGAGAAAATGAACAATAGGTTCAGGATACCTAAGAAGTTAGTTGAAGATTACAAATATGATGTGTGCTTCATGGTAGATAGTGACAAAGTTTATGTCCAAGTAGTGAAGCCCATAATTGTGTGGGTAAAACATCTTCCTTATGAGGTGAATATTGATGAAGAAAAGGATATTATTGAAGCTCTAATTAGTGAACTTGTTGATCCAAAGACACCATACTCTGGAAACTATGATGAAGCCAAGGGAAGGATAGAATTGGAAATAAAGCTCCCTCAAGTAGTTAATAAAAGGAAAGAGGAGGATAGCTAAAATGAAATCTAACATACCTCCCATGTTAACTGAAGGAAAAGGAGAAGATATAGAAGAAGAAAAGGATGAAGAGGAATCTAAAAAGGAAGAAGAACCTATGAAGAAGACAAGCGAGGTGATCATCACCAAGCCACTTGAGCCATCCACTATAGTTTTCACTAGAAGGACAAGGAAGAAGGTAGATAAAGAAGGTGGTGATATCATATTTAGCTGACCTCCACCCACATTTGAGGAAAAAATTGAAGGAATTGAGAGGGGCTGGTGTAACCAACTTCAAAGCTCTCAAATATTAGACCAGAATAGGGGCTAAGTAGACATAGATTGAAGACCTAGTCATGGATAAAATGGGCCAATAGAAGTACTCACTTGATTAGTTTGCATCACAAATTTTGAGTGTCCTATTAGATAAAATTAGGATAAGATGGGAAAATACCAAGCAAACTGTCAAGGATATATATGCACAAACATTAAGAAAATTGGTATCGAGCATGATAGAGGCTGAGATGAACAAGTCATTGAAAGATAATGAAAGAAAAATGCTTCTCAAATTCAATACTTGTTTAGTTTTGATGAAAGATATTGAATATGTTGTGAAGAATTCCACAAACACTTGGTGAAATGTCTATCATCTTCAATTACCAAGTGAACAACTAGTGGAAATAAAAGCTAATCATGATGACAGTGATTATGATGAAGAAGAAAATTATACTAAGCCTACATATTTTGAAAATAAGGAAGACGAAGAAGATAAAGAGGAGGAAGCTACCAAGGAAGCAAAGCAAGATGATGAGGAGACTGACCCAGTTAAGATAGCTACAGCATTCATTGCCTCACTTCCTCACTCTCCAAGAAAACTAGTAGCTATATCAATCTCAGAAATAGCTACAACAAGTTTGATTGTGACAACCATAGACACTTCAAATGTCCAATCACTCTTCACACCCACTCAACTCAATGTATCATTAACAGAAGTGACTTCCACTTCATCTACCAAGATACAACCTCTCTCTTCTTTAGCTACTAAGTTGATATCACCAGTCATGAATACAATGTCTTCTACAATTTTGAGCTCTTCAATAGTAAGTACTTCAATTTTGGATACTTCAGTTATGACTTCTTTAGTTTGGAATCAACAAGAATTGCTATTAGTATTCCATCAATTAGTACTATATCAATTTGCAGTACAAGTCCTATTATATCAACTATTGATTCCATTCTAGACACAAAAGCATTAAGTACAAGGACAGTTGAACCTAAGGCTCAACCGAGTACAAAATTTTTGAGTAAAGGAAAGGACATAGAGGATGACATAGACTTAGATGAGGAAATAAAAATCCCCAAATGGGATATTCATAATCTTTCTATAGATCAAATGCATGAGTTTGGTGAAATTCTTTAGAAAAAGGCAAAGAACCAAAAATTAAGACAAGAAAGAGATAGAGAGTATAAGACTATAGATGATGCTAAAAATATTTTGTTTGAGGCTATAGGCATTGAGGTTGATACTTCTCAACATATTTTTTTTCAATTAGTAGAAGAAGTTGAAAAGTTCAATGAGGACACTAGTGGACAAGAAAAGCTAATTGAGAAAGCTTAAAAGAAATTTGATAGTAAAGTGTTGGAGCACATTGCTCAGAAAATTGTTATTAATCGAGTTAAGCCTTCATCAATTTTGATCAATGTTGAGACCTCCTGCACCAATATGACATCACTTTTTGGGAAGTTGTGTGATGTTTCCAAGTTCTTAAAGAAACTAAAGGGAAAAATGTCAATAATTGATGAGGATCTAAAATCCAGTGCTCAGTAGTTGCAACTTGACCATAGTTCAAGCTCTGCACATCACATGAAGATTAGGTTTTTGTTAGACATGCAAGCAGAGTTGTTAAGAGAAGAAGCAAGGATCAAGTCAACACTAATTGATAGTTATAATATGATCCTTCCTATCATGGATACAATGTAGAAACATATTATTTACTCAAAAACCTTGATCCATGATAACAACTTCTCTATTGTAGATCACATGATAAAACTCTCTGCAAAAGTTCAAATTGCTCTAAATACATGCAAGATTTGGCAATAAAAGTGGAATAAAACCTTGGCAATTATTCTTAAGGTACATTTTGATTTTTTATCTCATTTTGGTGTCTCCATGTAGATAAGTTTTGAATAAATCTTTGGGATTATCATAAAAAAGGGGGAGATTATTGTTGAGACCCATGGTATACTATATATGGAGAGACACATAGTATGGGGGAGAAACATGCTATGAGGAGAATGTATATAATAGATGATGTGTAGTATACCTTACAAAGATAAATTTTGAAAAATATAAGAAAATAGTATATTTTAGTAAGCTATTATCACATGGTGATGTATATAAGATTTTGGCTTATAAGTGTTTTTTTCGCTAATGCCAAACGGGGAGATTTTTGACATATCGGTCAAGTTTTTTATTAGTGACACGCACTTATTCAAATTTTGTATGGCTACTGAGCTCATTCAATAGTCTACAGTGTTTGCCATGTAATTCACTAGCCACTGAGCTCTACAATTGCTACCAAGTTTTCTAGACTAATTCTAGTAGCTACCGAGCATTTTAGTGGTTAGCAAGTGTATTTAGTTAGTGTAAAGCCCAATAGTTCAAATCAAGCAGATTCAGTCTAGCAGTTCAACCCAAGCATTTCAATGGTTACCAATCATTATAGTTTCTATTGAGTTCGCAGTTCATGTAATGTGAAGCTAGTGTAAATCAAGCTTATGTGTTTACCAAGTGATTCATTTTATGCCAAGTTACATAGTATCTACCAAGTCACCAGTGTAGATCGAGTCCAAGATTACTTTGAAGTGATCAGTATGGATCAAGCTTCTATGCCTACCAAGTGCATGACAATGCCAAGTAATGACAGTGGGCGTTGAGTATCAAAACTCCACCAAGTCAATCTTCAAAACCTGAGTGTCTTCATTTGGGCCAACTTTGTGATATATGTATTAACTTGTATGATGGCTAACTTTGTAACTATGTAATTTGGATAAGTATATATATGTAATGTATTTTATCACATCCATATGTAAGAAAATGAGTGTGTAAGAATAGAAATGTGAATAGTTGAAGATAAACAATAGATAAAGAGTGAATTATGAAGGCCATATCAAAAGAGGAGCAATAGAGACATATTCATCATAGAAAGGTGATCAGTACAATCAAGGCATCTCTATTAGCAATCTAGTTGTAAGTTAGAGATCTATTGTTTCATCTTAATAGGTGAACCATTAAAAATCCTTTCACAAGGTAGACTTAATAGTCTTTCTTAAAATCTCTTAATAGAGTGCATACTTCATTGTGTATTTTTAAAACCTCTAACAAGGTGGCCATAGCAGTATTGGAGTTTTGTGGGTATCATCCCCACCCCAGTTTTACTTTCTATTTGGAAGGTTTCTGAGTCACCAAATCATTGTGTTCAAGTGTTATGAATATTTAATGTTTCCAATTTGTCATGCATGAAATTAGATCAGATATTATGAACTAAATGGTAACTAGATTACTACAATCAACATCTATAATTGATAAAGTTTTTTTTGGTTACTAATTCACTCCTCCCCTCTCAATGGCCTAGAATAGTCTTGAATATTTCCAAAAATTTAATTTTAAGTGATAACATTATGAGAAACATCATGAATATGATGAATTCGAGCCAACAATTTTGATTTCTTGGATTCTGTGAACCTTGATGAGTTGGTGGCATGGAATTCAAGATAAGTCATTTTGAGGCAAATTAAAAGAGAATTAAATGAAAACTTTTTAGAAGAGAATGAAATGAATTGATGGCTAGATTCATTGAATCCTACCTAATCCTACCTAACTCTAAAATGGATAATAGAGGATGAATGATAAAATATCTTTATTTTTTATTTATAGAGATGGTTGGTCAGAAGCAAGGGTTGTCATGTGTGAGAACCTAAGTAAGGCAAGGAGTCTAAGGTATTGCTTAAATTAGTGACCAAAGAGAAGAGATTTCTGTTGGAAAGAAAAGCAAGAAGGCTTAAGAGTATGAATTTTTGAAGGATGAACAAGCTATTAGAGCTAAAGTGTGTGAAAGCCAAGCAAAATGGAGAACTAAAACAAGGATATTTGATCTAAGAAGTTAGTTGTAAGTTGTTATCAAATTAAGACTTACTATTACATTCTAATCATTGTACTAGTCAAGGGTAAATCTTTTGGATTAATGTTTACCTAATAGTCATTTGTAAATCATTTAACCAAGTGACATTCCAAGTGAATGATCTAAAGTCCTCTAATAAAGCTCACTCCTAAAAAGGTGAATAAAATCCTCTAACCAAGTCACATTTAACAATGCACATTGTAACCTTTAATAGGGTTGTGCTTTCACAGGGCATCACTTTAGAAGAGTGAGAATGAGTAGCATGTTACTAGTGTTTTTTTCCAAATTGGGTTTCCACATATTATCATTGAGTCAAATGTGTTATTGAATTTTTTATGTTTCATGCTTATGTTTCTGCAAAGTTGATTTCATAGTAACATTCAAAAAACAATAGTTGACTAAGATAATTGGGGTGAGAGGTGAATCAATTATCCAATAATTAAAGCATTTATCAACCTTAAATGATCTTATCCATTCAACCAAAGTAAATAGCAACCATAAAAAATTGCACATAGACAATTACAAAAAATATGTTAACTAGAGAAACCCTTGATCAAAGGGAAAAACCTAGTGGGAATGATGCCCACAAGACGATGTACTAATATAAATATTCCTTGTTAGAGGATGGACCTTATTAGAAGTTTATTATAACGTTTAGTAAATATGAGTCCCTATTAGGAGACTTTGAATCCTTGTTAGAAGATTCCAACCCTATTAGAAGTTGGACTAACCTTGTTAGTACTTATAGAAGAGAGAAGGACCCATTGTCCAAACAACTTATGGGGCAAGATCACTGAACTCACTATCTAACTATTCTCTTAACTATTCCTTGTAGAATAATTGTCTATACTAGATATTTTAACTTCTTTCCTCTATCCTATCAACCAAACCAATCATATTAGACCTTTTAGATCAGGTCATGAGCCTTGGATCTAAGTATCCAACTTTGGATCACACAATAAAACCTCAGAAATGAAGTTTCCTTCACTTCCACTCTATACTACTCAACTTCACATTTCACTCTTCATGCTTCTTACAATCACTTCATCCATCTTATAAATGATAAAATAAAATGTCCTTCCTTTATATCTAATCCATAAAACAATTCCCTCAGTCAATTTTTACACCTTCTCAATTAATTATTATAGGACCATATTAAGAACATGTTACACTTGTGATAACATTAATCTTTCACCTTGCAACTTGAATAACTTTCTGTATATGTTATATTATCATGAGTGGGCTTAGCCATGTTATTAGCAACACATCTTCTTTACATCTTTAACTTAGGCTACTTAGAATATCAAATCTACTAGGAAATATAACAAGTTTACTTGAACATGCCTCTGTAAAATCTATCTCAGAACAATCTCCACCAAAACTTGCATAAATTCTTGCATACTTAATATCTTATGCTTCTAATGTTAGGTTTACATATAATAGACACTTAGTAGTATCTCCCTTTAACTTTTTTTAATGAAAGTACTCAATGATATGTTCGTACCAACTTGATCTTTTTGATGTTCTTCTGTCAAATACCACAAAAAATTACTATGTTGATATCAATGACAAACATAATCATGAATGTAACATATCATCATGATAATGATCTAATCATGTTTCTACAATACTCACCCATAGGAATATCATTAGAATTCATGCTTCCAATAATCTCTCCCTTTGGCATTGATGGAAACATAGATGAAAAACATCTAGTTCCAAGAATACCAAATACAAAAGACTATTAACCTTTGTTTTCAAATCCTCTTCAACAATCATTCTCCCATGTTGCACTTTTCCTTCTGTACTTCTTTCCAACTAATTTTTTGAACATGCTATACTTTTTTTCCATGCTTATAAACTATTTTTCATGCATTAATTTTCATGCAAAACTTCTCCCCCATTGACATCAATGTCAAAGGCTTCAACAACAAACAATCTCTACAACAACTTTCTCTGACTAGCTAAAGTGTCCAAAGGCACTGTTCAAAAGAGAAAACCAACAAGAGTCCTAGATGACTCTACCCATCATAGATACCCCCCCATATAGGGAGCATCAACATTCAATCTAGACAAACAATAGTGCTTTGTTATATTGGACTGATGCACTCTTGCATCATCTACTCTAACGTAGGAAGGGGCATAATCCCTATCATACATCACAAATACTCAAAGTCTCTTTAGGAGAAGGCTTAGTGAAAATATGTGCAATATACACTTTAGTGCTCACATACTCCAATTTAATTTCATTTTCTACAACTTTCTATCTTAACATGTGATACTTGATAGAAATGTGCTTAGTCTTAGAATGCAGCAGTACATTCTTAGACATATTTACTATGCTTTTGTTGAAACAATGTAAGACAATTGGTCCACTAAATTCTATCCTTATATCCTTCAACATCTACTTCATCCAAACAAATTTATTACATTTGTTTTCTCTTGCAACGTATTTTTCTTCAACCATACTTTGTGAGGAACAATCTTGCTTCTTGCTTAGCCAAGAAACCAATCTTCCCCCAAGAAAGAAGGCTCCACCACTTGTGCTCCTTCTATCATCCATACTACTTACCCAATCAACATTAGTATAAGCATATAGAGTGAAAACATTAGATATATCATACCACAATCTAAACTCTAGTGTTCCTTTCAGGTATCTAAATATCCTTTTGACTATTGCATAATGTGCTTCTTTGGGATCATCTTGTAATCTTGCAATGATTCCAAGTACATATGCTATATTCAACCTTGTGTGAGTTAGATATTGTAATCCTTTGATCATAGATTTTTCCTTCTTCTACTCAATAGTAGGTGTCCTATCATTCATAGATAACTTGTGTTCAGTTACCATAGATGTTCCAATGGGTTTACAAGTTTCAAAACCAAACCTTTTTAGTAAATCTTTTAAATACTTAGTTTGAGAAATAAAGATTCCTTCTTTATCTTGTATAATCTATAATCATAGAAAATATTCCATTTCTCCTATCATACTCATTTAAAATTCCTTTTTCATTTCTTCTACAAACTTTTCACTTTCATCATTATTTCCTCTAAATATGATATCATTAACAAATATTACCAAGATCATTCATCCATCATCAGTTTCTTTCCAATAGAGATTACTTTCTATCATAACTTTGCTATATCCAAGCTTTGTCAAATGTTTGTCCAACCATGCATACCAGGTTCTAGGTGTTTGCTTCAATCCATACAATGCTTTCTTCAATCTACATACTATGTCCTTCTCATCTATCAAAGGACAACCTTCAAATTTTTTAATGCATACCTCTTCTTCAAGTTCTCCATTCAAAAATGATGACTTGACATCCATCTAATACACTTTGAGTTTCTTATATGCTACATATGCTAAGTATAACTATGCTACTTCTATTCTAGCCATAGTAGCATAGGTTTCATCATAGTCTATTCCTTCTTATTGTGAGTAACCTTTACATACCAATCTTGCTTTTCTCTTTACAACTTCACCTTGTTTATTCATCTTTTTTCTAAATACCCATTTAGGTCCTATTACATTCTTGTCTGTTGGTTTGGGGACCAATTCCCATGTCTAATTCTTTACTATTTGATCTAGTTCCTCTTTCATAGCTTGCTTCTAGTAGTCATCTTTACATGCTTCATCTACATTCTTAGGTTCAACTTGAGATATCAAACATATTTCTTCATTGATTCTACTTCTTGTCATCACTCCTTTATGTTTGCTTCTGTTGATTTGCTTAGGTGGATGATTCTTTATCATATTCTTACCCAAAGTAGGTGTTGTTATCTCAAATTTTGGTTCTACTGAAGGTTTCAACATTTGTTCTTCACTTATCTCTCCTTCATTCTGCAAGTCATTGTTAGTCTCAAGGAATACTTCATCATTCCTTGGTTTAGTAACAAAATCATCATCTAAATTGTAATCAAATAATCTTTCTTGTATTCTGAATTTCTTGTCAACGCTTACATTTTTACTTAACTTAATAGTCTTATTTCTTAGATTATAACATCTATAAGCCTTACTTTTCAATGAATAACCAAGAAACATACCTTCATCACTTCTAGTATTGAAGCTAACAATATCATCATCTCTTTTGATATAACACTTAGTACCAAAAACTCTAAAATACTTATTTTAGGTGAATAACCAAACCATAGTTCTTAAGGGGTCTTGTTTGTGTGTTTCCCAACCTACACTCTATTCATAGTGTATACTTTTGTATTCACATCTTCTCTCCAAAACATATTGTATACATCTTTCTTAGCTAACATAGCTCTTACTGCTTTCGTTATAGACTGATTCTGTCTTTCTTCTATACCATTATGTTCAGGGGTTCTTATAGCTGATAACTATCTTTTGATTCCATTAGCTTCATAAAAGATGTTAAACTCATTTGAAGTAAACTCTCCTCCTCTATCTAATTTTCATACCTAATTCATTCTCAACTCTATTTTTGAATATCTATCTTGAACTTATCAAATGCCTCATATTTTTCTTTAAGAAATGTAACCCACATCATTCTAGAAAACTCATCAACTAAAATCATAAAATATCTTTCACCATAGAATCCTTTAGTATTCATAGAACTGCTAAGATCTATGTGTACAATCTACAATTTTTGTGTAGTAGTAAACTTCTTGCTAGGAAAAGAAGTTTGGTTATGTTTTTCCAAAACACACTCCTTGGAAATTGTGTTAATAGGCTTTATAATCTTAGACAAATCTCTAATTGCAAACATACTACTAGTCTTCACAATGTTGCCAAATTTTATATGACAAAATCTCTTATGCCATAAAAAACTATCATCTACCTTTGCAACCAAACATGTCATTTTAGGAGGATTCAACTAAAATATATTACCTCTAGATCTAGTTCCTATTCAAATTACCTTTCCATCTTTGTCTCTGATCATGCATGTCTTTTCTATGAACTACAACTGATAACCTTTATCCACTAGTTGTCCAACACTCAAAAGATTATTCTTCAAACCATCAAAAAAATATACATCCTTAGTATTAGTCTTACCATAAATTATTTCCAAATCTAACAATGCCTCCATCTTGACTTTTGAAGTCAACAAACTTGTTCATATCACTAGTCATATGATGTGAACATCCACTATCAATTATCTAATTAGATTTTTTTTCAACTTGTTATACTAAAGCTATTTTCTTTGGACTTTATTCTTTAATAGCTAAAAATTCAATTTCATCATCACTATCACTTATTTCTTGTTCATCAGAATCATCTTCTTCATTTGCATACAAACACTCTCTATCTCTTCTAGGTTTGAAATTTCCTCCATACTTTTTCTCTCTTTTAGGACACTTAGATGTATAATGATCAAATTCATTACAAGTCCAACATTTAAAGATTTTATTAACATGCTTTTCTCTTCTTACCAAAAGGGCTACTCCTTCTTTAGTCTTTCTATCCTCATCAGATCTACTATTTCTAGTAGAGTCTCCTCTAGCACTTGTGCTCATTGATAGGCTAGGTCAAATATTCAAAGAACTAAAAGTTGTTTCTACTTTGGTCAATTTTTTGATTGTCTAAGCTCCTTCTCAACTGCTTCAAGTCTTCCAGAAATGTCTCCTTTGTGAAATATTTGGTACAAGATATCAACAATTGTATCATTTGAACTGCTAACTTAAATGGTGGTGTTAAGCTCTTCAATATTTTCCATATCATCTCATCATCTTCTTTGGTTCCTCCTTGAGATCTAATACTAGTTGTAATTTTTAATATTCTACCTACATATGTTCCTATAGATTAATCTTCCATCATTTTAGCATCTTTAAATGCACAAATCCAACTTTGGAACCTCAATTGCTTAGAATGTTCAATGTTCATCACCTTTAGAATTTATTTCCAAAGCTTTCAAATCATTTGAGAATCAATAAGTGACTTTACTTATTGTATTCAATTTTAGGAAGTGCAAACAATAGTGCTTCTCTAGCTCTCATGTCACACATGAAATATCTCTCTCTTCCTCGGTACACGTTTCTAAATCACTTTTAATAATGACTATCTTTACTAATTTTTTCAAAATCCAATATCCTAGACCCATACACTAAAAATGTATCTACAACTTTTCCTTCCATCTGTCATAATTTATTCCACTGAACTTTGGACTATCTTTCATGAAAATTCTTTCCATGGATCTCCCAAAGTTTTTAAGCTTTATCTTCAAGGACATGATGCTCTGATACAAATTTTTAGAAACAATACTAGTCCACCAAGATAATTGAGAGAGGGGAGGGTGAATCTATTATCCAATAATTAAAAAATTTATCAACCTTAAACAATATTATTTATTCAACCAAAGTAAACAAAACCATAACAACATGCACATAAACAACTACACCATATATGTTATCTAGGGAAACCCTTGATTATAGGGAAAATCCTAGTAGGAATAATGCCCACAAGATGATGTACTAATATAAATATTCCTTGTTAGAGGATGGACCCTGTTAGGAATTTAATACAACATTTACTACATATGAGTCCCTATTAGGAGACTTTGAATCCTTGTTAGAATATTCCAACCTTGTTAGGAGTTGTTCCAACCCCATTAGGATTTGTAGAAGACATAAGAAGCCACTTTCCAAACAACATCTGGGGCAAGATCACTGAACTCATTGTCCAACTAATCTCTCAACTATTCCTTGTAGAATAATTATGTGTACTATAATTTAACTTCTTTCCTTTATCCTATCAACTAGAAAAATCAATGTTAGACCTTGTATACTAGGTCATGAACCTTGGATCCAGGTATCCAACTTTGGATCACACAATAAAACCTCGACAATGAAGTTTCCTTCACTTTCTCTCTACATTTCTAAACTTTTCATTCCAATCTTTGTGTTTTTTATAATCATTCATCCATCTCATACATGATAAAGGAAAATTTCCATCCTTTATACCAAATCCATAAAACAATTCTCTGACTCAGTTGTTACACCTCAATTAATTATTATAGGACCACATTAAGAACACATTACACTTAGTGATGACATTAATCTTTTTCCTTGAAACTTGAATAAATTTTTGTACACATAATATTATGATGAGAAATATTTGCCACATCATCACCAACATGTCTTCTTCACATATTTAAATATGGCTTCTTAGAATAACAAATCTACTAATAGAAATAACAAGTTTTCCAGAACATGCCTCTATAAACTCTATCTCAGAATAGTCTCCAATGAAACTTGCATAACTTCTTCCAAATTTTATATCTTATGCTTCCAAGATTAGCTAAATATACTAGACACTTATTAATATCTCCCTTTAACCTATCTTAGTGAAAGTACTTGACAATCTCTCTATACCAACTTGATCATTCCATTGTTCTTCTGATAGATACCACAAAAATCTGCTATGTTGGCATCAATGACAAACATAGTCATGAATGTAACATATCATCATGATAATGATCTAATCATGTTTCTACAATACCCCCCCATATGAATATCATCAAAATTCATGCTTCCAACCTTACCTACAAGTTTAAGTGATTGTATAATCGAATGGATGCATACATGATGAATATGTTTTATGGATATGAGTTCAGGAAGTTGTGAAAAGTTTTATTTGTACATCTAGACGTTGGATAAATTATTAACTCCCTCTCAGTTATTCTAAAGAATTCTAACAATACATATATATGTAAAATCAAATAGAACAAAAACTAAATAAATAAAAAGAAAAAGAAATAACCAAGATGAACATATCTTTTTTTTTTCTCTTTGTTAATTTAGTTTTTGTTCTATATATATATATATATATATATATATGTATGTATGTATGTATGTATGTATGTATGTATGTATGTATGTATGTATGTATGTATGTATGTATGTATGTATGTATGTATGTATGTGTGTATGCATATACATATATGTATATATGTGTGCATATATACATATATACATTTACATGTATATTCATAGATACATATAAATGTACATCTACGCATACATGGATATAATCTATATAGATGATACATATATGATATATAGTTTATACATACATTTAACTTCATTATTACCATTTTCATTTATTATCATATGATTATTCTCATTCCACTTGTTATTGTATTATTATTTTAGTCATGATTATTGCCACCACCTTCTTTATTTTGTTTTTGTTTTTGTTTTTCATTTGCATGCTTAATATCTCATTGGTCAATTTTATCCTTATCACTTTTTGATTTTTTATTTTTACTTTAGACTCTCTCTATCTTGGTATTTGGGGTCACTTTTTTGTCTCTTGGTTGACCTTGTGGCCTTGATGTTTGTGTCCCTTTTCTCCTCATACCTTGGCTTTCTAACATATATTCTCTTATTTTTCTACAACTTATCATTTATCTCCTCTAGCTCTTCATATCCTAATGATGGATCATTGAGTGTGATTCAAAATGTTGATGCAAAAATATGACACGATCAAATATAGAATATGCATCTCTCTACTATGATTGATTGTGGAAATATATTCATGTTAAATAATAGTTTAATCAAGTGAAGAGTATTTTTGACAAGTTCATCGCACCTAAGAGTTCCTTCTCACTTGATTTGATTTTTCCTAATCCTTTTGATAAGAGTGTTGATATGAAAGACTTTCATAGAAAGGTTGAGATCCCCTAATTTGAAAAATAGGATGAGAATGGGGATCAAGTGATCATGTGAATAAATTTTGCTCCATGAGCTTTTAATTTCATCGCAAAGACTTGTAACTTATGAGATTATTTCCAAGGAGTCTTAAGGGCCAAGCAATGGAATGGTTCACCAACATAATTCCTCTTGTTAAGACTTTCAAATAGCTTATTTAGAGATTTTTTCAACACTTTTCATACAACCTTTCAAGATCTATCACTCTATTGGACTTGGGAACACAAAGAAAAATCAATGATAATCCTTTATCACTTTCTTGCAAAGATGGAGACAAAAATTCTCTCACTATTGTAGGACTATCACTCAAAAAGAGAAGATTGAAATAATTATTAGAAACATGATTCTTGAAATGCAGTATGAAGTTAAGAATATGTTTTTTGAGTATTTTGACATGATGGTTGAAACCACATTTAGAATTGACTACGTTTTGAAAGAACGAGGAACTTTGGCCAAACATGGAAATAATAACAATGGTCAAAGTAACAACAAGGATAAAAGAAAAAAATCATATTAGAATATAAATAAACAAGTGGTCAATGATGGAGTTGTAGACTCATCCAAATCTAATGATGAGGTGTTCTTCATTTCATTAGTACTAATCAACAAGGAAGTAAGCTAAGATACAAAGATAGGCCAAAGGGAGAAAGGAAACTTTTTGCAACATTTAATGAATTTTATGATGACATATTGACAAAGCTTATTGCTCACAACTTGGTGCATCCTTTTGATCCTAAAAATTTCATATACTTGAGCTTAAGCCATGGTGGTTGGATGAGAAAGCCTATTACAAGTTTCACAATGGCATCAAACATAATGTTGAAAACTATGAGAAACTCAAGCATATTATTTAGAATCTTATTGATAATGGTAAGCTTCAAGTGGGTGGATTGAATACTAATCCTGATCACATGACCTTCAAAGAACCTTTTCCCAAGTTTAATAAGGGGGAAACCTCTAAGCCTAAGAATGATAAAGCCAAAATCAATTACACCTATGTGAATGCAAAGAATGTTGTCAACATGCTTGAAGTAGTAGAAGAGAATGTCAACATGATGGGAAATAAAGATCCTTATGGTTATAATCTAGACATGGACTCTCCTCCTATCTTTTATGAAAAAACATGTCTTGGTGCTAAGGGGTACTCACTCTACAGTGTCAACTCAAAGTCTCAATTTTGTCACAAAGTCATTGTCCCCTTGTCATTAGAGGACCCAATTCAAGTCAACCAAGTAAGCTAAAGAAAGTGACATCTAAGAATTTTACCACAAAACCAATAGTCAATCCTAAGTCAAACTATAGTCTTGTCGATCAGTTGTAAAGAACCCCATCTCATATTTCAATCTTTGAGCTCTTAGAGTTGTCTCCAAGACATAAGAAGTTCTTGAGGATGCTTTGCACACAACAAACATTCCCAACAATTTGGATGTTGAACAATTCCAAAACATGGTTAATCATATTGCTAGTCCTCATTACCTCACCTTTTTAGAGGAAAATGATAAATCTTTGAGCCACAAACATAATCTTTCTCTCCATATTGAAGTCATGATTTAGAAAACCTATGTTAAGTGCATGTTGATAAATGGGGGTCATGAGCTTAATATCTAAATTATTCGAGTCTTTTAAAGATGTTGGGTCAATAAATGATATATACTAGAAGAAAGATCACTATCAAAGCCTATGATGAGGTAGAAAGAAGTTCAAAGGGGTTTGTTGTCCTTCTTGGGATTGTCCCTATTGAGAAATATATTTTGTTTCAAATAGTTGATGTTGGTGCTCATGTGTACAATATATTACTGACTAGACCAAGGCATTTTTTAGTGGAGAATATTCATAATTTTTTGAATTTTAGAAAAAAATTGCCATTAATTTTGCTAATAATTTAAGATTTAATGCAACCTAAATCGCCACATTTTTATTAAATTTAGTTCTAAAATATTTAATACTCAATAATATATTTTATTAAAAAATTTAAACTCAAAGATTCACTACAATATTCAGTACATGATTAGATTTGATTCACCAAAATATTATGTAATATCGAAGAAATTAAAAGTAATTCACCAATATTTATCAAAATCATTAGTTACTTTAGGGATATAATACCAATATTTAGTTTTAACTATTGATTTAAAATATAATAAATTATCCTCATAATTTCTATGAGATAAAACATGTTCAATTTTAATTTGTAATATTCCATGACAATTAGTGAACTTCCTATTATTATTGAGATTCACCAATATTTTCTACTCAAAAATTATGATTTCAAAATAATCGCCAATGTAAATAATATTAAAAATTAAAAATTGAGAGATTCGCCAATAAAAATAATTTGGTTTTTCAAAATAATGGAAGATTCATCAATAATTTATATATTTTTCTGGAGGGGGGTTTCTCAAAGTTTACCCTATGGTAGACCATGGATTCATGATATGCAATTAGTGCAATGGAACAAATATTTGCATACTTGGGGATGATACTTTATCTATTAACTCAATTTGAGCAAGTACTCATGTTTCCCTCAATAGAGAAGTAGATGATTTTGATGTAGCTTTAGCTGAATGTAGAGATAAGTTCAAATCAATAGACCTTGGCATAGGAGAGTATCAACTCAACTTCCTCACAACATTACCAATTTATCCTAGGTCGTATGGAAAACCTCCAAAAGAAATGAGACCTTGGTCTTTAGCTATGATATTAGTTGACACATTTGTATAGTCATTAATGCCTATTCAAGATGAGAAAGAGGATTAGCTGTTAGAGACTGGATTCATAGGGAAGAGAAATATATGTGGAAAGAAAAATTCTCTCCCTCTCCTAAGGCCTAATGAAGATGGTATACTCTTGTCAAGTAGATAGGCTATCCCAAACATGGCCCTCTAAGTCATAGATTGGATGTTAAAGCTGAACCCCTTGATCATGTTCTTTCTTGATGCAAGTCTAAGGAGATGGTTGGCCTAGGATTTGAAAATCATAATAAGAACACTACTCCTATTCTTGAGAAGTTGGATAGTGAATATGTACCAAAATATGTACTTAATTTGGAAAATCAGCAAGATATGTGTGAAGATTGGTTTCCTTCCACTAGTATCCTTTCAGAAAGTTCTGATAGAGTAGTCACTCATGAGATAGTTGCAATTGTGGAACAAAATAAATCAATTTTAGATAGTTTAATGGAAAGAGAAGGTGTTACCCTTGATGATATTCAAGCTTCTACATCAAGGCATCCCAAGCCTTCATGGTGTAAGCACCCTGTTAGAAGTTTAGAAATGAGTTCACATGAGTATGAATGTGATTCCTTTTCAAAGCTTTCCATAGTTGACATAGATGTTGATATCATCTACTCTTATAGTTCTCAACTCAAGGTAGCTGATGAGTCATGTGTAGGATTAGATGATTTGAACTCACATATTTCCTTAGTTGACAATTCTTCACTTGTTAAGATGAATCTTGATTTGGGTGGCTTAGGATGTTACTTGATGGACTCCAACTTTTTGGTCACTAGAGATGAAACCATTTACATTCACAACCTTGAGCCAGTCATTGACTTATCCATTGCTCATCCCAACCTTATTGATTGGTCCCAACACTATCAAGAACCTAAGCTCTTAACATTTCAAAATAACTATGAGATATCCTATAACTTGAATGCTAGTGAACCCGTAGTCTCTTCCACTAGTGAACTGACTACCAGCATGATAGATCCAAACATCAAGTATCTTAGTCATAAAATAAAAAAAGAAAAGAAAAGAAAGGTAATAAGAGTTTTGATGGCAAAAATCACTATTTGGTGGTGTCAAAACCAAAAAATGTAAAAAGAGAGGATGTATCCTAGAGAAAAAAATTCTTTGAGGCACCTAAGGATGAGGTACTTGATTGTATCCCTAGCTATTTTCAAGATAGATATTCAATACTTATTGAACCAAAACAAGTGGTCAATTTGGGTATGGATGAGGATCTCTAGATGGTACACTTGGCTTAGTCCTTGTCACTACAAGAAATATAAGTTTACATTAAGTTCTTATGGGGAAAAAAAAAAAAGATAACTTTTTCCTAGGCTTATTCAGATATGCTAGGGTTGTACACTAATCTTATCATGCATCACTTATCCATAGTTCTAGGTGTCAAACTACATAGATAGAAATTAAGAAAGATGAATCATCACATAGCCCTCCTAGTGAAAGCATAAATAGAGAAACTACTTGGTGCAAAATTTGTAAGGGCTATTGATTATGTTGAATGGATATCAAACATTGTACCAATTTCCAAGCATGACAAAACCATTCGAGTTTGCATAGATTTTATAAATCTCAATAGAGCATGCCCAAAGGATGACTTTCCACTTCCCAATATAGACATGATAGTGGATATGATAGTGGGTTATTAGATATACTCTTTGATGAATAATTTTATTGGATATAATTAGATTAAGATAGCTCCAAAAGATCAAGAAAATATTACATTCACTGGTGCATAGGACACCTATTGTTGGAATGTTATTCCTTTTGGATTAAAGAATGTAGGAGCCACCTAAAAATGAGATATGACCATTATTTTTATGATATGATGACTAAAAAAATGGAAGATTATGTGGATGAAGCCTTGCCCAAGTCTAAGAAAAGAGACACACACTTAGATGACATAGAAGTCATTCTATATCGCATGGAATAATGTCAACTAAGGTTAAATCCTTAAAAGTGTCCATTTGGATTTACCTATAGAAAACTACTAGGATTCATTATTTCAGCAAAAGGAATATAGGTAAACCCTAAAAAAGTCCATGCAATCATGAATATGCCACCTCCTAGAAATATTAGTCAAATGAGGAGTCTTTAGGAATGTCTTCAATCCATAAGGAGATTTATTTCACAGTTGGTAGATAGAGCTCAACCTTTTAACAAGAGCTTACATAAAGGAGTCAATTTTTTATGGAATGAGGATTGTCAAAGAGCATAGATCAAATAAAGAAGTACTTGTAAAATCCTCCAATTTTAATGCCTCTTATCTGAGGGAAACCACTTATTATATGCATTTCAGTGATAGACTCTTCCTTAGGGGCATTGTTGTGTCAACTTGATGGACATGAGAAAGAAAAAGAAATATACTACATTAGTTGTACTCTTGTCTCATATAAAGTTAACTACACCAGTATTGAGAAATCTTTCCTTGTGGTTGTGTTTTCTTCCCAAAAGTTGGAACATTACATGCTTGTGCACACTATACATCTTATAGCAAAAATAGATTGACCACTCAAGTATTTACTGGGTAAGGCTTCCCTCATAGGTAGAATTTCTAAATGGATGATGATCCTTTCAAAGTTTGACATAGATTACATTAAGCATAAAGCAATCAAAGGACAAGCCATAGTAGATCAATTGGTTGATTTCCCAATACAAGACAATGCACCTATTCAACTTGATTTTCTAGATGAACACCAAATGTATATGACTGAAAGAACATGGAATATGTTCTTTGATGGATTCTTTATGGAAAACGGTTCAAGAGCTAGTGTGTTGTGTGTTTCTCTTCATTAGTACATGATTCCTAAGTCTTACAAGTTATTGTTCCTATATACAAACAATATTGCTGAGTATGAAGCTTTAACAAATGAGCTTAAGATGGCCATAGAATTGAGAATCACAAAGTTACACATCTACATGGATTCATGATAAATCTCTTTAAAAAATGAGAACCTAGTACCTTACAAGTAGATGACTGATTCCTTGAGATGATACTTCACATTTATCACATTTCAACAAATCCCTGAAGTAGAAAACAAAGTATTCGATGCCATGGCTACACTTTCTTCACTTCTTTAGTTTGAAAAACATGAATCTAGATCTTAATTCTTGATGGAAGAGCTACATCACCCTACCTATGATTCCCCAGAAAGTCATGTTATTTACACCCTTGTTGGTCATGAGTCATGTTGTTATGGTGCCATTTATTCATACCTTTGTGATGGTATTATACCTGAGACCTTTAACCAGTTTGAATGTAGAAGCCTTACTTGAAATGATTATTGGCATTCTCTTACCTCTAGTGATTTGTATAGGAGGGGTCTAGATGGAATGGTTCTTAGATTCTTAGAAAAGGAAGAATCTAATCAAGTGTTAGTTTACATCCATGAGGGCACCTAGGGGGAAATTCCAATGGTCTTTCCATGGCTAGAAGGTTTCTTAGGGTAGGATATTATTGGCCCATGATGCATATTGATGCAGTAGATTTTACAAAGTAACATAAAAAGTGTGAGAAACATGGAAACCTGATACATGCTCTAGGTAGGGAGTTCATTCCTTCTATTTCTCATTGACCATTTCAATGCTATTTCTTTGATCTTGTTGGGAAGATTCATCCCAACTCATTAGGTGGACACAAGTTTATTATCAAGGCTACTGATTGTAATAACCCAAAATTGGCACATTGCCATGATAACCAATTCTGGTCTATTCAATTAATCCTATGTCCTATTTTACTAGGCAATTCTGATTCTGATACTTGCTACTTGACCCAAGTGTCAAATGTAGAAATACCCTAATCTGCATTGATCACACTCCTTATTCAATTCCTAAGTATTGACTCAAATTACTTACATTAAACATATTGATTAAATTTAATTTAATTATAAGAGTTCATAGTTTAATTAAATTAAATTACTTCTTTAGCTAATGTACAAAGGAATTAAACATATTTAATTTAATAATGTCCATATTTTAATTATTGGATTTAATTATTCAATTAATTAAAGTTTATGCATTCATGAGGTTATATCTCATTTTATTAAATTAAATAATCTCTCAAAATCTTCTCTTCAGTTTGAAAATGGAAACTCTAAGTGAACTATCTCTCGAATTGGAATTAATTTAGTTAACTTATTCTCACACTCATGTGAAACTCAATTAACTCTTCATCACACTCAGATTTAAAATAGTTAACTTCACCTACACAAGTTTCCATCTCAACTAAATCTCACCTTCAATCTTGACCATCCATCTAGATTGATCTTGACCGTTGATCAATTCTAGAACTCTATTTAAGAGGCTTTCAATTCCTCATTATAGAGGTTGAATTTTTATTACATTGAACTTATGTTGGAATATATACTTATTTTTCTCATATAGCTTTCATATCTTTTATTATTATAATATCATCTAGCTTAATATAATGCATCCATATAGATTAAATGCTCTTTTATTCTTAGATTAACACTTGCATTTCATTTAGAGTAATTTTCATTCTCATATAGCTACATAAATCCTTCATACTAGGGGTCTAGTTGACATGAAATAGGTCATACTATTGGATTACTCAGATGAACAATTCAATGTTTATTCCAAACTAGTCCCTCAGGTAAAGACTATGTTGAAGTGTGCATGAGGATCTAAGGCTTGCATTGATATGTACATTTTTGGTGCCCACTGTGGGATCAATAAATCAAGTTTTTTGGCGTCATATTACTCTATCTTCTACATTTTTAATGATCTTGTCATGTTCATATTTACAATTCTCTAGATTTTCATGTGAAAAATCTCATTTTTGTGCACTAAAGATTTCAGCTATTTCACAACACTTCCTCGTGTGAAAAAGTGCATAAATGCATAGCTTCTTGCATGGTACACATCATTTTCTCATGTGGGTTTGTGCATGATTTTTCGTAAAATTTTGCAATAGCACATGCAAAATATGGTTTTCCAGAATTTAGTTTATCATTATGTTTGACTAATAGTATTTTTCTGAAGCATTTTCATTCAAATTTCTAGTTTTTCTATAGCTTAACAATGGTTTTTAGGATGCTTGATGAAGACACCTTTATAAAATAACTTGAAACATATACTAACTATGTGATTATAGGACACTTGTCAAAGATCTTATGTCAAAGATTTATTTCAAACCCACTTAAATGTTGTGTCTTCTTTACTACTTTTCACACATAGTATAAATAGGGATTGTGAACTTTGTAGGGTGCAAGATAGGGGAATAGGAGTGTATGCTCTTTACTACTTGGAAGTGATGCCCAAGAGCAAATCAAAACCTAGAAGCTTATAAAAGATAGTACTTTAGGGAGGCAAGAAAGTTAGTGTTTCTCCTATAGGAGCCTTTTCTATGAAAGGATAATGACTTCCTTTTAGGGAATCAAAATCTTGAGAAAAGATGAATTGGGATTGATTAAGCTAACTTGGTGATTAACATATCTTGCATTTTTGGACAAGGTGATAAGGTAGATGAGTATGCTCTATCCCCTTGAGTTAAATTAGAAACTTGGACCCTTATATCTAAACCGCCAGTCTGAGTCAACCCTTAGAGGGCCTACTAGAGTGATCCAACCTCTGGGAATGACCCAAGTGAGCACACTCCTTTTGCTAGATATTCCAAATCACTATAATAAAGAAGCTTTATAGAGTGAAAGACTTCAAATCCATGTTAATTTCTTCCTCTTGATTCTTGATATCACATATGAAGATGAGGCTCTATCTGTTGCATTGGCTTGTGTTGACCCTAGTTTTGCTACTCAAGTGTGTGCACTTTCAGAAACTAGTGTGGGCTGCTAGTCTCAAATTTTCTTATGAATCCATCAAGGATTTATATGAATGGAATCCAAGTAAAAAATTCTTATTTAGTTTCTACCTAGTTCACCTCCAAAAGGTGGCATAATCTTTGTGCAAGGAGGGGGAAGAATCTCTCCTATAGATCCTCACCATAGGCATGTACCTAGGCATTGGAAGGTGGTAGACATGCTTGACCCCTACCACAAGGGTGTTCAATCAGTGTATATGTTATTGAGCCCTTGAAAAACACCAAAAGCATGGGTGCCCTCTAGTGGGGTGACACAACTGTGTGAGGTGAATGCAAGAACATAAGTTCTGAGACAAAGGTTTTTCCCTCTCTACAGTTTTTGGTTATAGGGATAAAGTGTGTTTTTTATTGAGTCTTTAAACTTGTCCAAATCTATCAAAAAAAATGAAGGTCAAGAGTCCCCCATCCCTCTAAGTTGCTTTGTCCTCAATTGGAACGTTTGCAATTACTGCTTGCTTCCCGTGTCTATCTGAAAATAACTATCTTCTTGAAAACACAATGCTATCCAAAACTTGAAAACCATTTTTTCTATTTGTCTAATACCTATAAATACAATTAGCAATCTATCCAAAACTATCTAAAACTTGCAAAATCTCTTTTAAATTTTGTCTTAGTTGTTAGCTGAATCCCCTTTCTCGTGCCTCGGTTGCAAAATTTTGCTCGAAAACCTTTTTAATCAATATTTCTTTGTGTAACCCTCTCCAAGTCCTCACACAATCCTCTACAAATCTCTATATGAGATCTTGCAAATACTATCTTTTTATGTCAAAATCTTGTCCTTTCATTTATTTTTCAACTCCTCGCATGGCTCTGTACATGCCCTCATGCGAGAAAATTGGTCCAAAATTGTTGTTTTGAATATTTGCATCCTTCTCAACACTTCCTTGCATGGTTCCCTACAAATCTTCACATAAGGTATTGTCCTAAAAACTATTGAATTATTCTACCAAAGCTATTTGTGCTCTATGTCTTGTCTATACCTACACAATTTCACCACTTTTCTATCTATAAATAGTGTCAAATAGTGGCTTCTTGCTAAGCTAACAACTTGTGACCTACACAAAAACAAGTCTTGTCTCTTTTCTATTTTGTCCTTTTCCTTTTGTGCTTATCATAATTCATGTCATGATGTCATAATCTTTGGCTATTCTAGTCATTACTCAAACAACTCATACCTTAATATGTAGCACTTTGATCTTGCTTTTTTGAGACTATGTTCTAGTGTGGTCCTTTTCTAGGCTTTTGCTTTTTGTCCTTGTCTATGACTATGGCAACAAGAATTAGAAACATTTTTTATCCCCTTAGACTTAGATGAGGTAAAGCTAGAGGTGATAATCATGGCAGAGGTTACTTTTAATTTTATACAAGGTCTGTGTCCATTTCATGTAGTGAGGATTCTTCATGATCTCCTCCACCTATCAAATCACCTTGTGTTAAGAGAATATTCTCTATAAACTTGCAACAAACTAGGAACCCCTTCTATCGAGAGGATCCCAAAACTAGCAAAGGTTAGAAATCTCCAAACAACACAACTAAATTCTTATTGTAAGAATTTTCATTATGGCAAAATTCACCCAAGACCAAGGAACTCAAACACAAGCACAACAATAGACTAAGGAGAGAGTATGATCAGAATGATGATATATTCATTCAATATTCCATATGAAAGTACACTAGGAGTGCCTATATATAAAGGCCTTTGGAAAGATTCTAGAATGCATAGAAGTCAGTAACATGATAAGTCATACAACTAGGCACATGTCCACCAGATATGAGTTATCCTCCATTAAGTATAGGAGTAAGTGTGATGATGTGAGGATAAACCTACAATGGTGTAGCACACAAATTAATGTTGTAGAAAACATGTGCTAAAATGAGACTATGAATAACTATGTTTTTTACATGACAACTCAGTGAATGTTGCAAACTCTAGTGTTGTAGACACCATGTGCTAAATTAGAGTTGTATACTTCTGTGTTGTCAACATGACAACTCATGAGAGTACACAAACTCCTAAGTGTCTCACCTAAATAAATAATAAATTAATGCAATGTAATAAAATAATTCATTAACCTAAGTAAACTTAAGCAAGTGTAAATAGTAAATACTTATTTATACCAACACCCCCCTTAAGTGCAACTTAGGGGAATGCACTTAAGTTCACAAGAACTAGGATGAAATGCATAATGGGTTCCGGCTACTAGGCCATGTTAGGAACCCATGCACATAATGCAATGCAATCTCTCATAAAGTGGAGAAAGAGGGAAAATCTCATGGGAAAAACCATCCCCCAAAAAGAGAGATGAAAAAACTAGATGCATGGCTAGATGGAGTAATCAAGAATCCCCCATTACAACAACCATCAAGTATATACAATAGAGAAATGTGAGAAGAAAACTATCCCACAAGAGGAAAAGGTCCCCCAAAGAAGAGAGAAGAATAGAGATGAGATAGTCTCCCACCACAAATGAAGAGTGTTGATCAGTGATAGCAGCCCTAATCTAGAAGTTGATCCAAGACTATAGAATAGTGTTCCTCCCCTTTGGAAGAAACAATACCATAGGTACAAATGAGATGCTTCTGCTATGTGTGGAAAGAATCCTAGTGATCACTAATGCCTCTGAAACCTATTCAACTGTCCCTAACAAGGATGAATTTAGAACCTATCTCAAAGAACATACTATCTCCTCAACTAATAAAGAGACCTCCTACAACTATCGTACATAAGTATCCACAATCACATCAACCTATGAAGATTGATCATGTAGAGAATGGACATGAGGGTCAGAGTGAGCCCTTGCAACAACTATAGAAGGATATTCTCCATCAAAGAGAAGATGCATATCATCAATGATTTCTCCCAGATCCACTATGTATGACTCCACACACAAACTTGAAATATCTACTATGTAGTCATCCTATGTTGCTGGAGGTGGAAGACTAGGTGTACCCTACTATGCTAGACCTATCATAGTGGCAATATATGCATGTGGAGTATGCTGATGTCATGACCTCTCACTACAACTATCGATAGAACCCCATGTGTTTGAATCTATTGAAGCACTATCATTGGTGTCACTATCAGTTTCCACAATGTATGATGTGTGGAGAGGAGTAGAGGATAAGCTGGGTGAACTTTCCTCAAAGTGTACATCCTTCTCCACAAAAATATCATGTGTCTTAGAATCCATAAGTCTGTATGTCTTCACACCATCTTCATATCCTATAAAAGTATAAGGCCTAGGTGATGGTGCCTTGTATCCCCTAGAAGATATGTTTTCCCATGTGGAACAACCAAAGACTCTGAAGTGTGTCACAATTGGTTTTCTACCGCACCATACCTCAAAAGGTGTCTTTCTATCTAAGGCAGGATGAAGAGACCTGTTAAGTATTTGATTAGCACTACTGATTGCTTTGACTTCGAGTGATGGATCTAGAAACTTGGCTTGTTTCATGCAACTTTCCATGGAATTAAGAGTTTGTATCCTTACTGTTGCAACATTTGTCTTGTGCAAACTGAATTCTAGTGGATTTTGAAGATCACTTACCTCAAGTTTCCAAAAGTCTTTAAGTTTATTGTTCACATATCTACTTTCATTTTCCATCCTTAGAACTTTGATGGATTTCCTTGATTTTTTTCAACATAAGTCTTGAAGGTTAGAAACTTGTTCAACACTTCCTTTTTGTTATGAAGAAAGTAGACCCAAGTACACCTTGAAAATCCATCAATGAAAGTAAGTATGTAGTGACCCTCATTACCTGATGTCACTGCAAAAGCACTTGTCAGTGCCATGTGAACCAATTGAAGAACAATTGGTGCTCTTAAAGACTTTCCTTTTATGTAACTTCTCCTCTGGATGCATATCTAATGAACCTATTGAACATCTACTTGTGGAAAAGTTGATTGTAGGTATACCTTTGACCATTTTGTTTAGGAAAAGTTGTTGAAGATGGTGGAAGGCCAGATGACCAAACTGCTCATGCCATAATTGGATTTAAGAATTCAATTATGTCAACAAGGCTTGTGAAGGAGACTTGGGCACAAAGTGGGAGAAATAATACAAGCTTTTTTCATGATTAACTTTCCCCATTGCAACCAATGAGTCATTTTTAAGACTGTGCACCTATACTAAGTTAGGAAGGAACTCAACTTTATGACCATCTCCAAGGTGAGTGATTTGGTAAATTGAGAGGAGATTTGAACTTAGGTTTGGAACATAGAGAACATCTTTAAACTCTCCATTTTCCATTTCCACATTTCCTTTTCCTTTAACTTCCATTTTTGTATCATCTCTCACAAAGATGTGGAGTACCTTAGATTGCTTCATTCAAGAAAAATTCTCCTTTGAAGAACCCATACAAAATGAGGCACCGAAGTCAAGGGTCCATTCCATTGAAGAATTTGTATTTTCCATGAGTGCTTGCCCTTTACCCTTTGAATCTGAAGAAGATCATTTCTCCTTGTAAGCATTAAGTAGTGGAACATTATGTTTCTTCATGATGGTGGTCAAGTCATCAATCTTTTTATGATAACACTCATATTCTTCATCACCCAATCCCTTGCAATAAGCACACTTTTTCTTGTCCTTAATATTTGCCCCCTTCTTATTTAAATTTGAAGAAGACTTGCATTGTTGATTTGATTGTGGTGTTGTCTTTTTTGCATCCTCTAATTTATTCTTCCACTTCTTATTCTTTCCCTTCCCTTTATTTGAAGATTGACCAGCTAAATGTTGAGGACCCTTAGTATTGGCCACCAATGCCTTTGACTTAGGTGAATTGAGGATCCCCATTGATTTCAACTTCTTTTCTTCTTCATCCAATAGGTCAACATAATCATCAAAAGATACTTTCTAATAATGTAGTCTTTAAGGTGTTACAAGTAGAAACAAATGTGGAGTACTTAGATGGCAGCTTATTATGAATGAGATAGATTAAGTTGTCATCCTTAATATGACTCCCAAAATAATTAAGCTTTGTCCTTAGTTCATTCACCTTAATGATGAAATCCTATATGGAATCAAATGCCTTTAGATCTAAGGAGACAAGCACATCTTCACTTTTGAAAGCATCTTCCTTAGATACTTTACCACATCAATTTTAGAGGGTATCCTGAGCTTCCTTGGATGTACGAGACTTCTAAATTTGATACATGATCTTGTCATCAACCCCCAAACAAATATCACCTAGGGCTTTCCTATCCATTATTTTCCAATCACTGAATTCACTAGTAGATACTTGATCACCTATTGGTTTAGGAAGGGTACTGTCTACATATTGAGAAACTCCTTTATGCATTAAATGACACCACATTTTAATTGACCATGTAGCATAGTTATGTGGAGTTAATTTTGGAAACTTAAAATTTCCCATGATTCAAAAAATGAAAGAAAACTATAGAAAAGAGGAACACAACACCAATAACACCCCCCTTTTCACTAAATCAAGAAACCCCCCTAAAATAGATGCTTTGGGCACTTATATGCAGTGTGATTAAAATGGCCACTTGCCAATTTTGGCCTTAGTGCACTTTTGATTTTTCCTTTTACAACCTCCTTATAGAGTCCAAAACTGGAACTTACAATGTATCTTAGATATGGAACAATTCTGAAGATATATTAAAGTATTACAATGCAAAAAAAGGACCTAATTCTCAAAGTGACAATTTCATCCACACAACAATATAATTTGATTGTAGATATGGAAATTAAATAAAAAATAACATAGTTTAAAAAAAATAGAACCTATTTTCATGTCCAGATGAGCCCGTATAGAGCATTTGAAGTTGCAAATGCAGGATTGGATAGGTGCAGTCACCAAAAGATGCAAAATTTGAAAAATACATGCACTAAAATTAGAAAAGAGTTGCACCAATAAAATTTTTAGAAAATTCTACAAAATTTCAAAAAAAAAGTGTACTTGATTTGGAGTTCGAACTATTGAGATATGGCCTCCCAAAGTTGGACTACAAAATCAAAAATCAATCTAGAGAGGGGTTGCATCAACAAAAGATGGGGTTAAATTTGACAGTCATATAACTATCACAACAATTCTATTTTTCCCTTGAATGATGGTCAAAAAGTCATCAAATTTAGGCCAATAAACTTGATGATATGAGAATTTTGAGCCTTGTGATGATGTCAGCATGATGTCATCATGTGTGGACAATATGGATGAATGATGGGTCCTTGATCATGTGGCATATAGAGTTGACTGTGCTCTTAGGTAGGTAATGTGGATGTCCATGTAGGTGTCTTTGTGAACTCCACATGCCATAGACCGGACTATCAAGCTATACAAGGGGTTTCCTAATGACACACCACGTGGCAGATGTGGACAGGTCCACATGGCAATACTTAAGTGGCTATCAAAAAAATGCATCTGGAGGATGCAACAGGATCCATTAGTCTCTTCAGCTAATGCTGGAATTTAAAGTCAAAACTTGAGAACCTTTGCTATCATTGGTGAATGTTTAGTGCTTGCTGGAGTTAACTTTGGCATCATCGCTGAGTAGAATCCCGTGCCAAAAATCTTCTTATGCATTGTTGGATTTTTGAAGCTGGGAAATAAGTTTTTAGGCATTAGTGAAAGGAGTTTTGATGGTCAAAATCTTTGTTTTAATCCCACATTGGTGCATTGGATTAATACAAAAGGGTTTAAAAACAAAGTTGTCAGACCCGTAAACAAATGAGTCACTAGCTCTGTGTAGTTGAAGCCAGAAGTTGGAAGGGTGGTGGCTAGAATTAATTGACATCCATTGGGTATATTTGGTGTGACCTAGAATGAGAAAATATGTGCCCACCAATTAGAATATTCTTTAAAATAATAGAATATTCCTCTCCAAAATTGCAAGGCTGGGGTGTGACTGCCTAGTTCTACAAAAAAAAATTCTCTACTAGCCTGACTAGGAATTTTTTTATTTTTATTTTTTGAAAATACCCACAAATAAAAAAAAATGCAAACAATAAATTAAATTTAGATCTGAAAATAAATGCATAGATCAGATCGATTAAATGACCATACCCAAACTTGCAAATTGGGCCTTCGGGTGCCGATTTGCAAAAAAAAAAATTCCTCATGATTGATTTTAGCCCAACATAGGTGAATTTATAGTTGATCTTAACCGAATTGACATTCTTGATGCAATGGTGAAGTCCAATTTTTCTCTAGATACTCCCAATTTTTGCAAATTCTCTAGATTTGGGTCGATGTGCTCAAGCAGCTATGGTCTCATACAACTATGTGTAGAGAATCTTCCTAAGCTCTAGTACCATGTAAGAATTTTCCTTAGGGTAAAATTCATCCAAGACCAAGGAACTCAAACACAACCACAATAGTAGACCAAAGAGAGAGTATGATCAGAATGACGATATATTCATTAATATTCCATATGAAAGTATGCTAGGAGTGCCTGTATATAAAGGCCTTTGGAGAGCTTCTAGAATGCATAGAAGTTAGCAACATGATAAGTCATACAACCAGGCACATCTCCACCAAATATGGGTTATCCTCCATTAAGTACAAGAGTAAGTGTGATGATAAGCCTACAATGGTGTAGCATGCAAATTAATGTTGTAGACAACATGTGCTAAAATGGGAGTGTGAATAACTATGGTGTCTACATGACAAATCAATGAATGATGCAAACTCCAATGTTGTAACACCATGTGCTAAATTAGAGTTGTGTACTTCTATGTTGTCAACTTGACAACTCATGAGAGTACACAAACTCCTAAGTGTCTCACCTAAATAAATAATAAAATAATACAATATGATAAAATAATGCATTAACCTAAGTAAATTTAAGTGTAAACAGTAAATACTTATTTACACCAACACTTATTCAGACAACCTTTCCAACCAAAACACATTGAAACTTTTCACATTCGTACAGTGGATGATCAAGAGGCCAAACATGGAGAACATAAAAGAGACCAAGATCAACATAGGAATGAATGACATAAGGAACCTCTTTTCACTTATGAGAACAAAGAATAGGTAGAAATACTTCCTAAACATATCAAAAAATTATGTTAGAACAAAAACTTCTAAAAGGTCATGGAAATTTTACTTAACAAAGAGAAAGAGAAATACTTTCCCAAACTTTCTAAAGAGGGATTCAAGCTACCTCATCACTTTAACATTGAATCTATCATTACACCTAAAGAAGAAACTGAAACTTCCAAATTGCAAAAATAATTGAAGATCATGCAAGAATAGTTAGCCCAAATGATGTGTGATAAAGACAAACCTACAAAAACATACACCTTAGACACTCTTGGTCCATTTTCTTTGGACAAGAGTATAGACATGCCTCCTTTTCCAAGAGGAGTTGAGTTACCTAAGTACAATAAATAATTTGGAACTATTAATCCCCAAGATTATTTGTGGGATTTTGGTGACTTGTCTATGGAATTTATGCATAATCAAACATATCTCATGTGTCTATTCTCAAGAATTCTAGGTGGTTGGCTATGTAGTGGTTTTCACACTTGCCTACTAGTATCAAAAAAATTGATGAGATTGCTTACTTGTTTATCCAATAGTACTCTCACAACATAAAAATCTTGGTTAACATTTGAGACTTGTGTAACCTAAATAGAAAGTTGGGGAACCTTTGCTTACATTCCTTCAAAGATGGAGACAACTTTACACCAAATACCATGCATAATCCCAAATGGAGAAACTTGATATCTGTATGGATGATATTCTACCTAATTTTTTGTATATAGTTCAACTTCAAGGTCCACATACCTTTCAATACATGGTCACACAAGCTATCCAAATAGAGGAATTCATGGTCAAAAAGGGTGAACTAACCGTTCAAAAAGACACTAAACAAGGGTCAACCTCTAATAAAGACAAATCCAAGTATGTGAACAAAAATTGAGAGGTTGTGCATGATGGAGTTGTTGACAACATTACTCCTAAACCTGCTAAGGTAGCTTTCAATCTTATAGATAATCTCAAAGCATCCAAGTATGTTGAGAAACCTCCTTCTAACAACAAGATGTTTTGAAACAAACCAAGGAACTCATCTTGGGTCACACACCCTAAATGAGAATTTATGCCTCTTAGTGAACCTTTGGATGTGGTCTACAAGACTTTTCTATAAAACAAACTCATTTCTCTATTGGACAACTCGCATCCATATGATCCCCAACCATGAGCACCATTGTGGAAAAAAATCACATTTTGAAAATATCACCAAAAAAAAAAGGTCACAAAACTAGCACCTACATCAACTTGCATCACAAAATCCAAGACCTAATTGATGATGGTGACACTGTTGTGGATGGGCATAATAAGAACTTAGATCACAAGGATTTTAAAGAGTCATTCTTATCCTATAAGAAAGGAGAAAACTCAAAACATAAACCTAATAACAAGGTCAACTATACATACTCTAATGATGATAACATGATCAACATGGTTGAACCTATGGATTTTGAGTATTGTAATGTTATCACCATCAAGGGAAAACAAGACAATCCTAAACCTAAGAGACCATTTGTATTAGGGGAACCTACTTCCAAAAAATCTAACAATGAACCATCATAAACTTGTGCCAATGCTATTACATTCTCATGCTAGGTTAGTGCTAAAAGGCCCCACACTTTTTGCTCCTAAATTAGAAGAACACAAAGAAAAACCCTTTGTTGGTCCATCTGGAAAAGGGACAAAACTTGTAACAACTTCTACAAATTCTAGCTATAGTATCCTCAATTAGTTACAATGAACAAATTCTCAAATCATGATCTTTGAACTGCTCAAAATCTCACCTGCTCATAGGAAAATTCTCAACAAAGCCCTCACTAAGGAAAATGTCCCTCAAGATATTGATCTTGAGATGGTTCCAATCTATGGTAGGTCATCTGACCTCACCTTACTACATGTCCTTCTCTGAGAAGTATGACAACTCACTATGTCATCCACATAATCAACCTCTACACATTGAGGTCATGAAACACTAAACACGTGTTCCTTGTATGCTCATTGATGATGGAGCTGGTTTAAACATTGTCTCTACTACTTTTCTTAGATAATTGGACTATTTTGAAGAGTTCGTTGAACCCTACTACAATATAACTATCAAAGCATATGACGAAGTTAGGCACAAATCCTTGGGTCCTGTCAAAAGGGATGTCACTTGTCAAGTCTTGGACATTCCCTTAGCTTACAATATTCTACTAGGAAGACCACAGATATATGAGATTCAAGTTGTGCCTTCCACTTATCATCAATGTATAAAATTCCCATTTCATGGCTCTAAAGTCACCATACCTACAAGTATTAGCTATACCTATAATGTCCTGAAATATTCTAAAAACTTTGTGCCTACTAATAGGGAGTCTACAGACTATCATGATAACAAGCTCAAGAAAATTGAGTAGTCACTGAAGCTAAAAGAAACTAGAATGGGTGAATATCACATAGAACCTATTCTATCTTGGATGTTTCTTCTTGAATCTCCTTGTCATTATGGGAGACCATGTGAAGTGAAGAGACCTTTTGTGTTGACACCTCAAACCAAGTATAATAGTACATTTTTCAAAGCTATTATCCCTCTCAAGGAAGAAAGTGAAAACAAAGCTATTGATGCATGGATCTACAAAGAGGAAACTCTTGTTGACCTCATAGAATAGTCTTGTGAAATACTTTTGAAAGGTATAGTCTAGGTCTTAAACTCATGGAACACTTTGGCTACAAGGGAACTAGTCCTATTGGATGTAACAAAAATGGTTTGATTGATCCTGTTAATGCAATAGATAGGAGGAACCAAGAGACATCTGGTCTAGGTTTCAAGAAGATTCCCTTCCATCTAGTGATTAAAAAATTTATACTAGAACCTAAGATTTCATCTAAAAATGAGTCACAAGCTAATTTTGATGACCATGAAGACAACGTTGATGATGAGGATCTTTATCCTTATCCCAATCCTGATGATCTTGCTAAATTCTTTGTTGAACTAGATGATTTTATACCATGTGTTAGCACCATGGATGGTGATAGTGTTTCTTCTTATGATACTACTGATTCACATCATACCCAACAAGAATAAGGAGAGTCTAGTCATGCTTTACACATTGAGTATCTTTGCAAAAATCTAGAGGATGAAGGAGAGTTTATCTCTATCACTATTAGGGAATTTTACAGTCTGTCACCATGTAGCACAAATTTGTAGGAATATAAATTTGGCTTTCTCTAAGACATAGATCAAGTTCATGTCCATGAAAATCTCCTCAAAGTAGGTGAAGCATCTATGGTTAGGACAAATGAGTCTTATCTAGGTAGTGTCATCAAGTGTTCAATTAATGATGTTAGAACTCAGAGGCATTCAAACACATTTGTAGATGAAGTCACTCTAGGTATCAAATTTCTTGTCCAAAAATTTGATGATTATACTATGAATGAAATCAAACATACCACTTCTCTTTAGCTCACCTATCCTAATCTCATAGACTAGAAATCCAATGCATGTAGTGAAGTCCCTACATTCTAGGATGACTATGCTCTTGCCTATTACTTAAACACTATCAAACCTATAACGTCTTCCACTAGTGAAGAAAGTGTCAACATAACTGAAGCTAACATCAAATATCTCAATCATACAATCAAAAGGAAAATAAATAAAAGGTTTGATGGTGAAAACCACATTGTGGTAGAGTTAGAACCTTAAAAAGTAAAAATTAAAGACATATCCATGGGTGAAACCTCTTTGAGGCACCTTCAAATGAAATATTTGATGCACTTCCTAGTCATCTTTAGGAAAGATTATCAATGTTGATAGACTCAACATAGTTGATCAACTTGGGAACAAAAGAACATCCTCACATAATATATCTTGTATAGTCACTATCTCCAAAAGAAAAAGAGGAATTCATTACATTCTTCCAAGACAAAAAGATAAACTTTGCATGGATATATTTAGAAATGCCAGGACTAGATCCTAATCTCATAATGCATCACTTGTCTATTGCACTAGGAGTTAAACTAGTCAAAAAAAACTTAGAAAAATGCACCATCATGTTGTATTTCTTGTCAAAGCTGAATTGGAAAAGCTTTTGAAGATTGGTTTCATCTAAGTTATTGATTACACTGAATGGATATCCAACATCATTTCGATCTCCAATCATGACAAATCTATGAGAGTCTATATAAATTTTTGAGATATAAATATAGGATGTCTGAAGGATGATTTTTCACTCCCTAACATTGATATGATAGTAGACATGATGGCAAGATATGAAATGTACTCACTCATCAATGGATGTTCTAGTTATAATCGGATCAAAATTGCACCAAAAGATCAGGAAAAGACTACTTTTACTTGTGCACGGAGAACTTTCTATTGGAACGTGATGCCATTTGGCTTGAAAAATGCTGGTGTTATCTATTAGAGGGCAGTTAAAATGATTTTCCATGATATGATGCATAAAACAATGGAAGACTATGTGGATGATACTTTGGTTAAGAGCACAAAATGAAACACTCACCTTCAAAATTTGGTACCTATCCTAGTTTTTATGGAGAAATTCAGCCTAAGGCTTAATCCCAAGAAATGTGCATTTGTTGTAACATCTAGGAATCTACTTGGCTACATTGTATCTGCAAAACGAATCGAGGTTGATCCAGAGAAAGTTCAAGCAATCATGGGCATGCCTCCACCCTAGAATATCACTCAAATGAGAGGTTTACAAGGAAGACTTTGATCCATTTGTCGATTCATCTCATAGCTAGCAGATAGGTCACAACCTTTTACCAAGACTCTACATAAAGGTGTGAAATATAACTAGAGCCAAGAATGTGATCAGAGTCTAACACAGATAAAGAAATACCTTTCTAATCCATTGATCTTGATGTTTCCCATTCATGAGAAGCCTCTTATCTTGTACATATCAGCAACATAATCATCTCTCAGTATCTTCCTAGCACAAGAAGACAATGATAACAAGGAAAGAGCTATGTACTATCTGAGTCACATGCCGATCTCTTATGAAATAAATATAGCATCACTAAGAAGGCTTGCTTGGTAGTTGTCTTTGCTTCTCAAAAGTTGAGACACTACACACTTGCCTATACTATGTGACTGGTTGCTAAAATTGATCCACTTAAGTACTTACTCAACAAGGCAACTCTAACAAAAGGGTTAGCTAAGTGGGTCATGATACTAAGCAAGTTTGACATTCTATATGTTGAACAAAAGGCTATCGAAGGACAAGTGATTGCTGATCAATTTGTAGAGGCACCAATATGAAGTCTTCTTCCACTCAACATTGATTTCCCTAATTAATAAATTATAATGATTACACATCAAACTTGGGTGATGTTCTTTGATGGTTCCTTCACACAACAAGGATCTAGTGTTGGAATCTTGTTCATCACACCACAGAGGTACTCACTGCCTAAGGCATACAAGATTATGTTTCCTTGTACAAACAATATTGTAGAGTATGAAGTGTTGATTAATGGAATGAAGATTGCAATTGAATGGAGAGTGGATCAATTGAATATCTTTGGTGATTCCTAGCTCATAATCAACCACGTCAATGATGTATATCCATAAAAGGATGAAAACTTGATCCCTTATAAATGCATGGTGGATGACCTAAAGAAATACTTTTCTCATATCACTTTTCAATAGATTCCTCGAATAGATAATAAAGTAGTTAATGGCATGGATACCCTTTCTTCCTTGTTAAAGATGTCAAAAAATGATCTTCAACATGATTTTCTAGTGGAAATGTTACTCTACCCTACCTATGGCTCTCCTAAATCTAGGATAATTTGTTCTATTGTAGGACATGACTCATCCTCCTACAACCACATATACTCTTACTTGCATGACCAAACCATTCCATACAATCTAATTGAGAATGAAAAATATCACCTTATTCATAATGCTTCATGGTATGTAATTATTGCTAACCACTTGTTTAGGAGAGGTCTCCATGGAACACTCCTTAAGTGTCTAGAACTCTATGAATCCAAGCACATATTAATAGATGTACAAAAGGGAATTTTCATATCTCACTCTAATGGCTTAACACTAGCTCATAAAATTATTAGAGCTGATTACTATTGGCTGAATATGGAGCAAGAGGCAATCAAATGTTCCAATTCCTACAAAAAATGCTAGTTCCATGGGAATTTGATTCATGCTCCAACTAGGGAGCTAATTCCATCTATCACACTATGACCATTCCAATAATGGGCCTTTGATCTTGTGGGTTAGATTCACTCGTCCTCTTCAAATGGACATAAGTTTATCATTACTACTATAGACTACTTCACTAAGTGGGTAGAGGAAGTCCCTCTCTCCATAGAAAATGGAAAAAATATATCTTTTTTCGTTATGAATTACATCATATGTAGGTATGGTGTACTTCCTCCATTATTACTAATAATGGAGGATAGTTTAAAAATAAGGATCTTAAGGAGTTGTGCAAAAAGTTCATAATCATGTAACATTGGTCTTCTATTTATAACCCCTAGGGTAATAGTCAGGGAAAGCCATCCAACAAGGAACTTCGTAAGATCTTGCATCATACAATTAACAAATCTAGAAGGGACAAGTACCTTCAAATTAATCCAACTTTATGGCTATACAGAACAAGTATTAGAACTCCAATAGGTATGATGCCCTTTGCTTTAGTATATGGAGCAGATGTTGTGCTTACAATTGAGGTTGAGATTCCCACTTTGAGAATCTCCATGAAGGGCCTCATTACTCATGATGACTATAGAATATCTCAACTTCAAGAGCTAGAATTTTTAGATGAATTTTGACAAGTAGTGTGTGATCATCTTTGAGTTGATTAGCAACATATGCCTAGAAGCTACAATAAGAGAGTTAAGCCATATGACTTCCAACTGGGTGTTCTCATTCTGAGAGAGAACCCTAAGAATCAATAACAATGGGTACAAAAAGGGAAGTTCAAACTCAACTAGCTTGTTCCATACATAATCACTACAGTGTTTAGATTTGGTGCTTACCAACTTTCTACAACTAAGGGAGAGGTGCTTAAGGAGCCCATCAACACTCTCCACCTAAAGTGGTTCTACAATTGATCTAATTTTGGAAGCTCTCTGTATATACTTAAATGTCCTAAAAATAGGTCTAAAAATTGCAAAAAAGTCGATTAAAAAGTCATTATCTTGGTGAAAACCAAGCAATAGGCGCCTTGGTAATACCAATAAAATTGAAAATTTCAAAAGATACAAAAAAATACCAAAAAAAAAGAAAAAAAGAGAAAAAAAAAAAAAAAACAGAGAGAAAATTAATTTTAAAAAATTGACAAACAAAAAAAAGTGTCATTGATGAAAACCTAGCAAATAGGCATCATGGTAGCAAAAAGAAGAATCTCTTCCAAGAAGGTGAAAACCTAGTAAACAGACAGCTCTTGTTCCAAATGCTATATCTCATAGTGCATCTTCTAGTTCTTGTACAATTGCTTTCCAAATTTAGTTTATTGCTTCCACTCATGTATTTATGGATTGAATCTTGTCATAACTTGGGGAGCAATACCCTATAGTATTATAGGAATCTCCTTCACAACAGTCACCATTTGTTCTAACTATGTCTACCTATTGTTGCTAGTGTCACTTTTAAGATTCCTCTCATGAAATATCTCTCATGTCAATCACAAATTGTCCTAAATGTGTCTATCTACTATCACTTAGTTCCTACCAAGGTTTCTCTTACTGTCCTAAATGTGTCTATCTACTATCACTTAGTTCCTACCAAGGTTTTTCTTACTGAAGATTCCTCTTTGACTTTGGTCACTAGTTATTCTAACTGTGTTTGTCTACTATTCACCCTACTGAAGAAATTTTTTTCATATATGTTTTGAACATTGACACTTGACATCAATCCTATGAGACAAAAATGAACTCAAAATGATGAACTTGTTTTAGATATGTGTTAGTAACTACATGGACACAATTTTTCAAATTTCTAATTTGAGTTTTTGAACCACTTTGAACCTTAGTTCAAACTAGTTTGAAGTGGTTTAGAAGTTCAAACTAGTTCAAATGACCCATATTATGGGTTCAATACAAGAAAAGTTCCAACTCTGGGTTTGAAATGTAGATTCAATAATTTTGAAAAGTTCAAAGTCCAGCCTCAGTCCATGATTCAAGGTCAGTGCAAAAGTTCAAAGGTCATAATTTGGGGAGGCACCCTAGTCAAAGAAAAAAATACCATCATGGTGAATCTTCAAGGTTTCTTAATTCAAAAGTTTAGTGTTCAAATTCAAAGATTTACTCAACCCAAAGATGGTGCTCACTTCACATTTTCAAGTCAGATTGATCTAATCCCAAATTTATCCTCTTTGGTAAAAGATGGATAAGACTTGGTGCTTACAATCACATATTAGCATTCTGGATATTAACATAAAGAGATTGTGTTCCGTGCAACCTTAAAATCAGTGACAATGTTCCCTATGCTTCATCAACATTTTTGTAGTTCAATAAAGAGAGTGGTTCCCATGAAATAAACACACTAAAAATTGCATATCAATATGAAGAGAAACAAATCTATCCTACCTTTTTAAAAGCTCTACAATATGGTAATGGTGAGGAGACAAATAGGTTGGGTTTCATCAAATTTAGATGATGGAGATATGAATAATATTGCCAAGTAACTGTATGGTGGAATGTCAATTCAATTACACACATCTATGTAACCAAACACCATATTAATCCACCATGATGCTAGACCCGAATGTATATATGAACTTGAGTTCTTTGGAGCATCGCATCTCAAAATATGCCTATCGTGTTTTTCTTCACAAAGTAAGCCAGTGATTTGAATCTGTATACAATGGAATAATATAGACTATTTGAAAAATCCTTTTACACTAGGTCATTAGCCATGATGATTAATTAGATTACTCATGGAGATCAAGAGAAGATTTGATATGTATTTCAAGTTTGAAAATGAGACTATATCATGGCTATAAGTGTATCATAAAAAATAGTTGCAAGGTGGAGGAAGGTTCAACATCCTTTTCGAGTCACATAGTTTGATGTATTAGAACTCTTTTAGGCGATGGCACCGCATGATCTGCCCATTGATCCCTTACATTTTTTGGCTTAAACTCTATTAACCTGCAAATGTAGAAAAACACATAACTACATAAGGTTAGATTTGAATATAAAAAGGGTATGTCCCAAATGCCAAGCATACATATTGCCAGTGCAATTATACCGGCATTTATGTTTGCCTATTTATTTTTCTTCGAGTATAATATTGCTACAAGGATGGCACAGTAGAGGTGGTATAATCTGAAGAATCCTCCATCATATGTAGTGCTGCCATAGTCTCCCATGCATACTAGAAGTCTTGCAACTTTGAAGTGCAGAGATACTGCGGGTGTTTGATAAAACATGACATCATTGTCATGAGCAAAGATAGAAGCTATCAGAATTGATCGGAGGAGCATGGGTGCAATTTAATTTTGCATGAAAATTTTTCAAATCAGCCTGATGATGGCCATTCAGGCTTGATCGTGAATTTCATGATAAAGTGAATGAATACTTGGCAAAGACTGAGGAGCTCACTCAAGGAGGAGAGACAACACTTTGGTCATCTAACAAAGTTGGGAATGATGGAGAAGTTTTGAGAAAGAAGATTCAAATTGAAGCCGCATGGTACTGGTTTGATAAAACTAATGATTTTTTGTATGGAGTATCTGAATTATCCTTGGCAAGGGCAATATAAGTTATGTTGAAGCGATCCCCAATTGTTTGGTAAATCATTTATAAAGTTATAATGATAGATGTTGACAATAACTGGATATATGAGGTGCGGATGTGTATGCGTAAAGGCTGAAAATATCGCATTTTGTATGGTAGAAGAATCCAAATGATTGGAAGAAATCATGGAAATAGTAGGAATTAGAGGTGGAATCAATTGCAATTAGGTGTTGTCGATGAGTATGGTAGTGTGAGAATACGAGTTCTTTGATTTTCAAATAGCAAATAGATATGTCTATAAAGAATTAATGCATTTCATTGCTCATTCATTTATTGAAAACTTCAAAAGTTATCTAATCAATCACCTATGTCAAAGTGCATCTTGTCTTTTGAAGAGGTGGCTGATTTGAGGAAAAGATGTTCGCTAATGAGGGAAACTAAATATTAATATGAATGTGGGTTTAAAAGAAAAGCCCATAACCCAAATGTTTGGTGCCTCTCATTATTAGAAATTACATAATAATGATCTCAATTATTAGTTTTCCTATGGTCATGTTAAGTAGCATGGTGTAGCAAATTCATGGAATCATTTGACAAATATGAATAGGTGGAACACCACATGATATCATGAAGGATATATGCTCAACACTTGGTACAAAATTATATAGTGCCATTACTCACACAAGTTGAAGAAGGTATAGTAGTAGGGCATTGGCATTCAATTTTTGATCCATGTGGCTTCGAGTGAGTAAAAGCAACCCCTCATTTATATACATATCCACACGCATTGGATATAGTATAAGCAATATGTTATGTTCCTATACAAACATTTGAATACAGTCATAAGCCTGTAGCTATGCCAAACCTATATCACAATTCTGAGTAACATTGAGTAATCAAAGGACACAAGGGCATCCCAAATGCAACAATTGAGCCTCAAGAAAATGTTAGGCTTATTTCATACCCAATTAAACATTGTGACAAGGTTCTAAGCAAGTTGGCATCTATCAGTGAACTTTAATTTACATATAGAGCCCATCTAATAAAGGAGACATAAAGTCATAATATAATAAAATCATTCTAATGGCTCAAAGAGATAACAAAAGGGGCAAATAAATTCAAGAATTAGTTTTGAAACTAAAGAGAAACTAACCAAAAGAAGACAAATAGGTAGCAACAAGAAGGGTAAGGGGTTCCATTCTTTTTTTGCTTCTAGACTAAAGATTGTGTGGTCCAAGAGGGGAGAAGATTATCTAAAATTATTTCATTCTCTTGAGGGATCATGAGAGAAAGAGCATGGGCTAATTTTCTTTTTTTGAACTGTGTCTGAGATAGAGATAAAATTTTGATGATTGACGTAATATTGTATAAAGAGTTTCTATTTTTTTTTAAATAGTGGTTTAGTTTTAATGTGTAAAAGAGTCTTTGTGGTCTTTTATAGTCAGGGAAGGGAGGTTAGTAGTTAATCACATTCAAACTTTGATTATAATCTATTTTTTCTTCCACTGATCACGACCTTTACTTCATTTTCAATTTTCTCTGAAAATTACATTTTGATATCATTGTTTCCTTGTTACACTGTCATTTTGAAACATCTTCCAAAGCTATGATTTTAATTCTCTCAAGAGGACAAAAGCATGTTTTCATTTTCATTATGTACTATAGCATTTAGCAAATGAACCCTGCGTCATCTATTGCTCTTTGTTTTTCTTTCTTTTTAGTTATTATGTTTCTGCATGTACGTTGTACTTACAGATAGATGCTTGATATTCCTTTGTGCTTTCTAGTTAAAAGCATCCATAATTAATTCATTGTATATCTTATATGGGGAGTTGTACCTGATAAAATTTAGAGGAAGGTTAACAATCCAATGATAACTTGTCCAACTATTGGTGCCAATTAGTCTTTTCACTTGGGTGTTTAGGGTTAGATTTACATGCATTTTCTTGGAAGACAATCTATTCACTAAAAAAAAGTTGGCAACTTTGTTAGGGATCCTAATGTGAAGATTTAAGTGCCTAACATTTTTTTCCTCAATTTTATGATTATCTTCATGTGTAGGAGATTGGCGGCTCTATATGAAGAACATGCCAGATATAGAAGTCATGAGAAGACCAAGGCCAAAGCCTTCTCTCTTGGAACTTTGTCAAATTGAAGATAAAGTGTTACGTGACTTTGTGGATAAATTTAGAGAAAGTATTTCAAAGTTTATTCAAAAAAATATAAGCTTTGAAGATGATGCAAGATCTTAGCTACTTTGGAAAGGCCTTTGCGGAAGATTTCACAAGTTGAAGGACTTGCAAGAACTTGATGGGAAGGTAGCCTGGTTGAAGAAGCATTTGGAGGTAGATGATGATGAACCTCCCATTATCTCAGTCTCACCCATGTATCTCAATCTTCTTGTCATGAATGACCAAGAGGTACATCCAGAGTTACTCCTACCTCAACTTGATCCAGTTTCAATGGAGGAGACTATTCGTGCCAATAATGGAGAAAGGGTAAGAAATAATCATAAAATATTGTCTCAAGATCTCTTTTCATCTAATATAGAAAGTTTTATAGTAGAGGATCATGGTGATCATTCTTTTCTTGAAGATTCTGTTGAAATGCTTTCGAGTGATGCATTTTCTGAAAATGAATCTTTAAATGCCATGGGAGATTATGATGACATTGGCTCTTTGAATATGAATGCTGAAAAATATTCTATTCTTGAATCTTTCCATTCTAAAGATATTGCAGTAGAAAATCTTATAGGTAATGCTGATTTTAATAGAGGTGCATCTATATCTTTTTCTCCACGTTTTGATAGTTTTAGTTTTGAGAAAATTGATAGTCATTACATTTCAAAAGTTCCTATTCATGAGAAAGTAGACAACTTGCCACTAGAATTTCAATCTTTCCCATTTGATATTAATCATCTTTCTTTGAATAGTTTTCTTGATGAAAGGATTCAGAATAATATGTAGCCTAAAAATGAACTTCCCACTTACACAAAAAATAAAGATGATTCCTCATGCTTGAAAACTAATAATCAGCCCATGCAAATATTTGTTTAGTTTGATGATGAAATATGTAATTATGAAGAGGTGACAATTCATGAAGAAAAGCTTCTTTCTCATTATAAAGATGCTAAAATTAATACTAAGTTTGTAAACTATCCAGCTAAAGCTTGGAGAGGGACATCACTTGATCAAGAAGAAAAAATCATTGATGAATTCTTATTATCTCTTTAGCCAAATAGTCTCTCTCAAACTAGCTATTTTGATGGTAATTCAATTATTCATAGAGATGGGCCAAACATGGTTTCAGATGAAGACACTCCGCTGAATTTCTTATTGAGACAAAGAAATATGAAGCTGACTTTTAATCTAGTGGTGACTCAGCTGATGTGTTGCAGAATGCAATTATCGATGAAGAAAATGAAATCATAGACATGTTCCTATAATAACTCAAACTAGATCATCTCTTTGATGATAAATCAGGTATCCATTCAAATCATATTGAGAATGAAGTAGTTAATGATAATTTTTCTTTTCATTCATATATACATGGTTTTACTGATTTGGATTGTGGGAGAAATGCTGAAACATGTAATGGCATTTTGGAAAGAGGAAAACATGGAATTTGTGGCATTTTTGATGACCATTTGGTTCTTGAGAGAGATGAAGAAAATAGATACTCAAAGGTTGATGCCATGTTGGATGAGGCATCATTATGGCTGCAAGTTGACTATGACCATGTGTAGAAATGGAACCTTCATGATAGCATTTCAAGGCATTGTGATCTTTCCTTGTTGAGATTTCTACAATTCATGCTTTTTCGCTTGAAGTGGAATCTGACCCTATGAATGTGAAAGATCAACTCTCACATGAAGAAGAATGATATGATGAGTTATGGTTGTTTAGAAAAGAGTGTTGGATCAGCTTATGTATGTACACTACCAGTTTGAAGTTTAGTATTGAAAGAGTTGTCAACAAGCAATGGTTTGGAGCTATTCCATTGAGGTATGATTTTCTGATTTGAAAAGGCTCCTATTTCTCCCAACTGATAAATTTATTCACATAACTTCTTTCTTCTGGTTCTTATGGTAGGTTTTCTTTCTACCTTTGTAAATATTTTAAATAATTTTTTATTGTGCATAGTGGTAGTTGCAATAATGTGCAAGCTTTGTGCTTGTTCCTAGTTTTGGTGTTTTAGTTGGTTTGCTTTGCCCTACTCCCCTCCACCCTCTCTACAATAGCTCTTGGTCTTCTTTTCTTTCTGACTCTATTTTTCCAATGGTTAAGGCACTCATCTTTGGCTAGAGATTGCTGGAGTTCTTTGTTTTTGTAGTAAAAAATAGTCCCACAATCAGAGCCCTTGTTAGCAACTTCATGGACATAGTTTTTCAAACTTTTAATTTGAGTTTTAAAACCACTTTTAACCTTAGTTCAGAGTGGTTTAGAAGTTCAAAATGGTTCAAAAGACCCATCCTGTAGGTTCAATACAAGAAAAGTTTAGACTCTAGGTTTGAAATGCAGATTTGATAATTTAGAAAAGTTTGAAGTCCAGCCTCAGTCCATGATTGAGGGTCAATGCAGAAGTTTAGAGGTCATAATTTGGGGAGGCACCCTAGTCAAAGAACAAAAGAGCATCATGATGAATCTTCAAGGTTCCTTAATTCAGAAGTTCAACGTTAAAATTCAAAGATTTAGCTCAACCCAAAGATGGCACTCTCTTCACATTTTTGAGTCAAATTGATCTGATCCCAAATGTATGCTCTTTGGTAAAACATGCATAAGACTTGGTGCTTAGAGTCACATATTGGCATTTTGGATGTTAACATAAAGAGATCATGTTCCATGCAAGCTCAGAATCAGTGACAACATTCCCTATGCTTCATCAACACTTTTGCAATTCAACAGAGAGAGTGGTACTCATGAAATAAAAACACTAAATATTGCATATCAATATGAAGATAGACAAATATGTCCTACCCTTTTAAAAATTCTACACTATGGTAATGGTGACAAGACAAAGAGGTCAGGTTTCATCAAATTTAGACCATGGAGATATGAATAATATTGCCAAGTAACTATTTTGTGGAACATCAATTCAGTTACACACATCTATGTAACAAAACACCATATTAATCCACCATGATGTTGGACCTGAATGTATATATGTACCTAAGTTCTTTGGAGCATTGCATCTCAAAATATGCCTATCAAGCTTTTCTTCACAAAGTAAGCTAGTGATTTGAATCTGTATACAATGGAAAAATATGGCCTATTTGAAAAATCCTTTTGCACTAAGTAAGTAGAAATGATGATGAGTTAGATTACTCATGGAGATCAAGTGAACATTTGATATGTATTTCAAGTTTTAAAATGAGACTATATCATGCCTATAGGTGTACCATAAAGAATAGTTGCAAGGTAGAGGAAGGTTCAACATCTTTTTGAGTCACATAGTTTGATGTATTAGAACTCTTTTGGGTGATGGCACCACATGATCTACCCATTGATCCATTACATTCTCTAGCTTAAACTTTATTTGCCTACAAATGTTAAAAACACATAGCTACATAAGGTTAGATTCAAATATGAAAAAGGTATGTCCCAAATGCCAAGCATACATATTGCCAGCACAATTGTAATAGAATTTATGTTTGCCTATTTATTTTTCTTCGAGTATAATGTTGCTACAAGGATGGCATAACAGAGGTAGTATAATATGAAGAATCCTCCATCATATGCAATGCTACCACAATCTCCCATGCATACCAGAAGTCTTGCAACTCTAAAGTGCAAAGATATTGTGAGTGTTTGATAAAACACAACATCATTGTCATGAGCCAAGATAGAAGCTATCGAAATTAATTGGAGGAGCACGGATGCAATTTAATTTTACATGAAAATGTTTCAAATCAACTCGATGATGGCCATTCAGGCTTGATTGTGAATTTTTTGATAAAGTGAATGAATACTTGGCAAAGACTAAGGAGCTAACTTAAGTAGGAGAAACAACACTTTGGTAATCTAACAAAGTTGTGAATGATGGAGACATTTTGAGAAAGAAGATTCAAATTGAAGCCACATGGTAATGGTTTGATAAAACTAATGATTCATTGTATGGAGTATCTAAATTATCCTTGGTAGATGCAATATAATTTATGTTAAAATGATCCCCAATTTTTTGGTAAAGCATTTACAAAGTTATAATGATAGATGCCGACAATAACTGGATATATGAGATGCGGATGTGTATGTGTGAAGGGTGAAAATATCATGTTCTGTGTGATAGAAGAATGCAAATGACTAGAAGAAATCATGAAAACTATAGCAATTAGAGGTGGAATCAATTGCAATTGGGTGTTTTAGATGAAGATGACAATGCCAGAATATGGGTTCTTTGATTTTCAAATAGCCAATAAATATGTCTATAAAGAATCAATGCATTTCATCACTCATTCATGTATTGAAAACTTCAGAAGTTATCTAATCAATCACCTACATCAAAGTGCATCTTATCTTGTGAAGAGGTGGATGATTTGAGGAAAAGATGTTTGGTAATGAGGGAAAATTGAATATTAAAAAGAATGTGGGTTTAAAAGTAAAACCCATAACCCGAATGTTTGGCACCTCTTAGTCTTAGATATTGCATAATAATGATCTCAGTTATCAGTTTTCCTATAGTCATGTTAAGTAGGATGGTGCAAAAAATACATGGAATCATTTGACAAATATGAATAGGTGGAACACTACATGATATCATGAAGGATATACGCTCAACACTTGGTGGGAAATTATATAACACCAGTACTCTCGCAAGTTGAAGAAGGTATAGTGGTAGGGCATTGGCATTCAAGTTTTGATCCACATGGCTTTGGGTGAGTAAAAGGGACCCCTCATTTATATACATATCCACATGCATTAGATGGACTATAAGTAATATGTTTTGATACTATACAAAAATTCAAATGTAGTCATAAGCCAACAATTATGCCGAACTTGTATCACAATTCCAAGTAGGTAATCAAAGGACACGAGAGCATCCCAAATGCAACAGTTGAGCCTCAAGAAAGCATCAAGCTTATTTCATGCTCGATTAAACATTATTACAATGTTCTAAGCAAGTTGAAATTTATTAGTCAAGTTTAATTTACATATAGAGCCCATCTAATAAAGGAGACATAAAGTCATAATATAATCAAATAATTCTAATGGCTTAAAGAGATAAAGATAGGGGCAAATAATTTGAAGAATTAGTTTTGAAACTGAAGAGAAACTAACCAAAAGAAGATAAATAGGCAGCAATGAGAAGGGCTAGGGGTGCCATTCCTTTTCTTCTTTTGGACTGAAGACTATGTATTCCAGGAGGGCAGGAGATTTTCTAAAATTATTTCATTCTCTTGAGAGATCATGAGAGGTAGAGCATGGGCTAATTTTCTTTTCCTGAACTGTGTGTCTGAGACAAAGATAAAGAATTGATGATTGATGTAATATTGTCAAAGGAATATATGGTTTTCATTAAATAGTGGTTTAGTTGTAATGTGTAAAAGATTCTCTGTGGTCTTTTATAGTCATGGAAGGGAGGTTGGAGATTAATCACATTAAAAATTTGATTATAATGTGTTTTTCCTTCCACTAATCATGACCTTTATGTCATTTTCAGTTTTCTCTAAACATTACATTCTGATATCACTATTTCCCTGTTACACTATCATTTCGAAACATCTTTTAAAGCTATAATTTTAGTTCTCTCAAGAGGATGAAAGAAATGTTTCCATTTTCATTATGTACTACAACGTTGAACAAATGAGCCTTGCATCATCTGCTACTCTTTTTTTTTCTTTCTTTTTAGTTATTAGGTTTTTTCATCTACGTTGTACTTATGGATAGATGCTTGATATCCTTCTATGCTTTCTAGTTAAAAGAATCCATAATTAATTCATTTTATATCTTACACGAGGAGCTGTACAATAAAAATCAAAGGAAGGTTATCAATCCAATGATAACTTGTTGAACTGTTGGTGCCGATTAGTCTTTTCACTTGGGCATTCAAGGTTAAATTTGTATGCATTTTCTTGGAAGAAAATATCTTCGCTAATAGATTTTTGACAACTCTACTAGGGATTTTGAAGCAAAGATTTAAGTGCCTAACATTTTTTTCCTCATTTTTATGATTATCTCCATGTGTAGGAGATTGGTGGCTCTATATGAAGAACATGTCAGATATAGAAGTCATGAGAAGACCAAGGCCAGACCCTTCTCTCTTGGAACTTTGTCAAATTGAAGATAAAGTGTTATGTGACTTTGTGGATAGATTTAGAGGGTGTATTTCCAAGAGTATCTAGAAAAATATAAGCTTTGAAAATGATGCAAGATCTTGGCTACTTTGGAAAGGCCTCTGCAATTGAAGGACTTGCAAGAACTTAAAGGGAAGGTAACCTAGTTGAAGAAGCATTTGGAGGTAGATGATGATGAACCTTCAATTATCTCGGTCTCACCCATGTATCTCAATCTTCTTGTCATGAATGACCAAGAGGTACAGCCAGAGTTACTCCAACCTCACATTGATCCAGTTTCAATGGAGGAGAATATATGTGCCAAAATGGAGAAAGGGTAAGCAATAATGGTAAAATCTTGTCTCAAGATCTACTTTCACCTCATATAGAAATTTTTATAGTAGAGGATCATGGTGATCATCCTTTTCTTGAAGATTCTATTGAAATGATTTCTAGTGATGCTTTGTTTGAAAATGAATCTTTAAATGCCATGGGAGATTGTGAGAGCATTGGCTCTTTGAATATGAATGCTGAAAAAGATCCTATTCTTGAATCTTTCCATTCTGAAGATATTGCAGCAACAAATCTTATAGGTAATGCTGATTTTAATGGAGGTGCATCTAAATCTTTTTTGCCACATCTTGAAACTTTCAGTTTTGAGAAAATTGATAGTCATTACAGTTTAGAAGTTCCTATTGGTGAGAAAGTAGAAAGAGTGCCTCCGAAATTTCAAACTTTCAGCTTTGATATTAATCATCTTTCTTTGAAAAGTTTTCTTGATGAAAGGATTCAGAATAATATGCAGCATGAAAATGAACTTCCCACTTTCATGAAAAATAGAGATGATTCCTCATGCTTGAAAAATACTAATCAGCCCATGCAAATATTTGTTCAGTTTGATGATGAAATATGTAATTCTGATGAGGTAATAGTTTATGAAGAAAAGCTTCTTTCTCATGACAAAGATGCTCAAATTAATACTCAGTTTGTAAACTATCTAGCTGAAGCTCAGAGAGGGACATCACTTGATCAAGGAGAAAAAATAATTGGTGAATTCTTATTATCTCTTCAGCCAAATGATCTCTCTCAAACCAACTCTTTTGATGGTGATTCAATTCTTCATAGAGATGGGGCAAAGATGCTTCCAGATGAAGACATTCCCATTGAATTTCTTATTGAGACAAAGAAATATGAAGTTGACTTTCAATCTAGTTGTGACTCAGTTGATATTTGGAGAATGATGAAGAAAATAAAATCATAGACAAGTTCCTATTATCACTCAAACAAAATCATCTCTTTGATGATAAATTAGGTATCCATTCAAATCATATTGAGAATGAAGAAATTATTGATAATTTTTCTTTTCATTCATATATGCATGGTTTTACTAAATTGGATTGTGGGAGAAATGCTGAAACATGTAATGGTATTTTGGAAAGAGGACAAGATGGAATTTGTGTCATGTTTGATGACCATTTGGTTCTTGAGAGAGATGAATAAAATAGATACTCAAAGGTTGATCCCATGTTGTATGAGGCATCATTATGGTTCCAAGCTAACTATGGCCATGTGCAGGAATGGAACCTTCATGATGGCATTTCGGGGCATTGTGCATCATTCCTTGGTGAGATTTCTACATTTTATGCTTTTTTGCTTGAAGTGGAATCTAACCCTATGAATGTGAAAGATCAACTCTCACATGAATAAGAATACTATGATGAGTTATGGTTGTTTGGAAAAGAGTGTTGGATCAGCATATGTATGTACACTATCAGTTTCAAGTTTAGCATTGAAAGAGTCATCAGCAAGCAATGGTTTGGAGTTGTTCCATTGAGGTATCATTTGCTGATTTGGAAAGGCTCCTATTTCTCCCAACCAGTAAATGGATTCACATAACTTCTTCTTTGTTCTATTTCTTATTGTAGGTTCTCTTCCTACCTTTGTAAATATTGTAAATAAGTTTAAGTTGTGTGTAGTGGTAGTTGGAATAATGTGCAAGCTTTGTGCTTGCTACTAGTTTTGGTTTTTTAGTTGGTTTACTTTGCCCTACTCCCCTCCGCCCTCTCTACAAGCAGCTCTTGGTCTTCTTTTCTTGGTGACTCTATTTTCCCAATGGTTAAGGCACTCATCTTTCACCAAAGATTGTTGGAGTTCTCTATTTTTGCAGTAAAAAATAGTCCCATAATCAGAGCCCTTGTTAGTAACTACATGGACACAATTTTTCAAATCTTTAATTTGAGTTTTTGAACCACTTTGAACTAAGGTTCAAAGTAGTTCAAAATGGTGTAGAAGTTCAAAATGGTTCAAAAGACCCATCCTACAGGTTCAATACAAGAAAAGTTCAGACTCTAGGTTCAAAATGCAGATCTAATAATTCAAAAAAGTTTGAAGTCTAGCATTAGTCCATGATTTAGGGTTAGTGCAAAAGTTCAAAGGTGATAATTTGGGGAGGCATCCTAGTCAAAGAACAAAATACAATCGTGGTGAATCTTCAAGGTTCCTTAATTCAGAAGTTTGGTGCTCAAATTCAAAGATTTAGCTCAACCCAAAGTTGGTGCTCTCTTCACATTTTCAAGTCAGATTGATTAGATCCCAAATGTATCCTCTTTGGTAAAATATGCATAAGACTTGGTGCTTAGAGTCACATATTGGCATTCTAGATGTTAAGATAAAGAGATCATGTTCTGTGCAACCTCAGAATCAATGACAACATTCCCTATGCTTCATCAACATTTTTGTAGTTCAATAGAGAGAGTGGTGCCCATGAAATAAACACACTAAAAATTGCATATCAATATGAAGATAAACAAATCTTTCCTACCCTTTTAAAAATTCTACACTATGGTAATAGTGAGGAGACAAAGAGGTCAGGTTTCATCAAATTTAGACCATGGAGATATGAATAATATTGCCAAGTAACTATTTGGTGGAATGTTAATTTAGTTACACACATCTATGTGACCAAACACCATGTTAATCCACCATGATGCTAGACCCGAATGTATATATGCACCTAAGTTCTTTGGAGCATCGCATCTCAAAATATGCCTATTGAGTTTTTCTTCACAAAGTGAGCCAATAATTTGAATCCGTATACAATGGAATAATATTGACTATTTGAAAAATCCTTCTACACTGAGTCATTAGCCATGATGATGAGTTAGATTACTCATGGAGATCATGTAAAGATTTGATATGTATTTCAAGTTTCAAAATGAGACTATATCATGGCTATAGGTGTATCATAAAGAATAGTTGCAAAGTGGAGGAAGGTTCAACATCTTTTTGGTCACATAGTTTGATGTATTAGAACTCTTTTGGGCAAGGGCACAACACGATCTACCCATTGAGCCATTATATTTTCCGGCTTAAATTCTATTAGCCTACAAATGTAAAAAACACATAGCTACATAAGGTTAGGTTCAAATATAAAAATTGTATGTCCCAAATGCCAAGCATACATATTGCAAGTGCAATTATACTGGAGTTTATGTTTACCTATTTATTTTTCTTCAAGTATAATGTTTCTACAAGGATGGCACAACAAAAGTAATATAATCTAAAGAATCCTCCATGATACGTAGTGCTTCCATAGTCTTCCATGCATACCAAAAGTCTTGCAATTTTGAAGTGCAAAGATACTATGGGTGCTTGATGAAACATGATATCATTTTTGTGAGCCAAGATAGAAGCTACCAAAATTGATTGGAGAAGCATAGGTGCAATTTAATTTCAAATGAAAATGTTTCAAATCAACCCGATGATGGCCATTCAGGCTTGGTAATGAATTTCTTGATAAAGTGAATGAATACTTAGTGAAGACTAAGGAGCTAACTCAAGGAGGAGAGACAATACTTTGGTCATCTAACAAAGTTGTGAATGATGGAAACATTTTGAGAAAGAAGATTCAAATTGAAGCCACATGGTAATGCTTTGGTAAAACTAATGATTCGTTATATGGAGTATCTAAATTATCCTTGGTAAGTGTAATATAAGTTATGTTGAAGTGATCCCCAATTTTTTGGTAAAGCATTCACAAAGTTATAACAATAGATGCCAACAATAATTGGATATATGGAGTGTAGATGTGTATGCATGAAGGGTGAAAATATCATGTTCTGTGTCATAGAAGAATCCAAATGACTGGAAGAAATCATGGAAACTATAGGTATTAGAGGTGGAATCAATTGCAGTTAGGTGTTGTCGATGAAGATGAAAGTGCGAGAATATGGGTTCTTTGATTTTCAAACAACTAATTGATACATCTATAAAGAATCAATTCATTTCATTGCTCATTCATGTATTGAAAACTTCAGAAGTATTTGATCAATCACCTGCATCAAAGTGCATCTTGTCTAGTGAAGGGGTGGCTGATTTGAGGAAAAGATGTTCGCTAGTGAGGGAAAACTAAATATTAAAAAGAATGAAAGTTTAAAAGGAAAGCCCATAACCTAAATGTTTTGCACCTCTCAGTATTATAAATTGCATAATAATGATCTCACTTATCATTTTTCCTGCGGTAAGTAGGATGGTGCAACAAATACATGGAATCATTTGACAAATATGAATAGGTGGAACACCACATGATATCATGAAGGATATACGCTCAACACTTAGTGAAAAATTATATAGCCCTAGTACTCCTACAAGTTGAAGAAGGTATAGTGTTGGGGCCTTGGCATTCAAGTTTTGATCCACATGGCTTCAAGTGAGTAAAAGGGACCCCTCATTTATATAAGTATCCACATGCATTGGATATAGTGTAAGTAATATGTTTTTTTCCTATACAAAAATTTGAATGCAATCATAAGCCAATGGTTATGCCGAACCTATATCACAATTCCAAGTAACATTGAGTAATCAAAGGACATGGGGGCATCCCAAATGCAATAGTTGAGCCTCAAGAAAACACCAGGCTTATTTCATACCCAATTAGACATTGTTACAAGGTTCTAAGAAAGTTGGCATCTGTTAGTCAAGTTAAAGGAGATGTAAAGTCATAATATAATCAAATCATTCTAATGGCTCAGAGAGATAAAGATAGGGGAAAGTAATTTCAAAAATTAGTGTTGAAATTGAAGAGAAGCTAATCAAAATAAGACAAATAGGCAGCAATGAGAAGGGCCAGGGGTTCTATTCTTTTTATACTTCTAGACTACAAACTGTGTGCTCTAGGAGGGAAGGAGATTTTCTAAAATTATTTAATTCTCTTGAGGGATCATGAGAGGCAAAGCATGGGCTAATTTTCTTTTTTTGTACTATGTGTTTGAGACAGAGATAAAATTTTGATGATTGATATAATATTGTGAAAGGAGATTTTGTTTTTCTTTAAATACTGGTTTAGTTATGATGTGTAAAAGAGTCTTTGTGGTCTTTTACATTCAGGGAAGGGAGGCTAGAGGTTAATTGCATCAAAACTTTGATTATAATTTATTTTTCCTTCCACTGATCATGACCTTTACGTCATTTTCAATTTTCTGTAAAAATTACATTCTAATATCACTGTTTCCTTGTTACACTATCACTTTGAAGAATCTTTTAAAGATCTGATTTTAATTCTCTTAGGAGGATGGAAGACATGTTTTCATTTTCATTATGTACTATAGCATTTAGCAAATGAACCTTGCGTCATCTTCTACTCTTTGTTTTTCTTTATTTTCAGTTATTAGGTTTCTACATCTATGTTGTACTTATGTATAGATGCTTGATATCCTTTTGTGCTTTCTAGTTAAAAGAATCCATAATTAATTAATTGTATATCTTACACAGGGAGTTGTACCCAATAAAATTCAGAGGAAGGTTATAAATCCAATGATAACTTGTCCAACTATTAGTGTCGATTAGTCTTTTCACTTGGGCACTCAAGGTTAGATTTGCATGCATTTTCTTGGAAGATAATCTATTCACTTAAGATAATCTATTCACTTACAATATGTTGAGCTTTCCTTTGTTTCATTTTCTTTATTTTTATCATATCTCTTTGAGTAAATTGATGATGCCTCTTTTGACTAGAGAAGTGAGGACTGGGGGCATGATCTTTTTCTTTTCTTTCTATTTATGGTTTAGTTTCAAATAACCTAAAGCATCCACATAAAAGGGGTGTCCACTATAAGAGCCTCCATCTTGTATTGGATGGTTGTGTGTATCTTGACTCCTTTTATATAGATAAATCAGTGAGCTTGGTTCTTCTCCTTGCTTGTTGGAGTGAACTCTTCATGCTATAGTAAATACTGATACTCATACTACTAAGTGAACATATAGGTCACTATGAGTATATCTAGTAGACTTTTGTCTCAGCTTACAAATGTAAGGATCATTGCAAGTAGAATACTTACTATTTACTTACCATAAGAAGGATCTCTTATGTTCCTAGTGTGTTTGTATGCAAGAAAAATTCTGGTCATCCTAGCATTTATGCTCTGATGTTTATGTTAACTTGCTACATTAAAAGGGACAAATGTTCTGGTCATTTTGGCTTCTTATGACTCGAATGCTTACATTTAATCCTGATAAAACTAGAACATATGTCCTATTAATATTTCTATGATTGCAATGTTATTGGGAATTGTACGATATATGATATTTCACTACATGCTCAATGATGATAATTTTCAAAGCTTGGTAACTAGACCTAAGGTTGAATTTAGCCTAAGGTTTCATCTAGCATAGGGTTGAATTGCATAAGCATATGGTTCAATTGTAGATCTACTTGCATCCTTTGTGATGAGGGATTTTTGGCTTCTTCAAAGTATCATGCTTCTCTAAGGTTGCACAAGTATTCGATTCTTTGGTTTTTCCTCTCGATCTTCATAGAATACCTATCATTATCAACAAATAGAACACCACATCAGATGTTAGTTCATTTACAATTTTGCACTTCATACATACTATCATGATTCATCTCATCTATACTACATTCATACATCATATCAAATTCGCATTCATACATCACATCATATTTGCATTCATAATCATAGCATAAAACATCTCATGTACAACAAGCTATAAAGATAGAAAGATGACATGTGAAAATGATATTTGAATCAAAATCTCATATATATATCAAGTTGGAAGTGTGTACTAGGGAAAACATGAATGCTACTCGAGTGTTATCAATCAGAAAAATGATACAAAATGGTGTTGCAACTCCAATCGATACATAGCCAGATCAAAACCAAAGCAAAATGAGACTAACTCTCTCCTTCCCCCTCACCTCTCATGAGTGGTAGAGGTGGAGGAGGAGGAGGCATGTCTGGTCTTGTTGTAGGCTATGCTCCCCCTAACTCTTTGGAATACTAAGAAAATTGAGGCACTTGCTCAGCCTCATCTGGCACTCCTAATGTGTATGCTACAAAATACTAGGATACCCTAGCTAACTATAATTGGATTTCATCCTACTACTACTCCAATATTTGAACCTCTCACTCTAGTTGCTCTCACAACTCATTGGTCTTGCACTCTCAGTCTATGATCTGGGAGTCTTTCACTACCAACTATATTTGCAGCTCTCCCAGCTATCACTATGTGGTTCATATATGCTCTCTAGCTCTCCTCAAAGCCTCTTGAGTCTATACTAGGAAATCTCTACCTTGGGCCCCTATAGCAGGCTAATCCTACATCTCCTTGTCACCAAACCCCTGCTTAGTTGGGTGCTTAGTTAGTCACTACTCCACTATGTAAGGCCTTTTTACATCTCCTCTAATGGCTCCTAAGGAACCCATCTTGCCTTGAAGTCACCTCTAACCTAATCCACTCCCACTAGCACTTGGGTCTACTCTCATTTTCCAAGTTAGAATCTACACCTAGCATGTCCTATGTCTAACACCATCCTATTGGAGTTGCTATGGTGGTGCCTATAGTTCTTGCACTAACTAAATAGGTATAACAATTCCTCATTGGATCAATAAACCATGGAAAGGGATGACTCACAAATTTTGCCTAATATGTAGGATTCATCCCTCCATCCACCACTACTGGTAGGTAATCCCACTGTGTTGCAACTAAATTGCCCACATCAATTATTAAATTTTTTGGGTTTGATCTTAATGACCATCCTCCCTCTAGATCTGTCACTAGTCATGCATAGGAACAATACTCCTAAAAAATTTGATATGGCCATCCATACTATCACGACATCTATGTAAGAGGAAATCTCTCCATAATCTATAAAGATTGACCTATCAGTGGTTAAGAGGAAAACATATATCCCAGCTCCAAAGTGCATCATCCAAATCCTCTATCTCTCTCTAGGGCTATCGTACAACCACTATCAAGTCATCCAGATGGCCTCTCCACTATGTAGTCTTCCCCATACATGTTTGGGTTAGCTAGCCTCTATATCTACAAATGTAAGGCTCCATGAGCTACCTCACACGTATAAAAATGGGTCTACTAACTAGAAAGTTCTCCCATGCCCATATTTGAAGAACATAGACCCAGAAAAACATGCTCTTTCTCTCATGATAAACTATCTCATGCATCTCATGAAACATGTGGGCAAGCATGCACTAGCCCCACCCATATCTCTCTAAGGTCTCTAACATCATCTGCATCATCTGACCCCATTTGCAATCTAATCCATGCTACCCTCTATCCAAGATCAAGAAAAAATTGATAAATATAAGCAATACTGAGGGTAATTTGTGAGTGGGACCATAGGTATGCACTAGCTCATCCCATGTGATGGCTCTGCCCATGATAAGGTCCTCTTGAAAAATGGCCCTTAGTGCCTTTGTACTTATTTGTGGAACTGTATCATACATAACTCATGGCCCATTGAATGGGATCCATAGTATCTTGTAGATATCCTTTGGAGTGATCATTATCTCTCCCTAGGGTAGGTGTAAGGTGTTCATCTCTAAATGGAAACACTCTGCCAATGTGGTCAAAAGGTCATTATTCACCAACACTGGTGGAATTCGGCAAAGATAAGATAGTCCCAATCTATCCATATGTGCCATGTCAACATCATCAAGCCGATGCAATAGAGCCATGACTTTCCACTTGGAAAGGGCTCCCTATGCATCTTACCACTCATACAACCAGTACAAGCAATTTTAGAAGGAATAATGTGAGGCAAGCCATCAACCATATCGCTTTTTTGCATTAAAGTAATATAATCCAAATTTAAATGGCCAAGTCTTTCATGCCATATATTGAAATCAATGGAAGTATGTAAATAATATCGTGAACTAGAAAATTCATGGAATTTAAATAAATTTTCATTATCCATTTTAGCATGAACAATCACTTGTTTAGTTTGAGGATCTATGACATAACATGTATCTTTATAGAATTCAACTTTATAGTCCTGACATAACTATGAAATAGAAAGAAAATTAGCTTTCAGATTAGGTACATACAATACATCATGCAATTTATCATTAGGAATTGTTACATCACCTAAACCTTCAACTTTACAAGTTTGATTATTAGCTAACTGAATAGGAATGTTAGCAATATTAGGTTGCAGAGAATCAAAAATTTCTTTATGAGAAGTTACATGTTATGATGCACCATTGTCAACAATCCACTCTAAAGGTCTACAAAGATTAAAGCTACAAGTAAAAGCATGACGAGAAGTGGAACCATTAGAGTTACCTTTTTATGATTTGATTTTTGATTATGGGTACTGTTGTTTATAGGTTTTTTATCATTTTTCTTTTTAAAACTGTTATTGACAACACATCCATCTTTGCCACAATAAGAACAATGAGGTTTGGAATTTGAATGTTTTCTTTGATTATTATTATTGCGATTGTTATTATGATGATTGTTATAGTTATTGTTATTATTAGTATATTTGGTGTGAGATTTATTATTGAAATTATTAGAAGTATTAGTATAGTGTTTGTTATTATGATTATTATTATTATTAACTTAGCTTCTTCTTGTCTTAATAAAGTTTGAAAAATAACATAAGTTAACTGAGTAGTTAAAGTAGGAATAGAAAGCTATGCATGAACATTAGTTATAAACTGTTGAAACTGTCTAGGAAGACACTTTTTAAGAATAAGATGAATTAAATGAATGCCATCTAACTGAACACCTAAAGCAATAATTTGGCTTTTAATAGAATCAAATTTTAATAGAAATCCATCCGCAGTCTTAAAATCTGTATACCTAAGATCTTCAAGTTGATCCTGCAACTGTATTTTGTGGTATTCATATCCACTGTCATACTTGGTTTGCAAGATTGACCAGGCATCATGAGCTTTAGAACAGTGAGCAATTAATACATATAAATCTGGAATAATGGAAATACCAATTAATCCTAAAGATTCTTCATTTTTAAGTTTCCAAGTATCTTTTTCATCTTGAGTACCTGCTAAACTAGGTTCAAGAGAAGGATCAGTGGCTATCTCGTAGAGGTGTTTAAAATGAAAAATGAATGAAATATGGGTTTTCTAGGAATGATAATTAGAATGATTAAGTTTTATTTCAGGAATTAAGGTTGACATCTTTATGAAAAAAAAATGTCCCCCCTAATAGAAATATGACTGAAAAAAAATTAACTGGAAAAAAAACTTGCAAAAGAAACTATGATTAAGATTCTAAAGAAAAATAATAATACAGCCCTGCAAAAAGATGTTAGAAAAATGATTAATTTGAGAAAAAAAATAGATGCGTTATATAATGATTAAAAAGTGAATTGCTTAAAAAAAAGGTATCTAATGAGTTATAATAATGATTAGATCAAATGATAGACAGATGAGTCCAATACACTATATTTAGGATTCCTAATGGAGTAAAATAAAAAATAACTTATAGGCTTTCAAATAACACGCTAATAATTAAAACCTAAAAAAATTCTATCAGAAATATTTTTTTTTTAAAAAAAACTTAACAAGATTGAATAGATCTTAGGAGTTAACTAGGTTTTAACCACCCTAAAAACACATTAAAAAACAAAAAAAAATTGATAAAGAAATAAAACTACAATAATTATAAAAAATGTACCAAACACTATAAGAAAAGACTATAAAAAAAATGTAATAGCTATACAAAGCTATCAAACAGCTCTAAAAATCTAATAAAAGAATGCAAATCTCAGAGGAGAATGAGCCAACAGCAAAAGAATGAGAAAAAAAAAAGTATTAGAATAATGTAAAACTCTAATACTAAAAATTACTTAAGCTAAAAAAACGTATATGGGGCAAATGATGGTGGAAGTAAAAAAAATGGATGGAGCCAAAGTGGTAAGAGAGGTGCTCGGAGAATCGACAGTTTTGAGATTTGCTAGATTCAAACCTCGTGTGGGATGCAGATAACCTAGAAGGCTTTGAAGATTGGTTCTTAGATTTTAATGAGAATTTGTTGTCTAGTTCTTTGCTGGGGTTTCTCGAATCTCTGCAAAGCCTGACATTTGTGGACTTTGCCGACAACAATCTAAAAATTCCTGAAACCCTAGGGAATTTGTCAAATGCTTTGACATTTTCTCTAGCGCAGAATAATCTGACAGGAAAAATTCCATCTTCTCTTGCTCGATTACGTTCCTTGAGAAATCTGTCTCTGAATCGCTCTACAACAATTGCAAGGAGATAGAGCAGAAACAGGGTAAAACTGAAAGCACAGATGGCAAAAAGAATAAAGTTGAACAAATGAAAACAAAAAAATTGAACCCCCTGATCTTGCCACAAATTGAGATTTAAAAAGGAACTTGGGTAGAAGCACAACTTTGACATATGGCAAGAAAGAAAAATGAAGCAAGGTTTCTAAAAAAAAGCCAAGAAAAGATCTTAAGTGATCTTGAAAAACTCAAAAGGTAAGATTCAAAAAATGGAAAGATCAAGATACTAAGTAAAATCTCATAGATTTTTTTAAAGATTTAAATTTTTAAAATAGATAATTTAATATAAAGATTAAAATATATTTAAAATACCAAAAAAAAATAGAAAATGTATTAGTTTTTTAAAAAAGAATATGAGTAGGAAATATATTAAATTTCTAAATTTTTTTAAAACTAATCTATTGAATGACCTAAAAATTTTAAAAACACATTTAAATAATGATTTCCTTCAATAATATGAAAGAGAAATAATAAGAGAAATATATATATATATATATATATATATATATATATATTATTTTTTTTTAAAATGCACAATTTATAATAAATGAGTGTTATGAATAAATGCTTCTTGTTTCAGTGGCACGCCTTCCAAAACAAGAAAAAAAATTTGAAATTTTTGAACATAAAACCCTTTGGCAGCAAGCCTTCCAAAGAGGGTTAGTAAACAATAATAAAAAATGATTCAATAAAAAACCTGCACACAAAAGATGTTAGAATGAGCAAAAAACACAACACAAACTTCTTCTCTCAATAACATCTCCAAATAAGGTGTGCTCCAATGAACGGCAACCTTCAACAGAAAAACTTAAAACAAGGATTAGTAACCAAGCTCTAATACCATGTAAGAAACGATAAGATTGAGCAAGGAATGAGAAACAATCCAAGTAAGCTAAGTGTGAAACAATGTTACCATGAGATAAGCAAAATCCAAGAGCATACACCAAGATAGTTCAACAATGGAGACAAAGATTTATAAGGGGAAAGCAAAGAAAACCCCTTGTGAGTATTATGAATGAAGGCAAATGCCTAGAGAAGAGAGAGAGTGTGTGTTGGAGCAAAATAGCTCAATACAATAACATCAAAATGATGTATAAAGAAGAAAGAAGGAGGAGCATCTCTTTTAAAGAGATGAGAAAGGAGTTTCATGTGTTCGCATGTGTAACTCCCATTTCTATGAATGCCACATTCATAATAGGTGTGTGCAAAGTGTCACAATCCTCTTAAGGAGGATGAACTAAATTCCTTAATAAAGGAATTATAAAAAATGAGTTGTCCTCTCATGTGGAATAAAGGACAAATAATGGCATGTCCTCCACATGTGTACAATAGGAAAAACTACATTAGGGATCCTTGGAATATCCCAATTAAATACATCCAAGGGAAGATTAATGTTTCTAACACACATCTTATAAATTTTTTTGTTAGAGCTCAATAGATAGGTATCAGGATAGTCTAAACCTTTACTCATGAGCATCAAGCCTCATTCTAGGGATGATTCTATGACTCATGATTAGATCTTATTATCTTTTATGGACCAGTATTCAGGTATTCTATATGGGGTCTAGCCAGTTAAGCTCTATTTTGGAGATAATTCTAAAATTATTGCTAAGGATTAAGCTTCATTCTAGAGATAATTCTAACTCTTGTTGAGAGTTGAGCCTCATTTTGGGTACAATTCTAAGCTCTTTCTTTCAATCACTATTTAATGGATAGGTATTAGGATAGTCTAAATCTCAACTCCTAAGAATTGAATCTTGTTCTGGGAACAATTCTATGAAATTTGACAATCTTTGTTCTATCAATCTTGGTATCTAAGTGTTCTATCTGGATCCCCTAAGGTTAAGCTTCATTATGGAGATAACCTTTAAAATATTATAAATCTCAATATCTTGGTTTTCTATCTAGATCCCTTAAAGTTAATCTTCATTCTAGAAATAACCTTTCAAAGCTTATTAATCTTGGTATCTAAGTGTTGTATCTAGATCCCCTAAGGTTAAGCTTCATTCTAGAGATAGCCTTAAAAAAGCTCATCAATTGGTCTTTGTGTGATCAATCTCAGAACCAATCTCATTTCTTGATCTATGATTCATACTTCTAATTTATTTGAATTGAATGTATTGCTTGTACATTCATTCAAAGAGGGGCAAATGTAATACCCCAAAATTGGTATATTTCCATGATAACCAATTTGGGCCTATCCAATCAATCCTAAGTCCTATTTTACTAGGCAATTCTGATTCTAACACTTGCTACTTGACCCAAGTTTCAAATCTAGAAAAACCCTAATCTACATTGATCACACTCCTTATTTAATTCCTAAGTATTGACCAGAATTAGCTACATTAAACCTATTGATTAAATTTAATTTAATTATAAGAGTTTATATTTTTATTAAATTAAATTACTTCTTTAGCTAATGTACAAAGGAATTAAACATATTTAATTTAATTAATGTTTATGCATTTATGAGGCCATATCTCATTTTATTAAATTAAATAATCTCCTTAAATCTTCTCTTTAGTTTCAAAATGGAAACTCTAAATGATCTATCTCTCAAATTGGAATTAATTTAGTTAACTTGTTCTCACACTCATGTAAAACTCAGTTAAGTCTTCATTACACTCAGATCTAGAATAGTTAACTTCACCTGCATAAGGAAGTTTCCATCTCAACTAAAATCTCACCTTCAATCTCAATCATCCATCTAGATTGATCTTGACCGTCAACTGATTTTTGAACTCTATATAAGAGGCTCTCAATTCCTCATTACAAAGGTTGAAAATTTATTACATCAAACTATTCTTATTTTTCTCATATAGCTTTCATATCTTTTGGTATTATAATATCATCTAAATTAATATAATGTATCAATATAGATTAAATGCTCTTTGTTATTCTTAGATTAACACTTGAATTTCATTTAGAGTAATTTTCATTCTCATATAGCTGCATAAATCCTTCGTACTAGGGGTCTAGTTGCCTACTTCTCATTCTAAGAGAAAATGAAAAGTCTTTCTAGTTAGAATGAAACAACTTCAACTATTGGATTACTCAGATGAACAATTCAATGTTTATTCTGGGCTGATCCCTCAGGTAATGACCATGTTGAAGTGTGTGTGAGTATCTGAGGCTTGCATTTCACATATACACTGATTACTTTACTAAATGGGTAGAATTTATCACACTTTCTATTACCTTGGGCAAGATAGTCTCTCTATTCATTCTAAACCATATCATCTAATAATTTGAATTAATTTCTAAAATTATCACTAACAATAGAGGCTAGTTCAAAAATAAGGACCTTAAATAAATCTGTAAGAGATTCAAGAATAAACAACATTGGTCCTCCATTTACTTTCTGCAAGGAAATGGTCAAGAAGAAGCATCAAATAAGACCATTCTGAAAATCCTACATAGAATAGTTCATAAGAGTGGTAGAGATAGGCATTATAGATAAATTTGGCTTTGTGGGCCTATAGATTGAGTATTCATACTCCTACTAGGGCTACTCCTTTTGCCCTCACATATGGAACTGAAGTAGTGTTACCTTTAGAGGTTGGGATTTCTTTACTTAGAGTTTCTCTCAAAGGTTTATTTATAGATGAAGACTACCATTCCATGAGACTTCAAGATTTAGAACTTCTAGTGGAGAAATGCAAATCATCATTTGACCATATGAGGGTTTATCAAACATGCATGTCCAAAGCATTCAACAAAAAGGTTTTCCCTAGAGAATTCTAGGTGAGAGGTATTTTCCTAAGTAAAAATCCTAAGAATCAACAATGAAGAGATCAAAAGGGAAAATTTGAACCTAATTGGCATGGACCTTACATCATTACATCAACTTTTGGGTCTGGTGCTTATTAATTGTCTACAAAAGAGGGAGAGCAGCTCCATGATTCTATCAATGTCTTGCACTTGAAGAAGTTCTATCCATGATACCCAAGGGCATCCTTTGCATATATTTATTTATCCTCAAAAAATCCAAAAAAATGATATATTCCAAAAATACCAAAAAAATGATATATTCCAAAAATACCAAAAAAATGATATATTTCAAAAAATAAAAAATTAAAATGATATATTGTAAAAATTTCTAAAAATTAGAAAATGTCCTGAAAAATGATCATCTAGTGAAAATCTAGCAATAGGTGCTTTGATGTATCTCCAAAAAAATTATATATATCAAGAATACTAAAATATCCAAAAAAAAAAATTGCAATAAGATCCAAGTGGTGAAAACCTTGAAATAGGTGCTACTTGAGGCCTTTGCACCCCTATTTCTTAGCATGTGTCCGCGACACTTAGCCTTTCTCCATCATTCCTTATTCTTGTTTCTTTGGTTTAGAATTGGTCTTTGTCTTTGTTTAGGGGGTATAAATATGTTAACTTTGGTCTCTTGTATGTGTTAGTCTCTAGGAGACCTCGCAAATGATATTTTTTCAACACCACCCCAAGTGTATTTTCAATACAAACACTGACATTGATTATTTTTTAACACTTATTGGTTTGGCCTTACCCAGTTTTGTTATGTGATCTTACCTACTTGCAAGCATTTGATCCTTATCCTCAAACTCAATATTAGTTAACACATTTAAATTTTTTAACACAAACACTCAATGCTTGAGCTATGTCATGATATTTTCTTTGTGTGCTATCTGTTATCAGTTTTTGTTGAGTGTTCAAGTTCTAATAAGTCTCTCTATTAGGCATAGCTAGGGAAAAAAATATTTTCTTTCTGCTTGTGGGTGTGGTCTTGAAACACTAGAGTGTCTCTTGTTTTCCCCTTGAAACACTTAGGTGATTTTAGGCATCATCCTTGACTATTTTTGCACAACCATTCTTATGGTCATCCCATCATCTATGCCTTGATATGAGAATGGTTTTTCTACATTAAATTGGGTAAGCTAAAATCGAATTCATCTTGACCTATATGTCTTTGATGCTTATGTTAAAATATTTCCAATTTCCAATATGATATAAATCACATTCATATCTTCATAGTTGCATTTGTGACTAGTGATGATTGTGTGATTTTCTGATGTCCATTAATAATGGCCCAATGATGAAAATAAGTTCCTTAACATTCTCTAATGAATGATGAACACAAAATCATATGTTATAGTTCCTCTATTGCAAGTACACCTTTGCATTTTCATGTAGCTTGCATTGTTATACTTCATGTTAATTTGTATTTTTAGGTTGCATCATGAGTTTGAGAGGGCTTTCCTTCATCTTTCTTATAGAATTTTAATCAATTATGGTCATATTTGGTCTTCATTTTGTTATCTTCTTCTGTGATCTCAATCAAAATTTTCTATCTTAAATGGTTGATTGATTTTGAGGCATTCTCTTTCTTGATGAAAATTCTTTTTCTTCTTTCCATTTCTTTCCACCTCTTACAAACTTCTATCTTCCATTTTCTTTCACTCTGCTACTTTTATTCTAATTTAACTTTGGGGCATAACCTTTCATGCTTGATGATCTACCTTGGTTTTGTGATCCTTATATTTTTCATTTTACATCAAGAACCTTATCTTTCGTTTGATTTGATCAAATTTATCAATTTTCTATTTCTCCTCTATTTTATTTTGATTTCAATCATGAGGGAGTAGTACCTAACAAACTCCAATCCTTGTAGAGGGATATCATAGAGTGAATTGAAGTGGCAAGAGGAGATCATGCCATGTAATAAGGTATTCAATAGAGATCTATCAAGCAACAAGTGCTTATAATATAGATCAGATTTGAATTCTCTCTAACAATTGGAATCATCTTGTAAGCTCTTAACCAAGCCTGCTTCAATAGTAAACATATATTATATCCTTTAACAAGGTGCCTCTTAGAAGGTGTGCTAAATATTTTGTTGTAAATGCATTAATTGCATAATTAACTATTTGGTTACTTTTTATTATTATAAGTACATGCAAAGGTTATTTAATTTGACACCTTTATTTATAAAAGTTACTACATGTAAAAGAAAAATTCTAAAGTGATTTATTGAGTGCATTATTGAGAAAAATTGAATAGATCTATTTGTTCCCTAAAAGTTACAATAGGAAAAATAATTTTATTTTCATACATTATGTAAATAAATTTTCTTGAAGAAATGGTAGCTATGGAAAAGAATTTTCGTGTTGTAAGTATCAATGAAAGACCAAATCTAGAAGTTGAAGTCTATCTAGTAGATCAATCTTATGTGATAATGTTGGAGAGGGCTATCCTCACCATCACCAAGGATAAAAATGAATAAGGACATTATTTCCTTCATTCATAACAAGATTGTGATATTGGGAAATCCTTGAATTAAAGATATGTACATGAAGGAATTGTGTGTAGATGGATGGTTGAGAAACTAATATAAGCACCTAGAAGTTCAAGGCCTCACGCAAATTTTGCATATCCCGAAATATTTTTCTGACAAGTGGATTAGATTCATACTGAGAAGAGTACATGATAGAGAACTATGATAAGATATAAAGGAACCTATAAAGGTTACAAGAGAAATTATTAAAAAATTTACAATTTTATCAACATAAGAAAAGGAATTCTCAATGAGAGTTAGCAATATGAATGAGCTAAGACCAATAACCATGATAACTTTGGACAAGAGATACATGGTGATAGTAATGGTGAAAGATGCATGAACAAGCTTTGTTGCAATGATAATTAGGTACAAAATATACCAATCAAGTCACCCCAACAATGTGCCATGAATAATGATATGGACAATACATGAGATCACCACATAGTGTAAATCATATGGTCTCTTAAATATGGTATTTAATCAATTAAGTATAAAAGTGGAAATTTTGAAGAAGGATCAAAAGAATGATATAAATTTGCTACTCTAATTTTATGTGTAAATTTCAATCTTAAGAAAAATTTCTTGGTATAGAAAATGTACAATATAATGAAAATAAACCTATTATATATCAAAATAAAGAGTATGTTGAGTAGTTACATGATGAATTTAAGAAAATTATGTTGGGCCAATTCAAATAATTTCTACTAAAAATGAAAGTGCATTATTAAATACCAAGTGGAGTTTTTGACAGGTATAAAGACACTTTATGTTTTATTGTTGACACAAATAATTCTAGGATTGAACAAGTGGAGCCATTAACTTTGGGGGTTCCTTATCTGGATTAAAAAGTTTCAAAAAAATAATTGGTTAGTTATGTTGACCATATACTAAGCCTAAAAAAGAACACCTTATCTCATTGATTTGGGACTTGTGAGGAATTTTTCAAAATGAAAAGCTTTGAGGGCGCCATTAGTCAAGAAAGATTAAAAGATAAAGAGGGCATTAGAAGTCACATAGGAAGTATCAAGTAGTCTATTGGTGCATGAGGTCATACAAGCTACTTCAACAATTCAACTATGAACATCGATAAGAAAAGGACAAGACACAAATATGTAGTCTATAGGAGAGCTAGTAGTTGTCACAATTTTAGAACAAGAGGAGGAAGGTAGTGAAGAAGAACTTGAAGTTAGAAGTTAGGGATAAGCTACTAAAGAAAGAGTGATAAAGAATAATAAAGGAAAAAAATTCAAGTGTAGAAAAATGCAACTTGTTGCTACAAAGAGAAAGATAATGAATTGGAGGCAAGTTCAAACTCCACCATTAACAAGGAAATCACAAGCTAAATTAGAGAAAAAGGTAAGTTCATGGGACGTAAATCAAGATAGAGAATGTATAATATTCCCACTAATCCTAGAGTACTCACAAAGCATATAACTAAAATAGGACTACTTGGGAAGATGGATCCTAACTCATTTGCAAAGTTGATTGAAGAGGAGAAGCAATTGATTAAAGATTCAATCATAAAATGTTTAAAAGAAGTATGAAAATATCCTATAGATGTGAAAGACAAGGTGGTTCATGAGATGTACACTACTCTACTAGAAATATGGAACTCTACAAGTTAGAGTATAGAAGAGTTGAGGAAACAAGTACCTCAGGACTTACGACCTAGGCTATTAGTTAATGATGTAGAAGTTTGAATGGAAAAGTTTCACAAAGAATTTAGAAAAAAATGTATTGAAAGCTATGGTATTGGTAGATGAAAAAACTACTTTACTTCAAAATGTCAAAGAAGTATAGATTGACAAAGCATAGAGAGAGGAAAATAAAACTTATGAAGAAGGAGGAAATTCAAATATTAATGATGTATTTACTGTGATTGAGCTACTTGGGACTAGAAGAACAATAATAAAGAAGAAGTCTACAGATGAACAAGTAATAATTGAAGATATCAAAAATAGGAGAGAAGACTTAAATTCAAAAGGAGATAATCAAGAAAATATAACAAAATTTTGAGAAGATACAACATTCACCATTAGTATTCAATACAAAGAAGTGGACACATCCAACAAGGCTTCAATTAGCCAATTTTCAATTATACTAATAAGTAGGGTAGACTGACCACTATAATTTAACTACTAAATATATAGAATCAATAAAAGAGGTATTAAAGTGCTATGAGAAGATAAGAGGAGAAAAAATTGACATCAACACTGATACTACTACTAGGAACATAAATAATTATTTAGAGTAACATAAGTGAACAAAAAGATAGTGGTGAAATAGGGAATCAATCTAAGGACTCAGAAACTCATCTAGAATAAGGGAAGAATAAGAGTAGGGATTGACTTCATTCTAGATGAAAACTAATGGAGTATAGAGGTCAACCAACATGCAAAGATGAAGATTTTGATGAAGAGAAAGATAAAGATAATAATAAGGATCATGATAAGAGCATATAGTTAGTATAAGTAAAAAGTAAAAGGAAACAAGAAGAATAAGAAGAGGATCAGATAGATGATAATCCACCAAGTGATGATCCTTAGTTTGACATACTAAAGCAACCAACTTTATCTTTAAATAAGAAAAATAAATTACTATTCAAGAAAGCATTTGATTTGTAAACAAGGATTGATCAATTAAGATTTGAAAGAATCATAAGGAAAATATTGAGGAAGACTCTACAAATGTTTGAAAATCTTATGTCAAAATTCATAGCAACCAAAGAGAAACCAATTCAAAGATAGTTGAAATTTTATTTGGACAAGATGGAAGAAGCAAGAAGAAATCTGAAAGGAGAGCTAGTGATAGAAGTTTCCAAAAAATTGGAACAATAGACAAGGAAAAACTTGTTGAAAAATATTACAAATTTGAAAGGAAAATAGTAGGACAATATAAATGCATTACATGATAATATTGATATCACATTAAGAAAATATATTTCTTTGTGTAATTTTATAAATTCACTTCTGATATTGATACTCAACTTATCAAAGTTTAGAACAAAGGGCTAACTCATTTCAAAAGATTGGACTTATTAGTTAATGTAGTCCAATATTCATTAAATTTGAAAGATTTAATTTCTAGAGAAGGATAAATCTTATCATAAAGAGATAAAATGATTTCCAAAATTTTGAATTTGGAAGGAATGATTAGCTTACTTATTGATGGAATGAACAAAATCTTATTGGAAGTATAAAATAGTATACAAGTGCCAATAGAAACTAGAGTAAGAAGAATAAAGAACATGGTAGTAAAGTTTGAGAAGTGCATTTTGACTATCTAAGCAATAAAGGAAAAATTATAAATATTATTACAAATTAAAAATTCTAAATATGGAGATATTTTGAGTAAAGTATAAAATGGTTATAAAATTTTCACTAAATATTTTTTTATTTGGTCATGTTTACTAGTATTAACTACCATAAACAAAAAGGGGAACAAAATATAGAATAACACATATATTGTAATACCTTGCCTGGAGATCCTTGGAACAAGGATTCAGTACTAGCCAAGATATTTTTTTAACAAGTATGAATGCACATGACAACATCATACAGGGATCACAAAGATCACAATGGAAGACTTCAACAACAATCCAAGCAAACAACGGATCTTCAAATGCTACTACCTAACTGACACAACCAAACTAAAGAAAAAAAACAAAAGATGACATCAAAACACAAAATCTCTGATCTCTCAAAGCATGGAACCACTAGAATTCCTAAAGAGTACTCAAAAGTCCAAATTGCACTCTTGAAAAATAATAGAGATTCCCCCTATTTTAATTGCGAAAGAATTAACAACTAATAGTCTTGCATGAGGAAGTGCCTCTTTGAGTGAGAAAGTACACTGAGCCATGTGAGGAAACACCATCTCACATAAGGAAGTGTTGGCTTTAGGAACCAAAAGCTAGTGTTGAGGTTCATACAAGGAAATGCAAGGCTCTACATGAAACTTCCACAATCTCATGTGAGAAACCACAATAGCACACTAGAAAATAAGGAGTTAAAAAGTAGAAAAGATGATTCCTCCACATTAGGGAGTATTGGATCCATAATCAAGGCATAAACACTCAAATCAGAACAACTAAAAGATGGAAACTGAATCTAACAATCTAAACGTAACAATGAAGTATAAGTATTGAAAACAACATTGCAATGTATGAACATGACATGGTTCTTCCCAACCATAATAAAATCATGAAACCTCAAAGGTCCTAGCCATCCCCCATGTGTAACATCTCAAATTGACAACAAGATAGTTGGAGTTTTCTTATGAGGACATCACTTCTAAAGATTAATAACATAATAAGAATAGGTAATCTAACATGTTTTACCAATAAGAAATAGATAACCCAACTAAGTAAATCCCATCATCTAATCATATGATAAACATCATAATAATAGGAATCTAACATGCTAAACCAATTTGCAATAGATATTCCATGTAATCAATTCACATCATCTAATTATACGATAAACATCATATAGAGGAATGTGTTAAATAAACTAACATCATCTAAACATGATATCCAAGCATTCCAATGAAAGCATAAATCACAAGAAAGCATACTCTAGAATCCAAAGTACCAAGTGAAAATATCTAGTGACACTCACACTAGGACAATAGACCATCTTTGTATCTTGGTCCCTAGTATTGGTGAAAGTAACTATGCTTTCCAACCATGCAGAACCCATAGGTCCACTCCTGCCATGCTAATGGAGATAATGATCCAACCACAAACACATATAAAGTAAATGTCCATAGCTAACACTCACACTAGATAGTAATGATGACTAATACCAAGATCATGAGACAATGCAAGTATTATAGGTCTTGGTCAGACACTCAATGGGTTACTATTTAGGGGCCAACATCATGGAGAATTGCTTGGCATCGAAAAGCCCAAACTTGGAACTATGCAGACTCAACTTCCTAATGGAAGGCTTTCACACTACAATATTTTATTATCTTAAATTTGATTACCATCCAATTTTTTATTTATTTATCACTTGATTAAAACTTTAGGACACCAACCCTCAAGAAATAGGTACTAAAGTATGGAGATAGAAGCCACCTCCATATGCTATCCTACTCTACCCATGCTCATCCAACAATGAGTGCCCATAGGCATGCATATTCCAAACCCAACCCCAAATGATCATAACTCAACCAAAATACAAATGGGGAATTGGGCCTCGCAAGTCACTTGACAATTGCATGTGCATGTGCTTGTGTGGTGCACCATCATCATGAAGATCATATCACAAGGACTCAATGAGACACAAGAAAAATAACACTCAACTGAACATAGGCTTGGGAGGATAGACTCTACATGAATCTTAAGAACAATAAAACCATATATCATGAACTCACTCAACCAGCCTTGATCTAGGAGTATGGATTTTACATGAATTCCAATGATGTAACAAGACCAAACATCATGAACTCTCTCAACCACCCTCAATCTTAGAGTATTGATTCTATACAAATCCTAGTGTACATGGAACAATAAAAAGGGTCCAAAAGAAACAATAACATGAAGTACAAAATCACTCAACCAAACACAAGGTCGAGAGTAGAGATGTAACATGCATCCCAATGCAACATAAAAGTGTAAAAATGGTCTAACTAATGTCTTACAAATAATCCAAGTCCATGACCAACATCATGCCAAGAAAACCTAATAAAATTGGGTTGCATGTAAATTGAGGTGAAAAACCTCAAAACTCAAAAAATTTAAATTCATAATCCATTTGGTCTTATGGCACACAAGCCATGAATATCAAATAAAATCTTGGTTCGGTGTCCATATGTAAAAATGGCCAGTATAATAGTGTAAAATCCCAAACCCTCATCTTGGAAAATAGGGAAATTTTCATACTCACCTAGCACGGTAGAGCTAGCATACAAAAATGAAGGGGAAGACTAGTTCTCAGCCTCCTAACAAAAAAATACTAAAAATCAAAGTAGAAATAGAGTTGAAATAATAAGATAGGAGAGCTTTGCCTCATAGTCAAAAGGGAAAAATAGGAATATGAACCATCAAATGAAAATCCTACATAAGTAGTTGAAAGTCATCACAATCCAAGGTCTCGCCGAGCTAGATCCAATGAGATTGATCTCATGACAATCCCATGTCATAGCTCCCATAATGAACAAAATAGTAATTACTAAGGAAGAGGATTTTGGGTTTTACTCTCAAACTTTCTAACTCAAAAGTGAGAAGTGAGAAGTTAAATTCCTCATTGGATACGTATTCACTTTTCGAGTAAATAAGCAATTAGGGAAAATAACTAGTAGGACTAATTAAATCCTAAATCAACCCAAACAAAAAATAGGTTATTCCAAGTAACTAGAATTTATCTATGTCAAAGCTGCCATAAATTAAACTTAATTAAAATAAATCTCAAAAATCCAAAAACCAAAATCACAAAATCCTTAACAATTTCACGACAAAGCAAACCTCTAAAATGCACAAACACATTCACTAGTCTAATCACATAATGCAAATGAGTCTGGATTTATCAAATCACCAAAAGGATTCATTTAACATTTAAATAAGATGTGTTGACCATATAGGGATGACATTGGTGAAACATGAACAACTAAATCACTAACTCCATATGCCATTGCTAGAGATATAAATCTTGCACACTAAACAACACAATCAAGTGCAATTTCATATAATAATATAGATGAAGCAATAAATGCATTAAATAACCTAATTTAACCATTTATTTAGTTATACTGAAGTAATCCATTTACATCACTCACGTTCGCATTAAGCATATCAAAGAATGAATGAAGTAAATCACCATTGAATTACATCCATATCTAACATAATAAAAAATATGTCCAAATATTGAATAACTAAATATGATCATAAAATGTACTATCATCTCAAAATGGCATCATCATGCAAATATCATCAACTAAACAACATAGTAATATAACATCTATGATACTAGAAATTAAAGAATAACATCTAACACTCAAGTCATCTCAACATGTAACAATAACATGAGTAATAAGTAAATATCAGATCAAAATATAACAAGGAAAATATCCATAGGACATAACAAAAGAATCCAGAATGAAATTTTCATTTTTAATTATTTAAGCATTTAATGATGGTTGTTTAAACAACATGAAAAGGCACTTAAAACACATAAGTGAACAAATTCATAAACATGACTAACCATTGCTACAGGAACCTAGTTTAGTGTAACAGGATAATAATACACTATGTAATCTCTGCACACATCTCAAGGTAACTATGAAACAACATCATGATACCACATCGATCCTAGCAACCCCTAGCACAAACATTAGTGAACCATATAACACATCACAATCTCAAAAATCAGCCAAAAGCATAATCAAAGTAACTGATACAGTAACATAAATCCAGTCACCTCGAGGGTGTAGACCACTCCTGGTCTCAATCACAATCTCTTCACAATGAAATATCAACAAGATTGCATCCATTAGGATGAATCATATAAATCAAATGGGATAGGCACTACATATATATAGTGAGTCAATGATGAGGAGATAAAGAGATAGATTAATAGAAAGATGATAGGATACACTATATATAGGATATTCATACATAATAAGGCTACATGAAAGGGGAAGTATAGAGGATAGAGTATAGGGATGGATGTAGACATGGAGTAGTATAGTTTTTGTTTTTTTCATTAATGCAAAAGGGGGAGATTGTTGGAATTAGTTAAATTTTTGTCATTGATGTTAAAGTTGTTAGAAATTTGTTTAGCACTCCCCTCAAGATTTGTCCAAAGTGCTTAACCACCTCATGTGTACTATAAGTTGAGTGCATGTATTAGGAATTGATAGATCAATCTTTTGGTGCAATGGCAACCCCACTCAAACAAGTGGTATCAGATCTTGATCATGGGTTCAAATATTTAGACCCTTGGGTAATGCTGAGGGGAAGATTGTTGGAAATTTGATCAGCACTCCCCTTAGGATTTGTGACAAGGGCTTAACTACCTCCTGTGTACTATAAGTTGAGTGATTGTATCAAGCATTGACAGATTGATCTTTTGGTGCAATGACAACCCCACTTTAATAAAAATATCTAAGGAAAATTTACTATCAAAGTGTAGAAGGAAAAGGGACCACTATTACGATGAAGAAGACACCATTAGATAAGGCTTATGAGAGAAGTATAAGTGCGATTATCAAAGAAGCTTAAGAAGGAAGTTTGGAGTTGATCTAACCCTAAGATCTATGGTCAAGATTAAGTTTTGGATTATGAAATAGAAAATTATGTAAGGGAATCATGAAGAAACAAAAAGTGAAGTCAAGGAATAGAAAGAAAAACATAGTGAATAGTGATAACAAGCATAATAGAGAGAGAACCAAGGAATAAGATAAGCTAACAAGCTTAATGAGAAACACTAGATAGGTCAAATTATCTTGTATAATACCTAATAATTATTTGACATGATTTGAAGAGTCCTTTCCAAGACTTTTAAGTTCATCAATGAACTTTTGTTAAAACCTCTAACAAGGTAAATTCCTAGATAGGCAAGACTAAATCTCTTAGTGGAGTAGTCTTAATAGGTTAAGGATACAATTAACACTATATCAGTCACACCTAATAGAGTGATTTTCTTGGAAGGAAACACCAATGTATGCTTAATCAAAAAACCTTGTTGAGTATAGTGAAAATTGTTTGGGTTCCATCATCATTGCAATTTTTTCCTTTGACCAAGTGTTTTCTATAATAGTAAAATCTTTGTTTTATGTGTGTGAATTTTCTATCATGAAAATTAATTTACTTTCATGACATAGATTGTCAATGGTTAATTTATTACACTATCAGTTAGATCTAGATTATCAAAACAAATTTTTGTTTTAGACTATGAGTTAAATAATGAAAAATGAAGTTCTTTCTTTAGTATTGATTCACCCCCCCCACCCCCACCCCCATACTTGAAATTTCATACTTGTGATTAACACTTTTAACTAGGTAGCCTTTGTAGGCTAATAGTAGTACTAATAGATTACTAACATTCCTAATAGGATCTATTCTCAAAAGAAACAAGTTGTAGCTCTTGATTAAGAAACCTTTTATTTAAGAGGCTAGTGTGCAAATCATCCCCATTATGGGTTTCATTCTCTCATCAAGGGTTTCCATGTACAAAATATATGTGTACATTGATGAATTATTTTATGTCTTAGTTTATTTTCTTCTATCTTATGGAATTCATAATCATGTTAGCATATAGGTAGCTTCTAGTTGATATACTTGAAACAGTTAGAAGAATAGCTAGGTTCATAGTTGGTATTGATTCCACCCCAACACACTACCATCCCCCCACCCAATACTAGTTGGGACAATGAATTGGTATTATAGTTCAAACCCTAATGGTTTTAAGCCTTATGGCTTGATGGTATGTCAAACAATAGTCATTAAGTACAAGAAGTTGTATGAAGGATCTCTTGACACTATAGAATATTTGAAAGAAAAGATAAAAGAGTTATTAGAATTAGAAAAAATAAATAATCTTGTAAAGAAACGTAGTGAGAGTCATGAAATTATTGAGAAGATCACCCTAGATGGTCCTAAAGAAATTATCTTTGGTCTCATGACCAATAATAAGAAGTTGAACACCTCAATTGTAAAGATAAAGAAAGAGTTGGAAGGAGAATTAGAGAGATCTAGTAAAATATAAAAATGAAAAAAAAAATGATGTTTCATAGGCATTGGATAAAGTAGAGAGAGCTTGAAGTGAAACCATATACGAAAAGAGAGTAGCAGAAAAGAATGTCAAGAAGATGGATGAGTAGATTGAAAGGATAGCTAAGAAGCTAAAATGCACCAATAGAAGAAACAAGGAGAGAAATTTCAACAAGAGATCTAAGAAGATATATTACTAACTCAAAACTCAAAGTAGCACCAAGGATACAATTGGTTTTGGCTATGAAGGAGACAACAAGACTGGAATGAGTGAAACATTTGAAAGTAAAGACAATTACATGAGATATGTTAACTAGGGAAACCCTTGATCAGAGGGAAAACACTAGTGGGAATGATGCCCACAAGATGATATACTAATATATAAGTTTCTTATTAGAGAATGGACACTGCTAGGAGTCTATTACAACATTTAGTACTTATGAGTCCCTATTAGGAGACTTTGAATCCTTTTTATCAGATTCCAACCCTATTAGGAGTTCTGCCAATCCTGTTCAGAGTTGTGGTACAATGTATGCAAGATGAGCCCACTGGCCAAACATGCAATTTTAACAACAATAAGAGCTCACTGCTCAAACAAGTAACTTACTATTAGGTTCTTCTTTCCTTTGTTCTATCAACCAAACTAATCACTACCAGACCTTGTAGACTAGGTCATGAACCTTGGATCCAAATATCAAACCTCAGATCACTCACCAAATCCTTAGTAATGAAGTTTCCTTTACTTCTGCTTTACGCTACTCAAGTTCACATTCCACACTTGTACTACTTACAAAATTACTTTTCCATGTGATGTCATCTACATCTAATAAAGTAAATTTTCCTTCCTTTATATTGAGTTCATAAAACAATTGGCTATTAGATCTTCTTAATTAATCATTATAGGACCAGATTAAGAACATGTTACACTTAAGGATAACATTAATCTTCTACCTTGCAAATTCAATATCTTTCCATAAATGTAATATTATAATTAGTAAAATTTTTCATGTCATCACCAACATGTCTTCTTCATATCCTCAACCTTGATTTTCAGAATATCAACTCTATTAAGGCTATGTGCAGGATCATGGTCAACCAAACTATGGCCTTAAGTGGTAGTGAAAAACTAGCAAATTAGAGTTATGTCAACTTGACACATAATTTCAAAGGGTTTCTACACTTTATATCAAAAATTGAATGTAGTTTCTAAACTACTAGGCCTTATCTAGAGAAAAAAAAAATTTGATTGGTTAAAAGTTTGGATTTTAATGCAATACTATGAAAATTTGAGGGCAAAAATAAAAAGTAGGTGTATGTTTGGCCACCTTACTCAAAATCAAATGATAACATTTTTTAACATAATTATAGATATAAAAAGTGGACTCATGCTTGGATGTGATGCATATTTTTTAGGTATTTTTATTCCAAATAAATAATTAAATATAAATTTTCTACTATAATTTTTTCAAATAAAAACTTCCATGTTTGACCACCTTAACTAATTGAAAACTTTACCAATTTATTTTTTCCATATACTAGCTGAAGCATAGAATGTGGCACAACTTTTGGATTAATTTTTTTTTATACCATTTGAAAGTTATAGCTATTTTTCAATCAGTATGTCAATCATCACTTTACAATCATCTTCATTGAAAATTAACTACTAAATACTTATCAAAATCAAAATTTGACAACAATTATATTGATGGAATCACGAGTGTGTTATAAAAAAATCCTTTTCATTTCATTCAATTTTGATGAAAATAACATTGTCATATGGCTACCTGAAGTCTGAGTGCTAGTGAAACCCTTCTCAAACACATTTTTTGGGTTGACCAAATAGGCTTGGTAAATACCGAGCCTAATTGGATACCCGAAATAAAATTGGGTATCCGATCTGAAATTAGCTATTCGATCACTGCGAGTTTTCCAATTGCAATTTTGGAGGAGAATTTGAAAGGAAAGATTTTCCAATTGCAATTTTGGAGAGAAATTTGAGAGGGAAACTTTAAAGAGTTTTAGAGGGAAATTTATTTGGAGGAATTGTGGTAGTTAATATTATTATTACATATGATTATGATTATTATTATTAACTATTATTATATATAGTAATATGTATAATAATTATTATTAAATATAATATAGTTATAAATATAATCTAGTAATATATATGATAAATATTATTATTATTAAATATATATAATAATATATATGGTTTTTATTATTATTAAATCTATAATTTAGTAACATATATGATTATTATTGTTATATAATCTAATAATATATTATTATTATATTAAAATATATAGTATTATATTATTATTAAATATAATATTGTCATGAAATGCATCAAAACAGGTAAGAGCTTAGCCTATGACCCCTTTTAATGCATTCCCAATTGGTCCCTAGGGGTTCGTTCCCCTAGCAACATATATTATCATGAAATGCATCGAGAGGGGTCATAGGTCAACCTATGATCCCTCTCGACACATTGGAACAAACCAAATGCATCCCTAGGGGCCATAGGACCCCTAGGGACATAGGTTGTCATGAAATATGTCGAGGGGGTCATAGGTTAACATATGACCCCTCTCGATGCATTAGAATCAACCAAATGCATTCCTAGGGGTCCTAGGGCCACTAAAGACGTGTTGTCATGAAATGCATCAAGACGAGTCATAATTTAGCCTATGCCCCTTCTCAACACATTAGAACAAACCACATGCATCCCTAGGGGTCATAGGGCCCCTATAGACATATGTTGTCATGAAATGCATCAAGAGGGATCATAGGTTAACCTATGACTCCTCTCGATGCATTAGAATAAACCAAATGCATCTTTATGGGTCCTAGGGTCCCTAGGGACATACGTTGTCATGAAATGCATCAAGAGGGTCATATGTTAACCTATGACCCCTCTCCACACATTAGAAATAATCAAATGCATCCCTAGGGGCCCTAGGACCCCTAGGGACATAGGTTTTCATGAAATGTGTCACATTGGAACCAACTAGATGGGTCCCTAGGGGTCCTAGGACCCCTAGAGACATATGTTGCCACGAAAATGCATCAAGGGGGGTCATAGGTTAACCTATGATCCCTCTCAATGCATTTTAACTAACCAAATGCATCCCTAGTGGCCTTAGGACCCCTAGGGACATAGGTTGTCATGAAATGCATTAAGAGGCATCATAGGTTAAGCTACGACCCCTCTCAAAGCATTGGAACAAACTAGATGTATCTTTAGGGACCCTAGGGCCCCTATGGACATACATTGTCATGAAATGCATTGAGAGGGGTCATAGGTTAACCAATGACCCCTCTTGATGCACTAAAACCAACCACATGTGTCCCTACAAGTCCTAGGGACCCTAGGGACATACATTGTCATGAAATACATGGAGAGGGGTCATAGGTTAACCTATGACACTTCTTGATGCATTGGAACTAGCCAAATGCATCCTAAAGGGCCCCTAGGGACATACATTATCATGAAATGCATCAAGAGTGGTCATAGGTTAACCTATGACCCCTCTTGATGCATTAGAACCAACTACATGCATCCCTAGCGATCGTAGGGCTCCTAGGGACATACATAGTCATAAAATGCATCGAGAGGGGTCATAAGGTAACTAATAACACCTCTCAATGCATTAGAACCAAAAAAATGCATCCCTAGGGGAGCTAAGGCCCCTAGGGACATATGACTACATCAAGAGTCCCAACACATTGGAACTAACCAAATGCATCCCTAGTAGCCTTAGGACCCCTAGGGACATAGGTTGTAATGAAATGTGTCAAGAGGGGTTATAGGTTAACCTATCACCCCTCTCGACACATTAGAACCAACCAAGTACATCCCTAGGGGTTCTAGGGCCCCTAGGGACATACATTGTCATGAGATGTATTGAGAGGGGTCATAGGTTAACCTATAAGCCCTCTTGATGCATTGGAACCAACCGCATGCATTCCTAGGGGCCCTTGGGGACATATGTTGTCATAAAATGTGTCAAGAGCCTATGACCCCTCTTGACACTTTGAAAACAACCAAATAAATCCATAGGTGTCCTAGGCCCCCCTAGGGACATACCTTGTCATCAAATGCATTGAGAGGGGTCATAGGTTAACCTATGACCCCTCTCAACGCATTAGAACCAACCAAATGCATCCCTAGGGGTCCTAAGGCCCCTAGGGACATACTTTGTCAACCAAATGCATCCCTAGGGGTCCTAAGGCCCCTAGAGACATACTTTTTCAACCAAATGCATCCCTATGGGTCCTAAGGCCCCTAGGGACATAATTTGTCATGAAATGCATTAAGAGGGGTCATAGGTTAACCTATGACCCTTTTGGATTCATTGGAACCAATTGCATGCATCCCTAGGGGCCCTACAACCCCTAGGGACATACGTTATCATGAAATATGTGGAGAATTGACACATTGGAACCAACCCAATGTGTCGCTAGGGGTCCTAGGGCCCCTAGGGACATATGTTGTCGTGAAATACATTGAGAGGGGTCATAGGTTAACCTATAACCCATCTCAATGCATTGAAAGCAACCGCATGCATCCCTAGGGCCCCTAGGGCCCCTAGGGACATATGTTGTCATGAAATATGTTGAGAGGGGTCATAGGTTAACCTATGACACTTCTTGATGCATTTGAACCAACCAAATGCATTCCTAGGGGTCCTAGGGCCCCTAGGGACTTACATTGCCATCAAATGCATTGAGAGGGTCATAGGTTAACCTATGACCTCTCTCGACACATTAGAATCAACCAAATATGTCCCTAGGGGACCTAGGGCCCCTAAGGACATACGTTGTCATGAAATGCATCGAGATGGGTCATAGGTTAACCTATGACCCCTCTCGACACATTGGGACCAACCACATGTTTCCTTAGGGGCTCTAGGGGCCCTAGGGACAAATTTTCTCATGAAATTCATCGAGAGGGGTCATAGGTTCTCAACACATTGGAACCAACCAAATGCTTCTCTAGGGGTCCTAGCTCCCCTAGGGACATACGTTGTTGTGAAATGCATCGAGAGGGGTCATACGTTAACCTATGACCCCTCTCGATGCATTGAAACCAACCAAATGTGTGCCTAGGGGTCCTACAACCCCTAAGGACATACATTGTCATGAAATGCATCGAGAGGGGTCATAAGCTAACCTATGACCACTCTCAACTTATTAGAACCAACCAAGTGTGTCCCTAGGGGTCGTAGGGCCCCTAGGGGCATATGTTGTCATGAAATGCATTGAGAGGAGTCATATGTTAACCTATGACCACTCTCAATGTATTGAAACCAACCAAATGCATCCCTAGGGGTCATAGGGCCCATAAGGACATACTTTGTCATGAAATACGTTAATAGGGGTCATAGGTTTCGACACATTAGAACCAACCATATTCATCCCTTGGGGTTCTAGGGCCCCTAGGGACATATTCTCTAGTAAAATGCATCGAGAGTGGTCATAGGTTAACCTATGACCCCTCTCAATGTATTAAAATCAGCCACATGCATCCCTTCGGGTCCTAGGGCCCCTAGGGACATATGTTGTCATGAAATGTGTCAAGAGGGGTCACTGGTTAACCTATGACCCCTCTCAATGCATTGGAACCAACCAAATGCATCCCTAGGGGTCATAGGGCCCCTAGGGACATACATTGTCATGAAATGCATCAAGATGGGTCATAGGTTGATCTATCACCCCTCTCGATGCATTAGAACCAACCACATGCATCCATAGGGTCTTAGGGCCCCTAGGGACATAGGTTGTCATGAAATGTGTTGAGGGGGGTCATAGCTTAACCTATGACCCCTCTTAACACATTAGAACTTACCACATGCATCCCTAGGGGTCATAGGGCCCATAGGGACATACGTTGTCATGAAATGCATTGAGAGGGGTCATAGGTTAACCTATGACCCCTCTTGACACATTGGAACCAACCAAATGCATCCCTAGGGGTCCTAGGGCCCCTAGGGACATACATTATTGTGAAATATGTTGAGAGGTATCATAGGTTAACCTATGACCCCTCTCAATGCATTAGTACCAACCACATGCATTGCTAGGTGTCCTAAGGCCTGTAGGGACATACATTGTCATGAAATAAATTAAGAGGGGTCATAGGTTATTCTATGACCCCTCTTGATGCATTAGAAGCAACCACATGTTTCCTAAGGGGTCCTGGGGCCCCTAGGGACATACATTGTGATGAAATGCATTGAGATGGGTCATAGGTTAACCTATGATCCCTCTCAATGCATTCAAACCAACCAAATGCATCCCTAGGGTTCTTAAGGCCCCTAGGGACATATGTTATCATGAAATGCATCAAGAGGGGTCATAGGTTAACCTATGACCCCTCTTGATGCATTAGAACCAATCACATGTGTCCCTATGTGTCCTAGGGTCCCTAGGAACATACGTTGTCATGAAATGCATCAATAGGGGTTATAGGTTAATCTATGACCTGTCTTGATGCATTTTAGAACCAACCAAATGGATCATAGGTCATAATAATAATAATAACAACAATAATATATGTTGTTATATTTAATAATAATATAATAAAAATAATAGTAATATAATATTAGTTTATATATTATATTTATATATTATAATAACTTTCGAGGCACTACAGAAGGCATGTGAAAAGCACACCTCATGGTTCTTGACAAGGACCTTACAAAGCATGGAAAAAGCTCTGGGATTTCAGATGTCTGAAGGTGTGAAGAAAATTGGTTTTGCATTGCTTGACATTTTGGGTCTTCCAATCTCTAATGCACATGTAGTATCTGCTAATAAGAAGATGCCTTTGGCTCCCTCAATTCAGTTGGTTCATGAAATTGGTAACTGGTTGGTTCCTACTCTAAGTATTTTTGGTTCAAGACACCTTGTCCAAAAACCCCATTTGGATAATCTCAAACCAGCAACTAGGGGGGGTATTTCTCATGTTATTGTTGAAGGCTCAATCTTGGGCTGGGAGGTGGCTCCACTACCATGCTCTAATTTTTGTTGGGGTCACTTGATACAAATTGGTTTGATGTCCACTTCTACAGAAGGTGCCAAACACATGGAAGAAAAATATTTTATTGGTATTCTTCTATTTTTTGGAGTTTTCTTTGAAATTTTAAGCATGTTTTGTAAAATTTGTGAAAATTTTGGTTGTATTGAGTCCCTTATGCCTACTATTTTGATATGTTCAAAAATGAAAAATTTGATAAAGTTTGAATTTTTGTGAAATTATATTTATTCCATAGATAAACTATGATTTTCAATATCAATGCTTGTAATTTGTGCATACAATGATGATGATGGGTTTTCTTTATTGGTTCTTTCCCATTTGAGCTCTTGAACTAGTTTTAAATAATATATATCCAATGGTTCATCCACTTTGTCAAAATAATATATATATATATATATATATATATATATATATATATATATATATATATTATAATATAATTATACTATATATTATTAATATAATTATATTATATTATAAATATTATTATTATATTTAATAATAATATAATATAATAATCACATATATTAATAATAATAGGTCATAATAATATCTAATACATAACAATAATCCTAGATAATATTACTCATCACACATTCTCTTAAATAATATTACTCATCATACATTCCCCTTAATTCCCTCCAAAATTTTGGCATCGCTATCGGATATCCAATCTGAAATTAGATATCTGATTATTATTGGTTATTTGATCTTAGATCAAATAGCCGATTAAATTGGCATGATTTCACCAAAATATTCTTTATCACTATAGACCTGAAAACATCGCTTTTATGGGCCATTTTCACAAGTTTTATGAAAACTCACATTTTGGGGCCCGAACGATCGAAAAAGGTTTGCAATATATCATTAGGTGTCTGATATTATCATCTGAATGGGGAGCAATAGTCGTCAAAAGGCTAAACACAAAAGGAAGGTATACAATGAAGACATTGCAGCATATAGGGAAAGGGATAAGGTAAATCACCAATGAAAAAGAAAAGGTATGTTAAATATGAGTCAAGTTGACGATGAATTGGTTGAAGGTGAAATCATAGAGTCAAATAATGAATATGTGCAGTTGGGGAATGGAAATCTACCAATTGATAATGATAATGTTGGGATTAGAAATGTAGGGAATGAATATTTGGAGGATGAAATGCTATCAAGTCATAATGTAAATTGCATGATTGACCATGCCGAACATGACAATGCACAGGAACCTTACATATCTCCTAATTATAATCGACATGAAGGTTCTAGAACATAAAAATGGATAATTGAAATTGATGAAATGATTATTACCAATTTGGAAGGAGAAAAATCAGAAAGAATCATTCGTTCATGGGCTTCAAGACTATATAAGATATTTTTTAGCAACAAGATAGTGGTGGAGCAATTTCAGGTTTTTATGCACTTATTAAATATGCAATGGATGAGACATGTGTTTTCCAAATTGAAGATTCAAGTCAATAAAAAATTGGAAAGAAATGCCATTATTGTGAAGAATCTTTTCAGTACTCTCAATAACATTGGGAAAAATAGCACGGGGAAGGATAAGAGAGTTTCTTGAATGCTTATTACAACCTCTTTGGTATGTCATCATTTGAGAAGGGGTAGATGTATGAGACAAACTCATATTGACTTGAACCTAAATCATACTACTTTGAGAAGAGCACTTAATAGACAAGAGAGAATTGATGATCATCTTCAAAATGAAACATGGGTTTTTGGTGGGAGACTTCCACATTTTGGTAAGAAGCTATCTGATGATGCGAAGGAAGAAATTAAATTTTTTTGGCACTCTAGCTCAAGAGTATCACCCAATGCTAAAGCCATGTTAAAGTTGAGAATTGGCATTAGAGACCGCACACCACATCCTAAACATTATTTGGAGGTAAGTCAAACTATGTTCAAACAATTTAGAGAGAGTCATCCAAGTCTTCATATACCACAAATGGCTTTTGAATCTTTGAAGCCATTTTATTTTGTGCCACTTAAAATTTGAATTACATGTTGTTGCAAATATCATGTCGAGTTTTCTATGCACCATGAACTATTACACTCCATCCATTCTACTTTGCATAGTAATGAAATGTTGGAGAATTGTGGTGCTAGTGGGCTTCCAAAATCATCAAGAGACTTTTTCGATCAATTTTTATGTCATAGACTTGATGGTTGTTTCTTTTATAGAAATGTTTGCTTAAATGTGAAGTGTTTGAATGTGGTGGCTTATCCAAGTTTAAGACATGTTTCCATGAGGGGCCTAGACAAGATCTTGGAGAGACAATAGTAAAAAAAAGGGCTTATGAAATGGTGAAATACACATTGAAGAGTGGGGGTGAGGGCTCTAGATGTGAATTGGTTGCAAAAGAAATTAGTGTGCCTAGTTTTACTTCAGATTTCAAGAAAAAAAATTTCTACAAGTATGCAAGACATAGTTACAGGTCTTAGTGGTTGGATCAACAATTTAGAATGTGTAAGGAGAATTTTCCCATTGGCACTATTATATTAGTTGTTGACTTTTCTAAGAACTAAATATTGCAACCTCAAAATGAGACATAATCTCAGTATTACAACTCCATTTAGATTTCTATTTTTGTCCACATAACATATAGACATGTCCCTGACAATGCGAAAGATAATCAAAAGATTATTAGAGAGTATCATTTTTATATGATTGATAATAGATCTCAGTCTCATGAGTTTGTGCAACATTGTTTTGAGAATTATTTTGATTTCCTACAGGAGCATGCAATTGTTATGGATAGGCATATCATTCGGTTAAATAACTATATAGGTCAATTGAAGAATGCTTGCATGTTTTATTGGTTGTGTAGGATGCACATAGAGAGGGGGGTGCCTCATATTTGGAGTTTTTTTGAGTCTGGCCATGAGAAAGGGGAACATGATGGAAAAGGGGCATGTGTGAAAAGAGCTCTAGTTAAGGAGCAATTGAAGATTTTAGGAGTAGAGATTCTTGATGCTCATAGCATTGTTGATTGGTGTAATTTAGCATTATCATAGGGGGGACTCTTGATTTAGTGGTATGCAGGTTCTTTTGGTTGGTTGAGAAAGGGTCCATAAGTGATAGATTAGATTGTGCTAGAGTGAGAGACTCATCAAAAATGCATTCATTACAAAGCTCTAATTCTAGTACATGGACCATTTGAACACAATAGCTACCTTGCTTTTGTCCTAGTTGTTTTTAGTATAATTGGGATCACTATGAGTCAAGTCAATGGGTGGACACATGGGATCAATATTATCTTACTCCATTTTCTATCATACCCTCTATCATAAATGATGACATGGAAAGTTCACTTGAGCAGAACCATATATCAGATCTTCTTCAGCCAAGACATGTCTTTGCATTGATTGCACCACAGGGGAATGATGAGAAATTCAATTATTGGTTAGCATATTGTGTAAGAGGTAAACAAAATCTTGCACAACCAATCACAAATAATGATGGATTCACATATCCTATTGGTTTAGTAGTTTTCATTGGAACATGGCTACAAACATACATGCTTGGAAGGAATGGAATTCTTGCATTCAAAGACTATCAAAAGCACAAAATAATTCTCATATATTCCCATCTTATTATAGCAAAAAATGTGAAGTTGTTGAAGCATCAAGAAAGACCAAAAGTAAAAGAACTTTTTACTATTACTAATGTTGATCATGAAGCCTTGTTGAGACCTTAAAATAGAGAGAGGACCCTACTAGAAAACTCAACTAGGTATATTTACTTCTTATGTTATTTTCTTCATTGTGAAAACTCATAGTGTGCCTTAGTTCATAGGTGCACCACAACATAATTTTGAAACAATTGATCTTGGCATCAAATTGTCAGTGCTATTAGCTCTAGATGGGTATATGCTATTTTAAGTTGATTGGCATGGTGTGTCTACTATTGGATAGAAATTTTGATTAAGTTTTTGGCTATGCATTAATTTGTTTAAATATTGGATGTTTTGATCATTACAAATATTTGTATGTTATCTATATTTGGGTGAACCCTAGTAACACCCTTTTTTTTACCGCAGAGACCATCCATCATCTGCGGCCACCCTGAACCAAGGAGTCTCCAAGGTGCTCTATGGAGGTCGATCTTCTAAGGGTTGTAACTTAGAGCTCATGAGGGCTATCGATGAAACATCAAATACTACAAGATGATCATGTTGAGGCTTAAAATAACCTATCTCATTTTCAAGAGATCACATTCCATTTGGATTCGGCAAAGCAATCTCCCTCGATGCCAAAACTTGTAGTGTGCCTCAGTCCATACGTGCACCATAGCGTAACTTTGAAACTACTGATCTTGGCATCGAATCATCAGCGCCATTAGCTCTAGACCATCCATCATTCATAGGCACCCTGTACTGAGCAGACTCCAAGGTTCTCTAAGTGCATTTTGAGGTCAATATTTCGAGGGTTGTAACTCGAAGCTCATGCAAGCTATCGATGAAACATTGAATGCTATAGGATAGTGATGTCAAGGCCTAAAATAATCTATCTCATTTTTGAGAGATCATGTTCTATTTGGATTCAACATAGAAATCTTGCTTGATGCCAAAACTCACAGTGTGTCTCTATTCATAGGTGCACCACGGCATAACTTTGAAACCGCTTGTTGGGACTAAAAATTGCAAGGTCAATTTTGAGTACCATTGAGAAAATTGAGCCCTATAAATGCTTTTTGATGCACATGTACTCAGCTATCAGTTTGAGGCCTAAGAGGTGTTCAATGCTTCTAGCACCTTCCTTTCAGCCTATCCACATATTGCATGAAGTTAAATTGAGATTCTGAGCCATTCGGTGAAGTCCCATTTTGAGCAATTTTCAAATCTGCATTCATACCACTTTAGGAGTGTTTAGTTTCCATACCTGAGAACCTATGTTTTAGATTTCAAGCTATTTTGAGTTTGTTTGACTAGGTTTTGAATCCCTCAAAGTTGGTAGTTTACTATTTTCATACATTTGCAAATTGCACACATTTCTGGGAAGCCCTGTTTCACGTGCTATAACTTTTGACTAGTTGATTAAAATGTGAAATTTCCTTTTCTATTGTATTGTAGAGGTCCAAGAATTGTTATGTTTCAAGTTGATGAATCCATTTGATTAGTTTTCAAATGTGATTCCAAATGCAATTTCTAAAGTTTTAGTAGTGTCATAAAATGCAGATTGTTTGGTACCCCTGTTCAGGACATCATAACTCAAAACTCGTGATTGGTAAGATTGAATGGATTGTACCACTATGTTTTCCTCTAAAAATACTCTAGGTGTGTTAGTTTTCTAGTCATGATGAATCTGTCTGCACACTTTTCTAGGTCCATTCTATTTGCAAAACTTGATTTCTTGCCATTGTTTCCAGTCAGCAATTCTGAGTAGCTCACTTTGACCGCTGGCCATTTGTGTCTTGTTATTTTTCATGAGCCCAAAATGTAGATCCATATTATCCTTATGAAAGTTAACCAATGTCCCATTTTTCATTTTCCCAAGTGCCCATTTGCCCAATTTTCAAAGCCAAATCTGAATGCAAATTATGTTTTCTGACATGTTTTCTTGCAAATAGTTCTGAAAGGTCAACTTTGACAGTGAATATTGTTTGACCTTGAATTCGTCATGAGATGAGATTTGACATGGTACAAGTATGCAAAATAGAGATTTAGTGTGTTAGTTTTCAGAGTTGAATTAGGTGTGTAGATCAGTTTTCAAAGGCGGTCAAAGGACCTCTGGGCACAAAGTTGACAATCTATAGTACAGGGTAAAAATGAGTTTTAATTGGCAGTTCAGTGATGGTTTCTGATTTGGATCTATATTAAATGTTTAGTTGATTAAATTTCCAGTTCATTTGTTCTGAAACCAAAAAAAATTAGTCAGACCCACTTTGGGGCCCAACTAAATGGTGTCAGACTGATAGAATTTGAGCAAAATATCTGATAGAACTTCAAGACACTGAAATTTCTTACAAGGAGGTTACAATTCCTCTATAAATTTTAGCTAAGGAGGACAATGTGTTTTCCAGGTTTTCTCCATCTGACCTTTTTCCTTACCAGACTTAAAATCTAATTAAAGATGGTGGGGATGCTAGCACAATGTGTAGTCTTATCTTCTAGAATAATCAATCCAAGTCATTCTAAAATTTAGAGCTCTAAAAGAATAACACAAGTCCGAAAGATGATAGGAAGTACATCATCACATTCCCTTAGAATTAAAAGTTACATTGGTTTGTGCCACATAACATGACAAGCTAAGGTTGCAAATCCCATGAAAAGCTTTAAGGTGGGAGCATCAGTCTATTCTTCAACAAGGTTGAAGGAACATTAACAGAGGAAGAGAAGATGAGAAATTTAGTTAAGTTTGACTTTCTTTTTGTGACTATCAGTCACCATTTAGCCCCATCAATATTTTATTTCTATGACCCTTACCGATATCTCATGGGTTAGATGAGAGCTGACATCAAGGAAATAATTGATCCTGATGCAAATGGTGGACTGGATGGATTTTTTTATCTATGTAATGGGGATGCTTGTCCCTCAATTTTCACTTCACCTATCCAGGAGATGCAATATATCATGAACAATCAAGTGCCCTCAACCACACAAGCATATAACTAGACTGCCTGATGGGGTCGTCATGCCCAATAAGGTTGTGGAGGAGAGCTGCATGAGGGGTGCTCAAATTAAGCTCCCTTCTACATCTAGAGGTGAATCCTCTAGATCGCCACAAAATCTGTTTGACTAGTTCAAATGCGATACAAAATGAAATTCTCCCCATCTTAAAATTGTATTGTGATAGAAAATGATGAAAAATTGGGGTTCACATGTTTAGAGTATGTCAAAAGGACTTTTTGGCCCTTAGAGAGTGTGACAAAATTTGGAATAGTTTGAAATGCATATGGATTCATTGAATTTTTACAAGTTATAACTATGTAAGGTAATGACAAATGAATGAGGAGTGGTGGTTTAAAGAAAGGAAGCTGCAACTTCTAAAGGGGATACCCACATGGTTAGAGGCAGGTAGCTCATGGTCTGAAACAAGGGAGAAGCCACCAAGAAGGCAAACAGGGAAGATCTCTAAGCAAGCATGTGCCATTATGGAAGCCATTGAAGAAAGTAAGGAGATCCACATTGAAAGGAAGCAGTAAGAAGAGGCCATGAGGAAAGAGGAAATAAAGTAGCACATAGCAAAGTCAAAGATGCAATTTTTTAGACTCAATAATTAGGGAGGAAGTGTGTCATTGTGTGTACTGAGGAAATTGTAGGTGCATCACTCAATCTATAGAGGAGTTGGTACATTTTGCAAAGCTATCCCATGCCAAACTGCAAGAAGCCACCTTGTTGAAAAGAGCCCCATGAAAAGAGTCTGAGAAAGAAGTCAGCACATAGCAGAGAAAAAATGTCCAAGCAAAGCCCACACCATTTGAAATAGAAAGGGGTATATAAAATAAAACAAACTCAAGTGAGAAAGTGTTAAATGCTCAAAATATTGTAGTCATGAGGCTGAGATCTCCCTTCACTAACTGTGAAGTTGAATTGGAAAACACCCAAGACACCAGAATTGCAGATAGGCATCTAAAGTCTGAGAAGTTGATGGAATAAAGAATAAGAATTGACACATAAAAGGAGATCAAAGACTATGCCAATTAAAGGTAAACAAGTTGCCATAACTTGTAATCTTGCCTCCTCAAATAGACAAAGCTTTCAGCAAAGTAGAAGAAGCTACAAGCATGGAAAAAAGTAGCCACATAGACACATCGGAGGAACAGCTCATAAGAACCCCCATGAATTAAAAGGAAGGCATCTGGCAGCAGAGGCTGAACATGGAGGGTAGCATAATAGCAATCAAACGTCCATAAATAGAGAACAACCCATGTTGAAAGGAACAAAAAAAAAAGCTGCAAGAAGTAGCCGACATCATTGAGAAAATGAAGGATATTCAAAATGAATTATCCCACATTGCCTGTGGGATAGTTTTTTATGTCTTTAAATACAATTGTACACGTTTAACTGGTGTTAACAAAAGAGAGGCTTTTGTAATCCACATGCTCATGCTTGAGAGCTCCACCTTGCAGGTGATGTGGACGTTGATAGTTGGTGGCATAAGCAATGTTTTGATTGAAGATAGAGAGATTCTGATGTGGCAAAAGTGCACAAGATTCTAACACGTTTTGAGATGTCAGTGTGCACAAGCTCGCAAAATGAAGTTGAGGAAGATAAATATTGTGGCCATGTACAAATGCACCACATGGCAAGTGGGTCTCAGCTAGCAGAGAGGTGGCAATCAAGAGAAATTTCAAATGGAGGTCCCAGATCATGACACATGTCATGATCTAACAGACAATGCATTTTTGCAAAATAGACATGCACACAGGTTAAGGAAAGCGAGTAAGTAAGATGCTGACATGTGTCAATGAGATGCACCCAATGATGATGTGGTAGATGCAAGTTCTGAGAAAATAAAGAGATGACATGTGGCATTAAATGCAGGGGTGGACCAATCATAGAGTGACACATGGCATTCGGTCAAACCTAGTTTGACTCCAAATTTGAAGGCTGGGGTAAAAAATTGAAAATTATAAAAAGTAATTTTAAATTATTTTTCAAAAATATGGACATGCAACCTTTTAAAATTCAAAAGAGGTTTTAATCTAAAGTTGATACTTTACACTATTTTAAATTTTTGAAAATTTAAAAATTTCAAGTTGTAGACCTGTGTTTCATATCAAAGGGGTGATTTTCAAATAGAGATTTAAGGTGTTTTCAATAGGCTAACATAGAGATATCACTGAAATCTTGAGAATTTGATTTTTTTGATTCTGGAGTTAGTTTTTGCATAGGAATTCATTTGTTCAAGTTATAGCTAGAAATGTGAAATTTGGGGCTTTCTCAGTGGGATAAGCTAAAATTGAAAATGCAGTTACAAGATTAGTAATAGACAATGAAGATGCAGTTAAGGTTGAATTCTGATTAGATTCACTTAGTAAAAACTCAATTTCACTAGCTTTTCGTAAGGCTGATAAGATATTTTGGATGCACAAAGGATTTCATCATTAAACTGAGGATATTTTCAAATTAGTTGCAAGTAATGATGAAACCAAATTAGATCAAAATGGGAGAAGGAAGAGAGAGATTATTCAGTTACAGAAGATTGAATTCCAAGTGGACACATGTCAGGCATAGATCAGATCTAAGAATTCATCCTCTCCTATATCTTTCTATCTTTCTTTCATTGTAAGGGTTGGTAGTTCTCTCTAGGTAATACCAGCAAGCTTCTAGAGTTTTACTGTCAAACCATTCTTTTGGCACATTCTTTCTTGTATGACCAGCATTAAGAAGGTTAATACAGATAGTTTAGATCTATTAGGTTGTTTCATTTTTTTCATTTCATGCATATGACTGTATAATTTCAAGGAAATAATACAAAGAGCAGCAGATGATTGAGTTTTAGTTGAATCTTGTCTCCTTTATCAATGATATTCAATGTTTTATAATCTTTGACAGAGTTTAAGTTGTAGTTGCAGTCCCTTAAGGCTGTATGTTATTTCATTGTTTCTTGTAACTCAAAGGGTTATGTAAATGCTTCAAGGAAATCAATAGGGTTGTAAGTTTACTAATGGGGATATCATGTAAGAATGAGGTTTAGATTCAGCATAGGTGTCTATTTACAAGTTAAATAGATAGATCAGATATCTGAAGATACACATATGTCTCAAATATTCATATGTATGTTTTTGATTCATGGATTTTCCCAATGGTTAAGGCACTGATTAGTTATAGGATCATTAGGTCTTATTAATGCATATGAGGGGTCTGCCTAAATCAACATTATTAATCAAACATTCTTTCCCTTTTATGTTGAAAGACCTAAATGTTTAACCCTCACTCAGCTTATGAGATTCATAGATTTGCATTTAGCTACTATAGATCTCTGTCATTTCATGAGTTATTAGGAGATATAAGGGTTTTCATCTACTTAGTAGATTTAGGGATATGTTTTTGCACTAGTATGGTATCAACTGAATCTAAGGTTTACCCACCTAGGTTTAGTAAAGTGTGAAGTAGAAGAAGGGTCTAGCCTTATAGTTGGCCCGATGTCTAAAATGGCATGTTGAAAATGGGAGTTAGCTGCCCCTAGATATGTCATATTCTCACTAAGATAATTGAAAACCCTCTAGCATTTTCAAACACCAACACCGCTAATCTTGGCATTGAATCATCAGTGCCATTAGCTCCAAATGGGAAAGTGAACCCTAGTGACACCCTTGTTTTGGCCGTGGAGACCATCCATCATTCACGACCACCCCGTATTGAGCAGACTCTAAGGTGCTCTAAGTGCATTTCAAGGTCAATCTTTTGAGGGTAGTAACTCAAAGCTCATGTGGGCTATCAATAACCCCTTACCAATTTTGGTGAACTTGTCTAATTAAGAATTTAAAGTTATAGCAACAATTTCTCAAAATTGCAAAAGTTGCAAAAGTTACAAAATTGCAACTTTTCCAACTTTTTCTTGCAAAGTGAAAATGAGTGCAAAGGGTCAGTTAGGGGTTTGACCATGACCATACAAGGTTGAAAACACCTATATAAGGTGTGAAATGATAGCATACATTGATGATGCTAGTTTTATTAAGTGGATTAGTATGGGTAATCTAATTAATTCGAGAAATCTATAAATGTTATTCATATGGATATGGTATTGGGGAACCAAGTTAAAAAGGTTTGATCTAATCAGGTCCCTTAAGTTGGGATGTTTTGAGGTTATGTTGAAATTGAAAAGTTGTAGTATGAGGATAGTAACAAAGTGAAGGGCTAGTTATCAAAGATTATGAGTCTAGAAATGAGTTTGTGGTTGGGAATAGAATCCATGGTTGAGGAGTGGAGTCCTTAAGTGTGTTGAGATTAGATTTGACCAAGAGTTAGTTTCAAGGTTGAAGGTGGAGTATAAGATCAGATTTGGGGTTATGTGAACCTTGTGTAGGAGGTTAAAAAGTGTGTTTATGTCATGATATCACTTCAAATTAAACATTGCATCCAAATTCGATACTAAAGGTTGTTAAAATGTTATTCACAAATTATTGCATTTGAATTGAATATAACAAAATGACCCAATTAATGATATTCCATAAACATGAACAGTACACATGATCCATGATAAATTAAATAATACTAGATACTAAATTAATATTTATATCATTGTGCATATAAATGACACAAATATATATCAAAATATATAGATCCATATACAAAAATGTGTTGATCATGCCATCAGAATGTGTATAATAGCAATGTTTCTGTAAACAATATGGCATATTGCATCTCAAAATTTCTCATGACACATCCTATGACCACTATACTATCCTAGGCTCTCTGGTGGATGATCAAAATGAAACTTCTTTGTTGCACTAGGTGGATCAGATGCCTCCTACCTTAATAAAAAAAAAGTAAAACCCACAGTTAGACTACTAAATTTATATGATTCTTTGTATCTAACATTGAATTACTCAAATTCATAATGATCTTTTTGTTAATGATCTTTTATACTATTAAAATTTCATAATAAATACCTCTCTTGTTGACCTCCTGCACTAGTCAGGAGTCCTCTCATATACCCTTGACAATGCTTGTACCTAGCTAATTGTGGCATGTGTATGTTCAAATATGTTTATCAGATGAATCTATAACTTAAAATATAACATTATAATTCATATCATGCTAAATTTATAACATATTTAATCAAGAACTTAAACTACAACTAACTACTATAGACTTCTCCTTAGGATATAGTGGTTGCATCATCAAATATACAAAACTCTTCCGTCCAACCTCATGTGCACTAGGAGTTTCCTATGAGATACAAAATAGTAGTTATTAGTATCATGGAAATCAGTTTTGAATTTATTTATGAAGATAAGGAAAATAAAAAAATAAATGATACTTATACATGCAATGGGGCTCTTAGTGCAAATAGAAATGTCTGAGCATCTATGATGCATAATCTACATGGGCTCATCGCTAGTAGCCATGCCCTATACAATAAAGAATGTAATTAAATTTCATTACCACAAACATTTTACAAGAATGCATCAATATTTAATCAAATAGAAAGTACCTAATTATATTTCCTTTTTCAATGGGTCTTGGCTCATCCCCTACACTTTATCCCCTAGGGACAGGTGGTACCTGCAAGATAAAACAAAGATTAGAAACTATATATACTACAATATCAAATATTAAAAAAAATGAGAACACAACATAATATATTGTAGATGTCTCAAGGCCAAATGAAATAGTTGAAAGCATGGCATCATCAACCTATCTTAGCTCCTCCTCAGTCATTCAACTAAACATGAATGAAGATCATGTACATGTATAAGTTAGTATAGCATAAAAATTAAAATTTCTCTATTATAAAAATTAACTTTAAATCACATATGTGATAACAAAAAAAGTATGCACATACCGATGCAGAAGGAGCCCATGCCTCTACATGCCCCTCCTCTCTTGCATCAGGGTCTATGGCCTCTGCACGTCTGTCTAGTGTGTCCTCATCTAATAAAAATTGATACTCAGGAAGATTGCCTATGGGACCCAGACAAATATTCTTGCATGTAATGCAAGTATGAGGCACACAAACATGTGATGAGCTAGCCAATGATGAACTCGCACCAACATCATCAACATGGGGAGGAAAGACTAACCTAGCCTAAGATATCAATAGGCTACTCAGTCTATGGATGGCTCTAATTGTATGAGAGCTAGCCTCTGTGATAATATCAGGATGTTGCACTTGGGGAGGGGGGGAGACATCAGCAGGGGGGACAAAAGTACCAACTTTCTTCCACTGGGAAGAGGGTCTATCCTAAGGAGCTTCTAGTCCTACATCCATGTAGGGCTTCATGCTCCAATAGTTTACCTTGAGTTTCAATACAAATTCTGCATACAATTTTCTAAGGAAATAAAATGGCACCTCTAAATTGCTATGTGGAGGCATGTAAAAAACCATCCACCAATGATCCCAAAGTTTTGCACGTATGGCATCATTTGTGCACCATTTAATTGATAGTTTGGGCTTTTTGTAGTTGACTGCTAAACCAATTTTTGCGTTTGCAAAAAGGGAATCCAAATCATCTTTACTTATGTTGAGGGCTATAACCTCATCATAGTCTAACCCATCATCAAAAATCTCATGCATTTCATCGTGCTAACAAAGAGCGGCATTTTGTTCCTCAGTAAGTGTTTCAATGTTATCTATTATGGTGTTTAATGTGGATAACATAGGAGCCAATGTGGGTATAGTATTATATGTTGTTTGCAAAGCCCTCAATTTGGTGAGATTTTCAAATATCAAATCCTTGATTCAAGGAGGGTTTTGAGGGGGTAAAGGATCATTTGGTAGATGATTTTGCAAGGCACTAGATCATTTGGTGGGGGTTATAAGGAATAGTATTCCTTGCCTCAGTATCATCATTTTGGTTAGCCATACCTATTAATTTACAAAACATAATTTATATTAAAAAAACATAAATTTTAATAATTTCTATAAAAAAGCCTAAATTCTAACAAATTCAACTAAAACTAACAAATTTATAATAAAATTTGATAAAATTATACTAAAATTAATTTAAAACATTTTTAAAAAACCTATTATCATGTATCCGATTACAAAACAAATATCTAAGCTTGAAAAATGATATAGCACTGTCAAAATAGCAACCCTCATGTTGTGTTTTTCTTTAAAATAATAGTATAGTTATTGAGTATCCAATTTGATATCGTATATCAAATTTTATATCAGATATCTAATAATATTGGGTATACGATATCAAATTGGATACTCAATAAGAGTTGGGGGCCTACTTTCCAAGTTTGGTATCAAGATGGGTGGAAAAAATTCAAAGTGGATTTTGAAACACTTTTAGACATTTTCAAACTCTATTTTTTTCACATCGCCACTTTTTGGCACACTATGATCTTACACATACCCCTAAGAGATATAACAAGTTTACCAAAACATGCCTCTGTAAACTCTATCTCAAAACATACATCACCCAAAGTTATATAACTTCTTCTAGACTTATCATTTCTTCTTTCAATGTTAACTACATATACTACATAATTAGACATATCTCCAATAACCTTTGATATTTAGAATATTCAACTAGTCCTCCATACCAACTTGAACTTTCTTTTGTTCTTCTATCAGATACCACATAAAATTGCTATGTTGACATCGATGCCAAACTCAGTCATGAATGTAACATATCTACAATACTCCTCCATAGGAATATCATCAACATTAATGCTTCCAAAAATCTCTCAACAATCTCCCCCTTTAGTGTTGATGGCAACATAGATGAAAAACATCTAGTTCCAAGAATACCAACAAAAGATTGTTCATGTTACATTTCAAATCCTCTTCATCAATCATTCTCCTCCATTGATATACCTCAATGTGCTTTCTATCAAACTATCATTCCATGTTTTATTTCTTCCAAAAATATTTTACTCATGCCAAACTTCTCTAATTGTCATGTTATACATCTTTCAAAAATGTTTTTAATGCCAAACTTCTCCCCCATTAACATCAATGTCAAAGGTTTTAGCAACAAACTTTATTGTATCAAACTCTGCAACAACTAATTCTTACTAAGCTTAAGTGTCCAAAGACACTATTCAAAACAACATCCAACAAGACTCCTAGAACTCTATCTATCACAAATACTCCCCCATATAGGAAGCATCAACATTCAGTCCAGACAACAATGGTACTCTATTACACAAGACTGATGCATTGTTGCATGTTCTACTCTGATGTAAGAAGGGGCATAACCCCAAGCATACCTCATAAATACTCAAAAGTCTCTTTGGGAAGAGGCTTAGTAAATATATCTACAATTTGCTCTTTAGTGCTTACATACTCCAATTTGATTTCCTTTTCTACAACTTTTTCCCTCAACATGTGATACTTAATAGATATGTGCTTAGTCCTTGAATGCAACACTAGATTCTTAGACATGTTTATTGTACTTGTGTTATCACAATGTATGAAAACATGTTCACTAATTTCTATTCTTATATCCTTCAACATCTACTTCATACAAACAACTTGATTGTAATTGTTTGTTGTTGCAACATTACTGTACTTTGTGATGTATAATCCTTCTTCTTTCTTAGCTAAGAAACCAATCTTTCTCTAAGAAATAAGGCTCCACCACTGGTGCTCATTCTGTCATCCATACTACCTACCCAATCAGCATTAGTATAAGCACTTAGAGTAAAATCATTAGATCTATCATACCACAATTTGAACTTAGATGTTTCTTTTAGATATCTAAATGTCCTTTTGACTATTTCATAATGTGCTTCTCTAGGATTAACTTGGAATCTTGCAACAATTCCAACTACATTTTCCATATCCAACCTTGTTTGAGTTAGATATTGCAATCCTCTAATCATAGATCTATACTTTTTCTACTCAAAAGTAGGTGTCCCATCCTTTGTAGATAACTTGTGTCCAATTACCATAGATGTTCCAATGAGTTTTCATGTTTCCAAACCAAATCTTTTCAATAAATTCTTCAAGTACTTAGTCTAAGAAATAAAGATTCCTTCTTTATTATATACAATCTATAATCCTAGAAAATATTTCATCTATCTTATCTGTAAGAATTTGTCTAAGGAAAAAATTCATCGAGGAACTAAGAACTCAAACACAAACACAACTATAGACTAGGAAGAGAGAGTATGATCAGAATGATAATATATTTATTCAATATGTCATGCTTAAGTACACTAGGAGTGCCTATATATAAAGGTCTCAAATGCATCTAGAATGTCTCGTAATCAACACTATACTATGTCATACAACCAGGCACATGTCCACCAGATATGGTTTATCCTCCATTAGGCACATAAGTAAGTGTGGTAATTAGCGGATAAGCCTACACGGGTGTGATACACAAATAATTGTTGTAGAAACCATGTGCTAAAATAGAGTTGCATACTTTTGTGTTGTCAACATGACAACTCAAAAAGGTGCACAAACTCCTAAGTATCTTAGAAAATAAAATAATGCAAAATAACAAAATAATGCATTAACCTAAGTAAACTTAAGTAAGTGTAAATAGTAAATATGTGTTTACACCAATACCCCCCTTAAGTGCAACTTAGGGGAATGCCCTTAAGCTTATGAAAACTAGGATGAAGTGCATAATGGGTCCCAACTACTAGGCCATGTTAGGTACCCATGTACATAATGAAAATGAAAATCTCTCATTAAGTAGAGAAAGAGAGAAAACCTCGGGGGAAAAACCCTCCCCCAAAAATAGAGAGTAATAGGGATGCATGGATGGATGGAGTAATCAACCACCTCCCCCCCACCCCACTATGACATACATCCAATATATACGAAAGAGAAGAATGAGAAGAAAAAGAACCTCATAAGAGAAAAATGTCCCCCTCCATAAGAAAGAAGAGGAAGAGACAAGGTAGTCCCCCCCCCCCCCCCCCCCCCCCCCCCCAAAATGAAGAATGTCTATCAGTGAAATCTGCTTTGATGAAGAAGCTACTCCAAGAATGTTGAATGGAATTCCTCCCCTTAGGAAGAAATAATTCCAAAGGTATAATCTTAAAGATGTATGGTGGCCCCAAAACTTGCTCAAGTATCCCTATGCTAATGATGGTGTTTGCCCCTTCCAACTATGCTGAAAAGATCGAATGTAGATCTAGCAAGGATGTTTGTTGAACTTATTCCAATGAACCATCTATCTCCTCAAGTGACAAAGAGACTCCTTCAATTGTTGTACACAAGGATCCACAATCACACCAACCTATGAAGATTGATCATGTAGAGAATGAACATGAGGGTTAGAGTGAGCCCTCGCAACAACTGTAGAAGGATCACCTTCATCAATGAGAAGATATAAGTCCTCAAGTCTATCTCCCAAGTCAACTAAAGTTGGAAGTAGAAGACAAGATGTACCATTGTGAGTTGGACCTTTCACTATGGCAATTAAGCATGTGGACTAGATTGATGATGTGACCTCTCACTACAACTATCGATAGAAACCCACATGTCTGAACCTGTTAAAGCACTATCACTAGTGTCACTATTAGTTTCCACTATGTATGATGTGTAGAGAGGAGTAGAGGATAAGTTGGGTGAACTTTCCTCAAAGTGAACATCCTTCTCCACAAAGATCTTGTGAGTCTCTAGATCCATAAGTCTATAAGCTTTAGCATTGTCTTCATAACCAATGAAGGTACGAGGCCTAGGTGTTGTTGGTGCCTTGAAACCCCTGGAAGATAAGTTTTCTCATGTTGGACAACTAAATACTAAAGTGACTCACAACTAGTTTTCTACTGCACCATGCCTCAAAAGGAGTCTTCCCATCTAAGGCATTATGAGGAGACCTATTAAGTATGTGAGTAGCACTACTAATGGCTTCAACTTCTAATGTAGTATCAAGAGATTTGGCCTTTATCATGCTACTTGCCATGGTTTTGAGAGTCCTAATCCTCATAGCTACAACATCTTTCTTGTGTAGACTAAATGTTGGGGACATCTGAAGATCAATCTCCTCAATTATACAAAAGTCCTTAAGTCTTTTGTCTACATATTTGTTCTCATTGTCCACCCTTAGTACCTTGATGGCTTTCCTTGATTTTTGTTCAACATGAGTGTTGAAGGCTTGAAGCTTATGAACCACTTCACTCTTGTGATGAATGAAGGAGACCCAAGTGAATCTTGAAAAGTCATCAACAAATGTGAGGATGTAGTGGCCTTGGTAGACTGAAGTCACTGCAAAAGGTCCTACTAAAACCATGTAAACTAACTAAAGAACAATTGATGCTCAATTAGACTTCCCTTTATCATACTTCTCCTTGAGATTCATATCCACTAAACATGAGGAACACTCTCCCTTAGAAAAGTTGATGTTAGGTAGACCTTTGACAATGTGTTTTGAGAAAAGTTGTTGAAGAAAGCAGAAGTCAAGGTGACCAAACCACTCATGCCATAGGTTGATTTGTGAAGTAGAGTGAGTCAACAAGGCTGAGAAGGAGACTTAGCCATAAATTGGGAGAAGGAATAAAGCCTCTTTTCATCATTGACTTTCCCCAGTGCAACCAATGAATCATCTTTAAGACTTCGCACCATCACTAAATCGGAAAGAAACTCAACTTTGTGACCATCTCCAAGATGATTGATTTGGTAAACTGATAGGAGATTAGAACTCTTTTTTGGAACATAGAGAAATTTTGAAACTCTCGATTATCCTTCTCCACATTTCCTTTCCCTTCAACTTACATTTTAGTATCATCTCCCATGAAGATGAGTGGTACCTTAGACTACTTCAATGAAGAAAAATCTCCCTTTGAAAAACCCATATGATAGGAGGCACCTGAGTCAAGTATCCATTCCAAAGAAGTACTTGTGTTTGCCATAAGTGCTTACCCTTTACCCTTTGAAGAGGTTGAAGTAGAATCCTTGGAATTACATGACACTTGAATCTTGTTATTCCTAAGTAGATTTTCTATCGCATCGATTCTTTTTGTCTTGCAATGATGCAAGTCATGATTTGACTTTTTGCAGTATGCACAAAAAAGTTTGTCCTTCTTTTCTTTACTTCCCTTCTTGTTGGAAGAAGAATTACCTTTCTGTGAGGAGAATTTTTGTGTCTTAGACTATGATTTATGCTTCTAATACTTCTTGTTGTTGTTGCTTTTCCCTCCTTGACTTGATTGATTCTCATTAATAGCCACCAAGGATTTGGTCTTTGATGACTTGAGAAGTCCTAAATTCATCAAGTGAGATTTTTCAACAATCAACATCTTTGCAAATGCATCAAATGAAGGCTTCTAGTAAGTAGATCCCATGGTCAACTTGTAAGTATTGAAACTCAAAACAAAGGAAGCATACTTTGAAGGTAGCTTCTTTAGGATGTGATGAATCAACTTGTCATCCTTCATGGGATTTTCAAAATCTTTAATAAGTGCCCTATACTCATTGGCTTTGCTGATGTAATCCTAAATTGTGTCAAAATTCTTTGGATCCAAGAAAAGTAGATCATCCTCAATTTGAAATTGCTTTTCTTCATCCACCTTACCATAAAATTGTTTAAGTTTATCCCAAGCTTCTTTGGATTCTGTACAATTGGTAATGTGAAAGAGGAGATCATTATGTACACAACTCCTGATAGCTCCTAAAGCCTATTGGTCTTGTCTTTTCCATTCAATGAGTTTTTTAGCATCAGCAGGTTTGGTAATTGTACCATCAACATAAAGACTATATCCTTTTTTCATTAATCTACTCCATGCAATATCTTTCCATGTAGAATAGTTGCATGAAGTTAGAGGAAATTTAGAACTCATGATGCAAAAATGAAAAGAGCAAAAAAGAGAGACACAAGAACACTGTACACCCCCCTCGTTTTCACTCAATCAAAAAAGCCCCCAAAAGAGATGCTTTTGGCACTTTATAAGTAGTGCATGAAAAATAGGCCACTTGTTAAAATGAACAAAGTGGACTTTCTAATTTTTCTTTTACAACTACCTTATGAAGTCCAAATCTATCATTAAGCATTGTAGCTCAGATATACAACAATTTTGAAAAGTATTCAAATCTTTACAATGCAGAAAAAGGCCTAATTTTGAAAGTGATATTTTTGTCCACACAACCCTAGAATTTGACTTCAAATCTAAAAAGTAGTCAAAAAATGCACTTTCAAAAAAAATGAAACTCGAGAAAGTGACCAAATGTGCTCGTACGGAGTAGTTGAAGTTGCAAAAGGTAGGATTATGTAGGTACAATCACCAAAAAATGTAATTTTGCAAAATCCTTCCACCAAAACAAGAAAACAACATCACCACTAGAAAATTTAGGAAATTCTACCCAATTTCATAAAAAATGCACCTAAATCAGGAGTTTGAATGTCTAAGTTATGGGCTCTCAAAGTCAAGCTGCCCAATTGAAAAGTAATCTAGAGAGGGGTCTGGAAGGAAAACTGCATGATTAAATTTTACTATCAAACAACCAACATAATAGTTATAAAATGCCTAGATTTGATGGTCAAATAGTTGGCAAATTTAACCTAGTGATTGGTTGACATCAGGGAAAAAAGAGCCCCATGCTAACATGTCGAATGATGTGGATATCTATATAGTATGATTGGTATTGATTGTTAATGTGTATGATAGCAAGGCACTAACATGGCTATACACTACTACTTGGTAGGTAGGTGACATGTGTTCACTATGGCACTGACTTGGCAAATGTGCTGACGTGTTAGCTAATAGCGGTACAATTGCTCTGACTATACTATAGATGTGGTGTTGTGTGTATGGTAGCTTAGTTAGCAAGTGATTGTGCACTAATTAGACAGTCCAACATGGGTGAATGAAGGTAAGCCATGTGTCATAATTTTAGAGATGGTCACATATATTTATTGTGTTGGAGTGTTACACCATGGATGCCAAAAATAGTAATGTGTCACCAATATATACTTTCTAGTAGCCAGAATCTTTGAATATGTGAAGGATGCCAGAAAAAGACTCAGCAATAAAATATTCACAATTCTTGCTAGAATATAATTGTGCCAGAGAGTTTTAGACTGTCATGTGGAGGGGTCTAGTTTTGTCTGTGTGGCATCGTACTAGCTGCCCAAAAGTTGGTGGGAACTATTAAACAGTCACCGGTATATTCAAAATAATGGCTGAAATCCTTGATGTGCTGGCCAAAATTTGTAAAGTGTAGGTGCCAAAGTTTTAAAAAAAATGGAGGCCAAAATTAACCTTTGTGTGACAAAATATTCACTCACAACTAGAGACTAGGGGCTAGAAAACCCAAGTGCAGGCTGAAATATACCCCCGATGCCATTGGGTTTTAGTGGGATTTTTCCTACACTTGTTGTGGGATGGCCCACATCACTATATAAATAGAGAAGGTTGTGTGAAGAGTTTCAAATGTAAAGCTAGTGAGTATAGAGAGTGGTTAGTCTTGCTCACTAGTGGGTGGAGGAATAGCCGCTAGTTTAATTTGCAATCACTGGGAAATTGTATAGCTCACTATGGATAATGAAATATGCCCGCTAATTTGTACTGTGATGCACCTAAAGTTGTTGTATGACTTGTGAAAATAAATTCCTCCAAATGGCAGAGTCAGGGTGTCACTACCTAATTTTTCTAAAAAAAATTCAAAGATTTGTAGTAAAAAAAGAAGAGAAAAAATATAGATCCAAAAATAAATTAACAAGATCTACAAATGACCATACTCGAACTACAAATCGGGGCCTCTAGCATCTGATTTATAAAAAAAATTGCCTCAGATTCAACTTTGGGCCAAGGTAGCTGAGTTTACAGTCGATCTTCATCAATTCAACATTTCAGACATAATGACAAGGTTAGATTTGGCACTTGATGCTCCCAATTTCAGCAGTACTCTAGATTTTGACTTAGGTGTTGAAGCAACAATGGTCTTGAATGGCTAAGTGACAAGAAAATCTCCAAGCTCTAATACCATGTAAGAATGTTCCTAAGGGAAAAATTCACCTAATAACTAAGAACTCAAACACAAGCACAACTATAGACCAGGAAGAGAGAGTATGATTAGAATGATGATATATTCATTCAATATGCCATGTTTAAGTACACTAGGAGTTCATGTATATAAAGGCCTCTGAGATACATCTAGAATGCCTCATAATCAACACTATGATATGTCATACAACTAGATACATATCCACTAGATATGGATTATCCTCCATTAAGCACAAAATTAAGTGCGGTGATGAGAGGACAAACCCACAAGGGTGTGACATGCAAATTAGTGTTGTAGACACCATGTGTTAAAATAGAGTTGTATACTTCTACGTTGTCAACATGAAAACTCAAAAAGTTGTGCAAACTCCTAAGTGTCTCACAAAATAAAATAATGCATTAACCTAAGTAAACTTAAGTAAGTGTAAATAGTACATACATATTTACACCAACACTATCATACTCATTTCAAATTCGTTCTTAATCTTTTTAGCACATTTGTCACTTTCATCATTATTTCCTCCAAAAATGATATCATCAACAAATATTACCAAAATCATCAAACTATCATCAACTTCTTTCCAATACATATTACTATCTCCCATACCTTTTCTATATCCAAGCTTTGTCAAATGTTTGTCCAAACTTGCATACCAAGTTCTAGGTGATTGCTTCAAGCCATACAATTCTTTCTTCAGTTTGCATACTATGTCCTTATCATCTATCAAAGGATAACCTTTAGGATGCTCAATGTACACTTCTTCTTCAAGTTCTTCATTCAAAAATGCTAACTTGACATCCATCTAATACAATTTGAATTTTTTTTGTGCTACATAGGCTAAGAATAATCTTATTGCTTCTATTCTAGCTATTAGAGCATAAGTCTCCTCATAATCTATTCCTTCTTGCTATGAGTAAACTTTACATACCAATCTTTCTTTGTTCCTTACAATTTCAACTTGTTCATTTTTATTGTTCCTAAATATCCATTTAGTTCCTATCACATTCTTGTCTATTGGTCTAGGGACCAATTCCCATGTTTTATTTTTTACTATCTGATGCAATTCCTCTTTCATAGCTTGTTTCCAATAATCATCTTTACATGCTTCATCTACATTCTTGGGTTCAGCTTGAGATATCAAACATAGTTCTTCATTGACTCTACTTCTTTTTGTCACACCTTTATCTGTGCTTCTAACGATCTACATAGATGGGTGATTCTTTATCATATTCTTTGCTAAAGTAGGAGTTATTATATCAACTCTTAGCTCTACTGAAGGTTCTAAGTTTTTTTCCTTCCCTGGCTCTCCTTTATTCTACAAGTTATTGTTATTCTCAAGAAATACCTCATCATTCCTTGTCTTAGTAGCAATTCCATCATCTAAACTATAATAAAATATTCTCTCTTGTATCCTAAATTTCTCATCAATTCTCACATTTGCACTTTCCATAATAGTTACCAAAGTTGTCTCTTCTGATACTTGCTCATCATTAACCAACCTAGACTCATTAACATGATCTTTCAAGGATCTTTCCATACTTTCTCTAAATTCTTCAACTTTATTAGAAAGTAGATTCTTTCTATCTTTTCTCAATCTCTCACGCAATCTACTTGAAAAATGACTGAATTCTTGACATGTCCAACAAACAAAATTTTTCATACTTTTTGGTTCTCTCTCTATAAGTAGATCAAAATTTTCCTTTATCTTTATGTCTTCTTTTGATCAAGATCTATCTTCACTTGTGCTACTATTCCCTTGTATACAATAGAAGGATTTTGGATATGAAAGCTCAATGCTCTGCTCTTTACAAAAATCTGATAACTCACCAAGAATTTCCATCATTCGGGTAAATGTAGGACTATCTTTCCTAAATATGCTCACCATGGATCTCCTAGATTTGTTAAACTTTATCTTCAAGGACATAATGCTTTGATACCAATTATTAGAATTAATAGTCCACCAAGATAAGGGGTCGAGGGGGGGTGAATCAGTTATCCAACAATTAAAATATTTATCTTCTTTAAATAAACTTAACCCTAAAACCAAAGTAAATAAAAATATAATAAGATTCACCTAGATAATTACACTAGATATGTTAACTAGGAAACCCTTGATTTGAGGAAAAGGCTCGGTGGGAATGATGCCCACAAGATGATATATTTCTATATAAGTTCCTTGTTAGAGGATGTACCTTGTTAGGAGTATATTACAACATTTAGTACATATGAGTCCCTATTAGTAGACTATGAATCCCCATTAGGAGATTTCAACCCTATTAGGAGTTGTGCCAACCTTGTTAGGAGTTGTGGTACAATGTATGCAAGATGAGCCTAATATCCAAACATAGAATTTTAACTACAAGAAGAGCTCACTACTCAAAGAAGTAATTTATTTTTATGTTCTTCTTTCCTTTGTTCTATCAACCAAACCAATCACTATCAGACCTTGTAGACCAAGTCCTAAACCTTAGATCCAAATATCAAACCTTAGATTACTCAAAAAAATCTTAGCAATGAAGTCTCCTTCACTTCTACTTTACTCTGCTCAACTTTGCATTCCGCACTTGTACTACTTACAAAATTACTTTTCCATATCATGTTATCTACATCTAATAAAGGAAAATTTCCTTCCTTTATATCGAGTCCATAAACAATTCCTTGAGTTGGCTATTAGACCTTCTCAATTAATCATTATAGAACCACATTAAGAACATGTTACACTTAGCAATAACATTAGTCTTTCACCTTGCAACTTGAATATTTTTTTGTACACATAATACTATGATGAGAAAACTTAGCCACATCATCACCAATATGTCTTCTTCTTATCCTCAACCTTGATTCTTAGAATATCAACTCTGCTAAGAGATATAACAAGTTTACCAAAACATGCCTCTATAAACTCTATCTCAGAATAGACATCACCAAAACTTACATAACTTCTTCTAGGCTTATCACTTCTTCTTCTTATGTTAAATACATATATTAGATACTCAAATGTATCTCCCATAACCTTGGATAGTTAGAATATTCAACTATTCATCCATACCAACTTGATCTTTCTATTGTTCTTTTGTTAGATACCACAGAAATTTTCTATATTGACATCAATGAGAAACTCTGTCATGAATGTAACATATATCATAGTAATATATCTACAATACTCCCCCATAGGAATATCATTAGCATTCATACTTCCAACAATCTCTTAACAATACCTTCTATGGGTAGTGCAATATGTGTCATAGGTATAGTCACTCTTCTCGTGAGTGAAAATCTCATACTCATGAGAAAACATTTTATGGGTACTAATACTATTATAACAAGTATGGATATAAGGTTGAGTTATGTAGATCAATAAAATAAAAAAAATTAGTAGTCTTACAGAATGTGCAATCCTAGCTAGTAGAAAAAATTTAGTACACCTATGTGTTCAAGTTGTGAGAAAATAAGACATACAACTAATCTCTTCAAAATTAGAACTATTCAAAGGAACCACTCAGGACCATAGAGAGGAATAGGTATGAACTATTACTACTACAAAAGATAGGGAATCTTTCTAAAGTTTCCACTTCAAGAAAATCTTTGAAAATTCTCAACTTAAACAACAAAGGAAAGCCCAAATAGTGGACAATGAAGAGTTAGAAAAGACTTCAACAAGATATGGGCATGGAAAGAACATGAAGCCAAAGAGGTCACGACTAATGATAAAGGAAGATTACCTATTGCTAGAGATACTAGCAAAAAACTACGCTAATTCAATCTTAGAAGGGGTTACATGATAAAGAACATACTACACATCATTCCCCTTATCAAAATTAGTAAAAGAAAGCATGAATCAAGCATAACAAGCATATATCAAGGAAAGAAAATGTTAAGATTATGATAATTGTTGCATGATTCACTCACATTAATTATGAAAGGATAGGTAGGTAAGAAATATGTTAATAATTTTTCATTAATGTTAATCTAATGTTAGATCATCAAAGAATATAAATAGGTTTAAAAGGGTTTTATTAATCACTTCACAAAATCTAAGCCTTGAGCTAATAAAGTTTTGAGAAAATCTAGCTCAGCAATTGTGCGCCATTTTTACCTTAAATTATGTTTCTAAACCTAAGAGCCTACAATATCATATCTAGTAGAGCTAATGGGTTTAGAAAGGTACAAAGGGCACTATGGGTGATAGAATTCATAAGAATTAGCTATTTAGAAATGAATAACTTGTAAAACTAGACTATATGGTTACCTTACTGAAGGGAGATACAAGTAACAAGGTAGTTGCACTATCTTCACTACCTACAAAAAATTTACTTATTGAAGATGTTATTGCATACCTAAGGGAAAATATTATGGAAGTGGGAGTAGACAAGGTGTATAAAGTATTCACTACATTTTTTGAAGATGACATACAAAAGAAAGAATAGAAATACCTGATGAATACAATAGTGCACCACATAATAGAAATCCCTAGTTTCATTTACAAGGGCAAGGTGAGACTAGTACTGAGTAGAGTTCATGGAAGACATGTATGGCTTGATAAGCCCTATGAAGTAACAAAGTGAGTTATCCTTAGGGTAACATGACTCAACATAATAGGAGAAATACTAAACATGCAAAAGATCACACTTGATAAAGTAGTAAAGTTGATGGGAGAAAATAAGGAAAGATGGGCACTAGCCATTGATGAAATTCCTAATCCATAAATTAAGTTTTCCATTGCATAAATTGCATATAGATTCTACTTCTCAAGCAAGCCAAATAACATACCCTATGGAGTGGTACATGCAATGTATCAAACCATTCATGAGAACTCCCCACTTGACTTAGGTGGATGGGCATATCAGCAATTGATGTTGAAGCTAATGAATATTAAACAAAAGCAAAAGTCACACCCATTCAATTTTGGAGCTCTTCTCATGTGTATATTTTTCTACTTTGCACATCAATTTCTTGGACAAGGCATAATCAATTAGTTCAAGGATAAGACAATTTGTAAATAAGTCTAACAATTGTATATATAAATACTAGGAGGTCTATGGTAGATTATAGAAAAAGGAGGATTATTTAGAATGTAAATGATGGTTTTTGATAGAAATGATCCACATTAATATATATAGCCATGTGAAAAATTTCACAATTTTGTAATTTTAAAATTTTGGGACTTAGCCAATTTCCCCATATGTTTCCATTAATGCCAAAGGTTGATATCACTGGAAATTTGGATAAGAAGTGAGAGTGAAAATAAGTTGAGGTTATAATTTATGGAAATATATCATCTAAATTAAGCCAACAAGTTGTAAAGATAACATTTTGGTTTGAAGATCCAAAAAATTATCTTAAGGTGTTGTAAAGACTAACTATCAGTAGTGATACCACTTTGGCTTGTAAAGTTTGTAGACAAAAAATTGGTACACGTGCACTTGAAGGAAGCTATAACATGGTATGATGGTCCTATATGTCAAATCACAAGTCATTGTGAGCTATTCTAACAAATATATTAAGATTTTATCAGTTGTAGTCATGTATGTGAAGAACATGATAAAATGAAGGAAATGGTAATTTGTGTTAAGTAATTATTTTTGGTTTAGCAAAACAATTACTTGAATAATTAGGGAAGACATCCTAGATTTTAACCCTAACTTAGAAAAAGTTAATTTTGTGTTTTGGGACAAATGTGAAGACATGAAGGCTGATAGGAAAGAACAACAAGGTATAAATGAAAGTTTTGAATACGTGAAGTTACATGATGTCATTGGACATTGAAATGAACATGATATATGATATGAACTTGATGTTAGATAAAATAAAGGATGGTGTATGAAAATTTGTGTACATAGATCTACAAAGGACAAAATAGATATTACACATATCACTAGGCTCAAAAGGTTTTTTTGTATCTATACCTTTTGTGTACAAAATATATCTTTGGAATTGCATGTTTCAGTAGTGGACTCATCTTGCATACCTTTTCTGATTATATTACTAAATCCTAATAATTTCAAGGATTCTAACAAGGCCTATTCCTCTAACAAGAACATAGGCACTATGTGGATGTAATAGACTCCTTAAAGGGTCAATATCTTTCAAAATATACTTTTGATTAGTGGATCATTTTGTAGATACCATCCCTACCAAATTTTTCCCTTTGCCAGGGTTTCCCTAGTTTATAAAAAAATGTTTTTATGAGTTACATTGTGTTATTGTTATGTTTCATTTTTAGTTTAATCACATGTGCATGTTTTAATATTGTAAAAGAGATTCATAGTTGGGTAAAAGTTTTTGAATACAGATTCACCCACTCCCCCTCCCCATAGTATATTCTATTTCTAACATATTTTTCTAGTTTGCACATCAATTTCTTGGAAAAGGTATAATCAATTGATTCAAGGATAAGTCAATTTGTCAAAAAGTATATGAATTGTACATAATGTTGAGAGATAAAAAGGATAATCTATTCAAAATCTATTTTATAGATTTTGGAACATGGTGAAGAAAAGGGAAAGGATACCCTTTACCCTAGTAGAAGAATATAGAAATGATGTATGTTTCCTTGCATGGATAGATAATTCCATGATAAAAACTATGAATCTAAGAATTCACTAGATAACATCATTCTAGTATGAGCTAATAGAGGAAGAGCTAAGGAATTCCATAGAATTGATAGTATCAATACTTCTTGAAAGAAAGCTACTAGTACATGATACTAATGCAATGAGAAGGAGAACAATAGTTAGAATAGAAAAGGACAAGAACTAAAATAGGAGATAAGATAAGAAGGAATGAAAGAGGAAGAAGAAAACTAAAACCAAGGTTGTAAGTCATAAGAGGAAGAAAACTGAAGAAAGGAATATCAACTTAGGAAGAGTGTCAACCTCATTGAAACTAGAGTCAAGTTAGGAAGATAAGAGTAAGAAGAATAAAATTGAATGGGTAGTCAAGGTAAAACCAACACCTACAAAAACAAGACCAGATCAATCTATAGGTAAATCATAACCAAGAATAGTGAAATATTCAAGAAGAAGTAACCCTAACCCTCCACTCTCAATTGATGACATAGTGAATGCCATAATTCATAATGGATATTATATAAAAATGATATAGATATCCACTTATGAGTAAGAAAGATCATAACAACATTATAAGTGTAGTACTAGTCAACATGAGGACTTATAGTAGGACTCCAAAAATGGTAAAGATGGTTCTAACAAAAGAATTCATAGATACTATAATCAAGAAGTGGAAAAATGTTGTCACATAAGTAAATAAAATTCTTGATGACACAATGACAAAAGTCAAATTACAATTTTCACCTTTAAATAGATAGACCTACATAGATGCATATATCAATGAATTATTAGCACAAGAAAATGTTTTCTTAGTCACAATAGAAAGGGAAGGAGAAATGTTTGAAAAGGTAATCAAAAATTAAAAATGGATAAAAAATAAAGTAGTGAAAATATGTGTAAACAAGCCAACTGAACAAGAAAAATCTCTAACCAGAACAAATCAAAAGGATAAGGGTAAGAAAAGGAAAGTGGAATATGCAACAACACATAGTACAATAATTGTAGAAAGTAAATATCACTAGGATTGGTAAATCATTAATTCACTCTAGAAACACATGTACCAATTGATAACCCCTAGATAATTTAGATGCCATTATCAGGTGATATAGAGAAATCATGCACAACTCAACATTAAGAGAGAAATAATGAAAGTCAAACTCAACCAAGAAAAATAGTCAAGACTCAATGAAAGTTAGAAATATCATTAGCAGAGGTCATAGAGGGAGATGAAAAAGGAAAAATAAACCTAGAAAGGGATGTTGCTAAGAAACATCTACAAGAGCAAAAATATGTATAGAGGAAAGATGACCAACCAGTCATGCAATCAACACTAGTGGAACCTAAAATCTCTATGAGTGTACATCTACAAAGTGGAAGCTACAAATAGAGAGAGAAGAACACAAATAATCAAAGGAGAAAAGGACAAAGAGGAGAAGAATTCCATCCTTATCATCATCTTCAAGCTCCAAAAATGAAAGAAAACTATATGAGTAGCACACTCAAGAAGTAGAGGATCCTTAGAAAATTCAAACTAAATTAGATAAGTATGTAGGAAGAGTAAAAGATATTCATTGAAGAGATCAGTTATCATATCTACTTGGTGTAGAAACTCAAAGTGGAAAAGAAGTATCATCTGAGAAAAGAAGAAGTACATACTTTGATTAAAGAAAAGACATTAATTACAAGAATACTTAGTGATGTTGAATATTACAATGATGTAGATCTTGTTGATCAAGTAGAGAAAATAATAAAGCATGCATATTTTAGTGAATAAATTGGTCTACTTGGTAGAAGGAAAGAAAAGGAAAATATCAAGAAACTCATTGAGTATCACTTGTAAAAACTTATAGAAGTGAGAAAAATTACATTTTCATTATTCAAGGATATCTCTCTAATCCTTCAAAGAATATCAAATTCATAAATATTTTTAATCAATATAAATGATACTCTAAGAATAGCTCATGTTGGATTGGAGGTTATTCAAACATCATTTGATGTATCCACTACTTAACTAGCATGTACACTAGTTAGATTCAAGAAAAGTTTCATATGATCAACTAGGTCATTATAAAACAACACAAAAGGAATTCCATATATTTTCCTAATCCCCATCATAGGAATTATCTAAGAAAATATACATGAGGCAGATGTCCTAGTATCCAAAGATCCTAGGGAGACCATCAAAGTCATAGAATAGTGCCTAGAGACAATTAGCAGTCTGATATTGGCACTTAGAAAAATTCCAGACACATGGAAGACACAACTAGAATATGTAGAGGCAATATAACCTTTTTCATTAATGAAAAAGATAAGGAGATGAAAAGAGATAAAAAAGAGGGAGATGAAAAGAGATTAAAAAAAGAGTGAGATGAAAGAATCTAGGAAAGGGAGATGAATAGACCAAAAAGAGGAGATGAAGAATTTAGTAGACAAAAGCAAGACAAAGGAAAGGGATGTGAATCATAAGGGGAGATAAGAGGAAAAGAGAAAATATAGAGAAATGATAATGATAGGGGGATTTAACACTAAAGAATATAGTTGTAAGAAGGAATCAAGCTAAAGATACAAAATAGGGGGGTTAAAACAAAGGAAGATGAAGAAAGGAGAAGAAAATAGTTAAGTCTATTTGCTAGTAAAAATTTTACTAGTATAAAAATCAATAAATACATAATATATGTTTTTCCATCAATTCCAAGGGGGGTTACTATTAACCCAACTAGTCATATTATCATAATGAAGAGTAGTTAGTGTAAGTGTGTTGTGATTGATTGGCAACCAATTGATGAACTAAATCTGTTGATCAAATAAGTAAGATTGACAAATGTGTGTCAACACACTTAACTGTCTTCACTAGACATGCCAAGTTACAGATAGTGTCGAGTAGATCAAAAGACAGTATGTGCTGAGCAAAGCAGAAGTCCAATGTGTGCCAAGCATTGTGAAGTTAATAGGAGCCAAGTGATTCATGAATCAGTAGAAGCCAAGCAATGCATAAAACTAATAGGTTCCAAGTAACACAAGAATTCTATAGGTGTCAAGTGACACAGTAATTCTATAGGAGTCGAGTAATGCAGGAAACACAGTGGATGCCAAGAAATCTAGAATAGATGGTGCCAAGCATCAATATTACTTCATGTGCCAAGCAACGTAGGATTAGCATAAGAGTTTGTGCCAATAAAAACCATGATGTGAAATGGTTATGCATGACTCATGACAAGATAAAAGGATAAGATCAAATCTTCCCAACTACCTATGCAATCCTCATGCAGCCAATCAGAAAATTGGAGACTGCATGCAGCCAATGGGTGAATTTCAAGGGTTTGAGCAGGAACACTTGAATCAAGGATGCATAAAAAATCACTAATATTTATAAGGCAGTATTGACACCATTAAACATAGCATGGAATGAAGAAGGAAAAGAAAAGCCTATTATTAAGGTCATTGCAGAACATTTGGTGTCAAAGATTTAGTGGAAAGGAAGGCATTTACACATCTAGTTGATCAGAATAGAACAAGTAACACAATCAGTAGATCAGATCTAGCAAAGACCAGTGATAGAAGAGAAAATCAAGTACTTGAGATCAGCATCAGAGATTGCATTAGATCAGGTGTATTATTCTAATACTCTCTCACAATTGTATTGGGAATTTGGAAATCCTATTGAATTAGGTGGGTTTAACAGCTCCATGTAAATCCTTTAACAGGGTGGCATTCTAAGTTGAATGTTCTTAAGTCCTCTAACAAGGCACACTCCTAACAAGTTGTAGAAATCCTTTAACAAGGTCACATTTAACAGTGTGTTGTAGCCTTTAACAGGATAGGCCTTTAATAGGGCAAACCATCAAAAGTGGTTGAAATCAATTACTACAATAATTTTATGGGTATCATCCCCACCCCAATTTTACCTTCTTATTCCTAGAGGGTTTATGGGTCACCAAAATCTCAAGTGTTATGTGGCGATGCATGTTTGCTTCTCATGATTGTTTAATGTTTATATGCATGCATGTTAATGTTATTAAGGATTTAAAACAAAGAAAAGGTTAGTACTTCTGATTCACCACCACCCCCCCCCCCCCTCTCAGAAGCACTCTTCCCATTAAGACATTCCAACAAAATCATTTAACAAGAAATGGTAGACAAATTAACAAGTCCACATTGGAGAATAACAGAAGGAAAAACCTATTAAAATCAACATGAGGAGTCATTACTATGAGATGCTAGAGGATGTATGGCAAGAATTAAAATTTGGTTTGTATTCTAATAAGAATGGTTCAACATGGAAAGTAAAAAATAATTGATGCAAGACCTAGAGTAGACATATATTATTACTAGTCTAGACCTTGCATCATAGGTGTCATGGGTTACTCGTAAACCACTAAGAAGTATGAATTAAAAATTTGAATTCACTAGTTTGAGTGGGATAATTTCCTAGGGTTTTGATAACCATGGATGCAAAGGAGACATCACTTATTGATAAATAAGTTCATGTGTATGTGAAAAGTTCTAGAGAAGATAGAGACAGCTTGCATATACTAAAAATAAACAAGGGTGAAGAAAGAGTAAAGGACATGAATGTCATAGAAGCTATTAAGAAGAAGATTGTGATGCAAGGTTATAGCTAGCCAAAATCATAAGGATGGACCACAAACAAGGGTAACTAGAGAAGAGGAAATAAGAGTGATATAGAAGGATATTGCAGAGTACACCCAAGTAGCAAGAGGAAATTAGAACATCTCATAGGTTATTTACTAGAGATATACCAAGCAAGAAGTTATTTATAATATAGATTACATTTTATTTCTCTCTAACAATTGTAATCATCGTGTAAGCTCTTAGCCGAGAATGCTTTACTAGAAAGAATATCTTAAATCCTTTAACAAGGTATCTCTCAAAAGTAGTGTTGAATCCTTTAACTAGGTAGCCTTAGTAGGTTGATTGTAATCATAATAGGTTAATGACATTCCTAATAGGATGTGTTCTTAGAAGGAACAAGTTGTATCTCTTAGCTATTCAACCTTTTATCCATTGTAAAAGGATACTCAATATATTATCCCCAACGTGATTTTCACCTTCTCATTGAGGGTTTCTACATACAAAATATGTGTTTCCATTGATGAATGCTTTTGTGTGTGGGTTTATTTTCTTTTATCTTACAACATTCATAATCATGTTAGCACTTAATGTACTTGAAATGGTTATAAGAATACCCAATTTCACAATTAGTACCAACTCACCCACCCCACCCCCCAGTACTAGTTGGAATGAATAAATTAATGATACTAAAACTATGAAACTAACAGTACCAACACCAATAGTAGTAGTAGTAGACATAGATCCATATGCTAAAAGTTCTATGGAAACATTTGATACACTAGTTAAATAAGATAACATCATGGTCATAGGGGATCTAGAATAACCATTGACACTAGTGAGGATCCTTTTGCTAGTAACACAAAAAAACCATTTGTAGGTCAACAAGACTATAATGTTGTTAATTTTGTAGTTGGAATCATTATATATTATTCCAAAATTTTAGAGATGGATGATAAAGATAGTCATGAGGACTCTACCATTGGGCACAGTCAGGAATCACTCAAAGTGATGTCATTAAAACCTATTGTTGTAAGTGCACACTTTGATTAATGTCTTAATTGACTAAATATTGTAAAGGATATCAAGTATTATTTCACTGAAATAAGTAGAGATAAAAGAATAAAATAAAGATGAGGAGAAAGAAAGGAAGAATCAACTAGATGCAGTCATTACTAACACTAGTTTAGAAAAGGCCTATAGCTAAAGAGAGGCAGATCACTATCTTGTAGACCCCTTCAAAAGAAGCTAAAACTAGATGTACAAATACTTCAAAATCATCTTTCAAAGCACTAATTTATAGTCTTATAGAAAATATATCAGATATGTTTGAAGGAAGTATGGATATTTAGTAATATATTCGGTTATCAACATTTTCTATAGGAAAAATTGTAGAAGAATCTCGGAAGATGAGAAAGAATGCACAAAAGCTACTTAGATAGACTATTGACAAGCTAAAAAGTACCTTACCCTTCAAAGTAAAATTAGATGAGAAAAATATTGAGAAAAAAGATGAGAATATCTTGACTGAATCTCATTGTCATTACTCACCTTGGAAGAGGCAGTAACAAATAAAAGTGCAAATAGAGCATGATACAAGGCTGTTTGATATAGTCTACAATAATATCAGAGGTGAAAGTGAAATTTTATATTCTTAAATTAAAAACATGATAATATTCATTTAAGAAGGGAAGACTTTTTATATTGATTGTTCTCTTGCAAACAAACACATCAATCATCAAGGCAATATAGGGAAAAGAAAATGAGATTGATATTATGGTTGATGAATTCAAGACAAAATATATGAAGCTTATTGAGTTTAATTAGAAATTTTCTATGGAAGACAATAAACTAAAAATTTTGGAGCATGATAAGAAAAATTTACTAAAATTAATCACATTACTTGAAGATCATCTTACACTAAAAGTGGATGTGGTTCAAAAGAAGTTGGGTACACTTTTATAGCTAACAATGTCTTATCAAAAGTTTTCCTGCAAAAAATTGAATATAGCATAATTAAAATCTTATGATTAATCTAGAATAATGAGCATAAAATATGCAATGGACACATCATGGGATGTAGACTTCCAGAACTTCAAGTCAAATTGTTTGTACTATATGAAGTTTTTGTGAAATTACTCAACATAAAGAAGATGAGTGGAACCAAAAAGTTGACATTACATAATTTTGACTCACCTTTTCCATTGATATTGAAGGGGGAGTATTGGACCAAAAAAATTGTAAGTATGTCTTATTTTTAGAGTGTTATATAGAGGGATCTATAAGTTAAATAAATTGTAACTAAAGGGGAGTATTGTATATAAGATAGTATAACTTTTGAAGACAATCCACAATTTTGAAATATTCACAAGGCCACAAATTTTGAAGATTATGACACTTGGTCAAATTTTCCCATATGTTTCCATCAATAACAAAGGGGGAGATTATTAAAAAAAAATTGAGGCGATATGTTAGGGTTTTCATTTATTGAAACATATAACTTGTATAAAGAGGGCACAAAAATAATATGAGGTTTTGCATACTAAGACTTAGAATATTATCTAAGTGTTGTTAAGGGAAACAATGACCAATTCAAGAGATTGTTTTGGCACACTTCACTAGAGGCACTTCAGCATGTGCATTCTTAGATGGGCATTGTGCATAGAGTATAGAGCATGTGTCTTAAAGAACTTAAGAAGATTTTTTATATAACTTAAGTTATAGCCATTTTACTAGGTATAGGTCAGACAAATACGATAGAGAAAAAGGTAGAATAGAGGATTTTTATTTAAGGGATTGGTTTGGTTTACCAAAAAAATGAATTATGAATGTTGAGACAACATCCTATATGTTAACCCACACATAGCATAAGATAACTCATAATATTTAGCAAAGTATCAAGCAACAAGGTCGATAGGATAAAAGACCTTAGTATAAAGGAGGAAATTTTGTTTGTAATTAGGTGTGGCATTGTAATGTACTATTAGAATGTTATTTTGGCACACTATATGATTGTAATGAATGTGAATTTATTGATAGATTGTAGAACAAATAGTGTATGTACAATTTTGTGTAGTGGATATCAAAGGACAAATTAGATATTATAGATATTAGCATAGAAAAAAAGGTTTTTGTATTCACACCTTTTCTTATAGATTATATTGTTGTATATGCATGTTTGGGAAGTGGTCTTTTATTTCTATTTATATTTTAATATAAACTCAAAATAAGGTTGAGGCTTATAACAAGGCCTAGTTCTCTAACAAGGATAGATACTCTATACAGATATAATAGACTCCTAGTAAGGTTAATATCTTTTAGAAGACACTTTTGATTAGTAGGTCATTTTGTGGGTATTGTTGGTGTGTTCTTTAGCAAGAGATTTGTCTCTAATTGTTGGGTTTCAAATTCTCTTGACAATTTGCCTAATTTTCTTCCTTCATAATAAAACTCTAGTTGTAAAGGCTTAAAGGAGGTAAAACCCTAGATTAAATGTAAAAATCATCTAAGTCCTTCTTTTCATTCATTACTTTTTATTTCACTTAAAGATGGGGGTGTCCACCATCATATTTTGTTTGAGCCTAGGTGTTGTTAACTTTAAGTCATGGCCTCGTGCCTTATTTGGTTTTAAATATATTATATGTCTTAAAGAATAAAGGTTGATTCATTATGGTTAGAACCCCTTCATAAGTATCCTAGATCTTGATTTTACATTTCTTGTCGTCAACATCTTAATTGATAGCTAAACCTTGGTCTTAAACATCCTAAAAATTAATTTGTTTTTTGCGCATGAAATGGTGGTTCCTTAAATCAATAGTATGTTTCTTTTCACAAGTCCTGGTAGTTCTTTTAGAGACAATGTGTGATGTTTCCACATGGCTAATGGTGGGACTAGACACTCTTCTCTTTAAGCCATTACCAAGACCAAATCAATGACTATCACTTTTTCATAGGATACCCTTCTCAATGTGGTGACATAGTGGGATGTGGATGTGTCTCTAGGGGATCAGCCCATGTCTCCTAAATATAAATTTTATAATAAATGGTCCTAGTTAATTTGTGAGCCTTGATATTATTTGCAGTGATAAAGAGATATATTGCCATGTGGAATTGATCCTGAGCTGAAGTTGTCTGGTGGGACCATATTAAAAAATGGTTCACTGCATTTTGATTGATCCATGTATATCCAGGTCATCCTATATGAATGGGTATAAGGTATGAATATTACATTGGAGATGCTAATATGATGTCACATGGACATGAGGATTAAGTTTTCTTTTATAAGCAGTGGGTTGTCTCTTCTTTGAATTAATGGCTATCATATTTTCATAACTCTGATATATGGAATAGTGAGTTAGCGAGATCATGACATGTATTTTTTATCGATAGAAAATTTTCCAGTGGTACATGAGGATTCAAGAAAACCTAACATATGATTTGGCCATCTGGATAATGCTAATGACCCTATTATGTAAGAGCATGCAGTTTTAATTCTAAGATGATCAGATGACCCACATTGTCTCACAAGGAATTAGTATCTTCATGGCGATAAAGTGAGATGCTTCCATGTGCCAATATCATGCCATATTATTCCATTGTTACTTAAAATAAATAATTGTACATGAGTAAATCAATAGTGGGGACTTAATCACATGATAAAGATGAGTTATCCATGTGATCATAAAAAAAAGGAGATAGACAGTTCGCACATTATCATGAGGGTTTGGCATCTATATGGAAATAAAGTATGATGTAGACACATATCCTATTTTCTTCAGTGTGTGGAATTTTCAAAGGATCTTATATGATCATTTTTCTAATTTTTTATCAATCGATGATGGGTTCCAACAAATAAATCAAATGGTCAATGAGTGTCAAAGGGAGATTACAACCATTTGATGTAAGTTGGAAGATGATCAATAGTGGCCTTTTAAACTTGGTATTGAGATGAGAAGGGAGGATTTCTTCAACTTGGTAGGGTGATGGTTATTTCTCACAAATTCATGGTTTTAATGATACTACAATAGATTTAAAAGTTGTCATCTCATTCTAAATTATTAACATTTACATGCAAGGTTTGCAAGATTGGGAAATCTAAGCTCAAAGGTTTTTAAAATTAGACTTGAGGTTTTCTAAAATTGATGAAATGGACAAGTAAGTAGTTATTTTCTCTCCCATTCTCTAAATTAAGAAATTGTATAATATGGAATTTGTATTTATCAATAAATCCCTAGTTTGTATTTTCAAACCATAAGTAAGCCCTAGTTGTGTGGATACCCTATAATAATAAAATATACACCTCCCAATATATATTTTGGGAAGTATGCAAGGAAAGAATTTGAATAGCCATTATTGAAGCTGCCCATAGACGCATTCTTGCCTTGCATACTTGGCTATCTCCAATAATGGACACACTTCACCAAGAACCTGGGCCAACTATAAGGCTATACTCCTTCTGCAGTTCAGGCTCTGCAAAACCTAGGTGGGTGAACCTATAGATTCCTTATATGGTACCAGTTATCAAAGCATACACTAAATCTAATGTAAAGCGAATAAAAAGCCCTAAATCTTCTATACTTAACCAGGAATCACAAGCATGAAATAGCTAATAACATAACTCATGAAATTGGCAAGCTAAATGCGGGTTGACATTGAATAAATTTCAACATAAAAGGGAAAATTGATTTAATATGTTGATATCAGCGAGACCCAGGTATGAGCAACAAAACCAAATGATCCTATCTCTGATCAATGCCTTATCTATTGGGCAATTAAATGAATGATAACCATACATCTTCTAGAAATCTCAGACATATCTCTACATCAAGATCCCTAATCTATCCTTCACTTTATGAACTGACATCTGCTACAAAATGAATCTCATACTCAGAACATCCTATCATGAAATCTGCAAACCCTATGACAAATATCAAGCAATTACATGGTTCTTTGTTCCACTAGCAAGACATTTTAATCACATACATTCCTAAATGAAATGCAACCTAATCTATGCTCTTTGATTAGAAATTAGAAGAAATAATAGATCCATAATCAAGAGACAAGATTCAGATTGAACTTAAAATGTTTGTTGCTCTTTATTTGCTTTCCTTGAAACCAAATACATGAAATGTACAGAAATGAACTCATAAATCACCTAACAGAATAGAACTATATATATAAAACATCAAATGTTGCTCAATACAATAGAGAAATGCTGAAGAATGTGGTCACAGTCATGGGAATGCATCAAAAATTAAATCCAAAACCTTGGTATCATAGTAATGTGCAAATTTTCTCCCCAGAACTGGAACCTACCAGTTTCTCAGTCACAAAAAATTGGAAACCTTACAAAGAATGAAAGATAGAAAGATATAGAAGAGAAAGAATTCCTGGATCTGATCTTTACTTAACAAGTGTTCACTTGAAATTCAATCTATTGGCAACTGAAAACCTCTTCCTTCCTTCTACCATTGATCTGATTTTTGTTTCATCATTTCTTGCAACTGATTTGCAAATGTCTATTTCCGAATGATGAAAACTTGCTGAGTCACCAAAATATCTGATTTACCCACTGAAATGATGGTTAAATTTCAGTTTTTATTGAATGAATCTAAACAAATTTTGACCCAAACTAAATTCTCATTGTCTTTTAACAATATTCAAGTGATTACTATGTTAAAAAATAGTTCTGGACTTTGATACCTGAATTTCGTTGCAAGATAGGAATCTGAGAGAAAACCTTGTGTAGCTTGAACAGATGTATTCCTGTGCAAAAACTAACCTTGGAATCGAAAAATTCAAACTTTCACAATTCCAGCAGTATATGATAAGGCATACTTGCCCTTCCAAAAATGCCTAAAATCTCTGTTTGAAAATTGTCCCCTCTATTTGAAAACATAGGTCTGCAACTCTGATTTTAAATTTTTAAAAAAATTAAAAAATCCTAAAGTTTAAACTTTAGAGTTAACCCCCTTTTGATTTAAATGAATTCTGAATGCCACATTTTGAAAACAATTTTAAAATTATTTCATTTTTATCCAACCCTTCAATTTCGAGGTCAAAGCTTTGTTAACCCATGCCACATGGTGCTCTGTGATTGACCTACATGGTCTACATCATCTGCCATGTGTCATCTTCATATTAACCCTCGCTATGTCATTATTTGAGTCAACAACTGCCACATCATTAGCGACATAGCAATAGAATGACACATGTCATCCTCTGCCACATCATCACCTTGGAAAGTGTGCAACATCAGGGACCTCAGCCATGTGTCACTGTCAGACTCATCAACCTCACCATGCCACCTCAGCGTTTCTATCTCACCATGTTAACTCTCATGCATCTTTCGCTTGGTGAAATAGCGAGGGCCGCTCGATCTACCACGTGTCACAATCTCATGCAATCTACATCTTTTGGCACCATGTCATTGTCAATGTATCTTTGTTTAAAATTGTACTTTTACGTCTGACTATCATCATCTGGTTGGGTCTACCACATGGGCTTAGCTTTCTAAAAGCCATAGTCTCATAGACATATTCAAATGGAGGCATTGGAGTATTTGAACAACTAAGTGTTCCCCACCACAGTAAATGTGGGATAAAACTTTATAACCCTACAGTCCTCTACTATGGATTTGACTCATTAGAGCTTTCCTGCACATCTCCTAAATGGACATGGAGTCCCCAATAAATCGTGGAAGCCATCTTCAATCCAGTGGGAGGTATGTCACACACCGTAGGCTTTACATTGTTAGGGATACACTCCACAAAGTAGAATGAAATCTTGTTCTGAACGTTGATCTTCTACTCATCCACTTCACTTGGTGCTCACGTTGCCTCTTGTATGCAGCTGCCTCTACATTATAGACGTCTCCTTTTTTGAAGTCTGTTGTGGGCTTTGAATTGGCATGGGAGTCCTTTTGCTTGATTTATTAACATGCGTGGCTTTGATTTACTTTCGACTTTGCCACTGGATAACTTTGGCCTTTCTCCTGCTCATGTTGTGATATGAAATGCCATTAGATGCTCTGACTTTAGCATGGGAGCTTCATTCCAACATGCTATGGAACTTATTTCTCTACTGTTGTGCTCACATGAGCTCCCTTCAAACTCTTTACTCATGGCTACTTCCTTGTTTCTTTTAGAAATCTTCTACACTTCTCAAATGTTGCCTCTATTTATAAGACGTGGATGGTTGCCTGCATTTGTCTACCTCCATTTTCTTGAAACCGTTGCTCTTCTCTCTCTTTTCCAATGCATTGGTTCGGCCTGTTCTTTTGAATCAGCTTCTTTCCAAGGGATGGCTTTGAACTCTCAACATTCTTTCCTATGATGAACATGTACTTCATCTTTTAACTGGTATGCTCATTTACTCAATGTGTGAGCTTCTAAATGCTAATTCCTCTTTTTGACCTCACGGGTCTACTATGTGGATTACCTCCTATCTATGAGTTCTCTAGATTGGGGAGGCATCTCTATTATGGAGCTTATTGTTTCTCTCTTCCTACCATGTGGTTGTCTTCAAGTGGCTTGTTCTATAAAGCTTATTAAGAAATGGCACCTACATTAACTATTTCCAACCGCTCAATGGCCTTGATTTTTAATGACCCACTCAAATGTATAATCCATAAAGCCTCCTTCACATCCATAGTTGGCTGAATCACAATACACCAACACTTGCTTAGACAGCCTTACAAAATTCCCTGTAGATATTGCATTCACATCTTCAATTGCCCCTGTTATTGAGAAAAACTAGCCTTTTAATCAATAAACATATAAAAATAAACATAATTTCTACTGAAGTCTCACACTATGGGTAAGGAGTACACTTGTCAGCGACATGATGTGGATGGGAAGTTTGCATTCCTGTTCATTTTTCTTCTCAAATTTGGATTCCAAAAGCTTCATTTCCATTTCCCTCCTGACCCTAGCATCTTATCCATCTGACAGAAATAGTCGGGCCCCAAAGTGGGTCCGACTAAAAAAATTTTGTTCCCAAATAATTGAGCCTTCAAACTGATCTTCAAAACATCTTGGATTGATTTAAAAATCAAGTTTGATCATTGAACCCTCAATTAAAACTCATTTTATCAATTTCTACAACTAGTCAAATTTGGTGTCAAGGGGCCCGTTGACTGGCTTTGAAAACTAAACAAATTACCTGATCAGGTCCTGAAAACTGGCATACTAAATCTTTGTACCATACACTTACACTGTGTTTAATCTCATATCATGACAAATTCCCAGACAAAAGGTATTGACTATCAAATTTTCCTTCTCAGATTTACCTGCAAGAAAACATGTTAGAAAACAACAAACTGGGTTCACAATTGGCTTGGAAAATTGGGCAAACGAACACTTGGAAAGATGAAAACTAGGGCATTGGTTCTCTGTCATGAGAACATTATGGATCTGTGATTTGGGCTTATGAAGAATCACAAGGTGCATATGGTGGATGTTCAAAGTGGGCTAGTTGGATTTTGTCAACTGGAACAATGATTGAAAAGCGATTTTGGCAAACGGAATGGACTTGGAATGAAAAAGTCAAAATAGATTCTTCATAAGCCAAAACTTGAAACATAACAAGTCTCTAACATCTAAAATGGAATGAACAATGAATTTTAGCATTTTGGTCAACTAGTCAAAAGTTATAACACATCAAACAGGGCTTCCTAGAATTGTGAACAACTAGACAAATGTACAAAACAGTAAACGACCAACTTTAAAGGGTTCGAAACCTAGTCAAACGAACTCAAAATGACTTGAAATATAAAACCTAGGTTCTTAGATATGGATACTAGACACTCCCAAAGTAGTGTGTCCTAAAACATTTCTGGGTGTGATATATTTAATGGCAAACATAGCCTCTTGTCACTGTTTGAGACTTAGGTGAAAATGCAAATTAGACATTGGCTCAAAACAAGATTTCGCCAAACACCTTGGAATATCAATTTATAATTATAGAACATTTAAACACATTGAATGGAGGGTGTTAGAAACATTGAACACCTCTTAGGCTTCAAATTTGTAGCTTGGTACAAATGCACTTTAAAAGCATTTAAGGGCTTGATTTTTTTTTAATGGTTCTCAAAATTGACCATGCAATTTTTAGTTCCAACTGATAGATGACTATAGGATGATTTTATTGAATAATTACCTATATCAAAATAGGGAAGGGAAGCCATTAAAAAATGAAAAACTTTGAAAACTAAGGTACGCTATAGTTTCAAGGATAGGTATGGAAATGTCTATGACACAAATATAACAACCAAAGGTTTAGAATTTTTGAGGTGATGGTATGGTCAAGCTAATTCAAGGAGCCCTCTTAGTAATGTCTAGGAGTTGACTTAGGTGAACTAATAATGCCCACTATTTTCCTTTATATTGACCTATTGTTGGAGCTAGTGGATAGACATGACCCAATTTCACACATAATTAGGGACATAACTTGGGAAGTCCTATTCAAAATAGATATTGATTCCATTAGAGAAGCTTTTGGTCTCTATCCAACTGAAGATGTAACTAACAAGAAAGATTTTAAAATGTTTAAAGAAGCTTTTGATTAGGCAGGGGTTGACATTCAATAGAAATTGATAGTTTCTTTCTTAAAAGAGGTAGATGGAATCAAATTAATACCTCTATCCATATCACACACTGTAGGTAATTGTGAATAGTATAATGATGTCTTGGTGTATACACACGTTGCCTTATGTCATGTATTGGGACTGATAAATAGGAGGAAATTTAGTAAATCTACAATGTAGATGTGTCTTTAAATTCAGAAGTATGGGGATATAGTAATCTATGATTTCCCCATGTATCTTGAAGAAAATATCAATGATGGATTGGAAGCATTGAAGAAAGGTGAATCCAAAATTTTTAAATGGTACTCACTACTTATTCATATGATCCTTTCACATAATAAAGATTATTTTGCACAATGCATAGATGTTTAATTTCCAAGGGATGATGAAGTGTTGCATGTTCTATTACATGGTCAACCATTTTGTTAATGGATTGGGAGAGTTCTAGTTTTGTGTTATTTGAAAACCAATTGGGACTCCTCTAAGAAGAAATATTTTTCCAATTGTTAGTAATTTTCCTTGCTCTTTGAGAATTTTCTTGAGGCCAATTGATTTTAATACAATACCAAAGATGTGTCATCAATGGGGGGATATATATTTTAACCCTCATTCCACAATTATCAAGATACATGCATTTCTAGGAAGGCCTTTTGTATTGCCCATATATGTTCCATTGAGAATTGGTTTCCTCAAAGTCATGAGGTAGATTTCTATGCTTCAAGATACTAATTTCCCATTAGAAAAGGCCTAAAAATGAACTTTCTTTCTTGATCTTATAGCTTTTCACCACTTTAGAATCATTAAAAATAGAATGAATAACATGGTACAGTTTCTTAGACCATACAATTTGGAAGTTGGTTTGAAGAGGCTAAAACTCATAAAGGGTTTCTATGAAAGATTACTATGAAAGGTCGACAAGGCACCTAGGGGTAAACATGAATTTTTTTATCTAAAGGACATCATCAGAAATGATGAAGATATAAAATCTTAAAAATAAAGAAAGCATATTGCCACACATACCATGAGATATTGGGGGGAATTCGGGAGGAGGATCAAAGTTATGGTCCACTCTCAAACTGTAAGGGCCTAGATCAAAAGTTCAAAATAATTTTTGATAGTTTCTTAAGTATATATGATACCATGAATGAGTAGCTTGGAAACACAAGGAAGAAAAAGGGAAATTTTGTAGATGATGGAAAAAAAATTTAAATGTGTTATTGAAATCTATTTATCTAGTCCCTAAAGAAGGAAGTGGATGGAAGAGGATGAGAGAAGGTTCACAAACTCATGATGATGAGTTAAAGAAGTAGACTAAAACACTAGAGGGTTTAAGAGTATACCAAAGAAGGAAACTAGAAAAGAGACCAACTAACTCGATGATAGTTGAGATAGTAAATCTAGAGTCACTAGAGGTAGAAGGTCTAGTAAGGAGATCTCCTTCTATAGAATCACCAAGACCAACTACTATAGCCTCACTGCATGAAAGGAATCATGATGATATATCTAATGAAAGAAGGGTTGGTGAAGGAGAGGCCCAAAAGGACACAAAAAACATTTAGGGTAAGGATTAAGTGCAAGGAATCTTCCTTTTGAAGATAATGATGAAGAATAAGAAGATATCTATGTCCTTAAAGAAGGGTTAGTAGTTAGAGATCTTCAAGTTCCTAGGGCACCAATTTATTACATCACAACACAAGAGATAAAAGGTCCTTTCCCAAGGGATTTAAGAAAAATGTCTTGTAAGATAGATGTGACTAATGATAACTTTTTCAAATCAATCCCCTTCAAGAAATTGAAAAGGCAATACTATAGGGAGGATTGTCTCAAAAGGGTTGATGAGAAATGAATAAAAATGCTAGATGTTGATCTTGGTGACCTTGCTTAAGAAGTGGAGCATGAGATGATGATTACGTTTGATTCTATTACCTTAGAAGAAATGAGGATAATTATTAAAGAATCAAGGATCCAATTATTATCAAATTATAACATTATTGATGCAATTTCCTTTGATTCAATAATGAAAGACATGAGTTTAAAGAGGCCTAAGAAGGAAGCTAAGAGGTCTACCCTTTGAATGTATTACAGTAATAATTTATCTATTTTAGCTACTTGGTATTTCTTACATTCTTCTTCTAATCAAATTATTGATGAGGATGGTGGATTTAGAGGGAATGTGGTTATACAAAGGGTGGAGGATTCTAAACATTTCCATTCCACAAAGAATCTATAGGAACATGTTGCCTATGTTCATATTTCTATAGAAGCAACACAAAAGAGACATAAGTAGTTACAAGAGAGATACAAGTTTCATATGCTTGCAACATATGAGAAAAGGACAAAAGAAAATGCTCATCTAAAAAATCAAGTAAATATCTTGGAGAAAAGAATAACTGAGCTTGAAATGACTAATTTTTTTGGTATAGCTCAATGATTGTGAAAATAGAAGACACCTCATCAGAATAATTGAGCATAGATACACTAGTACATCCCAAGGAAACTCCTTCAAAGAAAAGAAAAAAGTGACGATTCTTTGATAAAGGAGGTTGTGGATTTACAAATATAGTTGGAGAATAAACAAAATTATTTTTTTTGATGTTTGATAGCTTCTTTTGGATAAACTTATATATAATTTATTATATGAGATATAAGTATATGAGATAAATTAATATAATATTGACACACACACACACACACACACACATATATGATAAAATTTATTACTATATTAATTAATTGATTAATGAATAGACATGTCCCATGAAGGGACATGTCTATTCATAGCTTATACTTAATATAAATATAAGTGATTGTTGCATTTGAAAAAGATGTACCTAATACATGGTAGTGCTATTACAATTTTTAGTTGTCCTCTATAATTTAACATGATATTAGAGCAGGCTAATTACTAAGAAAAATGTGAATACAAAGATCTGATAAAATTATTTAATTAAATTTTGTGATTCTTATATCTATTGTAGAGTAAAGGATGAATGTATTTCAACATCCTCTCTATTGGAATTATTTTATAATAACTGGGGGGGGGTGTGAATTACTTATTCAAGGTCTAGATATACAAGTAAAACTTTTCACAATTCAGTAAACCCATGTATCATTCTTAACCATGCATGCATTCATTGTGTGTTAACAAAAATTGATATGTTACTATAAAATTAACATGCAGAAATGTAAAGCACAAAACACATCACACCCATCAACACACTTGACACAATGATTTAACATGGAAACCCAATTTGGGAAAAACTACTAGTAACAAGATACTCCTTTTTCACTCTTCTAAAGCGATGTATTATTAAAGACCAACCCTACTAAAGGTTACAACACACACTATAGAATGTGACTCGGTTAAGGGATTTCAATCACCCTATTAAAAGTGATCCTTGTAGAGCACTTTAGGCCATTCACTTGGAATGCCACCATGTAAAAGGATTTTCCAATGACTGTTAAGTCATCCTTTCTCCAAAGGATTTACCCTAATCTAATACAATTGTTAGAAAGTAATAGTAGAACTTTGATTTGATACAACTTATGACCTTACATGTAGATTATAGATCACTATTCAGTCCTCAACTCTGCTTGGCTTTCAACCTTTGCAATTTTGATAGCTTGTTCACCCTTCAAGCATTCATCCTCTTTAAGCCTTCTTTCTTAATTCACCATTAAAAACTTCTCTTGGGTTACTTGATGAAGCAAACTCTCTTCCTTCTCCTTGTTAGATTTTCACATTCAAAACTCTCTAACCTCTTTTCTTCATGACCAAATATCCCTACATATACGAAATTAAAACTATTTTCCTACTCATTATTCATCACAAAAATTAGGCTTTTTGATGGATTAGGTAACTAAAAATCACTCAGATTTAACTATCTTTTTGCTTGGCTTGCACTAGATTTACTCAGCACCTTCTATCAACTTGGTCAAGCTTGGCAAATGAACTTTGTTCAAATTTATTCTTTTGAACTTTCTAAGTGTAGCCAATCATTTTGTAACCTCAAGTAAATCATCAATACATTATGTTATCACTGTCTTAACTAATTCTTACACTTCAATACATAATCATAACTCAACATTTCCTCTAGGTACTTTTGTTACATCTTGTTGATCAAATCCTCCTCATCAATCAACTAAGTGATAGTGCTTGAAACATATAAGCAATTATCTTGCTTCCATATAGTAGGTTTAACATCAATAACAAAACAATGATTGAAAACAAACAATCTTTCTACTCAAATGATCTTTTCAATCATATATCAACAATCTCCCTCTTTGGCATTGATGGAAAATCAAAATGATCAACCAATCAAGCAAATGATGAACATCTTGTTCCATCAAACTAACTAGGTTAAAATAGTAAGACAATACAAAAAAGAAAGTTTGTGAATAAAACTTCTCCCTCTATCAACAACTTTAGGTTACAAAATATAACTCCCTCTTTATTTGATTTTATTCTTTCATGGATCAGTAGAATATCTGAATATTTCCCTCCTTTTGTTTTCTGCTTTCTCCCTCTTTATTTCTTTCAATCTTCTAATCTTCTAATGATATACTCTCACTTCATTGTTCCCCTTCTACACTGATCAGTTTAATGTACTTTCCCCCTCTATTTTCTGCATTGATCATCTCCCTCTTGATCAGTATGGACCTGATTAGTTTACTATACTTTCTCCCTCTTTGACAACAATGCCAAAGGCATATACTCAACACTTGGCATCTTTGGTATATGCAAACATAAGCTTTTGTAGGCTCTTCAATTTTCTCCCTCTATGACCTTACTTGTGACTGATTTGAAATTCCATCTCTTGTGATTACTTTAGGCAATTTCCTAAAGTAAGATCCACTACATCAATGTGCATGAAATGCATGTCATCTTGTTTGATGCAAGATACTCCCTATATCTTTTACATAGCCCTTGATAGGGGTATCATCCCTAATTTACCTCTTAGATACTCATAAGCATCCTTAGGTAATGCTTTGGTGAAGATATCAACAATTTGCTTTTTTATGTTAATATATTCCATCTTCACCTCTTTATCTTGAACCACTTCCCTTACATAATGATACTTTATTGCAATGTTCTTTTTCTTTGTATGCATTATAAGATTCTTTGATATATTTATAGCCCTTGTATTATCACAATAAAGTGTCACTAGTTCAGTGATCTCTTCCTTCATTCCCTTAAGAAGTCATTTGATCCATACAATGTGCAATTAATAATAGTAGAAACATACTCTACTTCAGTAGTAGATTGGGAAGTATAACTCTACTTCTTTCTTGTCCATCTAACAAGTCTTCCACCTAAGAAAAATTCTCCTCCACTGGTGCTTTTTTTGTCATCAATATCTCTAGCCCAATCAACATCAGTGTAGGCTTTTAGTTCAAACTTTTCATTCTTCTTATAGTATAAACCATACTCTTCTATTCCTTTCAAGTATCTCATTATTCTTTTCATAAGCATCAAGTGATTCTCTATAGGGTTAGAAGAGAATCTAGGAACTATCCCCACAACTAATACAATATCAGGTCTACTATGTACTACATATTCCAATTTGCTAATCATGGGTCTGTATAATGTTTGATTGACCTCAGTTAAATCATCATTCTTTGATAGCTTGAGTGTTGTCACCATAGGTGTACTTACTGGATTTGAATCCTCAAGTCCAAATGTCTTCAATATCTCCTTGACATATTTTGACTAAGTGATATATACACCATATATTTTATTTGATAGACTTGTAATCCCACAAAGAATTTGATCTCACCAAACATTGACATTTCAAACTTTTGCTTCATCTAATTTTCAAAAATTTTACACAAGGTATCTTGTCCTCCAAATATGATGTCATCAACAAATATTTCAAATAATAGTATATCTTTTTCTTTATTTTTCTTCATGTAAAAATTGTTGTTATCATCTGTCCTTTAAAATCCAATCTTAACAAGATAAGTATGAAGTCTCTCATACCATGCTCTTGGTGCTTGTTTCAATCCATATAGGGCTTTGTGCAGTCTACATACCATGTTCTTATTATTTTTGTCCACAAATCCTTCTAGCTATTCTATGTAGACCTCTTCTTCTAATATGCCATTCAGAAAAGAAGACTTAACATCCATCTAATAAACTTCAAATCCCTTATAAGAAACATAAGCAAGTAGTATTCTTACTCCTTCTATTCTTGAAATAGGGGAAAATGTTTCACCATTGTCAATTCCTTCTTCTTGTGCATAACCTTTGCAGACTAGTCTTGCTTTGTTTCTTGTCACTTCACCATTCTCATCTAGCTTGTTTCTAAATACCCATTTTGCGCCAATCACATTCTTGTCTTCTGGTCTAGGAATTAGGCTCCATGTCTTGTTCTTTTCTATCTACTGAATTTCCTCTTCCATAGCCTTCTACCAATCATGATGTTCCAATGCATGTCTTACTATCATAGGTTCTTTCATGCTTAACAAACATGATTCACTTCTCAACCTATTTCTTGTCATTAGATTTTCATCTTTGTTTCCAATGATTTGATTTGTAGGATGGTTCTTTTTGACATATTTGGATAGTCTAGGCTTAGTTCTTGTGGCTACATTTTGTCTCTCAGCTTCAATATCACTATGTGCATCCCTGTCAGGTGTTTTGGCATCTCTTTCATGTGTGCTAATCTCAAAGTCAGATTGTGCATTCTTCTAATTTTGCAACTCGGCATCTGACTGCAACTCGATATTCACAAGATGTGACTTGGCAGTTTTTGAGACTTTCTTTTGGCTTGCTACATGATTTGTAACATCTTCTTCATTAGGCATTCCTTCATAATAGTATACAAATGTCTTGTAATCTTCTAATCCTTTTGTAGTTTCAGTCTCACCTACTTCTATAAACTTATCAAAATTCACATTTGCACTTTCCACAATTCTATTAGTGTCAGTAATTAAACACTTATAAGCTTTAATTATTGTGAAGTAACCAAGGAATATACCTTCTTCACTCTTTGCATCAAACTTTCCACTCCTAACATCTTTAAGAATATAGCATTTGCTTCCAAATACCTTAAAATATTTCACATTAGGTGGATGACCATACTATAGTTCAAAAGGTGTTGAGTGAGTACCTTTCTTTACTTGCACATGGTTCAAGGTGTATACAGTAGTACTTATAGCTTCTCTCTAATATTTCAAAGCAACATTTTTCTCCATCATGAGTGTTTTGGCATAGTATATTATTGACTTGTTTCTTCTTTTAGCAATTCCATTTTGTGGACGGGTCCTAGGTGTTGATGTTTGTCTCTTGATTCCTCTATCATTGTAGAACATCTCAAACTCATGTGAAGTGAATTCACCTACTCTGTCTAATCTCAAGCATTATAGATTCTTTCCTATTTCTTTTTCAACTCTTGCCATGTACTGTTTAAACATTAGAAAGGCATCTAATTTTTATTTTAGAAACATGATTGTCATCATTCTAGAGTAATCATCAACAAGAAACATTATATACTTATCTCCTTTGTAGCTTTGCACTTCAATGGGTCCATACAATTTAGTATGATCAATTTTAAGTATTTCCTTAGAGGTATAAGCTTTACTTTTAAAGATTGACTTTGTCATCTTGCCTAATTGACATTGTTTGCACATTATATTTTTTGGTTTCTTCAACTTAGGAAAACCTCTAACTCTTTTCAAGTTGCTAATACTAATTAAATTATCAAAGTTAGCATGACATAATCTCTTGTGCCAAATCCATACATCATCAAATTTTGCAATAAGACAAGTAGCATCTTCTTTATCCAAATAGAACAGATTACTCCTAGTTTGATCACCTTTTCCAATCAAGTTTCCATTTGTATCATATATCTTGGTTGATTTATTTTCAAACTCAACTTTGCACCCAAAATTATTCCAATTATGACATACTTAACAAGTTAAAATTCAATCCTTAAACATAATAAGCATTTTCACATGAAATCTTATCTATGAGTTTGATGGACCCTTTTCATTTTATCAAACATGGTCCATCATTAACAAATATTACACTATTTCCATCATAACAAGTTAAGCTAATGAACTTACTTTTGTCTCTAGTCATGTGATGTGAGCATCCACTATTAATGATCCATTTTTCATTCTTGTTCACACAAGTCATAGGTGCAATAGCCTCATCCTCATTTGATTCATCCTTCATTGCAACATATACCACTTCATCATCATTTTCATCAAAGTCATGTTCATCAATAATGTAGCATGACTTCTTGCCTTTATCTCTGTAGTCTCTTCCATCATCCTCTCTTCTATTTGTGTGCTTGTTGCCTTCTTTGAAGTTCTTTTTCTATGTACATCTTGCATTAATATGACCAACTTCATTGCAATTAAAACAAATGATAGGTAGCTTACCTTTGAATTTACATTTTCCTTTGTGAAATCTTCTTGCTAGCAATGCTTCCAATTGTTTAATGTCTTCCTCATTTGTACTACTATCACTAGATGCATCTTTTATCTTTCTTTTCTTCTTCTTTGGCTTTACCTCCTCAAAATTCTTTAGTAACATTTTTTCTTTGAAAGTCGATTCAATAGTTTTTGGTCTATAGTTGTCAAAGGTAGATAACTCAAAAATAGTGAGTCTCACCTTCAAGTGTTAGATCATTTCCTGGCATACATCTTAACTCTTGAATTGCATATACTCTAATTGCATACATAGGAAATAGTGTTCTCAAGACTTTACTTAGCATAGTATCATTATCTATTTTATGAGTGGCACCTTTTATTGCACTAACAACTTCTTTTATTCTAGAAACATATTGAGCAATATTTTCACCTTCTTCTATTCTCATATCATCAAACTTACCTCTAAGGCTCTTTGACTTGGCTCTTTGACCATTTTTGTCTCCTCCATAGATAGTGTCTAGGACATCCCACATCTTCTTTGCACTTTTAAGGTCTTTGTGTTAGGAACCTGTGTGTTCCTTCTATTTATTTTGTTAGAGTAGTGTTGTTGGATGCATATGCTTTGTAAGTCGTCCCGTGAGTATATTTTATTATCCCACATGCATAGGTAGTATTACTTTTCTAGATTGTACTCAGTATATAAGAATAGGTTGAGGCCCTTGATGGGCACGGACGAATTTATTGTATTGAGCTTGCTCAAAGGAGGTTACCCCCTCGAAGTGGCCTGCGATCAGTAGATTCATTCTGAGTTCTGCTATCACTTTGTATTCTGTTATTTCGAGCATTCTCACGATATTGCTATAAGGAGGTTCATCACATCTGGTATCAGAGCACTCTCTTGGGCTCGCTGGGTGGAAATTACATCAAATTTTTTTTTCTGTCGTGGCCTTCAGGTTCCTCTCACTTCTAATATCTCTTGTTATTGCAATAACTCTTTTCAGTTGTTCTGTCTGTGAGTGAATTTTTCTAAGTCGACTGTTCAAAAAAAAAAAAAAAAAAAAAAAAAAAAGAGTAAAAATTTTTCTAATTTTTAGTCGTAGCTTCCTTGTTTGCTTTCTGTTTCTGCTCATACTTCCGCAGAACGTCTGCAATATCATTTCGCATACTTCCTTCCTTGGCGACCCAACCCCAAATTTTACATATCAAAGCCCTAAATCCCTCATTTATCTAATTTTAGGGTTTGCCCTATCTTTTTCACCTCTCATCCAATCGCCACCAAACTGAGCCACAAGATTCAATTCCTCATTTTGCTCCCTTATCCCTCTTGGACTGTTCGCCTCATTTCGCCTCCCTACCCTTGAAACCCTCATTTTTCTGTTTCCCTTGTCCCCAGATAGTCTCCCACCACCTGTCAAACACCCATTTCCTATCTGAGTTTTACCCACATCCAAGTTTGCCGTAACTAAAAAAGTTTTTGTTTCTCATCTTCTACCCATTCCAAAAAAAAAAAAAAAAAAAAAAAAAAAAAAAAAAAAAACCTTGCTTTATGGTTGTTACGCGTACAGGAGCAAAAATCATGGAAGAAGAAATGGCATCCCTCAAAACCAAACTTCAAGATCTGGATGACAAAATTCTGGGTCTTAACTTTCAGCAGTCAGACATGAGCCGAAACCATTCAGGAGATACTGGGTCCTCTTCTGTCAATTTTCGTGGACCAAAGCTTGATTTTCCATGCTTCGATGGTTCTGATCCGACTGGATGGATCTATAGGGCAGAGCAGTATTTCAGCTTGCATAATACTTTGGATAACCACAAAGTCCCCCTTGCATCTTTTCATTTGGAACATGAAGCTCTTCAATGGTTCCGTTGGTACATCAAGGCTAATGTAGGCCCAACATGGAGAGAATTGTGCACCCTCATTTTGGAGCGCTTTGGCCCTAGTTCCTTTGATGATTTCACAGGAGCACTCACTAAACTGCGTCAAACAGGCACTGTAAGAGAATACCAGACAGAGTTTGAAAAATTAGCTAATCACACAGAGGGCTTGTCTGATGAATTCTTCCGTAGTTGTTTTGTCAGTGGTCTGAAGGATGCACTTCGCTCAGAAGTCAAAATGTTTCGACCTACTACAATGATGGAAGCCCTTGGGTTGGCTAAGTTAGCGGAAGACAAGATTAGTGCTCTACAACGCTCCAGATCTAATTTTGTTCCATTCAGAAATACAGGTTCTCACAACCCTCCAGTCATACCAGCTCCCAGAACTACTCCGATCAAGCACTTGTCTGAAACAGAGATGCGAGTCAGGCGAGACAAAGGGCTTTGTTATAATTGTGATGAGAAATGGTCTCGGGGCCATAGATGTGTTCAGCAAAAGCTCTATCTCTTGGATGTGGATTCTCCACCGGAACTGGAAGAATATGTAGATGCTCAGGAAACAGTGGATGATGAGGTTGAGCCTCACCAGCCTGAACCTCCTTCACCAGAAGCTCCACCAGAGATATTTGTCCATGCTTTGGCAGGAGTCACTACTCCACAAACCATGCGGGTCCAGGGTTTCTTCAAGAAGATCCCTCTTACTATACTCATTGATTCTGGTAGCACTCATAACTTCATTGATCCACGAATAGCCAAACAGGCTGATTGCTTTATCCATCCCTGCTCTAGCTTTGAAGTCATGATTGCCAATGGGGGCACTTTACCTTGTAAAGGGAAATGTCGCAATGTGCGTCTCTCTATTGGCGATTATAACATGCGCTCTGACATGTTTGCCTTACCCTTAGGTGGCTGTGATGTGGTTTTGGGTGCCCAATGGTTACGCACTCTTGGCCCCATTCTCTGGGATTTTGCTGAACTTTGGATGCAGTTTTCAGCCGAGAGGCACCAACACACTTTGAAAGGCTTACAACCAGGGTCTCTCAGCATCATCAGTTCACACCGTATGGAAAAACTTCTTAAGAAGAATTCACATGGTGTCATCGCTCAGCTCCATTCCATTCAGATGCAGCCATCAGCAGTCTCTAGCACTCCTGCCGATCTCCAACACATTTTGGACAAGTATTCTGGTGTATTTGTTGAACCTATGGGATTACCTCCTTCTCGTCCAGAGGACCACCGTATTCAGCTCCTTCCTGGTAGTGTTCCGCCCAACATCAGGCCCTACCGCTACCCATTTCATCAGAAGACCGAAATCGAGATACTTGTCCGTGACTTACTGAAGCAAGGTATTATTCGCCCTAGTACCAGTTCCTTTTCTTCTCCAGTTCTACTTGTTCGCAAAAAAGATGGGTCATGGCGACTCTGCATTGATTTCCGAGCACTTAATCATCTCACTATAAAGGACAAGTTTCCCATTCCAGTTGTTGATGAACTTCATGGGGCTCATTTTTTCTCCAAGTTAGATCTTCGTTCTGGGTATCATCAAATTCGGGTTAATGAGGAGGATATACCTAAAACTGCCTTCCGCACACATGATGGTCACTATGAATTTTTAGTCATGCCCTTTGGCCTCACGAATGCTCCTTCAACATTTCAGGCAGTGATGAATAACATATTTCGACCATACCTCCGGAAATTCATTCTGGTCTTCTTTGATGATATCCTCATATATAGCAAAACTTGGGCTGAGCATCTCCATCATCTGGAGCTTGTCTTGCAACTTCTCTCTGATCATCAACTCTGTGCAAAACTATCTAAATGTGTGTTTGGCCAGGAGGAAGTGGAGTATCTCGGGCATATTGTTGCACACCATGGAGTGCGAGTGGATCCTACAAAAATAGATGCCATGCAAACTTGGCCGCATCCTAAAACTCTCAAGAGCCTTCGGGGTTTTTTGGGGTTGACTGGCTACTACCGAAAGTTTGTCAAAGATTACGGGAAAATTGCAGCACCATTGACAGCTCTGTTAAAAAAGGATGCCTTCTCCTGGACCCCTGTTGCTGAGACTGCATTTGAACAACTGAAACAGGCTATGTGCAGTACACCTGTTCTCGCAATGCCAGATTTTTCCAAACCCTTCACTATTGAGAGTGATGCTTGCGGCAATGGATTGGGTGCTGTTCTCCTGCAAGATGACCATCCTATTGCGTTCACTAGCAAAGCCCTCTCTGGTAAGAATCTAGCCCTCTCTACTTATGAAAAAGAAATGATGGCTATTTTGCATGCTGTACAGAAGTGGCGGCCATACCTCTTAGGGAGTCATTTTTGCATCAGAACCGATCACCAAAGTCTGAAATACTTCCTGGAACAACGGGTATCCTCTTCTACACAACAGAAATGGGTCAGCAAACTCATGGGGTATGATTATGAGATCACCTACAAGAAGGGTAAGGAGAATATTGTGGCAGATGCTCTTTCTCGCACATTTGATAATCAAGCTTCCCTTTCCGCTATTTCTATGCCCATTCCCAATTGGTTAGCGTCTGTTCAGCAGGGCTATGATAGTGACTCTTCTTTATCTCAAATCATTCACCAGCTAGCCAATAATCCTTCTGCTATACCACATTACTCTTGGGATGGTGCTTCTCTTCGATACAAGGGTCGGCTAGTGCTTCCTCAGAACCCAGCTCTACATCAGGCTATTTTTTATGAACTCCATGCTTCTCCTTCAGCAGGGCACTCAGGCTTCCTCAAAACTTATGAGCGAGCAAGGAGAAACTTCTTTTGGAAAGGGATGAAACAGACGATTCAACAGATGGTGGCTGAATGTGATACTTGCCAACGCCACAAGGGTGAAACGACCCTCCTTCCTGGCTTGCTCGAACCATTGCCCATCCCTACATGGATTTGGACTGATATTTCTATGGATTTCATTGAAGGGCTTCCTAAATCCGGTGGCAAGACAGTGATCTTGGTTGTGGTTGATCGTCTCTCAAAATATAGTCATTTTTGTGCCCTCAGCCACCCCTATACTGCCTCCTCTGTTGCACAAATCTTCATGGACCAGATATTTCGTCTTCATGGACTCCCTTCTTCCATTGTCTCTGATCGTGATGCAACTTTTACCAGTCATTTTTGGACTGAACTGTTTCAGAAAACTGGCACCAAACTGAAGATGAGTTCGGGCTATCACCCACAAACTGATGGTCAAACTGAAATTGTCAATAAATGCTTGGAAACTTATCTTCGTTGCTTCACTTCCGAACAGCAACATCAGTGGGCCAAGTGGCTCCCTTTAGCTGAATGGTGGTACAATACCTCTTACCACACTGCCTCTAAAATGACTCCATATGAAGCAATCTATGGTCAGGCACCTCCAGTGCTCCTTCCCTACACTCCCAACAGCTCACCAGTCCAGGCAGTTGACATAGTTCTCCGCAGCAGGGATCAGATTCTTCGTACCTTACAGGATAATCTTCACATGGCCCGTAATCGGATGAAACAGCAAGCAGATCAACACCGTTCTGAGCGCTCATTTCAAGTTGGGGATATGGTTTTTCTTCGTCTACAGCCATACAAAAAATCCTCCCTAAAGCTGCAAGGGCGTCATAAGCTGGCCCCAAAATTTTATGGGCCTTATAAGGTTCTGCAGAAGATTGGTTCAGTTGCTTATAAACTGGAACTTCCTCCTTCTTCCCGCATTCATCCAGTCTTTCATGTTTCTTGTCTAAAGAAAGTTCTAGGTACCACTGTCAGAGCACAAACTACTCTCCCTGAAATGGATACGGAAGGATCCATTATCCTGGAGCCGGTGGCAATCATTGACCAGCGCACTCGCCAGCTTTGCTCTCGCTCCATCTCTGAGGTCTTGATTCAGTGGCATGGCATGCAACCAGAGGATGCTACCTGGGAACCCCTTCTTCAGATTCAACAACAATTTCCACACCTTAAGCTTTGAGGACAAAGCTTTTTTCTAAGGGAGAGGGGATGTTAGGAACCTGTGTGTTCCTTCTGTTTATTTTGTTAGAGTAGTGTTGTTGGACGCATATGCTTTGTAAGTCGTCCCGTGAGTATATTTTATTATCCCACATGCATAGGTAGTATTACTTTTCTAGATCGTACTCAGTATATAAGAATAGGTTGAGGCCCTTGATGGGCACGGACGAATTTATTGTATTGAGCTTGCTCAAAGGAGGTTACCCCCTCGAAGTGGCCTGCGATCAGTAGATTCATTCTGAGTTCTGCTATCACTTTGTATTCTGTTATTTCGAGCATTCTCACGATATTGCTATAAGGAGGTTCATCACACTTTGGTATCGTCAAACTTAGCATAGCTTAGGGTAGAAGCAATCTCCAACATTTCCTAATTGTGCTCTTTCTTTTTCTTCAAATCTTCAGTAGTTAGGGCTCCTACTGGATCAACATGTTCTACTAAAATGCAAGATTGTGCATAATCTCCGAATCCTCCAAGGTGTAGCTTCATCAAACTTTTTCATGCAGAAATGTTATCTCTGTTGAGCTTGGGTACCTCTCTTTTTGACATCTTGATCTTTATGCTTTTAGTACCTTGAAATTAATCCTCTTAAGTAGATGGCTCTGATACCAATTGTTGGAATTCTTTTAGAATAACTGAGAGGGGGTGAGGTGAATCAGTTATTCAAGGTCTAGATGTACAAATAAAACTTTTCACAATTCAATCAACCAATATATCATTCTTAACCATGCATGCATTCATTGTGTGTTAACCAAAACTAATATGTTACTATAAAATTAACATGCATAAATGTAAAGCATAAAACACAACACATCCATCAGAACACTTGACACAATGATTTAATGTGGAAACCCAATTTGGGGAAAAGCACCAATAATATGCTACTCCTTTTCCACTCTTTTGAAGTGATGCCCTGTTAAAGGCCAACCTTGTTAATGGTTATAATGCACACTGTTAAATGTGACCTAGTTAAGGGATTTCAATCAACCTATTAAAAGTGATCTTTCTTAGAGGACATTAGGCCATTCACTTGGAATGTGACCCTATTAAAGGATTTTCCAATGACTATTAAGTCAACCTTTCTCCAAAGGATTTACCCTAATTTGATACAATTTTTAGAAAGTAATGGTAGAGCTTTGATCTAATACAACTTACAACCTTACTTGTAGATTACAAATCACTATTCAGTCCTCAACTCCACTTGGCTTTCAATATTTGTAGTTCTGACAGCTTGTTCACCCTTCAAGCATTTATCCTCTTTAAGCCTTCCATTGCATACTTCTTCTCTTGGGTTACTTGACGAAGTCTCTTGGGTTAGTTGATGAAGCAAACTCTCTTCCTTCCCTTGTCAGATTTTTGCATTCAAAACTCTCTAACCTCTTTGCTTCATGACTAGATATCCCTACATATAGGAAATTAGAACTCTTTTCATACTCATTATCCATCAAAAAAATTAGGGTATTCAATGGATTAGGTAAGATACAATGTATCTACCCCATAACTTGTCTTTTCTAGAAATTTCTCCTAGAATCCATTTGAATTCACCTCCAAAATGGTTTACATAAGATTCTATGCCTTCAGCTCATCAATCTTATCTTCCTCCTAATTCACAAGTTCCAAGAAAAAAAACTTGTCAGCTTTTAATTGGTGAATATTTGGTCATTTTCATAATGCAGTAGCTCACCATTATCAATTTCTTGATGCTTGGCACATATTGTGTTACTCAAAACCTACTATAAAATTGCTCGACATCAACTGGATTTTACTAGTGCTCGGCATCAACTAAAAATTACTTGGCTTCAACTATCTTTTTTCTCAGTTTGCACTAGCTTTGCTTAGCACCTTCTATCAACTTGGTCAAGCTTGGCAAATGAACTTTTTTTAACCTTATTCTTTTGAATTTTCTAAGTGTATCTAATCATTTTGTAACCTTAGGTAAATCATCAATACATTATGTTATCATTGTCTTAATTGATTCTTACACTTTAATACATAATCATAACTCAACCTTTCCTCTAAGTACTTTTGTTACATCTTGTTGATCAAATCCTCCTCATCAATCAACTAAGTGATAGTGCTTGAAACATATAAGCAATTATCTTACCAGAATAAAGTAGGTTTGACATTAGTGACAAAACAATGATTGAAAACACATAGTCTTATTTCAGAAATTTTTCTACTCAAATGATCTTTTCAATCATATATCAACACTCTCTATTTGAATGGGAAATCAACAAAAGAGACCCATATTCAATGAGTCTCAATGTGATAACCTTTGTAGAGAATTTTTTGAAAAGTTCTCTATGTTAAGTGTACTTGGTTGACCACTAATAAGTAGTGTAGATGGAAAGATCAAATAGTTTTTTTCTATGCAAAGAAGACCCACATGCTATAGAGCATGAGGAATACAAGGAGAATGCTAAAACCATCCTACAGTGATCTTGGAAAGAAGTGTATTGTGTTATCAGAGAAGCATAAAAGTATTTGCAACATTTCTCTAGTCTAGAGTGGCAAAAGAAAGCTTTATAATTTGGTGCTTTAGGAGAGGCCCATGGAATTCATATGCATGAATTGTTGTGGTGTCTTTTTTCGGATTTGAGCCTTAGTTATAGAATCTTTAGAGGCCCATTATAATGAGATTTTCTATAAAAGAATGGGAGAATTTGGTGGTGATGTAGGAGCATCTTGGGTTTTCTTGGTGACTACTTTAGAGTTCAAGGGAGGAGGCTTGATAGTTTCTTTGGAGGGTGCTTGGATTGGTACTCGATCAAGAAGAACTAGTTCTCAGCATGCTTTGGGGACTCAATATATTCTATGGAGGTTAGCATGGTCTTTGAGGTCAGCATGGTCTATGGAGCTTGGCATGGTCTCAGAACTTGGCATGGTCTATGGAGCTCGACATGGTCTTGGAGCATATGATGGTCTATTGAGCTCGGCATGGTCTGGGAGCTCGACATTGCTTGTGGTTTTTCTGATGCTCAAATTGGTATCTCTGGCACTCAAGTTGGTTTTGGTTCTTGTTGGTGTCGACTTGTTTGTGAGCCAACCTTAGCATTTAATTTGTGAATAGGGTATTTAATTTGGGTTGTGGCCAACATGTGGCTTAACATATATTTAATGTAAGGGGTATATTTAATTTTTAATTGCTAGGCCAACTTGTGGCTTAGTTGGGTATAAGAAAGGGGTCTTTTAGAGTCCATTATTGATGATAGAGTGATTCATTCATTTAGAGGAGGAGTGAGTGTGGAGAATAGCTGAAGAGTGAGTTTTCCTGAGTATGTGGATAAAATGCCAAATGTGAGGTAGTTTATAGTGGGATTGTGGTGGAGTTGTGAGTGTGTGGATAGAGAACCGAATGTGAGGTAGTTTACATTTTGATCTTGGATGAAGTTGGAGTAGAACTAGTAGCTATGGCTTGGGAAACAAGGAGATTGTTTGGTGGGCTTGAGAGCATAAGTTGAGATCTTTCTTGGAGATTTCTACTAGAGTGTAGATCTAGAGTAGCTAGGGTTTGGAGTGGATCTTAAGGGATCTTGTAAAAATTTTATTGTAATTTTTTGCATTTGATCATAACTGGGAAGGCCTTACAGCCCAACACATTGCATGTAACAATTATTTTATGAATAAATTATTGTAATTTGGTATCATATCTTGCATTGTTATTATGTTTCTGGTGTATGGTTATATAGATGGGTGCTAGGACATCTCCTTTTAGGATACTCCTACCCTATGCTATGTTAGATGGTATCAAAGCACAACCTTTCCTAAGCATGTAGATAGATCACTGAAGTTGTGGCAATTTGCACCAAGACTTGAGTTGGAGAAAAAGATCTTAGTTGATCTTGATCTGGTGGTGGATTTTCTTTCTAGAGTCCTAGATCTCTTGGTTGCAAGGTGGCAGATCATGGTTTTGACTTGCAATTATAAAGGTCTTACAGATGGATCGATGGATGCAAAGATGGAAGATCGATATTATTGAGGCATGAATTTAGAGATTTGTGCATTGTAGATCTGTGGTCCTAAACTTGTGATGTGTTTCTTGATTATTTGTGTGAGGTGGCAGGTTGTGATTTAACTTGGAAACAATTTGGGTTTTTCACAAGAAGCATGGGAAGGATTTGTTGTAGAGGGTTTACGAAGATCTTGGGAGATGGCTCTGAGAGGATTAGACCCTGAGATGATTGTGGATCTTTGTGATATGGTGGAGAGGAATTTTTTAAGATGTCTACTCAATTTGAAGCTAGAGCTAAGGAGGAGATTTCTAGTTTAGCTGATCGAGATAAGGATATGATGAGGAAGGAATTTTGTAGATGTTTGAGCTAGAGTCTACTGATATGGAAGAGAGTTGTTTGGTTGGTTAAGAGATTTGTTCATGAGAAAAGATGGCATGACAAGATTGAGGTGGAAGAGGTTGGTTTTGTTGATCAGTTTGTGATGTCTAATACAAAACTTGTAGAGCAACTAGAGGTTGTTGCTAAGGATATTCCTAACCTTGTTGATGCTAGGATGGAGATTGGTTTTAATGATCAGTCATTTGGATCTGACATTAAAATTGTAGAGAACTTGGTTATGGATAATTTGGTTGTTTTTGGTGTTGAATTTTTTCTTGTAGAAGATCTTGTTGTAAGCAATGAGATTTTTGGGATTATGAGTTTGGCATGTGTTGATGGAGATCTACATATTATTGTTGATGTGAAGCTTTCTAATTTTGGTATGGATTAGGATTTGATGTTAAAGTATTATGTTTAGTTTGTTCTTGGGAGTAAGCATGCTAATTGGGTGGTTGAGATTCTAGTGTTTGACAAAATGATGCAAGTGTGAATGATGTGCAGATTGGTTTTCTTGTCCTTATTGGAGTGGAAGCCTTTAGTGAAAATGAATATGGTTGTTGATCTTTCTTTGGGAATCAAAGTGTGGGAGACACTTTTCTATTTACTTGGGGAGTCTAATGCAAGAGCATCTTGGATTTTCTTAGTGACTACTTTGGATTTCATGGGAGGTGGCTTGATAGTTGCTTTGGAGGGTGCTTGGATTAGTATTCAATCAAGAAGGAATAGTGCTTGACATGCTTTGGGAGCTCAACATATTTTATGGAGCTCAGCATGGTCTTGGAACTTGGCATGGTCTATGGAGCTCGACATAATCTTGGAGCTCACCATGGTCTATGGAGCTTGACATGGTCTTGGAGCTTAGCATGGTCTGTTGAGCTTGACATGGTCTAGGAGCTTTGCATTGCTTGTGGTTTTTCTGATGCTCAAATTGGTTTATCTCGCACTTAGCTTGGTCTTGATTCTTGTTGGTGCCAAGTTGTCTATGAGCTGACCTTGGCATTTGATTTGTGAATAGGGTATTTAATTTGTGTTGTAGTTGACTTGTGGCTTAATATATATATATATTTAATGTAAGGAGTTTATCTAATTTGTAATTGCTAGTCTAACTTGTGGCTTAGTTGGGTATAAGTAAGGGGTCTTGTGGAGTCCATTATTGATGATGGAGTTATTTATTCATTTGGAGGAGGAGTGAGTGTGGAGAGTAGCTAAAGAGTGAGTTTTCTTGAGTCTGTAGATAGAGAGCCGAATGTGAGGAAGTTTATAGCAGGATTATGGTGGAGTTGTGAGTGTCTAGATAGAGTGTCGAATGTGAGGTAGTTTAGACTTGGATCTTGGATGAAGTTGGAGTACAGCTAGTAGTTGTGGCTTGGGAAACAAGTAGATTACTTGGTGGGCTTGTGAGCACAAGTTGAGATCTTCCTTGGAGATTTCTACCAAAGTGTGGATTTGGATTAGCTAAGTTTTGGATTGGATCTCAAGGGATCTTGCAAAACTATTATTGTAAGTGCTTGTATTTGGTCATGACCAAGAAGGTTTTATAGCTCGACACATTACATGTAACAGTTATTTTATGAATAAATTATTGTAATTTGGTATTAGATATTGCATCATTATTGTTTTTCCATTGTGTGGTTATATAGCTAGGGGCTAGGACATCTCCTTTGGGGGTTCTCCTACCGTGCACTATGTCAGGTGGAGAAATGAATGGTCACTTGTACATTCATGATGATTATGCAGATAAGAATTAGTTGGTGAGCACTTTGAATATGTTATGAAAGGAATATGATGGAAAAAATTCTCTAACAAAAATCATGCTCAATATGAGGAATAAAACAAGGCCCACTTAGCAAAGTATTTAGCACAATGAATATGAATGTGGACTAACATCCATGGATTTAGAGTACCTAAAGTACCTGAGTGGCTTAGGATCAAATCCTGACACTTGAAGTAGAGGAATAAAGATTTGAATGGTGTTCATATGGAGTGTGATGAAATTTGGATGGGGTTGGGGTTTAACTTCTTAGTGCTCAATGTAAAATGTTAATCCACCACCAAGGGAAAGAGATTGTTAGTATAATTTTTATGAGAGGTGAGCTCCATAATAAGGAAAGTATGTGAATATATTATAATACTATTTTTTTAAAGAATATATTATCATATTTTGATTAGGATTAGATCATTAATAATGAGATTATAATGGGAATTTATAATTATAAAAAATGATAAATTATCTTGGAATAATGGGGATCATTTTCCAAGTATTACAGTTTTATAATTATCTTTATCTCATTGGAAAGATCTTATATTGAGTATTATATTAGTCTCTCTCTTATTTGTATTTTCAATACATACTATAAGATTTATTTACCTTGATCTTTTCCTTCAAGAATATTATTGCAAGAAGAGGGAGATTGAGATTTAGAGGGAGACTAATATTTGATTAGAGGCAACCTTGAAAGAGAAGGCGTAGATAGAGGATATGATTCAATCAACTTTCAGCGATCTTGATCATATTGATTCAGAGGGAGTAAATGATGTTGGGATGGATTGTCTTATGATCAATAAATTCTATCAGAAAAGAGTATTGTGATTCATAACTATTCCTCAAGACTATTTGATTTTAATGGACCTACCACCTATGTACATCATTATGAAGTGACAACTTACAAATGATGTCACTTATCTTTGTAGAAGTTACTATAAGGTGTCAATATTATAATAACTTCTATTATGATATCAAAAAAATTGAGTATATGGTGAATTTCTTGCATCTCAACATTCTAGAAGGTCATTACTCAAAGAGTATTTGGTGAATATCATTTATATTCTGGGGGGCCAATACTCTTGATAATATATGTGATATCAAACCTTGTTTTGAGAATTTTTTGAATATCATTGATATCTAGGAGGCCAATGCTATTGATATTAGAAGTGATATCAAACCTTATTTTGAGTACTTGGTGAATATCATTGATATTCTAGGAGGCCAATACTCTTGGTATCAGATGTGATATCAAACTTTATTTTGAGTACTTGGTGAATATCATTGATATTCTAGGAGGCCAATATTCTTGGTATTAGATGTGATAGCAAACCTTATTTTGAGTACTTGGTGAATATCTTTGATATTTTGGGAGGCCAATATGCTTGATATCAGATATGATATTAGGCCTTATGTTGAGTACTTGGTGAATATCATTGATATTCTAGGAGGCCAATACTCTTGATATCAAATGTGATATCAAACCTTGTTTTGAGTATTTGGTGAATATCATTAATATTCAGGGAGACCAAAACTCTTGATATAAAATGTGATATCAAAATGATGGATATCTTCTAATAAAATATATCCTTAAAATTTGTCATTCCTAATATCACTAATGGTGTAATATATGTCTTGTGTTTATCCTCCCTAGCTAAGAGAGAGTGTTGATGTTTGATAGATTTTTTTGGATAAACATATATATAATCAATTATATAAGTGTATGATATAAATTAATATAATAATGATGTATATGATTAAATTTGTTATTCTATCAATTATTTGATCAATGAATAGATATGTCTCGTGAAGGGACATGTCTATAAATAGCTTATACTTAATATAAATATAAGTGATTGTTACATTTGTAAACAACATACCTGATACATGGCAGTGCTATTATAATTTACAATAGTCCTCTAGAATTTAACAATTTTGATTATTAAAAAGAGGTTATTATTAAAATTGCATTAATGTTTGTATACAAGAAGATAAATTCTAAATTGTTTAGAATCCATGAAGTATATAAAATACTTTATCTAGCTATTAATAAGATGTAGGATGACAGGAAGTTGGTTAAACCAACATATTAGAAATGGGTAGAAAGGATTGAGAAAATGAGAAAAAATGAGTTATGTATAAGAATAGACCCTAACCCTCCCCCAAGTGCTATGGCTATGATGAAAATTATCAAGTCACTTAGAAACTTCTCTATATATTACATCAAAAGTAAAATGGTGGAATTAAATGACTTAAATAGAGGGTTTCCAAGATACTTTGGTACCACGTATTTTGGATAAGGAAAAAAATATCAAAGATTTTTCTCCTTGGAGAACTAAAGCCATCACCACAATAATTGACATGGTGCAAAATATAGTAGAAAATATGGATATGAAACTCTTCCATAAAAGTATATCCAAGTTGGTTAATTCTAGAATATTCTATGAAAATTTTGAGAAAGAGGTTACTTAGGCCATAGTTAAGTACAACCCATATAGGTAGGTAGAAAATCAAATCTTAGATGATATGTGGTCAATAGATGATGAATTTAAAGAGTGTACTAGAAGGTATATTCATGATGATGACTGAAATCATGAAGATTCAGCACCACAAAGGCCATAATAAAGGAATATTTTGAACAAGATAAAGTGCAAAATATAAAAGGAGATAGGAGATAGTTGGTTATGTGAGTAGAAGTTGTCACATCAAGTTGTTAATGGATTCACTTTTGTTTTATACAAGTAATAGATTGATAGTTTGCAACAAATTGAAATATTAAATCAAAAGATGGACTATGTCTTAGTCTCTATGCCTAAATCTTGTTACAACTCATGTATATAAATGAGTTCCCAAGGCTAGAGAGTGGTCTCATAATTTTGAAGAGAATAGAATTTTCTATATTTTACTCAGATTTCGTCTGTTTATTGTGTATTATTTTTTAATTTAGAATGGTGAAGTACAAAATTGCATTTCTATTTTGAGTTGATAATCATAGAGTTTCAATATATGGATTGTATTATTTTTAAGAAAAATAAATACAAAGGAAGAAGTATTTTGAGTGCCCAATTCTTATCTTGTCTCTTTTTATGTTATTTTCAACTTCTGTGAGGCTTGTAGAAAAGTATTCTAAGCTCCAGTTATGATGCTTTTAGAATTATACCTTAGTACATGTGTTGTTGTTAATCAAAGTGATTATGTAAATTCTTGATGTGATTTAAGGAAATTGAAAATATCATAGGGAGATTTGATAAGTATAGGATCAAAATTGACTATTGATTTTCTTCTCAGAAAGTGAGAGAAATGGATCCATTGGAGTATGTTCAAGTTCTATGAGTAAATTTCCCAAAAGGATAAAGGCACTAATCATGAGGTGGTAATAAATAAATCCTTAAAGGTTGTACAATATTAAATTTCATAAATCAAAGTAAAATATCTTATGTTTTTTTTTGTAGATCTTGAAGGATAGCCTGTACTTAATTTAGAGAAAAGATCTAGGGTATGTAATGGTAGCTAAATTACAATCCTTATATAGTCTCTAATTTGGAATAATTGAAGGAAAATGTTTGCTATAATGATGGAATTCACTGATTTCATTATTTTCTAGAAGGAAATGTAATGAATTCCTAGGTATACCTGCCCAAACTTAAAGAATTCAAAGGGGGATAGACTACTAAGTCTTGTTAGTTGGTCCTGTTGATTTATGTGGGGATATCTATAATGGTTTGTAGCTAATTCCTAGGTTTCCCCTAACACTTCAAAAGGTAATTGAAATCTTATCAAATGAGAAGCCAACAAAATGAGGACTGTATTGGCGAGTTGCTGACATGGGCTCTGTGTGGAAGATGGTGTACATGTCAAAATAGTGCCTTGTTTGGTATATCTCCACATATATGATATTGTAAAGCCTTTCCAAGAAGTGATACATTATATTTTCTTTTGAAATATGTACCTATCATATTCTCATCTTCTCATGAGATTAGTACTTCTATTTTACCTTGTTTTATCCTTGTTGGTGAGTTGTCTTTCAAAACAATTTATCCCATAGGGGGGTGGAAACTCAATAAAGGTTCCATAACCAACATATTAGTATTAATAGTTGGTAAATTTTACATGAAAAACAAGAGGAAAAGTATGAGGGCCTAAATGAAGACACATCCTGAGGTCCTACACAAAAAATTTATTCGAAAGAAATAAAAATGTTTTGCCTAAGAAGAAATGAGAAATGTCATGCATGGCAGCTCAAAAATAATGTAACAATCACTTTACAACCTCAAGTTGTAGAAGAGAAAGCATTTTCTTCTAAGATTTAGGAGTCTAATGATATTGGTCGTATAGGTGATTTTATCAAAACCCCTTTCCAAGAAGACGTATGTAAGGATAATGTGGTCTCATCTATAGGATATGTGAGATCTAGAATAGTTGGTTTTAGAGGAGAAAATAGACATGAAGGCTCAATGAATTTCCATCCCCATCGATCTCATCCTGAGTAAACTTCTTTCATTGAGAGAAATTTTATAGATCTTTGCGAGACCATTGAGTCTAAGGAAACTACTATTGATACAAGTGATTTGTATGCATGATTGGAAATCTTTAAGACACAAGCACTTGAAGAAAATGCCAAACACAAGTGGTTGGAGAGAGACAAAAAAATTGAGAATATGAATGCCCTCATGGAGAGAGTTAATTTTACCAGAAGAATAGATTTATAAAAAGAACAAAATAAGAGGTTAGAGGAAACACCCCCATCCTTGTATGCTAATATTTTGTAGACTTGGGAAATCTAAATCTAGATATATAACTAGAGAAAAGGCTCTACATGCCTAGTATGAGTCTAAAAAGGAAGGGACAATGATTAATAAAGCTTACCCTTATGAGCCTATTGAAAAGACATGAGTTTCAGATCTTGATATTTTATAGAAAATTGAAATTAAAATTTGAACCAACTTACCATGTTTCAAGAGTTCAATTTTATTAACCCAATGCTACTTGCCAAAGACACATGGTGGTATGGATCTTGCTAGCTTTTCCAAAGAGGAGAAATAAGGACATGCATCTATGAATGATTGTTCTTAATGATGGAAAGAAAATATTTGGTACATGTGAGAATAAAGTACTCATTAATGAGTATGACACACCCTATCACATCAGTACCTCCCTAGCTTTTTGCATCATGCCTTCTAAAGTTAAAACTTTGATAAAAGAATTTTTGTTTATTCTTCCATGATTATGTGAGGTAAGTACTCTATGTTTTGGATATAAAAGGAGAATATAAATCTAGTGTGTCTAGTAGAAGAATTTTCATACCTTTCAAACAATGAGTTCTTCTTTCCTTCTGGTAATGTTGTTTTATTTCCTTTATTGGTGAAGAAGTCTGGTTCAGTTTCTTACTTTTCCATTTAAGATTGCATGCAACCATAAAATACCTTATCTTTTCATGGCTTCATTTTGACCCAAATCACCTAAGGACAAGAAACCTTCCTTGCTTACTAGATTTATGCCTAAGCTAGGAGATACCGCTCTAGAAAATGAAGAAATTGATAGGGTGGTGTCCAAGTTCAAAAAACCTCAGTCGGGTTCAATTATAGAAAAGATATCCATTAGTGGTTTGTTCAAGTAGGAGGGTTTCTTGAGCCTATCCTTTTCCCTGAATTGGTGTTGGAATGCTAAGATAAATATGACACCATAAAGAGGTGTGTCAGGACATATAATGGAGAGGTCTTGATATACATCAATAGGGTTATCATAATGGGAACCCTGAGGATTCCACCATAAGAGGTATATAGGGATTGGATAATCATTTTATCATACTCCCTATTTAGTACTAATTTTAAGGTCTTCAACAATGTCATAGCTAAAAATTGATTAATGAATCTAGAACAAGGGTAGTTCTCTCCTACCATGCCCTCTAACGCATGAACATATGATTCACTAAATCTGTGATGCTATCATTCTAATAAACTAGGTCAAATCTAACTAGCATACTTTCTTATGGGAAAATTGGATGTATTTATTCATTGAGATAACCTTGGATGAGAAAGAGTTCATAATCCAGGCAAAGATCATTGTTGATCAGCTATATGATGTTTTGTCCTATGTGTCAAGTACCAATGGATTCTATATGTCTTCATACCTATTTAATGTATTGGTTGATTGCAGAGAGTGGGAAGGCCTACCCACCAGGTTTGGTTTGATCACATGCACAATTTTTATTACTATCCCCTACTTCAAAAGAAGAATAATTTTTAGGATTTTGGACAAGTTCAACATACATTATTGGCAAGACTAGTTTTTGAATTGCAAGGCAAGGAAAACTGAAGAGTCTCGGAAGAAGAAGCCCATCTCATCAAAATTTATTGTAATTTCTTCACACAACTCCCTAAGTATTACAAATTTAAGAATATTCAAGATGCTTTAGGTCTCAAATTGGAACTAAAAGAAATTAATCTAACTTCTTATACTGCAAGGCCAAATTTTGATAGTAAAGGGTTTGTATAGTCCTTATTTGACTTACAACCCCCTTTCACTCACATTCCTTAGTTATAGGATTTGTAGGTAGACTATGAAGATGACTTCCAAGTAAGGAAAATGCTATGGTCTAGGTTCACCCTTCAAAAAATACAAGAATTTAAACTAAAGTTGAATACTACATGTGTGGATGAAAATGATGAAGATGATGTGTTCAATCCTTCAATTACAAAGATAGTTAAATTGCAAGCCCTATACCTAAGTTGGATTGGGAAAATAGAGAAGAAGATGAACTTCAAGCTAGGATTTCCCCTATTTTTTATAGAACTAAAAGATGGCTAGAGAAAAAAGGAAATTGAAGCTAGAACAAGCCCATCCTGGCACACAGAAAGATATATCTAGTTCTAGTTCCCACTTACTTATTTTTAGTACTGATAATGTTGATAAATTTCCCCCTAGAAGTGTTTTCATACCTATATTTTAAGTTGAACCTTCTCTTTACAAAAGGGTTCAAGTTCAACCTTCATTTAAAGTCACATGCTTATGCTCTAAGGGTTGATGATGCCAACAATCACATTTCATTGGCTGTCAGTAATCCAAAAACCCATCAAGCCAAAGGTATCCCATCAATTCCTAATTGGTTTGATTGTTCCATGAGTAAGAAAAGGAGTATAGTTCCTACTACCATGCCTATATAAGATATAGTGAGAAAATTCCTAGGAAAAATGTCTAGAAGTAAGAAACTAAGGACTAAGACCACTGATGTAGGAGCATCTTGGGTTGCCTTGTTATCCTGCTCATTCTTTTGTTCATTTTGCCAGTTGATGCTGAGTGACCAGTTTCCATTTGATGCCAAGTGACCAGTTTCCAGTTGATGCCAAGTGACCAGTTTCCAGTTGATGCTGAGTGACCAGTTTCCAGTTGATGTCAAGTGACCAATTTCTAGTTGATGCGGAGTGACCAGTTTCCAATTGGTGTTGAGTGCTAGTTTCTAGTTGATGCCGAGTGATGCCAAGTGATGCCGAGTGCTAGTTTCCAATTGATGTCGAGTCATCCAGTGGGTGTTGAGCTGTCTATGTCCGGTTCCTATTTGGGCTGACTTTGCTCACATTTAATTTTGGTATAGGTAGTTATATTTTCTGAGAGCCGACTTGTGGCTTCTCTAAGTTCTACAATGTTCTATAAGTCATTTTGGCAAGTATAAATACAGTTTGTAGGCTTAGATTAAATGGATATTTTTGAGGAGAGTTTAAAAAAAGTAGGATATGAGTCTAGAAATGTGAATTTTTGGCTGGATCATGGATCTGGAAGTTGTATTCTATATCTGGCCATAACCAAGAAGGCCTTACAGCTGGGAATGTATGTTGTTTACTTGATGAATTAAATAAAGATAACTTTTTCTCTCTCCTTGGTGTTGTATTTGTGTTGTTTTTTTTGTTGTGCTAACTCTTGTAGGGTGGTTTGGATAGCTTGGTGAGCCTTTGGCCCTAGTTATTCCCCCTCTTGCCTCTGTCAGTTGGTATCAAAGCATGAGGTTCATCCTTGTGGAGATTGGATCATGTAGAACCCTAATTTGGATTTTGTTATAGGGTGGCAGATCTATGGATTTGACCTATAGCTTGCAGATGGTTACGATCTTGTAGGAATCTAATTTGTAAAGATGGTTCATGGTAGAGGAAATAATGTTGATAATGCTAGGATTAGTTGAGACGAATTTCAACTAGATTAGATGCTATGTAGATAGCCTAGAGGAGAGGAGCACATCTTCATGATGTAAGTGATGATGAATCAATAGCACCAAACCATAATCCAAAACTTGAAGAAGACCAAGATGAAGCAAGATTGTTGAGAGTATTTTCTAGAGAGAATTCAAAGCTTGCTATAGAAGTTGTTCCTTATGATGGAAAATTGGACACCAATACTGTGTTGGATTGGATCTATGATATGGAGAAGTTCTTTGAGTATGAAAACACTCCTGATAATAGAAAGGTGAAGATTGCAGTCACTAGGTTGAAAGGTCATGCATCTCTATGGTGGGAGCACTTGCAAACTGATAGATAAAGGAGAGGAAAGGAGAAGATCAAAACTTGGCCAAAGATGGTGAACAAGGTAAAGAAAAAATTCCTTCATGTTGATTACCAAGTTAGCTTGTTGAGAAAGATGCAAAATTTGAAGCAAAAAGACATGACTATGAAAGAGTATACTGAGAAATTCTATAGACTAGACATCAGATTTGGACATGTGGATGATGATGTTCAGAAAATTGCAAGGTACATTAATGGATTGAGATCGAGAATACAAGATGAAATAAGTTCTGTGAAGCTGGAAAGTGTAGAAGAAGCATATCAATATGCCTTGAAAGCTGAGAAAATCTTGAAAAAGAAGCATGAATAAAGATAGAGAGGTAGAGGTGGTAGATTCTAGAGAGGCAGAGGTAGATCTTATGGAGAAAGTGGTAGATCTGACAATTCTATGTAGGATAAAGGAAAATTTGAATCAAAGAATGATGACAAAGGCAAGATTGAATGGAAAAATGGTAATTCTTACTGAGGAGGCACTAATTCTCACCGAGGAAGAGGTAATTCTTATTCTAGAGGTGGATTTCATGGTAATTTTTTTAGATGTGGCAAAGAAGGGCATAGATCCTTTGAATGTAGATCTTTTGAAGGTGGGCAGAATAATAGAAACGCTATGATTGAAGAAGATGATGAGCGTTCACCAAGTGGACGCAAGGCTGGAGAAAATTTGACGGTGAGAAGAACCTATTTTAAGAAGAATTTTTTTCAAGACAAGATGTAAGATGGCTGGAAAATGTTGTAAAGTGATCATTGATAGTGGAAGTTCTACAAATCTAGCATCAAAAGAGCTAGTTACAAAGTTGCAATTGTAGAGGTTAAAACATCCCAAACCTTATCATGTTTCATGGATCAAAGATGAGCATAAGATATCGGTAATTGAGCAATGCCTTGTGAAGTTCAAAATTGGACATTACTTTGATGAACTTTTGTGTGATATTATGCCCATGGATTGTTGTCATATTTTGTTGGGTAGGCCTTGGCAATATGATAGATATGATGTACATGATGGAAGATTGAATCAATATACTCTTTGGGTAAATGGGAAGAAACAAACATTGTTGCCTTTGATCAAAAGTCCAGATGAGGTTAATTGTATTGCTATAAAAATTTGCATGGTTAATGGGAAAAAATTTGAAAAGGAAGTGAAGAAGAATCAGGTTTGTTTTGCTATAATCCCAAGAAAATCAAGTTTGGTCAATGGAGATCGAGTGCAAGAAAAAAGTGTTAACCAAGTGCTAGTCAATGGTGACCGAGTGACAGATGGTAGTATTGATCGAGTACCAAAAGAAATTGCAAAGTTGTTGAATGTGTATAAAGAAATGATTGCTGATGATATTCCTAATGGTTTACCTCCTATAAGTAGTATAAGTCATTGTATGGATCTGATCCCTAGAGCTAGTTTGCCAAACAAAACACCATATAGATTAACACTTGCAAAGAATGAAGAACTTAACAGAAAAGTGCATGAGTTGTTATAGAAAGGTTTGATTAGAGAAAGCTTGAGTCCATGTGCTAGACCTACTATATTAGCACCTAAAAAGAATGGAGAATGGAGAATGTGTATTGATTCCAGAGCCATTAACAAGATAACAATGAAATATAGGTTTCATATGCCAAGAATGGATGACATAATGGATTGTTTGAGTGGAGAAAAGTATTTTACCAAGATTGATTTGACGAGTGGCTATCATCAGATTAGAATCAGAGAAGGTGATGAATGGAAGACTTCTTTCAAGACAAAATATGGTTTGTATGAATGGTAAGTTATGCCTTTTGGTTTGACTAATGTACCTAGTACTTTCATGAGGTTGATGAATGAAATTTTGAAAAGATTCTTGGGTAAGTTTGTGATTGTTTATTTGGATGATATTCTGATATGTAGCAAGACTAAGGAAGAACATCTTGAACATATTAGACAAATATTATAGAGGTTGAAAGAGGAAAAGTTGTTAATTAATCTAAAAAAGTGTTCTTTTATGCAAGAGGAGATTGTGTATCTAGGATTTGTGATTTCAGTTGATGGATTGATGATGGATCCTGAGAAGGTTAAAGCAATTTTGGAATGGCCTACACCTAAGAATGTGAGTGAGGTAAGATCATTTCATGGTTTGGCTAGTTTTTACAAAAAGTTTATAAAGAATTCCAGTGCTATTTGTAATGCTATGACTAAAATAATGAGGGGAGATAAAAAGGAATTCAAGTGGACACATGGAGCTAATAAGAGTTTTGAGACTTTGAAAAAAAATGTTGTTGAATTACCTGTATTGGGTTTACTTGATTTCAACAAAGTATTTCAAGTTGAATGTGATGCAAGTGGTAATGCAATAGGAGATGTATTAAGTCAAGAAGATAAACCTATTGCTTTCTTTAGTGAAAAGTTGAATGATGCTAAAAGAAAATATTATGTGTATGATCAATAATTTTATGCCATTGTTCAAGCATTGAAGAAGTGGAGACATTATTTGATTCCTAAGGAGTTTGTGTTGTATAGTAATCATAAAGATTTACAATACTTGGGAAGTCAACATAAATTGAATCAAAGACATATGAAGTGGGTTGAGTATTTTTAGAGTTTTACATTTGTGATCAAGCATAAGAGTGGAGTTACTAACAAAGTTACTGATGCATTGAGTAGAAGTCGTTCTTTGTTGACTGAAATGAAGGTTGAAGTTCTTTGTTTTGATGAAATGAAAGAATTGTACGATGCTGATCCTGATTTTTCTGAGGTGTGGAGAGAGTGCAGAGCACCAAATCTGATAGATCACATAAGTAAGTATGATGAGTATTTCATTCAAGAAGGTATGTTTTTCAAAGGTATTCAGTTGTGTATTCCTAGAAGTCCTATGAGGTTGAATTTGATTAAGGAAAAACATAGTGGTGGATTAGCTGGACATTTTGGAATTGATAAGACATTGAGTTTTTTGAAAGAGAAATATTATTGGCCACAAATGTATAAGGATGTTCAAAAATTTGTAAAGAGTTGTGGAGTTTTTCAAGTTGCAAAAGGAGTGAGTGAAAATATTGGTTTGTATACACCTATTACTATTCCTGAAAAACCTTGGATTGATATCAGTATGGATTTTGTTCTTGGATTGCCTAAGACAGTGAAGGGGTATGATTCCATATTTGTTGTAGTGGACAAATTTTCTAAATGGCTCATTTCATACCATGTAAGAAGACATCAAATGTTGAGCATGTTGCTAAACTTTTCTTTAAAGAGATTGTGAGATTGCATCGATTACCAAGAAGCATTATTTCGATAGAGATGGTAAGTTTGTTGGTTATTTTTGGAAGACTTTATGGAAGAAGATGAGTACCAAATTGAAGTTTAGTTCTACATTCCATCCACAAATAGATGGACAGACAGAGGTTGTGAATAGAAGCTTGGGTAATTTTTTGAGATGTTTAGTTGGGAATAAGCCAAGTAATTGGGAGATGGTATTGGCACAAGTTGAATTCGCATATAACAATTCTGTGAATAGGAGTACAGGGAAGACACCTTTTGAGATTGTTACTAGAATGCATCCTAGATGTATATCAGATTTGAGAGATGTTGCTAGTGAAGAAAAGAAAAGCACTGCATGAGAAAAATTTGTTGATTTTATGGAGTCTTTGCATAAAGAAGTGAAGTTGAGGTTGGAACAAAGCAATCATAAATATAAGAAGAATGCTGATTAGTCTAGAAGACACTATGATTTTCAAGTTGATAATGAGGTGATGGTTCATCTAAAGAAAGGAAGATTCCAAGTTGGAACATATAGCAAGCTGAAGATGAAGAAATTTGGACCTTGTAAGATCCTAAAGAAGTTTGACAGTGGTAATGCTTATGAAATTGAGTTTCCTGATGACATGGATATATCTCCTATATTCAATATTGCTGATTTGTATAAGTATCATGAGTCAGATGATGAAGTTGTTGTACCTGATGATTATCCTAAGAAAAAAATTGAGAAAGTTGAATAGATATTGGACTAGAGAGTTGGCAAGAGTACAAGAGGAAAAGATTACTATGAATATTTGGTGAAGTGGAAGAACAAAACTATTGAAGATGCTTCATGGATTTCTCAATTTGAGTTAGATTTAGCTTAGGTTGGGACATCTCAATGATTCAGGAGAATCATTTCTTTCAACCTCGGTTGTTTGATGTAGGAGCATCTTGGGTTGTCTTGTTATCCTTCTCATTCTTTTGTTCATTCTACTGGTTGATGCTGAGTGACCAGTTTCCAGTTGATGCTAAGTGACCAATTTCTAGTTGATGGCAAGTGACCAGTTTCTAGTTGGTGCCAAGTGTCAATTTCCAATTGATGTTGAGTGATGCTAAGTGTCAATTTTCAGTTGATGCTGAGTGCCAGTTTCTAGTGGATGTCAAGTGATGCGGAGTGCCAGTTTCTAGTTGATGTCGAGTCATCTAGTGGGTGCCGAGTTGTCTATGTCTAGTTCTTGTTTGGGCCGACTTTGCTCACATTTAATTTTGGTATAGGTAGTTATATTTGCTGAGAGCCAACTTGTGGTTTCTCTAAGTTCTAGAATGTTCTATAAGCCATTTTGGCAAGTATAAATAGAGTTCTTAGGCTTAGATTAAAGGGATATTTTTTAGGAGAGTTTTAAAAGAGTAGGATATGAGTCTAGAAATGTGAATTTGTGGCTAGATTGTGGATCTAGAAGTTGTATTCTATATCTAGCCATAACCCAGAAGGCCTTACAACTGGGCATGTATGTTGTTTACTTGATGAATTAAATAAAGATAACTTGGTCTCTCTCCTTGGTGTTATGTTTTTGTTGTGTTTTTTTCCGTGTTAACTCTTGCAGGGTGGTTTGGATAGCTAGGTGAGCCTTTGGCCCTAGTTATTCCCCCTCTTGTCTGCGTCAACCACATTAGAGTTAGATGAAAAGATAGGACATTGCGTTGTCGATAAATACAAGCCTACAAGAGACAAAAGTTGCATGAAATTATGTCATAGGATTTAATCATGAACAAGATTGATCTTGGCATAAGGTGGATATGAAGATTTTCTAGTTAGGTAACACCAGGATTAGAAATAGGATATGGAAGGATTACCAAGACAAGAGATAATTGAAAAAAAATTGAGGTTAATAGCAAAATACATCCATACTTTGCAAGATCCAAATGTCTTAATGTTGTGTGATGTCACCATTTTAGTGGATGTGACTTCTCATGTGAACTAAAAGTTCTTGGACTAGATAAAGAGAGACAAAGAAATTTTCCATGTTTTGAATGATTGGGTGGATTTTTTATCTCCAAAAAAAGTTAATTATGTCTCCAAATTATCTAAAACAAAGTTGAAGGAATACAAAATAACTCTAGAACTTGAATCAAAATTGAATGTCTAGTAAGATGAAAGAGTAAAATAGGATGAATATATCATCTACATCAACAAGGTGTAAACCTATGGAGTGGAGAAGCTCTTGTCCAAGCCACCCAATGTTATTATTAATGTTGATCTCTTGTTCATATCCAAGGACAACCTTAAATGGAGGAATGCTCTAAACTCATGAAGGAGTTAGAATTCCACATTCAAATCCTCAACAACAACGTTAAATGCATTGATATCCTAATCATGGAAAATGAGGCCCGACTAGATAAAGAATTAAAGGATGAAGTGTCAACCTTCCAAGATAAGATCAAGGTGATGAGAAAAATTAGAGAATTATCAGTTAAAGACTTCTTTGTCATTTCTCATGTGCAGTCCATGTTGATAATTTGTAAAGACCACTTGGAGAGGAAGGTTGAAATTTTTCATAGGATCATGATTATGTAGGAGTTGTCAATAGGTCAGCTTGGCATGCCTCAACAAAAATAATTGATCAAATTCATGGCTATCCATAAGCAATGGAAATAGGCTAGAGGGGGTCTTCCTACAAGCCAAGATTTTTTTTCACTTATTTGGTAATTAGATAGGCTTATGATCCTCAAGCCAATAGTCCTAATATTTTCTAATTTCCTATAGTTAAATGTTTTTTTTCTCAAAAAGACTTTTTTCGGTTCCAATACTTCTCAAAAGAGTTAGTTATTGAAAGTGCTTTTGGAACCTTGTGTGGCTATTTGTGTAACTTTGAATTTTTTGAATAGGGTTAGATTTTGTGATATAGATAGTCTATTTTGTTTTTTTGAATTACTTTCAAAAAAAATCTATTATATTTTATTATCATATTTTCATAAGTGAATATAGAAGGATGTTAAGGTTTTTTGGTTGATTATCTTACATATGAATGCTATGGTTCTATTTGGTGCGAGATAAATTTCTTGTGGAACTTAATCTTTTTCTAAAGAAAAAGTAGACTAGCCACCATATATTTTATTATTTTCAATTATTTTTAATTAGGTTTAATGGCTCAACTGGGAAAGAACCAGTAAGAAAACCCGACATCCTTATCTTATACCAAATGAAAATACAGATGAGTCCAAGGAAGAAGGTCCATGGTGTTTGATAGAAAATTGGAAATAGCTTGCGATGGATAGAGGAGAATCTTGGTTGCAAGCATAAGAAATTCATACCTAATAACATGTTCGATAACCTTGTGGTTGATATTGGAGTTGCAAATGAATAATGCATCCAAGATAGTATGTTTGATTTGTAGGGGTAAAGCATCCTCAATACCAACTTTTTGCAGGAAAATCCTATAATTTCTTGGTAGAATTTCCTAGTTGAGGGAACCACATTGTTCGCACATGGCACTCACCTCTTTAGAAGATTCCATATTAGGCAATAAACATATTAAATGCAAAAGATATTGGAGAAAATTGAAAAAAATTTCACACAATTTTGTTGAACGAATTCATGTGAGGTATATGTACTTGATCAGAAATGGAGTGCCTCAAAACTTTAGAAATCACCACATTCACATACAAAGATGGAGATTATAAATGATAGAATGAAATCTACATGAATAATATGTTCTACTTCCTGAAAGTACCTTGCATATGTCATCCCACTAATGGAAACACCAACTTCTATACCTATTGATTTCAAGTTAAAGTTTGATCCAATTTGATCAGGTTTTGCAAATCATGATTGTTATTAATGAACTCGTCTAGACTAAAGGATTCAAAATTGAACCCATTGCAACCCATATTCAAAAGGTAATATGCCACTTTGTTACCTTCACAGAAAGTGTGTGAGATATATAGTTAACTAAAAGAATCAAGAAGGTGTCATATTTTCTTGAAGATATAGGTGAGCTACCAATTATATGAAATCCTCTTAATACATGCATTAATTATAACCATGGAATCCCCTTCTAGTTGAACATGCTAAAAAATTCCCTACTTAGGAAGAATGAGACCCACAAATAAAGAACATGCTTCTGCCATGTTATATGTACCAATAGAGAGGGAGGAAGCTTTAATGGCCAACACATATCCTTGATTATCTCAAATACAAACACCTAAATGTACAATACTTGGATTTCCACGTGAACCACCATAAAATTTAATCTTGACCAAGTTGCATGCCAATGGAATCCATTTTATTGATGCTCTATCAACTAACCCTTTAACTAAAAAACAATGGGATCATCCAATTGGTGTATGGATACCATTCCAATCACGAATGATTGAGCTATCCCAAATGGAGAAGATTGAATACTTTGAATTTTTACTGTGACTAGCATTGACCACTTATAAGATTTCATTTTCAATCCACAAGGACATTGTCTATGGAAGAAGATTGGTGACAAAAATTCCTTTTGTTTCATTCCCACCAAATAGCCCAAAATACTAAGGCTGGGGTATAGTTCCAAATACATGAAAAAGGAGATTTTGAATATAGAAGAGGCCATGACTAAAAAGATCCCATAAAATTTTCAAAAGGGGCATGGAAAAATGTAGCTTTTTGAGAACAAATATCCAACAGTCAAATGCAAATGGGTAGTTCACATAGAGGTAATCAACATCTTCAGAGACTTGCACACATAACACACAATTGAAGGGTTGGGAAATATAAAGTTTAACAAATCAATCACTTGTTAAGGGCCTCTTTTTAAAGAAAGTCGCGCACAAATAAGCCAACTTTAGGTAGTACATTGTGGTTCCAACAAAGGGAAAAAGCATGAGAAGGGCCTTAGTTGATTCATGTTGTTGAAGAAGTCAATAACCATATTTAATATTAAACTTACAATATTTACTAGGAGCACAAAATAATTTATCTTCTTTCTTGGATATAAAACCAATTTTACTTACAAGCATCTAGGAGAAAGTTTCTTTATCTTGAGGAGATAGGAGAAAATTAGAAGAGTCTTTCTATAATACTTTCCTAGAAAAACTATAGACAATAAATACATAGTCAACAATGTGACTACCCCAAATATGCTCTAAAGTCAAAACAATATCATATGATTGAATGAATTTGTGAAGAGGAAGAGCACCATTCCAAGTATCCATCTAGAATTTAGTAGAGAAATCACTATTTACTTCCCAAGATAGATACTTCAGAACAATGTCCCTAGAAGAAACCATAAAATTGCAAATGATGGAACCTTTATGAGGATCTAACAAAGAAAAGACTCATGATGGGGGATTTTTATCTAGGTATTTCAGCCACATAATAAGGGGTCATTTATTTGTAGGTTTAGAGTATATTTTCTAAACTTACTTTCCCCCAAATGCATGATTGCGCTTTTCCAAATCATGAATACCAACACCCCTAAGAGATTTTACTTGAACCATATCATGAAGAGAAATGAGTGGGATTTTCTTCTCCCCATTCATATTTCCTAACCACAAGAATTCTCTTATTAATTTTTAGATCTGCTGAAGTAAAGATGAAGAAACCTTTAACACTAAAAGGTAATAATTTGTGATAGAAGACAAAATATTTTTTACAAGAAGTATTCTCCCTACCAGTGAGAGCCATCTAGCTTTCCATGCCACAATTCTGCATTTAATCCTCCCAATAATAGGATTATAATAGGTGATTTTTTAGCCCACATAAAGAATGAAATACCAAGGTAAATAGATGGTAAGATGTCAACTAAAAATCCTAAGACATTCACAATTTTATTGGAGATAATGTGATTAGTATTGAAAAGGTATATTTTTGACTTTTGGGAATTGATTTTTTGGCCCAAGGCTGAGGTATATGTATCCAATGTACATATTTGATCTATTTTATTTTCTTTAACATTAGACACCCCAAAGAGTAAAGTATTATCAACAAATAAAGAGTGAGTAACCGAAATGTCAATACCTTCAATTTGAGCACCTCTCCAAAGAGTAATGTTATTATTTGTATGTATGAGCCTACTAAAGATTCAACCATTAAGATGAGTAAGATTGATGATAAAGGGTACCCTTAATGAACTCTAGGAAATAACCCTACTAGCACTCCATTAATCAACATAGAAAACCATGCACTAGAAATATAGACCTTAACCCATTTGGACCAATTTTTAGAGAAACCAAACTTTCTCAATACCTTAAATAAGAACTCCTAGAAAACTCTATCATATGGTTTCATCATGTTGATTTTGATTATGAAATTACCTAATTTATTGAAATTAATTGAGTGAAGAACCTCTTGAGCTACCAAGGAACCCTATATTATTTCCTAACCAAGAACAAAACCCCCTTGCTCTTGGGATATAAGAAGAGGAATAATGTGTTGCATCCTTAAGTAAATAGATTTTGTAATGATCTTATAAATTGTGTTATATAAAGATATCAGATGAAAATTTGCAAAAATCTTGGGGATGTAACCTTAGGAATGATAGCTATGTTGGTCATGTTAAAAGATCTTAACATGGACTTCCTTTTTCTAGATTTTTGAACAGCAACCAATAAATCGAAATGAACTTGGAAAAATAAAGTAGTGTAACCATTAGGGACATGACCTTTATTCAGTGGAAATGAAAATACAATTGTATGAAGTTCATGAGAGCGGGGGGGAGCCATTAATAGAGCATTCTAATGATCAGTAATAAGTGATGGAATAACATGTAGAAGATCTTCTAATGGGCCCTCCCCAACCTAGAAATAAATCATGGTGCCATTAAATTCCAAAAAAGTCAAATTCCTTCCTTTTGAATTTCATGTGCATCTTCAATAACCTACCCAAATTCTACATTATTGATGGTGAAAATATGACAAGTTGCTTTCTTTTTCTTAGCTAATGCATGTTTCTTTGCTTTTTAAAATTTTTTTGTCTCCCTCTTGTAGCCATAATTCTCTAGAATTTTATCTTTGGTACTCCTCTTCTCTGCTACATAACTCTTCTCATTCCCTAAGTAGAATTGTATGCCTTTCATAAGTGTTTTTATCCATCCCATGGGTAATAACATAGCCATATATATCTTCCAGCTAGTGTTTAACTAGATCCTTTTGTTTAAAGATATTGTTGAATTCTAGCTTATTCCACTTCTTATCAAAATTTTAAGATTTTTTAGCTTCATAACAAATCCATGCATGTTAGAAGATTCAAAAAGGGGAGCTTCAACCCACCACTATTTGATAGGAGGGATAAATTTAGGGTGATGGATCCACATTCTTTCAAATTTGAAGGAAGGCTAGTGATTGAATTCATGAGAGGACATCTTATTTTCGAGTGTAAGAGTTATAGGAAAATTATTCGAGCCTCAAATAGGTAAAATTTGTGATTTGAAAGAGTAGTGTTTGAGCTTCAATTCTTAAACTATGAGAAACCTATCCAATCTAACTACAATTTGAGTGAATTAAGCCCTTTCATTAGTCCAAGTAAAATAACCATTGTCAGGTTCAATATCTATGAGATTGTTGTTTTTTACAAACTCTGAAAAATCATGAATGGTCTTCAAAGTTGTATATATACCCCTGTTCTTTTCTGTAGACTTAAGGATGGCATTGAAATCTCCACCCAAAATGCTAAAGTGATCTTCTTGTAGATGAATAACATGAGTAAGTTTATTTTATAACTTAATCTTATCATGTGTGGAGGTAGGACCATAAATATTAAACAAAGAAAAGGATGGATTTAAAAAAAATATGTTAAGCATCTTTCAATTATCCTCTTTCCCAAGAATTCAAGCTTGCACTGATTTTGGATCCCATAAAATTGCAAACCCACCCCTAATGTAGCTATGCCTGATCTATGGATAGACTTGCACTTTGACCACTTACCAATTGTTTTCTCATAATTCTCCTAAGATATCTTAATTTCTTGTAATAAAATAATGTCTCTATTAATAGAATCAATTTATTTCTTGATTATGTTTCTTTTTTCAAAGGCATTCATGCCTCTAAAATTCTAAGAGGTGGTCTTAATTGATGAAAAGGAGAACCTTTAGAACTCCTTGTTGATCTCTTGGAAGGTGTGAACCTACCATCTAAAGTGGATTGAATACCAATTGTGATCTCTTCTTTAGTCTTAGAATCCTTTGGATTTCTCCCCTATTTCTTAGGTGTTAGCTTAGCTTGTGAGGACTAATTGACAGTTTGAGAAATTGATAATACCATCTTATGGTCATAAAAAAATAGATGGAGTAGGCTAGGTAGGATCACCTATAAGATCATTGAGAACTCCTACATCTAAGTTTTTCTTCTCATTTAGATTACCCTATTGAAGGGCATGATAAAACAAAACAATATGAGCATCACCATCAAATTCTTCAAGCTAATTCTAGAGTGAATTAATGGACACATCATCCCCCATAAATAATTTCTAACCAGACAAGGGCATAAAATTTTTGTCATCAATTCTATGAGAATATGAATTTTCCCTAGGAGTTGAGTTGATAGAAGACTTCTGTACAATTAAATCATTTGTCATGTTATTGATTAAATTAGGCCCTCTAGGTGGTGAGAAGTTTTTTGTGATCAATGAGTATTCCAAATTTTCATTCTTCTTAATGGGAGAATGTAGTTCATCTACATTATATAATCCTTCTTATTTGGTTATATCATAGATGAGCTTGGTTGCATTTTCAATAATTATCTTCTTAGTAGCTTTTTGAGTTTTTAATTCTGCTAAAACATGTTTACATAACACCTCATATAAGTTGGATACATTAGGTAGATAATCTTCAAAAATTAATTTGTGAATAATAAGATCTTTATTATCAGTGGAATCAAAATTTACTCCTTCCCAAATGCATCTTAGAGTAGGCTAATGAGATTTAGCTATATGATGCATATAGTTGATTGCATATCTCATACTACAGAACATATTACCAAATACTTTAAACCAATTCATGATAGTGTAAATATCTAGAACAAACACTTGTCACTATTGGGTCAGAGGAAGCCCAATATGTTTTGAAAATGATAAACCCATTGAAGGTTTGATCCTGGATGAACAAGCTTTTGGATTTGTACAAAAATTAAAACATACAACCACCTCTAATTGTGTGTCATCTTGGCATTGTGTATTAAAATGTCCTAATTTATGCTAATATTTGTGAACAATATATTTTCCTTGGATAACATTTATTTGTAGTTAGTGACCCTATTTTGAATTTAAATTGAGATAATGTAGAGACATCTTTTGAGGTATTGATGAGAATGCAAACTCTCACATCATGCTAGGGTTGTTCAAATTGAATTAAACCATGCTTGATAAATATACCCACTTTATTTTTAATTATCTCAGCAATACTAGGATCCCTATATTCAAAAGGTATCATAGGCAACTCTATCCAATTCATAAAAAAATGATAATTCTTTGGATTGGGATTAAAATTAGGAGACCAAGAAATGATCAATAAGCTAGATCACAAACAAAACAACCCTTTATATTTATGAATTGTATCTCTACACTCAACTATCTTAAACAAAGCAATAAATAAATTTGATTATAGCCCCATTTAAAAAATATTGTCAAGCCCATCCCAAGAATCAAAAGCTTGTTCCTTAATGTATAGAAAGGATAAATATTAGTTAGTAAACTTACCAATAAGGGCTTTGTGTTAGAGGGATGTAGTATGTTCCTAAAAAATATGTTTTGGAAGACAACTATCAATCAAAGTTATAATTTTTTTTGTAAAATTAGGATTTCCCATAGTCTGAGTGGTATGTTGAGGGTACTACAACTTTTTCTACCAAATATGAACCGACTTATTTGGATTGAAGGGTTCTCTTTTATAAACAATTAGAGGAATCTAAAAACATTTCATCTCTAGCACTAGAGAACCCAGAGGAGTCGCTTCACAAATGTCAAACATAGGTTTCTTCTTGTAGTTCCAAGGGTGCCTAACTGTTTTATTCTTATTATTAAATCCTTGAGAATGCAGATGGGGCTTATTTTGAGGAAAAAGGTTTTCCTACCTAGTGTGAGATTTGAAAGTCCCTACATCCAAAGGGATCTTCTTTGATGATCCCTCCCATCTTTCAATTTTAAATTATAGACTATCTGAGGTGTCAATGTTGGTTGTGTATGTAACATATCTCATTGCTTCACAACTTGATTTCAAGATTCTCCAACTTCAAATTAAGAAATACCATGAAAATCAAGTGACTGTTGGGGGAATAAATGGGAATCCATGTTTTTTTCATTGGAGGGATGAGTCTCAACTTGGTTTCCTTGATCTGACCCATGTATCCCTATAAAGGCTTGGCTATGATATTTGGGCACCATTTTATGAGAGAGGTTCACTTCATCCAATTTGAAACCCTTTTCATTGCCCTACAACATTGCCTTTGACCAAATATGAAACCTAGGGTTTATAGAAAAAGGCTTCACTAGATGAATAATGGCTTTACTCCTGAAAATGTTGATGACCTCCTAGAAATAATTACTATCAAAATGCCTTTTAACCCCATGAATGATGTCTTCCTAAGAAAATGTACATCCCTAAAAACCCTTCAAGAATTAAGATTGTGATTGATGTCTTTCTAGTTCTACGACAGGAGGATGTTGAAAAATCTTTGACCAATCTGAAGAAGGATGTAAAGTTTGAGGTTTACCATGGCCACATGTAAATCTACTACCATGGATTCCCTATTATACACCAATATTACCCTACTTTCTACACCAAAATTACCCCTTTTTTCATCATTTCCTCATGTATTATTGTTTTTTATATCTTGCCTTGGTTTTCCAACCTGTGAGTTGGTTGTTATGTAGTGTTCTTTTATTGTATCTTGGTTTTTCATCTTGCAAGTTGGTTAATATTGTATTCTAGTGTTGAGATGGTCTTTGTAAGAAATTATTTTGTAGCCAAACTGACTATTACTCTCTTTCTATGTTTATGGAACTTAGTATTATACTTGCAATTATCATGATTTTCTATGAAGAGAAACAGTTGACATAATATTTTCTTTATCCAATTTTACTTATCAAACCCTTGTATCTGTGCCAAATATAAGGGTGAGTGGACCAAGTTGGTGTACAAAAAAGTGGACACCCAAAAAAAGAACAAAAAAAAACTTCAATAACCTGATCAAGTTATTTAAAAATGAAATGTGGGCTAGGCTTGGTATCCAAGCCTAGTAATTATATTTTTAAAAACCCAAATAGGTTTTGTAAAGTATACATTCTTGTCTTATGTTTGTGTTTGAGAGAATTTCTATACCCTCAAACAATAACAATAGTGTAGAGTGCAAGGGAGAAGGTCAAAACCCAATCAGGTTTGGGATAAAATTTGATTTTTTATTGCATTTTCATCCATCGCGCCCCACAAAAGAGCTAGGTCTTCATTCTATTCAATTTTTAATGTATTTTTCCATCAAATTTTGTAATTTGGTTTTGTAATTTATAATTTTTGTAATTTTAAAAAATAATAATATAGATGCATCAAGGAATCTAGGAAAATGAGAGATGAAAGACCACCTCCTATACAATCATACCCTCCAACCATTATGATACAAAAAAAAAAAAATCCACCCATTGTGACATAACCACAAAACCCTCCACCCATAATGTCATGATCACAAAACTCTCCAATTGTAGTAACAAAATAACAAAACCCTCCACTCAATGTTCTTGTTCAACAATCACCGCCTCCTATAAACCCTCCACACATAAAATTGCATCATTTAACTACTACACAAGAGGACCTCATAAACTACCTTACACAAAATAGTTCTAACATTATCCAAATGGTCAAGAGGTTGTAGTGATCTACACTTTTTCACCACTATTACACTTGAACAAATGGCCCAAAATGCAAATAAGGTGTCTAGCGAGGCTACAAACTGGGGTACATGGAGGGATAGGTGTCATGCATTTTATGTTGATGTGTTATCATCTTAGAAGTGAAGATAAATACATAAAAAATGGTACTATATATTCTATTTTCATCGATCCTATATCTAGCAACTCCCTATTACACACAACCAAAACTTTTCCTATTCATTGGTACACTAATACTAGGATGAGGTCATGTTTTTGGGATAGGTGGTACATAATTTATTTTACCTACCACTATGTAATAATTATGAGGTGCCTCTATATTTTTTGAGAAAGCTATATTTTGAGTTCATCCTTGGCAAGAACCCAAATTACTTTGACATCCATCAATTCCAGGGTAGAGGGAGAGGCTTTGCACATGATAGACCTAGGGATCGTAGAGTAGCACACAACATGAGAGGAAACATACATCACAAAAAACCATGCCTCATGTTGTACTCCCATAAATTGTAAAGGAGTATATTGATTTAGAGACTCTTTATGCGACTGCATAATTGATAGATGTTATCATTGAGCATGGCTCATAGTTAGGTGGTTTTCCTTTACCTATGGCACCTTGACCATCATTAGATGCACCTTTAGGGTCATCACAACATGTAATAGCTCCATCATCATCACCTATGGCACCTTGGTCATCACAGCCTATGACAACTACATTAGTATTGCCTATACTACCAATGTCATCTCCTCTTGTATCACTTATACCACTACTGTCATCTCCACTTGTGTCACCTACACCACCAGTGTCATCCTCACTTGTCCCACCTACATCATCATCATGTGCATCATTATAGTCTTTAGGGTCCAATCAACATTTTTTTTTTAGTTGTTAGCACATGTGTGATGGGATGGATATGGAGGTGTCTTAGGATGAAGTGGCATATCATCCATGTGTACATTGTGGGCATACTTGTTATTCATATGGATGTGGGGATTTCACAATCATAGATGATTTGATGGACATGGTCTTTGGTGGATAGGGGACATAGGTGTATTTTTTGAGTTTTGATATGATATTATTTAATCACCTAAATATCATATTTTAAAAAAAAAATTACAAATCACTCTAGATTGATATGTGAACAATATGCAATGTAGGGTGTAGCAAGTAGTACAAGAACACCGCAAAGTACTCATTCTACTTGAGGTGCAAGGCAAGGAGCAAGAACACCCAAGGTAAAGTTTTTAAATATTCTTAAAAGTACAAAAATATATTGGATTTAAAATATTGTTTCTTAACTAGTATGCCACTAAAAACTTGCTTATAAATCCTCTTCCATCTTCTACCATCATTGAAACCCTCTCATTCATCAAATCCATCCAATTCTCATCCACATCTCTTGCTCCTAGCATTGCCCAAACCCCATATAATGAACCTCGTGAGTTTTGATATGATATTATTTGATCACCTAAATATCATAAAAGTAAAATTAAAATAAAAATTATAGAGCACTTTAGATTGATATGTTCAAACAATATACAATGCAAGGTGCAATAAATGGTATGAGAACATTGTATAGTACTTGTTCTACCAGAGGTGTGAGGCTAGGAGCAAGAACACACAAGGTAAATTTTTTAAAATATTCTTAAAATACAATAATACATTGGTTTTGAAACATTTTTTCTTAATAGATATTCTTAAAAGTACAATCATACCTTTCCATCTCCTACCATCATTGAAACCCTCCCAAATTCACAAAATTCATCCGATTTCCATCCACATATCTTGCTCCTAGCATACCCAAACTCTATCTAATGAACCTCATGAGTTCATCTTCCATATACCCATCCACATCGAAGAACCTCCATATGACATAAGGTGTCTTGTATGAGTATGGAGATCATGAATCTCCACCTTTAGTTCTTGTTCATTTGCATCTCTGTTTTCCTTCTTAGTCTCTTTGTTTTCACTTTAGGCCTTGTACTATCCTTCCAATATCATCCTTTAAGTTCTTCATGTGTCTTCTTTCCCTCCAATGATCTTCTTGTTGTTATTGTACCTTCTTTCCATTTACAACATTATCTCATATTTATAACAATACTTTTTACTAATGTATAGGGCTTGTTGAAGGCTGAAATTTCTCAAACCGATGATGCCACACTTTTTTCCATTAACTTTGGCATTGAGAGCTATGCAGTATCATAGCTTACACACTTATCAAGTTTATGATTTGAGTTTAACTCATGATCTAACTTATTGATTCCTCTTATGTTATAAATTTATTTCTTCTTTAGGGTACTCCACATAGCTTGAGGTCTAAAGGAAGGGGAAGGAAATCAACAAGAACACCAAAACAAAAAATGTATTAAATACAAGTCAATTTTATATTTTGAAATTTATTATGAATGAGTGTAGATACATGTACTCAATATTGATGAATATGTGTTGACTTATTTTTTGAATATGTGTAGAAACAATTTAGTTTTTTAAAGTTGATGAATGAACCCAAGACTGTCAATATTGAGGTAATGGAAGAGGTAAAATTTCATATTTTCCTTCTCATAAATTTTAGGTTATAGTATGCATTTGTTCTATACACATATTAAATAGTTGCATTTACAAATGAGTACATGTTTTTTTTTTAGTTTTATAGTAATTATAAATAATTTGTCTTATTAACATGTGTTATTTATATTTTACCTATTACAACACTCTTTGAGACTTTGTGAAAATCATTTCCCATTTCATTTTGTTAGGAGTCTTGAGCATCAAAGAAGGGGTCAAACACAATAGAGGCCAAAGGTATATATGTGGAGTTTTAGTTGAAGCTCTCTTATTATCTCAATTTGGATGGCTTGTGTGTGTGATAGAAATCTCTAATGCCTACTCTACAAATCTAACATTTTTTTCTTACCATACAGGCTGTGTCTCATACCAGGATTAATTCATTAGTGGTTGTGCCTCCTACTAGCATGGGAGATCTACCTCAAGTTGTAGTACATTTTCTATTTTTTTACTATATTTGAAATCCTTAACACCTACTCTACAATTCTAAGATTTTATTGCTTACCATATAGTTTGTGACTCATACCAACATTGATTCTTTAGTGGTTGTACCTCTTGCTAGCATGGGAGATCTAGCTTAGGCTGCAATATTTTTTTTGTTTTAATACTTTATTTGGAATCCCTAGTGCCACTCTGTAATGCTAAAATTTTATCACTTACCATATAGGTTATACCTCATACTAGTAGTGATTCATTAGTGGTTGTACATCCTGCTAGCACAGGAGATCTAGATCAGGCTGCAGTACATTTTTTTATTTTTTACTCTATTTGGAATCCCTAATGATACTCTACAATGCTAGCATTTTATCATGTACCATACAGGTTGAGCCTCGTACTAGCACTAATTCATCGATGGTTGTTCCTCCCATGAGCATTGATTCATCGGTAGTTGTGTTTCCCATCATCACCCTACCTCATCATTTTGTTAGGAGTCCCATTGATCAACGAAGGAGCCCATTACCATTATCATTTAGTCCAACTATGGGACAAAGGGATGAGGTAATGAGCAACTCAACTATCCACATTTTAGAGCCTAATTTATAGTTATTTTCATATTACTTATAGATAAGATATTTGTAAGTGTATTTTAATTTTTCTTTTGTAGACACCTAGGAAGCCACAAATGGCATCAATGAGGCTCAATTTTGATGATCCTACATAGTCATAGATATTGATAGTGATATACATATGTAGTTTTGGTCATCACATGACATTGACATATATTTGACTTTTGTATTGTATATATTTGACATTTCTATTGTGCACATTCAACATTTCTATTGTACACATTTGACATTTGTTAAGTATTTGACTTTTGTATTGTATATATTCAAGATTTTTATTATGCATTTTTGACATTTCTATTGTACACATTCAAAATTTATTGGGTATTCAACTTTTGTATTGTAATGATGAGACACAGCATTTTTTTGTAACTATATGATTGATATGAAAGAATATATTGTTCATTTTGATATACATTAAACTTGTATTTTCATCCAACTTGTTCAATGTGTGCACGCAAACTTTTATTCTAGCTTACTTTCATGCAAGTAATTAAAAACATGAATGTTCATTATTTTATTCAGAAAATGTAACATATTCATCAAATTCATTATAACATGTAATCATATGTCACTTATTTTGAAGTAATAAGACAAAAAGTAAAAATATGTCATGATTTTTGAATTTGTGTCAAAGATCATAGCCTGATAGTGCTTAGAGACCCTTAGGGACACTTCCATTTGGTGTCATTAATACTATCAAAGGGGCATTGTGGCTGAAATGAGGTTGGTCCTAGACTAAACTCGACCAATTGGAGCTAACGAAGTAGATGATTTAATCGTAGGACCAATGGTTTGAAATATACACAACCTTGCTCATTTTAACTAAGCAACATTGCAACTTTTGGTAATAGGAAAAATATGGATGCCATATCCAAACAAAGTTGAATCTAAAAAATTTGAGATAAGTTGTTGTAGGCCTAGATAATGCAATCCTGTATCACCTAACAATTTGTCAATACCTCACATGAGCTTAGAGAAATTCTTGATCAAAGATTGTAGCCTGATGGTGCTTAGAGACCCTTAGGAGTGCTTCTATTTAGTGTGGTTGATACCATTGGAGGGATGTTGTTGCTGAAACAAGGTTTTTGTAGGCCTAGATAATGCAATCTTGTAGCACTTAACAGTTTGTCAATACCTCACATGAGCTTAGAGAAATTCTTGATCAAAGATCATAGCCCAATGGTGCTTAGATACCCTTAATAACGCTTCCATTTAGTGTGGTTGATACCATTGGAGGTACATTGTTTCTGAAACAAGGTTGGTCCTAGCCTAAACCCAACAAACTAGAGCTAATAGATAAGATGATTCGATCCTAGGACTAGCAGTTTGAAATACACACAACCTTTCTCATTTTAACTAAGAAACATTACAACTTTTGGCAATAGGTGAGATGTGAATGCCAAATCCAAAAAAATTTGAACCTCTAAAAAAAAGAGACAATGTGTTTTAGTCCTGGATAATACAATCTTGTAGCACCTTACAGTTCATCAATACCTCACACGAGCTCAGAGAAATGCATAATCAAAAACTGCAACCTGATGGTGCTTAAAGAACGTTAAGGATGCTTCCGTTTAGTGTGGTTAACACCATAAGAGGGGAATTTTTATTTAAATGAGGTCAATAATAGCCTAAACTTGACTAGCCAAGGCTAATAGAGTAGCCATAGATTTCTAGGAATGCATTAGAAGCTTCAAAACCCTAGTTGCTAGGAAAGCACAAAATAAATTAGTTTTCTTGCATTTCCTTAGAGTTTTTGAATGAGTCTTTGAGATCCACTAACTTGTATGGTTGAAAAAAATTGAAAATATCTATTTTGAATTAGTATTGTATTCATTTCATTGGGTATGTGTATTTTCTATTGACTGGTTTGAAATAACGCAAGGGTTTTGTGTTGGTTCAAGATGTAAACTGAATGATCCAACCCCTTTTTGTAATTATTGTCACCTATGGATAGATCTTGAAATTGTATTATAGTATTACAAAAATGTGAATATAGGAAAAAATTTAGATTTTTCAGGTGGAGAGAGTTTCAAAGAGTTTGATGGTGTTTTGGAGTGCTTTGGGGGGTCATGAAACAGAGCCATAGGTGTAGTCTAAGTATGGATTCCATCTTATAATAGTCTAAGGATAGTCTAACAACTTTCATTTTGCAGGCATGGTGTTGGGAGGTTAGACATTGAGTAAGCCCTAGGTTTTTGGGGTTTTGGGCTCCAAATTGGGGCTTTCATATCCAAAGATTTCATAGAGTCAAATTGGATGCATATTCCTCTAATTATATCCATTTCATGATACTATGGAAAGTTACAAGTTCTAGGAGTACACCCATAATAGGATTGCTTTGAAAATGTGGGGTATTAGGACTAGAATCCAAAAATAAACCAATCATTTCTAGAAGGGATGTTGCAAAATAACTGGATTTTATTTCTACATATGTTTAATAAATTGGAAAGTGGTATTTGAATATATAATTTTTTTGGAAATTTTTTTGGGGAAATTTGGAGAAATCTACAAATTTCTCGCTAGGCAAGGCTAGTAGGATAGCCCAGAAAGAGGGCTGTATGATTTTGGGTGATTAACCACTGAAACCTATCACTTGGGGAGTAGTAGATATTTTATTTTGAAGGTATTGAGGACATTTTGAAGTTAGGAACACCTACTAGAGAGATTGAGGGGTGTTGAGTTGGTTGGTTTGAAAGCAACCATAGAGCATGGGGCATGCTTGAATGCATGGATATCAAGATGAGGAAGAAAATTGAGGTTGTGTATTATAGTGGGGGTATGAAATGATAAAATTTACCAATTATAAATCTATAGTGTGGGTTGAGGGACTAGAGTTTATTCTTTTGAAAGGAAGAGTAAGGTGTTGTTACAAAACAAAAGAAAATATTAGCATTCTCCTAAGAAGATTTCAAATGAAAATCCTTAGTTAGCCTCTGCATCATGATATCCAACATATATACACACCTCTAGGTCATTTGTTCATTTCCCAAACAACTTTTTCACTTGCTTGTGCATTCTTGATAACTTTTGCAAGAAATTGCAAAAATTGCACTTTTGCAAAATTCACACTTTGCAACTTTTGCACTATTATATAATTTGACTCCAACTACATATGAAATAATCCAAAATAATGTCTAGGGACTAAATATGACCAAAAATAATAAAATCTAACCTTAAGTCTACCTTTGACCAAATGTTGACTATGCTTGACCAACCTAGAACAACCTAGACAAACAAACACTAGGTGATCTTTTGGTCTCCAAATGAGTTCACCAACCTATCAATGATCTTCTCATGATTTATATAGGGTGGTTGGGTGGTTAGTCACCCTTTAGGACTCCTTTTTAATGCTTTGCAACTTTCTTTCCAAAAGTTGCTCAAGCAAATTTTGAAAGTTGCACTTTTACATTTTTTTGCAACTTTTCACCAATTTGGTCAAATTACCTTCCTATAATCTCAAACTTAACCACAAACCTTACCTATGGTTAAAACCTCGCCCTAACTCTTTGTAGACCCTATTGACCTCATGACCAATAAGAAGGCTATTTTAAGCCTAAAAAGGGGTGACAGTGTGACAAGAAGGACGCAGTCCAAAAAAAACCCTATCCAAGATTTGTATATGTTGTAGAGAAGTCAAATGGGTATCTAAATATATAATTTATTTTTCTAACATTTTGAGAAATTTGGGAGAAAAGGACAGCCATCTAAATCCATATAAGTTGAAGATAATTGAATTTTTTTTAAGGATATCATCAAACCCATAAAAAAGAGTTCAGTAGACAAATTTATAACAATAATGTACAATATTTACATCTCTTATCAATTTTATATACAAAATCTGGCATCTAAATATGCATATGTGACATCTATTATTGGATTTTTACACAAAATATGACATATAAATATGCACATGTTACATGTCTTATTGTTTTTGTATACAAAATTTAGCATCTAAATATGCACGTGTGTGACATCTCTTATCGGATTTTTATACAAAATATGGCATATAAATATGCACATATTACATGTCTTCTCTTTTTTATATACAAAAATTGGCATCTACATATGGACATCATTGTGAAGTTGCAACATTTTGCATAACATATATACAAAATTTTCAAAATTATTCTACCATATGTAGAATGATTCATCTATATAACACATGACGATCAATCAAGCGAAGCTTCTAAATCAGCTCTCATTTTACTATATCAAGTATTGCCTCATGATCAGATTCACGTATTTTCCACAACTTCTTGTTAAGATGCCTACCATGACATAGTATCAATTGAATATTTATTGCAAAAATAAGGTTAGATTAATGAAGAATATGTTTGTGTCTCAAAATCCTCAAATAACCACATGGTAGAATTCTTGATAGGGTACCTACATTTAATTGTAAAGACAATTTAAAGTCAAAATTGATATATTACACATGAAAATTTTACTTAAAGATATCTTCATGGCATGGGAAATAATATATTGCCTTCTAAGACATGTTTCTATCACAATGATAGATCCTATTGGGTACTCATTATCCTCAACATCAATGATTGTAGCTATCAGTTTCTTTTTGGGCTCAATACACCAACATAGAAAGTAATTTGTTCCTTCATTATTATTGTGATGTATAGTAACTACATATATCTTGCATTATATAGAAGCATAAGTTAATGGAAAAATTAAAAATAATCTATTTTAACCAAGTATTAAATTGATAACTTAGTACCTGGTTCAACTAGGTCAGATACATGGTCATGAAAATCTATTGATGCTTGAACCTATTTGAGTTGTAGTGTTGTAGGAATTTGATATGAATCAATTGGATTCAAAGTTCTAAAAGATCATTGGTCAACCCACTCTTTTGATTCACAATCATCCCATAAATGAAGCATAGACAAAGAGAAAAAGCATGCAAGCTTTCTAGTATGAATAGCTAGTGATATTTCATTTGAACTTCTAAATGAATACAACTCACTTGATTCTATAAGTGTAAAACAATCTTGGAATGTTTCAATGTTATGTTCACTTTCAACCAAAAATATCTAGAAACCATAGACTTACCTATATTACCTAGTCCCATCGACAATTATTTCAGTATGTTTTGATATTGCACCACCTTCGTACTTTAATTCCTCTCTACTAAGGGCTCTTTTCACACATGTTCCAACACCATCATGCTCTCCCTTTCCATGTCTTGCCCCAATGAAATTCTAAAAAAGTTGCACTCCACTTCTCACATGCATCCTACTCAACTAATAAAACATACTTACATTCTTGAATTGTGCGGTGCAATTGTCTGACCATATAATGTGTTAATTGTACTTTCATCTCTTTCCCTCAAATTGTCATATATAACTCTAAAAAATCCTTACAAAAACTCTAATGAATGAGTTTGATCATCACTGATATAGAAGTGACACTCTCATAATAATTTTATGTCATCCTCTATGCTATCATGTGCATGAATAAATGCTATGTGTACAAAAATTGACACTTTTATAGAGTTGTAATAAATTGGTTGCATTTCATTTTGAGGTTTTAATGTACAGTTTTTAGTGAATTTGACAACTCACACAATCATACCCAAAGGGAAAAGTGTCCTTACACAACTTGAATCTCTCACCTAACCATCTAGCTCTATGTGTATGACCTATGTAGTTATAAACTATTTTCTCTTGAAACAATTTCATAAAACCAACTACACATACATCAATTTTCACTAATTCACACCTCTTTAATTCTTTTCCATCTTTAGTATCACATATAACTAGCCTGTACTTTCTAAAAGAAACTAGTTTCTTACCAATTTAATGTGTGCTATCTAGATGTAGGCATATATGCAACTTTTGGAAACCACCACATTTAGGGCAAAAACCTTTCGAACACATGGTCTTATAATAAATGCACCCATCATCTCGTTTACATAGTACACTAGCAATAAATTCACTAAGTGACTTAGGAGGTAACTTTAGCTCACATTCATACCATATTTCATTAGTATGCAAAGTACAATATATATAATGATAAACATCATAATGCATAGAAAGCTCAACATAAACCCTATGACAACATGTAGTCTATGTATGATTTATCTTAACATAGAATGGTTTTGTGATTACAAAAAACCTTTGGCTAATTTTAATTTGAGGAAATATTTGAAGAAACATTTCATAAAATTGTGTTTGAGTCGCATCCAAAAAAAAATTGCATGTGGCTCACGGTTTGTTTTTTCAATTTTTCTTTTGCCAACATCTTTTTGGTTTGGCAAAGCCCCTGTATTGTCACACCAAATGTGTTCTATTAATGTTCTTAGTGTGTCAACAATAACTTTATCCTTATGTGAGAGTCTGGCTTGGAATAACCAAAAAGAATTCTCATTAGAATTCTCAATTTTCTCTCGCCTCACTAAGGCTTTGAATAATGTTGTTCTACTTATCCTTAATGATTTTCTTTTTTTCCTTATGATATGATTTTTTCCATTTCATTTCCCATTATGGTTGATGTGAGGACACGTCGACTTGTATTGGCATCTTTAGTATGTACTTTTTAACCAATGGATTGGTATGCATCAAAGATATTTCTAACAATTCTTCTTTCACTACCATTTTTAGATGTTCTTAACCCAAAAATTCTCATTATCTCTCTAAATTTCAAATTTTTAACCATTTCAACAAGTTGGCATCTTCTACTTTGATTTAAATTTTAAAAATATTTATTCCAAATCTTTTGAACTATTATCCTACAATTTCTTATTGACATTTTATCATGGATTGGTTTCAAAATATTCTCATCAATGTCAATTATAAACTTTGGTTTTCTATGAATTATTCTAGGAGATTTTGATGTACACATGATCTATTTTTTCATTACTTACCTCATGTTCATTCATCATTTCAACTTGAGATGTCGCATTAGGGTCATCAAGTGGCATAAGTGTATTTGTCATAAGCATTTCAATTGGGGTATGTTGAACAATTTCATTTGTCAAATTAGGTCTGTTTGTGACATCAATATCAATAGACAGATTTCCATCACTTACATTGAAAGCATTTAATGATGTACCCTCACGTAATCTCCTCATGCACTCCCTTTTTTTGCCTTTTTTGCCACTCAATTTTCAATTGTTCCACTCTTGTTCTTTCACATGATTGTAGATTCAAGTTACCCTACAAACAATAACATAAAAAAAAAAACAATAAAATAAAAAACTAAACAAATTTGTATGATTATTTTATGCTCAATCACTAGATACTAACATAGAATAAGATGTTTGCACATGAAAAATACAATGTTTAGCATTTCCAGGCACAAAAAACCTTACACTTGCATACATGGTATAGAAATAAATGTGAAATAGTAGTTGAATCTAGTGGACTACACTGAAACAACATAATAACTATTGACATGTTATTTTATTTATAATTTTCAATAACCCAATTGGGTTATTGAGTTCTAACTACATTATCCATATGGACTAATAGCCTAATCACGTTTTTTATTACTACTACACAAAGGTAGATTGAATGAGGGAGGGAGTTATGCAAATAATGAGAGAGAGAGAGAGAGGGTAAGGATAAGATAACAAGAGAGAAGGGGATAGGGAGAGAGAGAGAGAGAGAGAGAGAGAGAGAGAGAGAGAGAGAGAGAGAGAGAGAGAGAGAGAGAGAGAGATATTAGGGGATATGATAGAAAGAGTGAGAGATAGAGATGGAGAGAATGAGAGAGAGAAGGGGATAGGAGAAAGAGGAGGAGGGTATATGATAAAGATAGAATGAGAGAGAGAGAGAGAGAGGTATTGGAAATATAAGAGGAGTAATTGAGAGGGGAGGGGTGAATTAGTTACTACTAAAATAAATCCTAGATCCCTTAGATGTTAGTAAAAAATGAAAACTAAAAATTGAATATTGCAAAAGCTCGGTAGACACATATAGAATGTTGTAACTCGGTAAAAGCTTGACATATAAACTTTAGGTGTTATCTGTGATTACCATTACTTTAACTTAGTTGCAAACACATAAAAGAAAATAGATTGAATGCATTTGACACCAATATTTAACATAGAAACCCAATTTGAGAAAAACCACCAATTGTAACTAGTTACTATTTTCACTCTTCTAAAGTGAGCCCTGTTAGGAGCCAACCCTATTAAAGGTTACAAAACACACTATTAGGTGTGACACTATTAAAGGATTTAATCACCCTACTAGGAGTGGCCTTGTTAGAGGTCTTTAGATAATTTAATAGAACTACCACCTTGTTAGAGGATTTGCAAATAGCTACTAAGCCAACTCCATTAGGAGATTTAGATCACTACTACAATGGTTAGAGAGTAACAAAGAGATGACCTTATTTGAATGCAATTGAATTTCTGATTATAGATCTTTGTTTTGGCTTGTACTTGATCCTTCCTGATCAAATATAGATTTTCTACTTCACAATGATATCTTGCTTATCCTTCAAATTCGCTTCCTCTTCTCCTCATTAGATCTTCAATAACATCTTCATACCTTCTCACACACACTTTCAAATCACAACTTGACCTTATACTTATATCTTCCACTTTGTCAAGTCAGCTCAAATACAAATTAGAATAATTAATATTCATTACCTTAGTTGATTGGAATCAATAGATAAATCAATTAAGCTTACTATGCCAAAATAAGAAAATCCTTCATTAGCTGACCTAGCTCAGTAGAAACTAACTCATAAACAATTTCCTTTGTTAACTAGTAGAAGCTTGGTTAACACTGCAAACTTTTACAAAAATCATTTATCAACTGAGTGAGCTTAGTTAGCATTGGTTCCATCCAACTTTCCTTCATTAATCGAGTGAGCTTGGTTAACATTCTCTTTTTGCATAATTTCCTTTAACACCTGAGTGAACTTGGTAGACATTGCCTTTTGAACTAGGAAAACACACAAATTCTCAGTAGATACAAAAAACTATCTTCACTGTCCAAGTGAGCTTAGCATACATTGACTAATAATGATATGACATTTTTGTAACATCAAAGACAACACACAATTAATCAATTGTATCTAACAATCTCCCTCTTTTGCATTGATGGCAACACAACATGTCATAGTACAATGAAATTTTGGATTGGTTCTTTGAGAACTCCCTTTATTAGTATGAACTCTTTCTTTCACTAGATTCTCTCTAGAACAACTGCTACCAAGTTCATTCAAAACTTTCTTCCTCTTTTAGAAAACTTCTTCTTTGGAAAACCTCTCCCTCTTTGGTTCCTTACTTTATTCTAGTTCCAAAACTTTCTCAAAGATATGACAGTAAACTTCTCCCTCTTTGACAAGACATGCCAAAGATAACAATTCTATTAATACCAATGTACCTTAAGTATTGATTCATATGAAATATGCCCTTGCTAGTTTTGCACCAACTAATTGATCTTTAATAGGTTCTGGTTGATGCATCACTAAGCTTCATTTAGTGAACTTCAAATAGGGGAGTCACCCCTAGCTTACCTCTTCGATATAGAAATTTTGAGGCCTCACCCCGACCCATCGTAGCATAGTGATACATTACTCTTATTTTGTTATTCACGACTCGAGATGTCGAGACAGTATCTGATGCTTAGAACATATTTTATTATTTCCTATTGTGTGATGTCATTTGCAGATATATTTGATGATTGTCATTTAATGTTCATGTATATATATGTTGACGAAATCAGTAAATGTAGGATTGAGATTTGATTTAAGATATTTCAAATGGTTAAGAATTATGTAGGATGAAGAAACTTTATTGATGTATGTTTTAATTTATGTGAATTTTGAATACGTATACATTTATGTACATGTGATTTTACGAGACTACTGATGTGTGCAATGAGTGTGCAGATATTTAGCCGAGAAACCCTATGGAGGAACAGAACTGATCTCCATGTGCTAATTTTGGAAACCCCGTTGTTTGTAACTCACGTAATTGTATTGTGTGATGTATGTATGCATCTTCGTTGCTCAGTAAATGTTAATGTTCATAATTATGTTCTTTCAGTGTCGCTTGACACTCATAAAATGTTATGTGCCTCGGTGTGCTGTTTAGGGTTAATTGTTTAACCTTTGGATTCAAGTTAGTGTCAATTTTCTATTAGGTTCTAAATTAGGGTTAGTCATCCCTAATTTGGATTAGTGCTTTTTTTTTTTTTTTGCAAGTTAGAGTTGTTAGATAGACCTATCTCATTCCTAGATTTTATTTGTCTCTAAACCTCTTTCCTTAGGCTTTTATCATGTTTTTATTCCAACCAAAGAGTATGGGTATGGGTTAGGAGTCTTTTCCAACCCCTAAGCCCTTTTTTTGACTTTTGAGGTCACTCAAAAGTCCCCTTTTTGCCTTTGTGCAAAAATTTCAAGTGGTTGTCATGAGTTGTCTTACCCCACCTCCTTTTAGGGTTTAACCATGGTTTAGGTTGTGTTAGGAGTTTCTAGAGTGGCTAGTGGGTGGAGATAGTTATTGCTTCTTTTGGGTGGTTGAGTTGGAGGCTTATTTAGAGGCCTTCCTTGGACTAGTTGTTTTGTTACCCAATCTCTACATTTAAAGAGGATTTGCTTGAAGCTTGAAGGAAGGAGGGATACTCTACTCAAACTGGTTCATTGCCATTACCTCTTTGTGAAGGTAGGAAACTCCCATCTCCCTTATTCAGTTTTTATGTTTTGTTTCATGTTCTTGTTACTTTTTTGTTGTTTCACTGGTGTATGGTTGTGGGTATGTTGGGAAGATTTGTAAACCATGTTATTTTGGTTGTTTTTCTTTCTTGTTTATGTTTGAAATTTTGAGTTTTCCTTGCATGGGTGTTATGGTATTACTCACCCTGGGAGAGGGCAGAAGTGACCAATTTTGGGAGAGGTCTGTTTAGTTGGACTCCAACCTGTGTAGAGTCTCTTCCCAGGATGAGAAGAGGGATAAAGGGTAGGGTGTTATGGGCCCCTGCCCGTCAGCACAAACTTGGTATGAGTATGGCAAGTTTAAATGGAAGAACAGAAGTTCTTGGTTATTGGCCCCGATTGGGCATCTGAACTGGTGTTGTGCTTGACTTCTCCAGTTGGAAGAATCCACCTCTCCCTAGTCTTGATTCCTGGTGAATCTTATTGTGTAAACCATGTATGATTATGCATGCTTGATGTTCTTTTGGTTCTGCTTGGTTGTCACCCGATCAGATATTGGTTTCCTCCAGGGCTCTTGAAATGAGATTCAGAAAACATTACAAAATCCTTGATTATGATCATGAAGAAAATTGGATAAAATTTTTGTAATTGGGATTGATATCCTATGAAATTGTATTTTTTTAAACCTTATTGTAAATGGCAACGAAGACGGTTTTTCTTCATGATTCTTTCTCGGTTGAGCCTTTGAATCAGGTTGGCCAATAAAATTTGTGTTGGGTATAATTGGTTGTCATGTGATGTAATTGTGAAATTTAAGTTTAGATGGATGAATTTTAGAATTTGGATGGAATTGATGATGTTCAGTTTGGCATTATATCAAGTTGTCGATATATGTTGGAAATGGAAATTTATGTTCATTCATGTAAAAATGGTTTTATGATTATTGGATATAAATCTAACTTACATTATTGAGTAAATGGTTAAATCAATGTTTTAATTCTATTCCAATTTTATATACAAAAAAAAATATTCATGCATTGTTGTAATCCTATACTTAGAAATTTTTCAAAAATAAAAAGGGCCCAAGAGAGTGAGAAAACTCTCTACCTTTTGTATGGGCTTAAAATTTAAAAGTTTTGAACAGAGAATATTCTTGTAAAGATCCTCTTTTAAAAACATATGTTAAAGCTTGAATAATTAAATTGGAATAATAATGATATTTAAAAATGGTGCATATATAGTTTTAAACTAATATAAAAAATATCTTATTTTCACCTATAAAACTTTACCTCTTAAATTCTCTAACCACCTTCCTTGGGCGTCAGATTTGAAAGGCCTATTAAAAAAGATAGTTTGTAATAAACAAATGGCTTTTCAAAAAGACTGGATGGGAGGGTGACGTCACCTGTCTCCACCTCCCATCCCCAAAATCCACCTCCCTGTTTTGCGCATCATGTGGTTTAAATGTTGTAAGGCTTATGTATTTTCTTTAAAAACTGACCTCCTGCCAGCGCACGTCCCATCCTCCCTCCTTCATGTGCTGAGCGCTCAAACCCGCTTGGGGAGGCTCATTCATGCGTGGGCTTGGGACCTGTCGCTATCTCTGCGATGGACACCACCTCACGCGTCTGTTCCGGGCTGTGCAGCCGCCGCCCACGCGGGACATAGGGAGACCTGACCTGCATAGGCCCGACCTGTCGGATGTAGACCTCAGGCAGAGCACACGCAAGGAGGGGGGGAAAGACTAGGCCTAGGCAATAGGAGGTGTCGGGAGTTTAGGATAGGGTAGATTAATTTGAGGTTAGTTTTAGTGTTTAATAGATTTAAATTGTTTTAAGTGTTAAGTTTAATGTTAAAATATGTTTGTTAGTTTATTATTTACTTTGGGTTTTAGTTAAATGTTTAAATAAGTTAGTGGTTAATGTATATTCTTTATAGTTAGATTTTATTAATTTATTGAGTTTTAGATTTAGTATTGAATTAGTATGTTAGTTTAGGTATATGTTATTTATTTTTGTTTGTTTAAATTGTTAATAAAATTAGTAAAAGATCATGTTAGAATAGTTGTATCATTTTAAAGTATTTGGTTTAAAGTTAGTTTAATATTAAATGTAATATAGTTAAAATTTTTAATTAAGTTAGTATTTTATGTTTAAGAAGAAACTTTAAATTGATTAAAGTATAGTTAGTTGATTTAATAAAGTTTAAGGTTATGTCATGTTTTGATTCAGGACATTTGTCGTAATTATTAATAATTTTAGTTATTTAGTTATGCTTGATTTTGTAAATACCAATCTAGTTAGTTTTGATTGAAATGTACTCTAATTGTTTTAACCATTAAGTAGATTAAATTTATCGATTAATTGGCTATTAAAATAAGTTTTAATGTAGGTTTGATTGATTCCATATTGCTAGTAATTTTAAATCTGAATTCAGGTACATTGTTATTTAAGTAATTTTGATTTCATATCATTATAAATTAATGCAACATCATAAATTTATTACTATTAATCTAATAATGAAAGTTGCAAAATTTTAACGATGTTATCGTCCTCTTGTTTAAAATCTTAGGATGCAATGTAGGGAACCTGTACTAAAACTTCTATCTTAGTCATATCAAACGTAGAGCATGTTTAATATTATTTATATTTAAAAAAAAAAAAAAAGGTTGTGTGTGTTTTGCCCTCTTAGTTTGGGCATGACATTTTGGTATCAGAGCCCGTGTTTCAACACTAGGAACCTTAAACCATTGTGCTTTCTTAACATAACTCAAAACTTTTAATTGTGTAGATGCCGCCTGTTACTTGTAACCGGTGAGGCAGAGGTCGTAGGACTAGGGGTGGTAGAGCGGAACAGGAGGATGGACCTCCACCTCCACCTCCACCTCCACCATCACTGAACCCGAATCAGGAATTATTGATGCACTCCAGACTTTGATCGGTGTATTTCAATAGAGAGTGGTACCCATAGTTCAGCCAGTCCCGCAGATTCCAGTAGTGGAAGCAGAGGGACCCGGAGGAGGCAGGCCCAGAGTTAGAGAGAGGACTAGGAGTCCCCCACCGAGACAGTTAGAGGGTTAGGGTGAACACGAGGAAGAGTCCATACACCAGAGAGGACCCCCTTTTGATAGACCTCCTAGACATGTAGGAGATGACATCAGGGAATTGATTTGACTTGGACCACCATTTTTTACCGGTACCACTGAGGGTTCAGTAGCAGAGGCATGGTTGCAGAGCTTACAGCGGTGCTTTGGGTTACGCCCTTATGGGAGTAATCTAAAAGCACGCCTAGCAGTTCATCAGTTGAGAGGGGATGCCTCCAACTGGTGGCATCAGGAGGAGATCATTGGTGGAGTGAGGATGGACACCCTCACATGGGAATCTTTCTTGGAAATATTTTGAGAGAGATACTTGTCAGAGCATTTCCGGCAGAAACAGATAGAGGAGTTCCATTCTCTTTATCAGAGAGGCCTTATGGTGGCTCAGTACGAGAGTAGGTTTCTCAAGCTCCTTCCTTATGTGGAATATATGAAGGATGAGAAACTACGGGTGCATCGCTTTATCATGGGTCTGAATTTCTCTCTTCAGGGCCCAATTAGGATGGCCTTCCCTACCACCTTCAGAAAGGCAGTGGAGATAGGACTAGTTTCTGAGGATACTCGAGGTAGGTAGGAGTCACAGGATCGATCTCAGAACTAAAATTCCTCCTAGCAGAAACCCCCTTGGAAAGGGAATCATAATTTTACAGCAGGGTCCTCTAGGGGCCAGCAGTCTCAGCAGCCAAAACCCCAGCCGTAGCAGAAACCTTCTCAGGGTTATCAGGGCTCTATGCCCAAGCAGTGGCAGTCACAGGGTCCTAGGTAGGATCAAAAAGTAAATGCCCCACAGTCACAGTCAGTGAAGACTCAGCAGTCTTCTAGGGGAGGATTCAGCGGATCTAGCAGGTCAGGAGGCCCATAGCAGTCTGGGTCACAGGGTGCACGATCTTATACTCATGGACCATGCTACACTTGTGGTGGCTTGGTTCATATAGCTAGGGAGTGTCTGTAGGGATAGGCATCCAGTGGTTAGAGTAGGGCCTTTTCAAAGCTGACAGTTGGAGACATGGGTAGGTCCAATAGAGTTTTTGCAGCAGTTGACAACCGCCAGGCTAAGCATCAGGCCACAGTTATCGAGGCTACAGGTATTATACAAGGTTGTATGGTTGCAATTTTATTTGATTCCGGGGCTACTGACTCTTTTATATCTCCATTTGTGGTGGAGCGTTGTGGGCTAGTGGCAGTTAGACAGGATGTTAGTTGGGAGGTAGAGTTAGCCTCGGGAGCTAGAGTGTCAATTAGTTCCTTGGTGCGGAGTTGTCAGATGCAGATTGGAGACATGTCCACTAGGAATGATCTATGCATTACCCCTCTGGGTTCTTATGATGTTTTTCTTGGCATGGATTGGCTTTATGCCCACAGCGCCAGGATGGATTGTCGACAGAAGAGGGTGGAATGTGTGGATGATGATGGTATCTCTAGGGAGATCTTCAGAGTGAAGAGGCTAGTGTCCCTTCGTATGATTTCTGCTATGCAGCTTAGACGGTGCATGCGAAAGGGTTGTCAGATATTTGCTATCACTATTAGTGACCGAGAGGAAGATTCAGAAAGGGAGCCATCCCTTGATGATTTTCCAATCCTTCAGGAGTTTGCAAATGTGTTTCCTTCAGAGCTTCCTGGTATGGCTCCACCTCGAGCATTGGATTTTCATATAGACCTAGTGCCAGGAGCCGAGCCAGTTTCGAGAGCACCATACAGGATGACTACGCATGAGCTTAGTGAGCTAAAGGCTCAGTTGGAGGAACTCTTGGAGAAGGGGCATATTTGACCTAGTGTGTCACCTTGGGGTGCACCGATGATTTTCGTCAAGAAGAAGGATGGATCACTTAGGTTGTGTATTGATTATCGGCAATTGAACAAGGTGACCATCAAGAACCAATACCCTCTTCCCAGAATAGATGACCTCTTTGATCAGTTGCAGGGTGCCCGAGTATTTTCAAAGATTGACTTAAAATCGGGTTACCATCAATTGAGGATTGTGGATAGTGATATCCCCAAGACAGCTTTTCGTACTAGGTATGGCCACTACGAGTTCACCGTGGTACCTTTTGGCCTTACGAATGCTCCAGCTGTATTCATGAGCCTCATGAATGGAGTATTTCGTACCTTTTTGGATAAGTTTGTGGTTGTGTTTCTTGATGACATTCTAATCTATTCTCATGATGAGAGAGAGCATGAAGAGCACCTGAGATAGGTATTGCAGAGGCTGAGAGAGAATCAGTTATTTGGTAGCTTGTCGAAGTGTGCATTCTTCAGACATGAGATACATTATTTGGGTCACATCATATCAGGTGATGGTGTCTTAGTAGACCCATCAAAGATTAGGGCTATCATGGATTGGCCAGCACCCACCAGCGTTACTGAAGTGAGGAGCTTTATGGGGCTAGCAGGTTATTACCGACACTTCATTTCAGGATTCTCTAGATTGGCACACCCCATCACTTCTCTTCAGAGGAAGGGGAAGAAGTACGAGTGGACAGAGAAGTGTGGTAGAGCCTTTGAAGAGCTCAAGAGATCCCTCACAAGTGCACCAATTCTTGCAGTACCTGATCCTATTGCAAATTTTGTGGTGTGCATCGATGCATATTTAGATGGTTTAGGAGCAGTCCTTATGCAGGAAGGGCGACCTATTTCCTTTGAGTCTAGGAAGTTGAAGATGCACGAACTCAATTATCCTATTCATGACCTAGAACTAGCAGCAATGGTTCATGCCTTGGTGAGATGGCGACATTTCCTTCTGGGTCATAGATTCGAGCTTCATTTCGATCACCAAAGCTTGCAGTACATATTTTCTCAGCCGAACCTTAATGCTAGGCAAAGAAGGTGGATGGAGTTCCTATGTGAGTATGATTTTGATGTACATTACATCAAGGGAAAGGAGAATGTGGTTGCAGATGCCTTAAGTAGAAGGCGCCATGAACTTTCATCTGTGACTACTCGCACTGACTTGAGAGAGCGGATCTTACAGCACTTACCAGCTGATGAACTTTATGCAGAAGTAAGTCAGTTAGTAGATTCTCAAAGACCTTTGGAAGGGAAGTTTCTAGAGTATTCTTTGGAGTCCGATGGACTTTTGCAGCATAGAGGACGTATGTATATACCTTCCATTGGGGGTTTGCACGAGCTCATTGTACTTGAGGCTCACAGAGCACCTTATGCGGCGCACCCTGGTGTTAAGAAGTTACATGCAGATTTGAGGCAGTTGTATCATTGTCCAGGCATGAGAGTGCAGATTGCTAGCATAGTTGCGAGATGCCTCGAGTGCCAGTGAGTGAAGGTGGAGCACCATCATCCTGGCGAGCTTCTCCAACCGCATGAGATTGCACTGTGGAAATGGGACACTATATCAATGGATTTTATTGTTGGTCTTCCTATGTCATCTCGTCGCCATGATGCCATTTTGGTGATAGTTGACACCTTGACCAAGGTTGCCCATTTTTCACCCGTGCGTACTACATTTACAACACGAGACATAGCTTAGGTGTTCTTGCGGGACATTGTTAGACTTCATGGTGTTCCCCGTAAAATCATATCTGATAGAGACTCTTTGTTCACTTCTTCATTTTGGAGAGAGTTGCAGTCGGCTTTGGGCGCCAGGCTCAAATTTAGTACAGCATACCATCCTCAGACCGATGGCCAGACTGAGTGAGTGAATTAGGTTTTGGAGGACATGCTGCGTATGTACGTGATGGATCATCAGGTCAAATGGGAGGAATACCTTCACCTTGTCGAGTTTTCCTATAACAATGGGCATCATTCTTCCATAGGTATGCCGCCTTATGAGGCTTTGTATGGGAGATTGTGCAAGACACCCTTGAGTTGGGATAGGATCGAGGATCGAGTATCTATTGGTCCCCAATTAGTAAAGGAGATGGAGCAGCAGGTGACCCTGATTAGACAGCGCCTGAAAGAGGCACAGGATAGGCAGAAGAAGTATGTAGATGTGAAGAGGATAGATTGAGAGTATCAGGTTGGAGATAGAATGTTCTTGAGGGTACGACCACACAAGAGTCTGATTCATTTTGGAAAGTGCTATAAGCTGGCACCCCGATTTGTTGGGCCGTTCGAGATCCTTGAGAGGATAGGACCTGTTGCATACCGTTTAGCTTTGCCACCTAGCCTGTCACGCATCCACGATGTGTTTCATATTTCAGTACTTAGAGGATACATTTATGATGAGTCTCATATTATAGATTGGGATGCTTTACAGGTGGAGTCAGACGGATAGCTAGCACTGGAGCCTATCCGCATTATTGCCCGACAAACCCTAGCACTTCGAGGCCGAGAGCTAGACCAGGTTAGGGTCCAATGGGATTGTTACGATGAGGTCACAGCTTCATGGGAGGATGCAACGTAGATGCAATCTCAGTACCCGTACCTTTTTAATGAACTCCAGGAGGAAGTTCATGCCTAGTGGGGGAGGATGTGAGGCCTCGCCCCGACCCATCGTAGCATAGTGATACATTACTCTTATTTTGTTATTCAGGACTCGAGATGTCGAGACAGTATCTGATGCTTAGAAAATATTTTATTATTTCCTATTGTGTGATGTCATTTGCAGATATATTTGATGATTGTCATTTAATGTTCATGTATATATATGTTGACAAAATCAGTAAATGTAGGATTGAGATTTGATTTAAGATATTTCAAATGGTTAAGAATTATGTAGGATGAAGAAACTTTATTGATGTATGTTTTAATTTATGTGAATTCTGAATACGTATACATTTATGTACATGTGATTTTACGGGACTACTGATGTGTGCAATGAGTGTGCAGATATTTAGCCGAGAAACCCTATGGAGGAACAGAACTGATCTCCATGTGCTAATTTTGGAAACCCTATTGTTCATAAATCACGTAATTGTATTGTGTGATGTATGTATGCATCTTCGTTGCTCAGTAAATGTTAATGTTCATAATTATGTTCTTTCAGTGTCGCTTGACACTCGTAAAATGTTATGTGCCTCGGTGTGTTGTTTAGGGTTAATTGTTTAACCTTTGGATTCAAGTTAGTGTCAATTTTCTATTAGGTTCTTAATTAGGGTTAGCCATCCCTAATTCGGATTAGTGCTTTTTTTTTTTTGCAAGTTAGAGTTGTTAGATGGACCTATCTCATTCCTAGATTTTATTTGTCTCTAAACCTCTTTCCTTAGGCTTTATTCATGTTTTTATTCCAACCAAAGGGTATGGGTATGGGTTAGGAGTCTTTTCCAACCCCTAAGCCCTTTTTTTTGACTTTTGAGGTCACTCAAAAGTCCCCTTTTTGCCTTTGTGCGAAAATTTCAAGTGGTTGTCATGAGTTGTCTTACCCCACCTCCTTTTAGGGTTTAACCATGGTGTAGGTTGTGTTAGGAGTTTCTAGAGTGGCTAGTGGGTGGAGATAGTTATTGCTCCTTTTGGGTGGTTGAGTTGGAGGCTTATTTAGAGGCCTTCCTTGGACTAGTTTTTTTGTTACCCAATCTCTACATTTAGAGAGGATTTTCTTGAAGCTTGAAGGAAGGAGGGATACTCTACTCAAACTGGTTCATTGCCATTACCTCTTTGTGAAGGTAGGAAACTCCCATCTCCCTTATTCAGTTTTTATGTTTTGTTTCATGTTCTTGTTACTTTGTTCTTGTTTCACTGTTGTATGGTTGTGGGTATGTTGGGAAGATTTGTAAACCATGTTATTTTGGTTGTTTTCCTTTCTTGTTTATGTTTGAAATTTTGAGTTTTCCTTGCATGGGTGTTATGGTATTACTCACCCTGGGAGAGGGCAGAAGTGACCAATTTTGGGAGAGGTCTGTTTAGTTGGACTCCAACCTATGTAGAGTCTCTTCTTAGGATGAGAAGAGGGATAAAGGGTAGGGTGTTATGGGCCCCTACCCGTCAGCACAAACCTGGTATGAGTATGGCAAGTTTAAATGGAAGAACAGAAGTTCTTGGTTATTGGCCCCGATTGGGCATCTGAATTGGTGTTGTGCTTGACTTCTCCAGTTGGAAGAATCCACCTCTCATTAGTCTTGATTCATGGTGAATCCTATTGTGTAAACCATGTATGATTATGCATGCTTGATGTTCTTTTGGTTCTGCTTGGTTGTCACCCGATCAGATATTGGTTTCCTCTAGGGCTCTTGAAATGAGATTCAGAAAACATTACAAAATCCTTGATTATGATCATGAAGAAAATTGGATAAAATTGTTGTAATTGGGATTGATATCCTATGAAATTGTATTTTTTTAAACCTTATTGTAAATGGCAACGAAGCCGAGTTTTCTTCCCGATTCTTTCCCGGTTGAGCCTTTGAATCAGGTTGGCCAATAAAATTTGTGTTGGGTATAATTGGTTGTCATGTGATGTAATTGTGAAATTTAAGTTTAGATGGATGAATTTTAGAATTTGGATGGAATTGATGATGTTCAGTTTGGCATTATATCAAGTTGTCCATATATGTTGGAAATGGAAATTTATGTTCATTCATGTAAAAATGGTTTTATGATTATTGGATATAAATCTAACTTACATTATTGAGTAAATGGTTAAATCAATGTTTTAATTCTATTCCAATTTTATAGACAAAAAATAATATTCATGCATTGTTGTAATCCTATACTTAGAAATTTTTCAAAAAAAAAAAGGGCCCAAGAGAGTGAGAAAACTCTCTGCCTTTTGTATGGGCTTAAAATTTAAAAGTTTTGGAATAGAGAATATTCTTGTAAAGATCCTCTTTTAAAAACATATGTTAAAGCTTGAATAATTAAATTGGAATAATAATGATATTTAAAAATGGTGCATATATAGTTTTAAACTAATATAATAAATATCTTATTTTCACCTACAAAACTTTACCTCTTAAATTCTCTAACCACCTTCCTTGGGCATCAGATTTGAAAGGCCTATTAAAAAAGATAGTTTGTAATAAAAAAATGGTTTTTCAAAAAGACTGGATGGGAGGGTGATGTCACCTGTCTCCACCTCCCATCCCCAAAATTCACCTCCCTGTTTTGTGCATCATGTGGTTTAAATGTTGTAAGGCTTATGTATTTTCTTTAAAAACTGACCACCTGCCAACGCACGTCCCATCCTCCCTCCTTTATGTGTTGAGCGCTCAAACCCACTTGGGGAGGCTCATTCACGCGTGGGCTTGGGACCTGTCGCTGTCTCTGCGATGGACGCCACCTCACGCGTCCATTCCTGACTGTGCAGTCGCCGCCCATGCGGGACATAGGGAGGCCTGACCTGCATAGGCCCGACCTGCTGGATGCAGACCTCAGGCAGAGCGCGCGTAGGAAGGGGGGGGAAGACTAGGCCTAGGCAATAGGAGGTGTAGGGAGTTTAGGATAGGGTAGATTAATTTGAGGTTAGTTTTAGTGTTTAATAGATTTAAATTGTTTTAAGTGTTAAGTTTAATGTTAAAATATGTTTGTTAGTTTATTATTTACTTTGGGTTTTAGTTAAATGTTTAAATAAGTTAGTGGTTAATGTATATTCTTTATAGTTAGATTTTATTAATTTATTGAGTTTTAGATTTAGTATTGAATTAGTATGTTAGTTTAGGTATATGTTATTTATTTTTGTTTGTTTAAATTGTTAATAAAATTAGTAAAAGATCATGTTAGAATAGTTGTATCATTTTAAAGTATTTGGTTTAAAGTTAGTTTAATATTAAATGTAATATAGTTAAAATTTTAAATTAAGTTAGTATTTTATGTTTAAGAAGAAACTTTAAATTGATTAAAGTATAGTTAGTTGATTTAATAAAGTTTAAGGTTATGTCATGTTTTGATTCAGGACATTTGTCGTAATTATTAATAATTTTAGTTATTTAGTTATGCTTGATTTTGTAAATACCAATTTAGTTAGTTTTGATTGAAATGTACTCTAATTGTTTTAACCATTAAGTAGATTAAATTTATCGATTAATTGGCTATTAAAATAAGTTTTAATGTAGGTTTGATTGATTCGATATTGCAAGTAATTTTAAATCCGAATTCAGGTACATTGTTATTTAAGTAATTTTGATTGCATATCATTATAAATTAATGCAACATCATAAATTTATCGCTATTAATCTAATAACGAATGTTGCAAAATTTTAACGATGTTATCATCCTCTTGTTTAAAATCTTAGAATGCAATGTAGGGAACCTGTACTAAAACTTCTATCTTAGTCATATCAAACATAGAGCATGTTTAATATTATTTATATATATATAAAAAAAAAAAAGGGTTGTGTGTGTTTTGCCCTCTTAGTTTGGGCATGATAGAAATGCATTCTTAGGTAATAGCTTGGTAAATATGTCTGCAATCTATTCCTTTGTATTAACATATTCCAATCTGACTTGTTTTTCTTGTACCAATTCTCTAAAGAAGTGATATTTTATTGCAGTATGCTTTGTTTTGGTATGCATCACTAGATTCTTTGAAATATTAATTGCACTGGTGTTATCACAATATATGACTATTGGATCCTTGATCTCTATCTTCATTCCTTCCAACAATTGCTTGAACCAAACAATGTTAAAACAATTAACTGCTGCTACCACATATTTTTCCTTTGCTATGGATTGAGATGTGCAATTTTTCTTCTTGTTTGTCCAAGACACTAGTCTTTTACCAAGAAAGAATGCTCCACCACTAGTGCTTTCTTTGTGATCAATACTTCCTACCCAATCAACATCAATAAATACTTTCATGTCTAGATTGCCTCCAAGTTTATACCATAAACCATAGTCTTTAGTACCTTTCAGATATCTCATGATTCTCTTGATTACCATCATGTGATTTTCCTTAGGATTTGTTGAGAGTCTTGCTACTATTCCAATTACTAGAGCAATATCAGGCCTTAGGTGTACTACATACTAAAATTTTCCAATATCAATGATCTATATGTGGTCTGATCTAATTCTTTGGAATCATCATTTTTGGAGAGCTTATGTCTAGTAGACATAAGGGTTCCAAAAGGTCTTGAATCTTCCATTCCAAAAAAATTCAGTATTTCCTTAATATACTTAGATTGAGCGATGTAGATAGCATTTTTCTTCTACTATATCTGCAATCCAACAAAGAATTTTATCTCACCAAACATAGACATCTCAAATTCTTTACTCATTTCTTCTAAACATGCTTTACAGAAGTCATCATTTCCTGTAAATAGAGTATCATCAAAAAATATTTTTCCAACACAATCTTCTTGTTTGGTTGTTCCTTGCAATACAAACTATTGTTATCATTTTTCCTTTGAAAGCCAATTTGTACCAAGTAATTATGAAGTCTTCCATACTAAGTTTTGAGAGCTTTCTTGAGACCATATAATTCTTTGTGTAACTTGCAAACCAAGTCTCTTTAGCTAGGAACTACAAAACCTTATGGTTGTCCAATGTAGACTTTCTCATCAAGAATTTCATTCAAGAATATAGATTTGACATCCATTTGATATATTGTAAATCCTCTATGTGTTGCATATGCTAGTAAAGTTCTAACACCTAGTTTTTCCACAAGAGAAAAAGTCTCACCATAATCAATAACTTCTTCTTGAGAATATCCTTTGCACACCAATATTGTTTTATTTCTTGAAATTTTTTCATCTTCATTTAGCTTATTTCTAAATACCCACTTTGTACCAATTACATTTTTATCCTTGGTTCTAGGAACACGAGTCCAAGTTTTCTTATTGTCTATTTTCTCTATTTCTTCATCCACTACTTCAATCTAACTTTCATTATCCAAAGCATCTTTAACATTTCTAGGTTCAAATTTAGCAAGTAAAAATGTACCTTTTAATTTTCTTCTTAACATTGTTCCATTAGATTGTCTTTAATGATCTGATCAGGTATATGATGTCTTCTGACATATCTTGCTAACATATGTTCTTTTTTCTTTGAATGAGTTCCACCATCTTCATCTTGAATTTTATTTTCAAGCTCAGATCCAATCTGTGACCCAGGTCCATCAAGCTTAGTTTTAATTAGCTTAGTAGTCTCTAATTGTGACTTAAGTCCTTCTGGCTATAGCTTAAGTTGCACTATCTGTAACTTGGTAATAGTTGGAGATTTTGGGGACTTGAGAGATGAAGCTTCCTTTCTCTCAAATAGATTTGGTAGGGTATTAGGTTCATAGAAAATAAATCTTCTGCAATCTTCTAGCTCCTTGTTGCTTTCTTCTTCACTCTTTTATGCAAACTCATCAATTTTAACATTTGCACTTTCTATAATTTTATGATTAGACAAGTTCAAACATTTGTATGCTTTACTTCTATAAGAATATCCTAGAAATATGCCTTCATCACCGTTTACATCAAATTTTCCTTTTCTAGATTTTTTTAAGATGTAACATTTGCTGCGAAATACTTTCAAGTAACTTACATTAGTTTTGTAGCCATACCATAAGGTATAACATTTGCTATCAAATACTTTCAGGTAACTTAGATTGGGTTTGTAGCCATACCATAGCTAATAAGGAGTTCTATTTGAATATTTCTTCAATTATACTCTATTCAAGGTATGAACTGCAGTGTTGATAGCTTCCATCTAGTATTTGAGAGCAACCTTCTTTTCAATCATCAGGGTTCTTGCACAATCCATGATAGATCTATCTCTTCTTTTAGCTATACCATTATGTTGTGGTGTACCAAGATCTGATACTTGTCTTTTGATTCCTCTTTCAATGCAAAAATTATTGAATTCATTGGAGATGAATTCACCACCTATGTCTAATCTTAAGCATTTCAACCTTTTTCAAGTTTCCTATTCTACTCTTGCCAGATACCACTTGAATTTTTGAAAAGCTTCTAATTTTTATTTTAGATACATTACTGCCATCATTCTAGAATAGTGATCAACAACAAGAATGAAAAAATTTTCTCCACTGTAGCTTTCTATTCCAATAGGTCCACATAAGTCTGTATGAACAATTTCCAAGACTTCTTCTAACTAGTAGTTTTTTCTTTTAAGCTAGTCTTTCCCATCTTACCAATTTGGAAATTCTTGCATAGATCCATGTCAAGCTTCTTTAAACTAGGAATACCTCTTAGTCTTCTATGTTTTCTTATCTTAATTAGATTATTAAAGTTTACATGACATAGCCTTTTGTGCCATAACCAACTTTCCTCTACTTGAGCAATAAAACATGAACAATCACTAAGATCAAGATAAAATAGATTACCTTTTGTTTACTTGTCAAATCTAAATAGATTTTCTTTTCCATCAAGTAGTTTTGCCTATCCATTCATGAGTTCTACCTTGAATCCAATGTTATTCAATTGTGCCACACTCAATAGATTATGCTTTAGTCCTTCAACCCAATAAGCCTTATAAAAAACAAGTTCTTTTGTCAATGAAATACATCCTTTTCCTTTTATGTTACAAGGTTCATTGTTTCCAAATCTCACACTGCCTCCATCATAATATCCCATGTGCTCAAATTTTGTTTCATTACCAGTCATATGATGTGAACAACCACTATCAATAATCCATATATCATTTTTACTAATATGAGAGGTAAGTGCCATCTTATCTCCTTCATCATTAGATTCATCTTTCACAGCAATATATACCATTTCATCTTCACTATTACCAGAATCTTTAGCTATAAAACAAGATTTCTTACCTTTGTCCTTGTAGTTCTTGGAGTTTTTGGAATCCTTCTTACCTTTGTGCTTATTTCTTTTCTTCTCATCCTTGATTTCCTTATTTGGACACCTAGCAACAATGTGACCAACTTCTTCACAGGAAAAGAAGATCCGAGGAATTTTACCTTTGTACTTTCCTTTTCCTTTGGAATACTTCCTTGCAAGTAGGGCTTCAACAACTTCAAGATCACTATCTAAACTTTCTTCCAATGATACTTCTTCTTCACTTCCTAATTGATTGGATTTTGATTTCTTACCTTTTTCTTTGAGTGAGATTTTATCTTTAAAAGTATATTCAATAATCTTTGAACTAGAAACATAGTTATCATTTGAAGTTATCTAACTCAAAAGCTGCCAATCTTCCAACTAGAGCATACAAAGATATTTTATTATTTGGATCACATCTCATTTCTTGAATAAAAGATACTCTAATTGCATAAATAGGAAGAAGAGTTCTAAGTGTCTTGCTTACAACTATTTTTTCTTCAATATCTCCTCTAGATGCTTTAATTGCACTTACACTAGCCTTGATTATTTTCACATATTTTGCAATGTTTTCATCTTCTCTCATTCTCATTTAGTCAAATTTTCCATTTAGGCTTTTTGCTTTGTCTCTTCTTACATTTTCATCTCCTCCATAGATATCTTTGAGTTTGGTCCACATTGCATGAGTAATTTTGCAATCCTTTACCTCATCAAATTCAACATAACTAAGAGCAGATGCAATATCAATCATCATGATATTATGATTCTTCTTTTTCACAATATCTTTAACTGATAATGTTCTAGTTGGAGTTTTCTATTCAGCATCAAGATATTTGCAATCTAAATCACTAATAGTAGCTAGGTGTAACCTCATAAGTCCTTTCCATGTTGCAAAATTGTCTCTATTCAACTTGGGAATTTCTCTTTTGTAGGACATCCTAATCTTTAGCTTAGGTCCTTGAAACCTTCTTTGCAAGCACCAAAACCTCTGATACCAATTGTTGGAAATATAAGAGTAACTAAGAGGGGAGGGGTGAATCAGTTACTACTAAAATAAATCCCAAATACCTTATATGTCAGTACAAAATGCAAACTAAAAACTAAATATTGTTGAAGCTTGGTAAACACATACAGAATAATGTAACTCAGTAAAAGCTTGATAAATAAACTTTAGGTGTTATCTGTGACTACCATTACTTTAACTTAGTTGCATACACATAAAAGAAAATAGCCTGAACACATTTGACACCAAGATTTAACATAGAAACCCAATTTGGGAAAAATCACCAATTGCAACTAGTTAATATTTTCACTCTTCTAAAGTGAGCCCTATTAGGAGCCAAACCTGTTAAAGGTTACAAAACACAATGTTAGGTGTGACCCTATTAAAGGATTTAATCATGTTAGAGGTCTTTAGACAATTCAATAGAATTGCCACCTTGTTAGAGGATTTGTAAATAGTTGTTAAGACAACTTTATTAGAAGATTTAGATCACTGCTACAATGGTTAGAGAGTAACAATGAGATGACTTGATTTGAATGCAACTAAATTGCTGATTAAAAATCTCTGTTTTGGCTTGTACTTGATCCTTCTTAATTGAATATAGTTTTTCTGCTTCACAAGGATATTCTTCTTATCCTTCAAATTTACTTCCTCTTCTTATCATTAGATGTTCAATAACATCTTCATACCTACTCACACACACTTTGAGATCACAACTTGACCTTATACTTATATCTTCCACTTTGTTAAGTCATCTCAAATACAACTTAGAATAATTAATGTTCATCACCTCAATCAGCTAGAATCAATAGATAAATCAATTAAGCTTACTATGCCAAAATAAGAAAATCTTTCATTAGCTGACCCAACTCGGTGGAAACTAACTTAGAAATGATTTCCTTTGTTAACTAGAAAAAGCTCGATTAACACTGCAAACTCTACAAAAAATCCTTTGGCAACCAAGCGAGCTCAGTTAGCACTGGTTCCATCCAACTTTCCTTCATTAACCAAGTGAGCTTAGTCAACATTCTCTTTATGTATAATTTCCTTTGACACCTAAGTGAACTCGATCGACACTACCTTCTAAACTAGGAAAACACAAGAATGCTTAGTAGATACACAAAATTGTCTTCATTTCTTGAGTGAGCTCAACATTACTGTCTAGTATTGATATGACATTGTGTAACATCAAAGACAACACACAATTAATCAATTTATCCAACAAGAGGATGAGATGAAGAGAAGAATTAGAGGATATGATAGAAAGAGAGAGAGAGAGAGAGAGAGAGAGAGAGAGAGAGAGAGAGAGAGAGAGAGAGAGAGAAGGGGGGGGGGGGGGGAGAGAGAGAGAGAGAGAGAGAGAGAGAGAGATTAGGGGATATGATAGAAATTGTGTGTGTGTGTGTGTGTGTGTGTGTGTGTGTGTGTGAGTGAGAGAGAGAGAGAGATTAGGGGATATGGTATAAAGAGTGAGATATAGAAGGGAATAGGAGAAAGAGAGATGGGGATAGGATAAAGAGCCAAAAATGAGAGAGAGGGAGTGATGGAGAGAGAGAGAGAGAGAGAGAGAGAGAGAGAGAGAGAGAGAGAGAGGATGGGATGGAGACAGGGATTGGGGGATATGATAGAAACTTATAGTATAATACATAAATTGATCTCTCCCCCCTCTCTCTAACCTTTTGTAGTAGTAATACAAAACCCAATTGGGTTCTCAATGCATTTTTTATTTTCATAACCTAATTAGGTTATGGCATGATGATAGCCTAGGGAAATGACCCAAAGGCTTGGGAGACTGTTTTCCCTACATTTTTTTTCTTGTAGACATTTTTTCATCTCCTAATATGAATGATCGTCTTTGTCTTCATCAAGTATGCTAATGGAGAAGTGGGTATCTCTAAAATCACCACCATAATCTTACACTTCTTCTTATCTTTCTAAACATATAATTTTTTCTTTTTTTGGACAATATTAATATTGTAAACTTTAATTACATTTACAAATGCCTTGACATTCCTCACAAACATATGTTTACCAATATTTTAATAAATTTTGATATACTTAACCAAATTCAAAATAAATTAGATAGTATTATTCTACACTTTATTATATGCATATATTTTTTAAAAAGAATTCCATTTTCAATTGTTTTGTTGCAAGTTATGCTCATCACACAAACAAGTTCCAAAATTTCAAGATGTAGTTTATTCAATAATTCATAACAACAACAAAATACTCATCATAAAATTACAAAAAAATACACAACTTCTAGATATGACTCTTAACTATCATCTTACCAAAGGGATATGAAAAATAATAAATATAACTATGTCTTTTGTGTTGCACACAAAAATGTTCAACTATGTTATGTTTTGTAAAAAAATCATGAACTATTTTTCATGTGTACAGGGTTCAATCCACCTAATCTTATGCATTTTATAAAAACTCTAGTAGTTTAGAAAGTAGATTCAAAGTACGACAATTTATATGTTTTACACATCTTGTTATTTTTAGTGGATGACCTTCAAATGTCTCATCCAAGTTAAGGTTTACCTGATTTCAAACAAAAGGTATCCACTTATACCCCCTGTTTTGTACACCATTTTGATGCACTTACCCATAAGTCTTAAGGCTTGTGTTAGTATTGATATTTTGAAAAATTTGCAACATTATTTTATTTATGGGAGAAATTAAAATTTCCTTTGATACTTTCTGGTTAGAAAAATGTTCATAACTAATCTTTATTAATAAAGGTTTTAGTTGATCAATCATGTAAGAAGGGAGTTGCACCTTTAAATGTAGAGAGTATACTTTTAACCAATTTAATTCTCTTTTTCAAAGGCATTAGTCTCTTGTTAAATTCAAAACTATTAATGGGCATCATGGGGTTAATTCTGTACATGAATATTGGTCAAAGTCACTTTGGAAAGCACTTGAAAATAGTTGCACTAAGGTGAATTTTGAAAATGCCTCAAGGGACAATTTGGGAATTTGGGAGTAGGATACATAGCTAGGGATGAGTCTAGAACCATTTCTGGCAATTATTGCCAAGAGATTTCCCTAGGGGAAAGATAATGAAGCTAAATGTTTGGCAGTTGTGGGAGCAATTCTTCTAGCCAAGAAACTAGGGGTATGAAAACTTCATCTTGAAGTGAACTCCTGACTCATGGTGAATAGAATTGTGAAAGAAAATATCAACACCTAATACCTAAATAAGAACATCAAGTGGATTAGAGCACTTTTTCAAGATTTTGAAGACTTTAAAGTATATCATGTTTTTAGAGAAGAAAATTCATTGGTAGATAAGCTCTTGAACCTAGGAGCTAATGGGTCCCTGGAGGAAAAATTCAAACTTTTTGAAGATTTTAGGCACTTAAAAGTACCTATATCTTTCCCATTCTTTGGAAAAAATTTGAAGGACATTTACCATCACCAAAAGGATGACTGTGAGATAAGATTTTAAGTGAATGGTGACATGGAAAGGACATTTTAGATTCTAAAAAAATTAAGCAATATGATAAAGCGAACATATGGTTGTATAGGTAGGATTTTTGAGATTTGATGAGCTATTATAGTTGATATTTCACACACTTAGCCTAGCTAATGAGCACAAGTCTACCTTTAAGAGGTACTAGGGACTAGGACACTTTCATTCATTCCCTGAATTTTTCAGAGTTTCGCTGCATCAAGAAGTGTTCAGAGCCACATTTTTGTATTTTGTAGCAATTTAGCTAAAAGATGGAGTAAAATTTATCCCTCTAGATGATGGGAAATGGTCCAAGATTCAAAGGATCTATTTTCATCATTTGTATGTAGCACAACCTCAAAATTAGTGGCATCAAGTTTTGGGCTTAGGCAATTGTGGAGATTTTTGGGGAGGCATTTCTTAATAAGGAGCTCTAAACAAAAATGAACATCAACATTTCAACACTTTTTTGGGGTATGGCTCTCATGGAAGGTTCATGTTCTTATTTGGATTCTAATCAGACTCATAGTTTAATTTTTCTCCACTTTATTTGGTGCAAATTCCCCCTAGATTTTACTATGGGGGTTTGGGGGCAACACCTCCAAGATAGAGTCTTGGAGAAGAGACCCTAAAAGATCAACTAACTTTATTATTGTAAAAGGCATCTTTTTCTATTTTTCTATTAGACAAATTATTATAGCCTTGATTTTGTAAACAGTTAAAAAAAACTTGTATAAATTGGCTTAAAGTTAGGGTTTTATTATGTGTATGATGAGATTGTAGGTTTGTGTAGTGACCTATTGATCTAGAAGGGATTATAAATTGTAATTAGGTTGTAAACATTTGATAATAAGAATATTGGACTCATTATTGGTGAACATAACCTAGGGATTGGGTGAAATAGATTAAATCTTTGTGTCTTGTGTTCTCTTTAATATGGTTTATTATTTCTTTGTATCAATTATATTTGCACATTATTTTTAGTTTTGTCACTTCAATCCCAACAGTTCATCTCAAGAGGAGGTTCTGTGAGTGACCTATACTTTCCTTGAACCTAAATGGGATGGTGGGCTAGATAGGATTGTGGATTGTACAGAAGTGGGCCTTGGCCTTCACGTGAACTAAGAGACCTAGAGGTTGTTGATTGGAGGAGGAGATGGGGAGATATAGTCACTCATGGTTTGGACATTAATATGCCAATAGGAAACCTACATGAGGTTGAAAAAGTGTGGGTGGTGGAATCTAGTTGCACTTTTTGATAATTACATCGCAAATAGGGAAAGGAACATTGATGGAAACTTTTGAAGGAAGGTGACTCCAGTCAAATCTTTTGCACCAAAGGAGGATGGATGTCCCCCCCACACTGGTCACTACATGGGACATACAAGGAGGCTGGTCTAAAAGGCTCTACTGCTATTTTTGTTGGTGGGTAGTATGATTTGGCCTTTGGTTTCGATAATGGGTGTGTTTTGCGTGGAGTTGATATGAACGTTAGTCATGCCCAAGGTAAGGAAATGTGTACACTGATCAATAAAACATTAAGCATCTATACCATAATTACGAGTAGAACTTCTATCAAATGAATATTGAAGAGTGTTATACAGTTATACATAGACTTAGAACCATCTGTCCTAACATCAAATACTGAACTATATTAAGATCTTTACAACATACCATCAACTAATTTCAAGGGGAAAATGTAAAAGAGTGAATAAAAAATATTTTTAAAAAAGAAATGAAAGTTATGTAAGTTTTATTAAAGCTCATAATTCAAACAATAAATCTTCATCTCCGTAAATAAAAACTAAAATACTGAAAAAGTTACACACAAAATTACATAATAAAAATTAGCAAACCAAATAATTTCTGAAGAAACCTCTGTAACCTCCCTTTCCTTCATATCCATTTGCTTGGGTAAAAATATAATACCACACGAATAATCCTTCACTGCAGGATGAGATGCTCTCCTTTGGCCTGTAGAGTAAACATAATACTAGATATTGTGTTTGAATATAAAAAGAATTAATTGAAAGAATGTTATGATAAATCCGTATGTGTAAAGGAACGGTGCTTCTCCTACTAATCCAAGTATAACTAGCTTAAAGAAGGAGAGAAAATAACGTAAAAAAGGCCCAAACCAAATCATGATATGCTTGAAATGGAGTTGGAGCGGTGAAGATAGATATGTCTGTATGCAGCCATATCCCATGGGAAGGCTGATCCTAATTACGATGACTCAAGTGCTGTCAAAGCTTTCAACGCATCGTAACTAAAATCAGCCATCTGATGAGACACAGGGCGAAAACGTGGGCTGAGAAGATTTCAACAAAGCACGGAAGCATTCATTAATGGATCATAATCTTCATACACCAGAAGATCATTAAAGGCCCCCGCATTTATAGGAAATGGAGAAGAGAAAAGAGAGATGAGGTGTAAGCAATGGGTCATGAGAGATGAGAGAGATATATAGCAATTTAAAAAGCTTCAATTATTGTTGGCCACTATACATCACACTCAAATATCATATTTTCTCTACATGAACCCTTCGCTTTCTCAAAGAGGAAACGTATTTGTTTTGGAAACCGTCTAATTTCCTATTATTTTGTTCGTATTCAGTAGTTTAGAGGAATAGGCTTTCTGTAGTTGTATAACTAATGGAGGCAATCAACTGTGTGTAATCAGGGTTAATGAGTTAGCGGTAGAGAGTTAAGGCCAGTGTATAAGTCATACAAGTGACGAAAGAAGACGGCTTTCCCTCATTATTGACGACCAAGTAGCGCTTAAAACAAGAGTCGTCGAATTTGAGAAGCTGCGATTGTCTATTCTGCTGTCCCACAGCGCACGCAAACCAAAAATCATACTCCACTATACAGATAAGTGGGCCAAAAAGAATCGATTAGGAATATGTGCGCGATTAGGAATATGTGCGCGCGCAACCAGATTCCATTACAAATTAAAAAATTTCATGAATTACGAGCAATTGGACTTTGATTACAACAACCTTCACACGCTAGAAGAAGAAATAGGTAGAAAGAGATGAATGTTAAACTTTTATTTTCTAAAACTAGATAGGGTCTAGCTTTTCTTATCTTACAATTGTTTTATGTCGTTAGAAATTTTAGTTTTTCTCATCTTACAATTGTTTTATGTTGTTAGAAATCTTACAAATTGTGATATTGTTATTCTCATGAGAATAAATGGAACACTTAGTACTCATTGGATCTAGGTGATGCTCACAAGGGTGAAGCACTGGGACTTCCCGAGAGGTCACTCATTCCAGTACTACTCCAGCCTAAGCGCGCTTAAATACGGAGTTTCCTCCATGGTTAAACCCAAAGCTTGCAACCCCATTTGCAAAACCTTCACCAAGTGTTGTGCCTTATGAACCATTCATTAGAAAGCCCCTTAAGCTCATCAATTGATAAGTAGGAGATAACTTCCACAGCAAGTCAAATTGTGATATTGCTATCATGTAGCTATCAGGATTTAACTGTGGGATTTTTGAGTCAAACTCATAAATCACACAATTAATAGCAATATCACAATTTGACTTGCTATGGAAATTATCTCCTACTTATCATCTTACAAATTGAAAGACTATATTTTGAGTTTTTATATGGATTTATTTCATATTTAGCATCAAAGACGGATTATTATTTGTTGTTGAAGTTAATTATAATCATTTTAGTGGAGGAGATGGGAGGCCCACAACTTATCATTGTGTTGTAGGTTCTTATCTAAAAAATTGTTCATATAAATGTTATTATTAATTAATTTAGTGATTATTATTTTTAAATTATTTTTAAATCTATGTATGCATCTTTTAAATATGTCGATCAAAAAAATTATTCATTTACATGTTAAAAACTATAAATAATTGTATACAAATATATCCTCACATAGATACATACATGTATTGATACACAAAACAATTAGAATGAACTAGTTTGACATATACTATATAATAGATGTGAAGTGATATCATTGTGGTGGTATCTTAGTGTCTTCTACATTAAAAGTTTCAAAGATAAATATACTAGCAATATAAAAAATTGAACTTATAAACACATTTTGTTAATGATATGATTATTTTTATTTGAATAGTTAAAAAACATTAGTAAATTGCTAAATGAATAATTGACTAATAACCTAACAAAAAAAAAAGAAAAAAAATCAATAAAAAATAGTATTTGTCTAATAGTTATTTTAACGTACAAAATAATCCCAAAATCATCTAACCCTTTTTTTTTTGTCTCTTATGTCTATGTGTGCATCCACACATGCACATGCACATGCCCACACACATGGATATATATACATACACACATATATATAACAATGGAATTAATTCTAAGAAACAATGTTCCTACTCATGTTCATTACAGTCAAGAGCATGTTAAAAATATTCACCCATAAAATTTAATCAAAAACTATGATACTCATCATAACAAGCTCCTACTACTGCGAACTTTTCCACTATCATGTAGTTTATTATTACTATATAGTTTAAAGAGTTTATAATTCATGTGCACTATTGTAAAAACTATTACAGTGCTTTATCATAGAGTTTCAAAGTCTAGGAAACAACGAACATGGTTTGATAACTAAATGATGTACCTTAAGTTAAGATCAGCCATTAAACCAAAATAGAGAGACAAAACAAGTAGGCCTACCTATCATTAAACTTAGTAACTCTAACCTAGTCTTTACACAAACTATTAATAGAGTTTATATAGTCTTTTTCATCCTCCTTATGGTGTTCTCCCTCCTTGATATGGTCCTCTTGCTACTTATTCACAACCTTCTTTAATTTTATCTTACTAGTGACCACTCAAAACATGACCCTATTCATAATCTAGCCAACCACCTTACATAGAGAAAATGGTATTATTGAATTGATTTTATCATTGAATAACAACTAAGAAGAACCTTTAAGTGAATTCATTTTTATTTTTCAATTCATCAACCTAATCCTAGAGGCTAAGGGGAGCACCATTTTCATCTTAGATAGGGGAAGGAAGAAATTTTTCCAAGGCCTCATTGTCAATATAAGGGGGAGTGTTACACACCATATTCATTGTGATCTAGATCTCACTCAAGTTCAGTGTAATCACCATCAATCCTTCTTTCTTGTCTTCCTCAAATTCTTCAAACTCGATAGCATTATGATTATCATCTTTATTCTCAGTAGATTTGTGTTCTTCTTTAGGTTCATCCTCCACATTTGTCTTGGCCATAATTTGCTACTCAATATTATTATAGGTTTTTCTTTGTTAAGGAGATGACAAAACCTTCTCTCCCCTAAGCTACCATCATTCTTAGGTGTTGGAATCAAGTAGCATTGAGAGAAAGGAAGGGAGGTGAACCAATGTTATGCAATTTTTAACCTTCATATTGTAATTATGAATCCATAAACTAATAGCAATTAAAAGAAGACAATTTGAGAAAAGTGGAAACAAATAGTTCATTGTGGTACCATGATTTTATTCTTTAAAAAAATATGCTAAGGAAAAAACCATAGTGGTGATGAACTCACAATTTACTCTACCAAAAGTAATATTGTATTAAGTGATTTAGTACAAAAGGTATGTGCTTGCATACAAGATTAGAACCTAGAGCTCGATGCTCAAATTAAAATATAGAAAGGAGATTGTCTTATACAATTCAAGATTTTTTTTAAAGAAAAAAATTTATGAACAACTCTGAGTAGGCTTGTACAACCCTAGTCTAATACTATAACAAAAATGATGTAGGAGAGTCTTGGGTTCAAGGAAATCTTGCATCAACCCAAAAATATTTTATTTCTAGTTTGTGTCAGTTTGTCATTTTGTTGATAGACTAGGAGATTAATCAAGTGACTATTCATAATGTCATGTTAGTAATTGTGATGATCATAGTATATTCAAGACCTATCATGGATCTTGTTCCTATATTTTCATCTTATTTGGATCTATTTTACTCATATTATGCATTGTTATCTCTTGGGTAGGGTGTGATCATGAAATTTAAATATGAAATGGAGATGTATGGCTTGCAATCTTTGGTGGATCACATGAGGTTCTAGATACATTACTAAAATATCTCAACTAATCTAAACCATGATTTTATGATGATTTTGGCCTTGACCCATTTGTTGTAATATGCTCCATATTCTTAGGGAATGCAACAAATCTTTAGTCCAAACTACATGTCACGATGTCATATATATCATGTAATTGATCTCTTGAGTTTTTAAGTCTAGTAGTTACAAATTGGATCTAATTTCTCTTACAAAATATTGTATTTAGGAATGTTCGCTTGGCATGTAAGAAGGCATGTATGTTGAAAATTGAATGTAATCCCTAATTTTTTATTGAATTAAGATAGATTTGGCTTTTTTGAGTGATGTAGTAGAATATAGGAGAATATCCAATGGAGATGACCTAGCCCTCATCAAATAACCACATAGTGGAAACACAACAATAATAGAAGATTTGATACCAGATCACAACTCTTTATTCACAAAATAACTTATTACATGCAATGTGTTAGGTTGCAAGGCCTTCTCGATTACAACCAAATATAATAGCAATTACAATAAAAATTATGCAAGATCCCTCAAAATCCAATCCAAACCCTAGCTAGTCCAGATCCACAACTAGATAAGAAAACCAAGAAGAATTTGCACTTGTACCCTCAAGTCCACCAAGAAATCCTATGGTTCTCAAGCCTCAACTACTAGCCCTTCTCACAAACTCATAATTCCACCACAATCCTATTGTAAACTACCTCACATTTGATGCTTTCTCCATAGACTCAGGAAAACTCACCCTTTAGCTACTCCATGATGAGCTCAAGATCCACTCCTCCTTAATGAATGAATAAAGACTCCTGAACACTACTTACTTATACCCAACTAAGCCATAAGTTGACCCAATTCATTACAAATTAAATTAAATCCTAACATTAAATATATGTTGATCCACAAGTTAGATACAACACAAATTAAATACCCACACATAAATTAGATGCCAAAAGTCATCTCACTAACAACTCGACACCTACAAGAAGCAAGACCAGACCAAGTATCAGAGAAACCAAGCCAAAAACTAGCCAAACCACAAGCATTGTCAAGATCCTAGTGCATATCGAGCACAGTATCTACCAAGCTCCTTCAACAATCAAGCCCCTTTTAATGATCGAGCTCCTTAGCCAAAATTGCACCCAATAATGATTGATTATCCACCCATCTTCTTCAATTGAGCACCAAGTTGTTGATATAAGATTATTTTGAAGTGAAAACTTGTAATGGAACAATCATTATTTTGTCAATGATGTCAAACCTGTTGCTTTCTGGTGAGATAATTGCTTTTTGGTCTAAAAGTTATCATTTAGTTGATTGATGAAGAGGATTTAAAAAAGAGGAAATGACTATAGTACCTAGAGAAGGGTTGAGTTATTTGGTATGTAAAAGAAGCACCAAGACCAAGTAAGACATTGATAAAATAGTGTATTATTTTTCTACTTAAAGTCTAAAATGAATGATTACTCAAGTAAAGACTATAAGAAGATCAAGGAAGAAAAGTGTCAGCGAAGTCTTGCTAAGCAGTCGATGCAATCAAGCAAAAATTACTAGAAGCCAAGTGAAAGTCAAGAGATGCCAACCAAATATGAAAATAGTGCAAGCCGAGTAATTGTTAATATATGTTGAGTAAAGTTTAGTTGGTGTTTTGCATCAGTAAACTTTAGTGTTTGCCAAGTGAACTAGTGTTGGCGAAGTGATAGAATACTATAGATGATGATGTTAAATCAAAGATTTGACAAATCTAAGCCAACTATTTTATTTTCTTGAATTATGTGAAGAGTATGGAAAATAAATATGATGAGTTGGTGGCACAAAATTTAAGGTAAATCATTTTGTGATGAATACAAGGAAGATTGTAGAGGAAGTTTCTAGAGGAACCAAATGGAATAGTGGGTAGATTCATTGAATCCTACCTAACCCTAAAATGGATGATTGTGGTTAAGCAAAAAAATATCAAAATTCTCTATTTATAGAGATAGTTGGTCACAAGAAAAGGTTGTCATGTTCAAGAACCTAAGGAAGACAAGGAGTCTAGGGTGCTGCTTCATTTAGTGGTTGAATAGAGGTGACTGGAGTTGGCATGCAAAGCAAGAAGGCTTAAGAGTATGAATGCTTGAAGGGTGAAAAAGCTATCAGAGCTAAAGAGTATGAATGCCAAGAAGAATGGATGACTAAAAAAAAGATCTATAATATGGAAGTGAGTAGTAATTTGTTATTAGATCAAGCCTTATTGTTACTTTCTAATCATTGTATCAGTCTAGGGTAAATCCTGTAGATTAAGGTTGACCTAACAGTCATTTGCAAATCCTTTAATTATGTGGTCATTCTAAAGGAATAGTCTAAAGTCGTCTAACAAGGCTCACTCCTAATGAGGTGATTGGAATCTTTTAATTGGGTCACATTTAATAGTGTGTATTGTAACCTTTAATACGTTTGGCCTTTCATTGGGCATTAGTTGAGAAGAGTGAGAATCGGTAGCATGTCACTGTTGATCTTTCCCAAATTGGGTTTCCATGTAAAATCTTAGTGTCAAATTCTGTGAATGTCCTTATGTTGTTTCATGTTTACATTTTTGCAAAGTTGTTTTGACCTAGTAGAGTAACCTACAAATTTTAAGAATTGTATGATCTCTAATAGATGCATGCATGTTGAATTTTTATGGATATGGGTCTACTAAGCATTGAAAAGTTTTATTTTTACATTTGGACATTGGATAACTAATTTCCCCCCCACTCCCTCCCAATTATTGTAAAGAATTCCAACAATTGGTATGAAAGCCAAAGTGATTGAGAGGATCAGTTTGAACGTATTGAAAGAAAAAGATCAGAGATGTCTAAAAGAGAGGTACCCAAGTGTAACAAGGAAAATTTTCTTGCATGGAAAATTATGATGAAGCTACACCTAGGAGGTCTTGGAGACCATGGACAATCTACCTTCACCATTGAGCATGTTTACCCTGTTGGAGCCCTTACTACTAATGATCTAAAAAAGAAGAATGAACATGATCATGTAATATTGGAGATTACCTCCACCCTAAGTTACTCTGAGTTTGATAACATCAAGGATTGTAATAGTGCAACTTTAGAAGATGTGGGTTGCTTTACACACAATTTATGGAGGAGATAAAAAAAATTGAGAGCCAAATTTGAAAGTATAAGAGGGAAGTTCAATGACATAAGAATGCAAGAAGCTGAGAACATTGTTCAATATTGCTTGAGAATAAAAGATGTTATTAGTACTATTAGAAGAGCTAATAGTATCATTAATGATGATACTGTGTTGAGAAAAGTGCTAAGAACACTTATGCCCATCTATGTTATTAGATTTTATGCCATATAAGAACCAAGATGTATACCTGGTACTAATCTATCCTTGAAGGTTTGATAGGTAGGCTCACTGCCTTTGAACTCTCTAATTTTGATAATTTCAAATGTGAGAAGCTTGAATCTGCTTTCAAAAAAAAAACTGTCATGAAAGGAACCTAAAGAGAAAAAGAAAAAGGTAAAATTTGTTTCTAGTGACAATAATATAGATGAGGAGGGTCTATAAAAAATTGAAGCATTGTTGGCAAGGAGATTTCATAGAGGCAAAGAAAAATTCAAAGATAAGTTGTAATGAGGTGGGTCATATTGTTGCTAGATGTCTAGAGAAGAAGATAAATAGGAGTGGAGACAAATAAAAAGGTAAAAGAGATAAGGATAGCAAAGATTAAAAAGATAAAGGAAAGAAGTATTGCTACATTTTTGAGGAGGAAACCAAAGATGGATCTGATGACCCTAATGATGAAGTGGTGTATGTTGCAATTAAGGATGATTCTGATGAGGATGAGGTAACTACACTAGTATCTTATATGAATAAGAGTGATAGATGGATTATTGGTAGTGGGTGTTCACATCACATAACTGGATATAAAAGTAAGTTCATTACCCTTGATTATTATGATGGAAATAGTGTAAGGTTTGGTAATGATGCACCCTATCTAATAAAAGGAAACAAATCAATCAAAATCATAGAATATATCATGTGTTACAATGCTTATTATATAGAATGACCTAACTATAACTTGTTAAGCGTGTCACAATTGAATGGTTCAAGTTGCAAAATTGAGTTTGAGAACAAGATAGGAAAGATCTATGACACTTAAGGAAAACTAATTGAGAAAGGTGATCAGACTAGAGGTAATCTATTTTATCTTGATATGAGTGATACTACTTATCTTGTTGTAGAATCTAATGATGTATGGATATGGCACATGAGGTTATGTCATGTTAACTTTGATAACTTAGTCATTATTAGTAACATGAAAAGAGTTAGACATTTGCCTAAACTGAAGAAACCTGACATTATGATTTGCAAACAATGTCAATTAGGCAAGATGACAAAATATAGTTTTAAAAGTAAGATTCACACCTCTAAATAAATTATAGAGTTAGTTCATACTAATTTGTGTGGACCAATTGATTTGCAAAGCTACAAAGGTGACAAGTAAATTATCCTACTTATTGATGATTATTCTAGGATGATGACAGTTATGTTCTAAAATAGAAATCTGATGCTTTCCAAATGTTTAAGTAGTACTTAGCTAGAGTTGAAAAGGAGACATGCAAAAGCTTGAAATCTCTAAGATCTAATAGAGGTGGATAATTTACATCAAATGAGTTTTAGATGTTCTATAATGATAGAGGAATCAAGAGACAAACTTATGCACCTAGAACCCCTCCACAAAATGGGATTACTGAAAGGAGGAATAGATCTATAATGGATTTTGCTAGAACACTCATGATGGAAAAGAATGTTGCTCTGAAATACTAGAGAGAAGATGCAAGTACAATTGTCTATACCTTGAACTATATACAAGTCAAGAAAGATACTCATTCAAAATATTTTGAATTATGGTATGGATACTCACCCAATGTAAAATATTTTAATAGATTTGGAAGCAAGTGCTATATTGTTAAGGATTTTAGGAATGGTAAATTAGGTGCTAAAAGTGAAAAAGGTGTATTCCTTGGCTATTCCACAAGAAGTAAATATTATAAGTGTTTGAATACTAACACTAAAAAAGTTGTCAGAAGTGCAAATGTGAAGTTTGATGAATAGACAAACATACATGAAGTTGAACCTATGAAGGAACCTAAAGAGTACAAATATTTTATATACTTTTATGAAGGTATTCCTTCTGATGAAGATGTTGTAAACCGAGTTGGAAATCAATAGCAAGTTTCAATGATTGTTGAGTCAAATATAATAAATGTCAAGTTGCATTCAGGAACTGAGTTATAGGTAGGAATCACATTACATACAAAAGTTGAGATACATTTTAATTCTGAGATAAGTTGAAAAACCTAAAGAAAGAAGAGCAGAACCAAGATTGTCAAAGTATGTCAAAAGACATCACCCTACTACACAAAGTATTGGAGATAAAGAAGCTAGACCAATGATAAGGAATAGGGTGATAAATGATACATGTTTGTTGAGTATGCATGAGCCTAAGATAGTGAAAGATGCCTTAGAGAATGAAGACTAGAGTAAATCCATGAAAGAAGAGATTGATCAGATTGAGAAGAACAAAACATGGACTCTAGTTCCCATACCAGAGGAGAAGAATGTGATTGGAACCAAGTGGGTGTACAGAAACAAGTTAGATGAAAATGGTGAAGTTGCAAGAAATAAGGAAAAATTAGTTTGCAAGGGGTATTCACAAGAAGAAGGAATAGACTATGGAGAAGCATTTTCCCCAGTTGTAAGATTGGAAGGAGTACAAACTCTTCTTGCTTACTCTGCATACAACAGTTTTAAAGTTTATCAAATGGATGTGAAGTCAAGATTTCTAAATGGTATATTAGAAGAAGAAGTTTTCATAGAATAGCTTGAAGGATTTGTTGAGCCAAACAACAAGAACATGGTATGTAGACTACACAAATCTTTATATGGTTTAAAGAAAGCCCCAAAAGCATGGTATGAAAGGCTTCACAATTATCTTGTGAAGATTGGTTTTGAGAAGACTGGTGATAAAAAACTATCTGTACTTGAAGATAGAAGGGGTAAAGGTATTTTACTAGCTAAAATTTGTGTTGATGATATCATATTTGAAGGTCAAGATGCATTATGCAAGGCATTTGAAAATGAAATGAAGGAAGAATTTGAGATGGCTATGTTTGGAAAGATCAATATCTTTGTTGGTTTTCAAGTATATCAGATGAAATAGGGTATATACATCACTTAGCCTAAATTTATGAAGAAAATATTGAAAACTTTTTGGTTGGAGGATTCAAAACTAGTTAGCACACCTATGGTAACAAGACACAAACTATCAAAGAATGGAAATTCTGGTGATGTGAATCAAACATTGTACATGTCTCTGATTGGGAAGTTGCAATATGTAGTACATAAAAGATCTAACATTGCATTAGTTGTTGGGATTGTTGCAAGTCTTTCTGTAAATCCTAAGGAGAATCTAACAGAAGACTATGGTCTATACTACAAGAAAAAGGAAAAATTTGAGTTAAGAACCTATATAGATGTTGACTGGGTTGGAAACATTGATGATAGAAAGAGCACAACCAGTGAACATTTTCCTTAGGAAAAAGGTTAGTCACCTAGACCATTAAGAAACAAAATTGTATATATCAATCTATTGTTGAAGTTGAATATGTGGTTGCTACAGTAAATCATACAAATGTGGTATGGATCAAACAACTACTCAAAGATATGGAGGAAATCACTGAACATGTGGTACTTTATTGTGATAATACAAGTTATATAAACATATCAAATAACCTTGTGATGCACACAAAGACTAAGCACATTGCAATCAAGTGTCATTAGTTGAGAGAGTTGGTTCAAGACAAAGAACTGAGGATGGAATATGTAAATATAAAAGAATAGATAGCTGATATATTCACAAAAGCTTTAGCCAAGCATGCACATATCTTAGAAGTAAACTAGAGGTGAAACCCCTATTTAAAGCTACTTAAGAAGAATGAGTAGTTCCCTACATCAACTGAGCTAAATATTGTATATTAACACTTGATGTAGGGGATCTTACTTTAGGAGCTGCCTAAAGTAATGAAGGGTCTAAATTAGAAGACTTATAGTCACATGTAAGGTGACAAAGGGAGAACTTGGGATTGATTATATCTACATACAAAGATGACAAGTCTTTGACATTGTTGTTAAAGAGGGAGATATAAGAATAGATGGATATTAGTACCTAAATATTAGAAAGACAGAGATAGAGAAAGAGAAGAATAATCTGATAAGGGAGGTACATTAAAGAAGATTAAAAAATATTACATTACCCTATATAGAGGAAGGACATATACTATCAGAGGGAGAAATTTCAAATATCAATTTTCCATTAATGCCAAAGAGGGAGATTGTTGATATAAGATTGTTTTGAAGTGAAGAACCTGTAATGGAACAATCATTATTTTTTCAATGATGTCAAACCAACAACCTATTGGTGAGACAATTTCTTTTTAGTTGAAAAGGTATCATTTATTTGATTGATGAAGAGGATTTGAAAAGAAGATATAACAATAGCACATAGAGAAAGCTCAAGTTATTTCATTTTAAAAGAAACATCAAGGCCAAGTAAGACATTGATAATATAGTGTATTGTCTATCTACTTAAAGTCTAAAATGAATGATTACTCAAGTTAAGACTAGAAGAAGATCAAGTAAGAAAAGTTTCTACCAAGTCCTATCAATTATTGAATGCAAGCCGAGTAGAAATCAATAAAACCCAGGTGAAAATCAAGAGGTGTCGAGCAAAGATGAAAAAAAGTGCAAGTGAAGTGATTGTTAGTATATGCCAAGTAAAATTTAGGTGGTGCCAAGCATTAGTAAACTTTAGTGTTTGCTAAGTAAACTAGGGTTGACCAAGTGACAAAATAGTATAGATGTCGATTGACAAAAAATAGTGTTAAATCAAAGATTTGACAAATCTAAGCCAACTACTTTGTTTTACTAAATTATGTGAAGCATGTGGAAAATAACTATGATGAACTGGTGACACAAAATTCAAGGCAAATGATTTTGTAACAAACACAAGGAAGATTTTAGAGGAAGCTTCTCGAGGAACCAAATAGAATAGTGGATAGATTCATTGAATCCTACCTTATCCTACCTAACCCTAAAATGGATGATTGTGGTTAAGTGGAAAAATATCTAAATTATCTATTTATAGAGATAGTTGGTCAGAACAAAAGGTTTTCATGTTCAAGAACCTAAGGAAGACAAGGAGTCTACAAGATTGCTTCATTCAATGGCTGAACATAAGTGACTATAGTTGGCATGTAAAGCAAGCAGGCTTAAGAGTATGAATGCTTGAAGGGTGAACAAGCTATTAGAGATGAAGAGTGTGAATGTCAAGTAGAATGGATGATTAAAATAAAGATTTGTAATCTGCAAGTGAGTTGTAATGTGTTATCAGATCAAGCCTTACTATTACTTTCTAATCATTATATCAGTCTAAGGTAATTATTTTAGATTAAGGTTGACCTAAAAGTCAATTGTAAATCCTTTAACTATGTGGTCATTCTAAAGGAATGGTCTAATGTCCTCTAACAAGGCTCACTCCTAATAGAGTGATTGAAATTCTTTAATTGGGTGAAATTTAATAGTGTGTATTGTAACTTTTAATAGGGTTTTCCTTTCATAGGGCATCACTTCAGAAGAGTGAGAATTGGTAGCATGTTACTGGTGGTTTTTCCCAAATTGGGTTTCCTCATAAAATGGTTTTGTCAAATTGTGTGAATGTTCTTATGTTGTTTCATATTTACCTTTCTATAAAGTTGTTTTGACCTAGTACAATAACCTACAAAGTTTAATTATTGTATGATCTAATGGATGCATGTATATTGAAATTTTATGGATAAGGGTTGACTAAGCATTGAAAATTTTTATTTGTATATTTGGACCTTAGATAACTAATTCACACCCATTCTTATTTGTTCTAAAGAATTCCAACACAAGCTTATTTTCCAAGCCCATTCGGTTAGGCCTCCAACTGAGAAACACCATAGAGATGACTGAGAACCTCCAAATTTCTATAAAAATGTCTGAATCTTCAAGAACCTTAGATGCCCTTTCATCAAACTCTTGGGGTACCAAAAAATGTGTGTCCCACACTTTGATGCCCAATGAAAAATCCAAAACCATCTTCATCTTCACCAAAGGCTTCCACTCCAATAGGGATAAGAAAAAAAATGCAAATCATCCACATCTGCATCATCCTATCAAACACTAGAATCTAAACAATCCAATCAGCATGCTCACTCCCAGGAACAAACTGAACATAATGTTGCATCAAAAAATTGTCATCCACATCAACAACTAGTGAATCCACACCAGCAACAAAAAATCCATACCAGTAGTAATATATAGATCTTTGTCAACACATGCCAGACTCACCAAACTATAAATCACATTGCTCATAACAAGATTCTCTATAATACATAACTCATCACCAACAACAACCTAGTGCTCCATGATCAACCACTCTACAATTTCCATGTTAGACTTAGTTGATTGATCATGAAAATCAATCCCCATCCCAACATCAAAAAGACTAGGAATATCCTCTACAATATGCTCTAGTTTTTCTACAGGTTCTATATCATACTTTACAATCTAATCAACAAAACCAATATCTTCCACCTCAACCTTGTTATGTCATCTTCTCTCTCAAACAGGTCTTCTAACCAGCCAGACAACTCTCTTCCATATTGGTAGACTCCAAGTCCACAAACATCTATGGAATGCCTTCCTTTTCCCATCCTTAACTTGATCATCCAAACTAGCTTCAAACCAAGTAGACACCTCCTTATCTCAATCAACCAAACTAGCTTCAAACTAAGAAGACATCTCAGAAAGCTACCTCTCCACCACATCATGAAGATTTACAATCATCCCAGGGTATAATCTTCTCAGATCCATCTTCCAAGATTTTCTCAAACCCTCTATAACAAATTGGTAATAGATCAATCTTCTCCAACAAGGTCAACCTTACATCTTCACATCCATTGATCCAAGTGCAAATCCTTTGGAATTACAACTTGGGACCATGATCTACCACCTTACAACCAAGAGATATAGGATTCCAGAAAGAACAATCCATCATGAGATCAAGATCTTCTCAAATAAAATTCTCTCACCCAAGGTCTTGGTGAAAACAATCTCAACTTTATCAATTGGTCTATAGACTCATGGACAATTGAGCTTTGAAACCACCTAGTATTGTGCAAGGTAGGATAATCCCCAAAGGAGATGTCCTAGCCCCCAAAAAAAATCACATAGTGGAAATGCAATAACAAATCAAGTAACAATGGCTAGACAACTCTCTTCTAGATTGGTAGACCCCAAGTCCACAAACAACTATAGAATGACTTCCTTATCTCATCCTTAACTCAATTATCCAAACAAGCTTCAAACTGAGTAGATACCTCCTTAGCTTGATCAACCAAACTAGCTTCAAACTAAGTAAAAATCTCAACAAGCCTCCTCTCCACCATATTATAGAGATTTGCAATCATCCCAGGGTCCAATCCTCCCAGAGAAATCTTCCAAGATCTTCACAAACCCTATGCAACAAATCAACAATAGATCAATCTCCTCCAACAAGATCAACCTTCCATATTCACACCCATTGATCCATATGCAAGTCCCCTACAATTGCAAGTTAGAACAATGATCTTCCATCTTGCAACCAAGAGATTTAGGAGTCTAGAAAGAAAAATCCACCAAAAGTTCAAGATCTTCTCAAATAAACTTCTCTCACCCAATGTCCTAGGGCAAACTACCTCAACTTTGACAATTGGTCTACACACTCATAAACAACTGAGCTCCCGTACTATTTGATGCAGTACAAGGCAAGAGAATCCCCAAAGGAGATGTCCTAGACCCCAAAAAATAACCATACAATGGAAACACAACAATAATGCAAGTTTTGATACCAAATCCCAACAGTTTATTCACAAAATAATTGATTACATGCAATGTGTCAGGCTATAAGGCCTTCCTAGTTATGACCAAATATAATAGTAATTTTATAATAATAGTTTTTCAGGATCCCTCAAGATCCAATCCAAATCCTAGATAGTCCAGATCCACAACAAGATAAGAACACCACGAAGAATTTATACTTGTACCCTCAGGTCCACCAAGCAATCCTATGGTTCTCAAGCCTCGACGTCTAACCCTACTCAAAAACTCACAACTTGACCACAATCATGTTGTAAACTACCTCATATTTGGTGCTCTATCCACACACTCAGGAAAACTCACCCTTCAGCTACTCCACAATGAACTCAAGATCCACTTCTCCTGAATGAATGAATAAAGACTCCCCAAGACCCCTTACTTATACCCAAGTAAGCCGCAAGTCAACCTAGTTTAGTACAAATTAAATTAAATCCTAGCATTAAATATATGTTGATCCACAAGTTTTCTATAAAAAGAATTAAATACACACACATAAATTAAATGCCAAAAATTGGCTCACTGACAACTCAACATATACAGGAACCAAGTCTAGACCGAGTGTTAGAGAAACCAAGTCGAGCATTAGCCAAACCACAAGCATTTTTGAGCTCCTATTACATGCCAAACACAATATCTATTGAGCTCCTTTAGTAACTAAGACACTTTTAATGGACAATCTTCTCAACTAAAACTACACCCAATAATGAGTGATCATCCAACCATCTTCTTCGATTGACCACCAACCTTATCCACCAAGCCCATTTGGTCAATCCTCCAACCAAGAAACACCATAGAGATGACTGATCACCTCCAACTTTCCATAAAAATTCTTAAATCTTTATGAACCTTAGATGCCTCCATCATTTAGCCTTCATTCTTTTTCTTTAACTCTATTTACTCTTTCTACAAGCTTTGACTGATCTCATTAAGTTCCCTCCACCCATGGATGCATCAAGTGGTATCACAACTAGGTTTTTGTTCTTGGAGATTGATTTTTTGACCAAATTTTTTCAATCAAAATTTCATTTGTCATGGGGTAGCATAATTGAGATATGACATGTAATTATAGAGGGTAAAATTTATTTTTTATAGGGAGAGTTGCAAATCTTATAGTGATGGATATGTTGAGACAAATTATAGCAAGACTTGAAGAAGTAAAAATTTCCTAAATAAGATAAATACCTATTGAATATGTGAGTAATGAATAAACTAAGTATTTATAGGAGATATTTAACTGATACATGAGCAAGGGCATGAAATATTCGTGAGAGACTTGACTCAAGTTAATTCAAGACCAAATTTAAATTAATGGGATTATGAAGGCAAGATAGATTCAGATGAGTTTCTTGATTGAAATATTAGTATGGAAAAGTATTTCTAGCATAAAAGTAAAAATATACATACGAAGATAAAAAATTCTACACTAAGTTTTAAAAATATGCATCATTATGCTACGAATATTTGTGTACAGATAGAGAAAGGAGAAGAATGGAGAATATCAAGTTATGGGACAAAATATGAATAAATTGAAAGGTAAATTCTTGAATGGTAATTATTTTAGAAGTTGTCAATCTAACTCCATGGAGCCAAGATCATCTACATGCAAAGATAGCCTATCATAGGGAAGATTGGACTAAAAATGGAAAGGTTTTGGGCTCTAAGAATATGAACCATTATATTATCTAAACAAACAAATGAATAAAATATTCAAGGGATCAATTCTTATAAAGGAGATCATGTAACATAAAAGAAAGCCTAAATGGTAAACATTTAATAATAAATATAATTATTAAATGTCACTAACATATAAAAGTGAAATCTTAAGAAGTATATGAAGCATAATGATTAAGTTGAGAATACTTAATGATTAAGTTATCACTTTAGTCTAACGCCCCACTCCCCCACCCCCCCTAAGATGAGAAAGAGTGTGACTACAAAAAATAAAATAAAACTACATAAAACTACAATTTTGAAAGAAAAATTCAGTTCTAGAAACATGACCTAATGAGATATCCAATCACATTCAAATATTTGCAAAGTGGAGAAATAAAGGAAAACACATGGGAAAAGGTATAGACAAAAAATAGATGGAAAGAATGTTGAAAAAAGAAAGTAAAATAAGGAAGGCCTCAATGATCCCCACCAAGGACAAGTTCCTTTAGCTGAAGCATGTAACATGTATCTAAATATTAGATACCAAAGAATTGCCAAAGGTTTAGGGAAGATACCTGCAATTTTCACCTCTACAGGTATGTGCACCAATATGAGAGAGCCATTATGAATCAAATATTTGATAAAGTGCATGTGGATCTCAATATTCTTAGTGGAAAATGTGAATGACACTCTAATAGTCACATAAAAGAATAGTTTGACTATCCAAAGGAAACTCAAACTTTGTCATCAATTTCCAAAGCTGAAAAATCGCATGGCTATCCAAAGAACAATTTCTTAGAACTCAACATCTCTAGAGGATAATGCAATAGAAGTATGCTTCTTGTAAGACCATATAATAGGACCATAGCCAACACAAAACATGAAGCCAAAATTATAATTTTAATCATTAAAATCACCAACCGAATCTCATTCAGTTAAGCCAAGAATGTGAGGAGATCATGACATATAGTGAATACCATAATGTCCAATACATGAATATATCTCAAAATATGTTTGGCTTCTTATCCATATCTCTCCTAAGGATCATGTGAGAATCTATAGGCAAGTCCAACTATAAAGGAAATATCATTTTGAGTATGTTTTAGGTTTAAAAAATTCCAACCAACTACCTATATAATGTAGGATCTACTAAAGGAGTAAAGCATTTCATAGACAAAACAACACCTAACTGAAATGGTGTGGGTTTAGGCTTACAATCAAGCATGCCAAAATACTAAAGCATATGGAGAGAATATTTCCACTAGAGTATGTGAAACTTGTCTAACGAGTGAATAACTTGTAGGCCCAAAATAGTGTAAAAGACTAAGATCTATTGTCTCAAACTACCCATCAAAGTTCTCTATGCAATCTGAATCATAGTGTATAAGCTCTATGTAAAAATGAGATCATAAATATACAGTGAAAGAATTAAAATATCAGCCCCACAAAATAGAATGTATAGTGTGTGAAGTGTGAAGCAAGGAAAAAAGAGTCCTCATACCACCAAAATTTCTTCTTTGAGACCATATAATTATTGTTGAAGTTTGTTAACCAAAGATAAGTCTTGTAATACAAAGCCTCTAGCATATCCTCATGTAGGTCTCCATGAAAGAAGGAACTCTTCACATCCATCTAAATCATTCTTCATTCCTAAGAATTTGAAAGGGAGAGTATAATATAAATAAAGTCAATCTTGCTGATAGAGAAAAGGTCCAAGAGTAATCAATGCCCTCCACATGAGAAAACCTCTTAGCAACAAGATTCACCTTATGCCTATCAATCAAATCATTTAAACATTATTTTTACAAAATACCCACTTCAACTATAATAACTTATTCCTTTTGAATGAGAAAAAAGATCCAAAGTATGATTTGTCATCATAATATAATACTTCTCATCTATGACCCTATCCCACTCAAGTTGACTTGTCATTGTAATTTTTTTTAAGGATCGTCTAAAATGGGATGAATTAAGAGACTAGTACAAGATGTTTGAGCACAAGTCTAATGAGTATCTAAAGGATTAACTACAAAATTACTAGTTGTATTAGTAGTAAAATGGGTCTAGTTGTGAGAATATTAAGTATCTAGTTGGGGTAAAGGAGGTTCATCATCTGCATCAACCTAAGAAGATATAGAATCCTCAATAGGTGGAGAAGATGTACTAGGAAATAAGGGAGAAGTTGGTGAGGATAATCCATTTGAGGATAGAATTGATCAATTTAGGCATATCATCAACACAAGAGCTCCTTGCAATTAGGATTAAAAAAAAATTGTGTACACCTTTACATGTTCATATTAGCCATCAAATATGTGGTCAAATCTTCTTCGTCATGGATTTTCCCTAAGCATCTACAATAAATGCCCAAGCCTCACTACTAAAATTGTGGAATATAAAAAGATCAAGCTTGACATGGGACCAAGCCTCCTCAGGAGTCATATGTCAGAATGCCTTATGTGGCATCTAATTCTCAAGATAGTGGGTACAATTCACTCCCTTGACCCTTAAACACTACAATATTTGGGGTCAAATTGAAACAACAATTTGTAATAGTAGTGTGATTTGTGTGTGATTTTTATGTTATTTTTTTCATGTGTCCTTGATGTCGTCATAATTTCAATGTTGACATTGTACTTGTAATGTCCATGTGATAATTAAAAGAAAACATGACATTAATCATTCCCCATTTGATTAATTGTGGAGAGATACAAACATGTGTGGAGAGCTCTAAACAAGTGTGGCAAGCTCTGAACAAGTGTGGAGAGATGTGAAAGAGTGTAGAGAATTGTGAACTGGGTTCAAAGATGCCAGTGTGATCTATGGCATGCCCTTATGATCTCTACATCATTCAATTGTTATCTCCATGTCCTTGCTCTGTGATTTCCTTGTCATATGATGCCCTTTCCATTTTGATGCATTCTCCCTACATGGAATATTGAGGAGTGGAAGAGGAGTTAGTTTTTTCATTCCCCATTTCTTCTATTTTTTAACTTTCCCATTTTTGGATCCATTCTAGATGTGGCTTCCTATAGCAAGATTTCTAGTTTTTGGGACACCTTGATATCTCCAACACCTCAAGACATGCCATTACTCCATCCTCTAAATTGGAGAAATATTCAAATATAGAAAAATAATTTTTTTTGAAAAAGTATAGGTGGAGAAACCCTCTAGACTTTCCAAATGCCTTTGGAAACTCTTTGCAGCATAAATTTCCATCAAAATTCAAACTCACTAGATTGGATAGCCTTTGCAACTATGAATATTCAATAGAATGACAATTAAATAATTTAAGTTTCCAGAGATTTTGCAAACCATAGATACAACTTGGCAGTACAAATTTATGCAAATCTTCCATTGTTGTCATATTATTTGGAAGATCAATAAGAGTTGATTTATTTATGTTTACAAAAAGATGCATAGTCACTGGCCTCGTAATGGGTAGCCTTGAATTTCACACTTTTTTTCTACTAAAGATTTTTTATTACCTAAACTATTTACTTGACTAAAGCATCCATTCTTACATTCTAGAAATGTTATAGAAGTCTCTAGTGAATGCATACATATATATACCAAACATGCACATGTTTGAAACATACACAATGTCCAAACTTAGAATTATGTCTCAAATACAATGTGGAATTTGTTAATGGTACAATATTAGTTTGCATAGATTTTGAAAATTAAAATAGAGAGTTCCTAGAGACTTTTATATTTTCTCATAGTTTATTTGATCTTAAACCATTGTACCTTTTCCTTTGTAACTCAACCCAATATCACAAATATTGTAATAATTGCATAGATTTTTACATCTAACAACAACATTTAAAAACAAATTTTATTTAATGTTTATTTCTCCTTTCCTTTATCAACATCATAAACTATATTTTCTTTCCAACCACCAACATGCATTAGAAAATACATTCAATTGGGAGACTCTCCTAGACTTGTTATAACAACTTGGAAATTTACTACAATATAAGGGAAAATAATAACAACTACGATCTTCACTCCCAAGCTTTAAAATGACTCCTCAAGAAAAACCTACAATATAATACATAAAGACTATGACATTGAAAGTTATATTCTAGGATATAGAGTCAAATTCTAAGTTGTGCAAAAATCCTCATAAGAAAATAAAGAAAGAAACATGTGGATTCATAATCTAATTTAATTTCTAAAATTAACATATCCTCTTCATGTATGCATGAAACTCTTCCTAGAAACCCATATCATATGCTCACTCACTACTATTGGCAAAAGGCATTTAAATGCATCCTTGAAATAGAGCTTTGAAATTGGTGGTTGCAATCAAATTTAGAAAAGATGAATTCAACCCCCAATATCACTATTTGTGTAAGCTCACTCTCTAGCTTATGTGAGCTCCTACATAAGATGATAGACTTGAAGGTGGTGTATATCTCTCACTACCCCAACTGATATTGTATAAGCTATTAGAATAAGCAAGCCCTAAGATCACTAGAAGAGGGGGCACTAATCTACCACAAAAAATAAATTAGATATAATCAAACTTATCCTTTAAACCTTCACCACACATATGCAATTAGGAACTTTCACTTGCGATAAAACTTGCAAAAAGAAATAACCATCCACATAGGTTCAATAAATGGAAAATGTACTAGGCAGCCAATTTTGTTTTTTTTCTTTTCCTTTTGTAGCATACATTTTTAGTACATGAATAATATTTGATATGTTTTATATGTTTTCCTCCTAATTCTAAAACTACAGTAGTGTAGCTTGCCTTGTAGCTTGTCAAATAGGGCAAACTTGTTGAGAAGTGATATACACAAAGAAACACCTAGGCTCAAGCTTAGTGACCAACAATGCTTAAAAGAGGAGAGTTTTGATCCCACAATAGAATAACTTAGGTCTCATAGGTCATTTAGATTAACTTGTTTTGAAAATCCTCTCTTTACCATTTGAAATTTTTCATAAAATAATAAAATATTCTTGATCAATGGATAATGATTTATCAAATCATGAATTAATGGTAAGAAAGTTGAAGATAAAGATTATAGGGATCAAACATGATTACATATGTATGAACATGAAGATGACATGTGTTAAGAGCGCACTCACACATTTGAGTGAGAAATGGCCCAATGAGTTAAAACTAAGAGATGAGGTGGAGTGATAATATTCCTTGGAGTTAGTATTCTCAAACTTATGTATGTGTGAGGAGTGGGGATAAGCATTATCACATGTATGTGGTTTGACAAGTGGGTTAAAGATGTGTTTGAATGAATGTTGGTGAAATTTCACTTTCTTAAAATTGATGTAAAGAAGCATAGGGTCATTTCAAAAAAAGAAACAAGTAAAAGGAATGGTGAGGTTTAAATGGTAAGTTTCCTTAGTTTTCTTGAAGAATAGAGTTGATGCGTTGAAGATGATGGTTCCCTTCACTTGACCTATGAAGATGAATAGTGCATAAGGGGTCTCTTGAAAGTTAGAGGAGGCTATAGAGGATGCTAAAGTGATGTACTAGCTTAAAGGATGTACAATGTTGGATTGTAAGATCTAAATGATTAACATACAATGGTTCATATAAAGTCTATGATGGATGTGAATTTAATGTATTGATTTATTTTTCTTGAATATTTTGATTGGGTGATCTATTATTTAAGGGTGTTAAATGATGATGTATCATGATGGTTATGACAATTATTGTGGCATGACCTATTAATAAAAAGTAGATGAGATTAAGTGAGATGGAAATAAATGAATGAGAAAGAAAAACAATAGAATAGAAAGAAAGGTGATGGAAATAAATGAATGAGCAAGAAAAACAATAGAATAGAAAGAAAGGGGATTGATGATGAAAAATGATGAATATTATCAAAGTAACATCTTGGGAAAAGATAAACCTATTATTCTCTATAGCATAGTCATCATGCACAATGACATGATGAATTTTAATGGCATGCACCATGTGAATATATATTGATGTAAACATACACAATTAAAAACATAATAATTTTCTATTTAACATTTTTAAAGGGTTTCAAATACATAGAAATTTGTGGTGATCATGAATATGTTGGATGCATTTAAATGCTTTTGTTTCTAGTCATGTGATGTGAATGTCTATTGTCAATGATTCATCTATCACTTTTATTCACATAAGATATCAATGTAGTTGCCTCATCTTCATCAAAATCATCCTTTATAGCACCATAGACAACGTCATGATCATGATCTTCAAATTTATCATTGGGTTATTCTTCAGTAATGTGACAAGCCATCTTTCCCTTTTCCTTGTAGCCTTTATTACTATCATCTTTTCTACCTCTGAATTTGTCTTCATTCTTATTGTTTGACTTATCAAGAAATCTTGTTGCAATATAACCTTGAAGCTCATGAAAAATAAAACATATTATAGGTAAGTTACCTTTGTATTTTCCTTTGCCTCTATGAAACTTCCTAGCCAACAATGCTTCTAGCTCTTCTAGCTCTTCATCATATGTATCACTATCACTAGCAGTAGGTTTGTCTTTTTTATTTCTCTTATCTTTAGGCTCTTTAATTGTTAGCTTAGCTTTGAAAGAAGATTCAACATTTTCACATTTGAAATTACCAAAATTTGAAAGTTCAACAGCAGTGAGTCTACCAACTAGTCCTTCAAGGGTCATTGCTACTAGGGGTAGACCTCAGTTCTTATATAGTAGAGGCTCTAATAGCATAGATAGGAAATAGGGTTCTCAATACTTTTCTAATCATAGTCTCATCTTCAATCTATCCATCAGATCCTCAAATTGTATTAGCAATGTCTTTGATCATTTCACAACAGTGATTTTTTTAGTGGTGAATCTTCGCCAATTAGCTATTCCATCTCTTTGAGAAATCATAATTTGGCTAATAAAACCTACATATGGGGTCAACCATGTCAGTGAGATATTAAATAATTTGGGTCAAAATCCAAGGCTAATCACTCATTAGTTTACACATAATTATTCCAAATCTTAGTCCAATTACCAATGTAATCTACATTTAGAACACAATTATTTTAAAATTTTCCCCAGTGTTTCCCTAATCTTTTCTTATTGGACAATGTTATTTTACCCATAAAATAAAATAATATTTTCCCTTGGGTTGAGCATCGCCTACCATTTACTGACATGTGTCTCCAACTATCCCCGTTTAGCCAACTACTTTTTTTTTTTGGTCTTTGGGGCACCTGTCCTAATTCTAGGTAGATTTAGACTTTATGGTATGTCATTTAAAATTAGACCCAAAATAGAGCTGAAGCCATTGATCTATATTACATCAATGGTCCAAATTAATTCCTTTCACCATAAAAATGATAGCATTAAATGTGATGACAACCAAGTTGGCAATACTAAAGGGCACATTATTAATTGAATCTTAATGGATTTGCATACTACAAGTACATTGTATAGTGTACACTTGGCATGTGGGCCATGGACTACTTGTGACTCTATAAATTCACCAAAAAATTAAATGATCTCTCTTTGGAAAATGACACATTATCCAACTATATTAATATTTTGTGTTATATGAAATAATTAATTCACCTCTTACATTATGAAAATGTTTATGACCAAAAAAAAATATCACCTACATTTATTTGCATACCAAAAAAAAAATTAATTCACCACAGTTATTATTAAATTTTGATAAGAAAAGGAAAAATTTACCAATAGAAAATAATTTTCTTCCCTTCCTCGAATGAAAAAATTACCCTCAATTAGAAATTTTTCCTGCATATTTAATGTTGAATTTGCCAACATTTTACATATTTTTCTTGGGAGGGGTTTCTTAAATTTATCCCTATTGCACAATACTAGACTATAGTCTCAACATCTTGCATTATCATTTCATCAAATTTTCCTCTTAGGCTTTCAACTTTGGTTCTTAGCACATTCTTTTCTCCTCCATAGATCTTTTATCTAGGGCATCCCACATCTTTGCAGAAACACATCCTTGGATGTCATCAAACCATGGGTAGCTTAGGGTAGATGCAATCTCCAACATTTTCTGATTGTGTTCTTTCTTCTATTTCAATTGATTAGTAGTTGGGGCTCTAATTGGATCAACATGATTACTGGTAATAGTTTACTATGCATAATATCCAAGATCTCCTAGATGTAGCTTCATCAAACTTTTTCATCAAGGAAAGTTCTCCTTGTTTAACTTGGGCACCTCCTTTCTATACATCTTGATCTTTATCTTTAATTACCTTCAAACTTTCTCTTCTCTAGTACTTAGTGCTTTGATACTAATTGTTGGAATACTGTAGAATAACTAAGAGGGGAGGGACAGTTATCCAAGGTCTAAATGTACAAATAAAACTTTTCAATACTACATCTTATCCTTATGCATGCATTGAACATTCAATATCTTAAACATATGCAGATTGTTTTCCTATGTCAAAATGACTTTGCAAAAATGTAAACATGCAAAACCACAATTTATCAATAACACATTTTGACACAAGGATTTTATGTGGAAACCTAATTTGGGAAAAAAACTACTAGTACCATGCTACAAATTTTCACTTCTGAAGTGAGCTCTGTGAGGAGCCAACCTCGTTAAAGGTTATAATGCACATTGTTAAATGTGACCTAGTTAAAGGATTTCAATCATCCTAGTAGGAGTGAGCCTTGTTAGAGGATTTTAAAACATTCCATTAGAATGTTGCCCTATTAAAGGATTTACTAATGACTATTAGGTCAACCTTGATCCAAAGGATTTACCCAAACCAATACAATTGTTAGAGAGTAACAACAGTACTTGATCTGATAATAACAACAACTCACTTGCAAATTAGAGATCTCACATTTAGTCCTTTATTTTTCTTGGCATTCATCTTCTTTTTCTCTAACAGCTTGTTCACCCTTCAAGTATTTATCACCTTAATCCTTCTTTCTTTGTATGCCAATTGTAGACTCTTCTATTCAACCACCATATGAAGCAACACCCTAGACTTCTTGTCTTCCTTAGGTTCTCACACATGACAACTATTGCTTCTAGCTTGCTATCTCTATAAATAGAGAGTTTAGGTCTTTTTTCACTTAACCACAATTTTCCATTGTAGGGTTATGTAAGATTCAATGAATCTACCCACTTGTTTGTTTTAGCGCTTCTTCAAAATCATATGTGCAGATATAAACATCAAGTACAACATGCCCAATATTTTTGCATATATTCACATTAATTACAACAATTTTTTTCTTTCAAAACTAGATGTGCAAATATAAGCATTAATTACAATATTTCCTATTTTTTTTGTAGATATACACATTAAGTACACTAAACTTTTTCTTTCAAAACCATATGTATAGATATAAACATCAAAAACACCATGTTCAATTGTTTCCAAGGTTTTCTCTCTAATGTCAATGTGTATGGTGAAATGGTTATACATGATAGATCTAGCAAGTACAACCAATTCAATAAGGGTACAAGAATAATTTATTCATGTCAAGAAGGATCATGGCAGTTAATATAAGGGAATTTGATCAAAATATGGGGACAATTGCTAGATTGTTGTCTAATTTTCAAAGAGAAGGCTATGACAAATGTTATTGTCCTTGTAAAAGTTGTAATAGCTTAAAGACAAGAAGAATAAAAATCAAAACTACTAAGAGACATTGTAGAGAGAATGGTCACATTGAAGGGGGTTTTGATTATCATCCATTGGTAAGTTTTTTGTTATATTATTTTCGGAATTAATATACATATGAATCATGGAAGGGGAGTTTGATTATCATCATTTTTATATAGGTCGATCTCCCCAGGGTAGTATATGATATGGACCACCACATCTTGGAGGAACATGGAGATGTGAATATGGAGGATCATAGAGGTGTAAGTATTGAAGGAGAAGATCATGATCCCATGGAAGATGAAAATCATGTGCTAGAAACATAATTGAAGATGATGGTATGGATGTATTGATCCAAGATGCATTTGGTACTGGTGGTGCTGATTGTTTTGTTGATGATGATGATGATGATGAATATGATGAGAATGACAATGAGGGAATCCATGATATACCTCTAATAGAGAAGGAAAACATGTCCCTTTGTGAAGAATCCAAATCAACTATTCTCTCTATTATATTGTTATTGGTGAATTTGAAGGTTATGAATGGTTTATCCAACATAACAATGTCATGTATGCTAAGGTTTGTCATATATGTCATTATAGTCTATAAAAGGTGAAACATGTACCATTAAGATTGTTTATACTAATGACTTATATTTTATGATGTAGATTGATAGGTCAATTTTTGTTACCACCATCAAATGTTCTCCCTCACTCGTACCTATAATTATGTGCCACTATGAAACATATTAGAATGGAGTATCAAGAAATAGATGCATGTCCTAAAGATCATGTTATTTATCATAAAGAATGTGAATATGCAAAAAAAATGCCCTGAATGCCATACAAGCATATATTGAGATGATCAAGTGATGAAAAAGGTGTCTCACAAGGTTCCTCATTACATCCCCACTATTCCATGTCTTAAATGATTATTTGGGTGCAATAACTCGACATAATTTATGGATTACCATGCACACAATAGAGGTCGAGATGACATTATTCAAATTTTTGTGGATGGTTCATCATTTATGGATATAGAGGAAAAGTTGCAACACTTTAAAGAAGAACCTCAAAATCTCAAGCTTTCTCTGGTAAGTAAAGGTGTCAATCCATTTGGAGAGACGAGATCTATTTACTTAGTGTGGCCTATTTTTTTTATCAACAATAACCTTCCTCCATGAATGTCTATAAAGAGGGAGCACATTATGTTGGAAATCATTGTTCTAGGTATTTTATTATTTTATAGTTATCTACATGTAATTATAAGTCTTGGAGTGAACTTACCACAATAATTTTTTCTGATGTTTTTTTTCATTCGACTAGGTAAGTACCAAGTGAAAGATATGAATGTATGTATTGTGGCTCTTATCGATGAGTAGTTGGTGTTATGGAATGGTTTCACTGTGTATGATATCTTTAGATCAATTGGACAAAAACAATTTTAACTCCATGCAATGCTTGTGTGGATAATTCATGATGCACTAGGGTGACACACTGTTGTGGTATGTTATGTTGAAATCTAGTTGTACACAATAATTCTAATTCTAAAAATTAACATATTTAATCCAACTGAATCATTATCTTGTATTTTAGTTGTATGTAATGTAGAGGTTGTTCCTAATGAGCATGTCAAGGTTAAAGTTGTCAGGAAAGATGATGTGGTTGGACAAGGTAAAGAGTGCTATGCTTATGTTCTTTAAAGTCTTGAATTTTTTTAATTTAACACTTTTATTTTCTATTGTAGAGGACCCGCCTTTGCAAAAGATAGTGAGATCATGTCCATGGGTGAGAAAAAATATTGATGACAACATGGATATGCCTCTACAACAATATAGGGAAAGATGAAAAAAGAAAAAAGACATAAAAGAAATGATTCTCATTTATTCAAATTATTGGATAATGATTGTTGTTTATGTCTTGACATTTTAATTATGTGCTATTGAATGTTCATGTGAATGTTCTAATGAATCTTATATGTGAATGTTATAATGAATCTTACGTGTTAATGAATTTTATCATGTGATAATTCACGAATGTTACATCTTATTAATAGATGACTGAATGTATTTTATATGCTAATGGGGAATTTAGATGTTTGTGGGAGGGGGGCAAATGAGCTTCCACCTTCACATGGTTGGCCTTGGTTAGTAGAGAATATTAAAATTTTCTCGAAACCAAGTGAAGCTCAACATTAACCTAAGATTGCATGAAAACTAATTGTCTCAATCTCATGGTTTTAGGCAATGTAGAAGCAGGCTATAGTTCAATATGCAATCTCAATTAAATCTCTGACACTACGAAGAACTATATTTTTATTGTGTTTAGTTTGATATGATCATCTTAAGATTAAATCTCTTGTATTCTCTATAATTAAGAGTATAAATACTTTTTCAGGGTTTGTTATAAGAAGTTTTAAAAAGGGAATATTACAAGTGGTATTAGAGTATCTTTCTTGCCAGCCTATGGAAAGTGGTTAATGCAAAAACACCAAAGAGATCAGAGGGCATTAGAAAGGGAAGGAAGGAAACATTCCACCAAAATGAACAGTCAAATAAGTAATGAATTAAAAGCCTTCATGGAACAAACAAACTAAACTACTCAAGCACTCATAACTGAGCAAAGTGAAACAAACCAACTCCTCTTAGAAGACCTTTGTAATATAAAAAAAATGGGAGAGATAAAAATTCTCACCAATCGAAAAATGATAATAATAATCAGTTGCATACACCATAATCAGAGCGTAGACCCACTAAACCCCCCTTCCTACCAGGAGAAGAACAAGAAGATGAGGATGAATTAAATGAAGTAAATAATATAAATGATATTATAAATGAGTACTCAAAAATTGATTGTGAACTTAGAAGGGAAATACCTTTTAAAGACTATTGTGATGCTCAGATGAAGTCATTTAATAAAAAAATAAGACATCCACATCAAGAAAAAAACCTAAAAGAATAAATAAATAATGCGAGTCTCCCAAAATTTGACAGATCAGAAACAACCACTGCACAATCATGGGTACAAATATTGGATACTTATCTCTCCCTAAATCCTATGACAGAAAAGGGGGCTATCAAATTTGTTGCCCTTCATTTCAGAGGAGTAGCATAAGATTGGTGGCAACATGGCCTTAACAACCAAGGGCATAAACAAATCAAGAGTTATGATGAATTCACCCAAAAACTCATAAAATGATGTGATCGAGTAGATCCCGAATGGTACTTTAAAAAGCTGACCCAAATTAGACAAGAGGGATCAATGTTGGGATTCGCTAGAGAATTTGAAAAATTGTTAGCTATGGTACCAAAATTATCACAAAAAAGGCTTATTTATTTATAGATGGACTAAAAGAGCCAATCAAAAGTGCAATAGGTGCTCATGAACCAACCAATTTAGAAGAAGCAATACAAAAAGCCCTAAAATTTGACCCCTTGGCCAACAATACATCAAAGATCTATCCTAAGTGTTCCTTTAGGGATGATAAAAGTGGGAAGAAAAGAACCTTTATTCTTGAATGGGAAAGATAAGAATTAAGGAAAAAAAAAGTTATGTTTCAAATGTAAGGAAAAATTGGAACATGGAAATATTTGCAATAAAGGAAACAATCAAGATCAAACTAAATGTTATAAATGTAAGGACCTTTGGACACCTGGGCACAAATGTAATCAAAAGGATCTTATTAAGAAGAAATGATGTTTTGATTGTAAGGAAGCATGGGAACCAAGGCATAGATGTCAGAAAAGAGGTCAATACAAGTTCATGGAAGAAATACCCTATGAATCAAAAGATGAGGAAACTCCTACAAAAGAAAACAAGCTTGATGAAGATAAGGAGGATGGTAGTACTTTAGCCTATATCTTAAAGGAATCAAAACATCAACCTTTCAAAATCAGGGGAGTAATTAAAGGGAAGAAGGTAACCACATTGGTGGATACTGGGGCTTCCCATAATTTCAATGACCAAAGTTTAGTTTCTAGACTGAATCTAGAGAGAAAAGATTTCAAAGGGTTCAAGGTAACACTTGTTGATGGATTTGTGACTCCTAGTACGAAGAAAATATCTCAGCTAAATATCACCCTAGGAAAACATCCAATGAAAGACAAATTCTACATGAAATATACTGACATCATCTTGGGTAGACCATGGATACATTCCTTGGGACGCTTTATCTTTGATCTCCCAAAATTGGAAATATGCTTCCTTAATAAAGGAAAAAAAGTCACCTTGCATGGGATATTAGATGGATCTCCTAGGGTAATATCAGCAAAAAAGATGGAAGAATACTTAGACACAAACAAGTAGAATGGGTTGCCCAATGTTTAATCTTGGATAAATCAACTCTGAAAGAGAAATCAATTCATATAGACATACAACCCATATTAAAAAGGCATAAAAAGGTCTTTAGTGATATTCCCCCAGGTCTTCCTCCTAAAAGAGGATTTGAACATTCCATTGAGTTAGAAGAAGGGACAAAAACTATTGTAACTACTCCTTATCGCCATCCACACAAGTGTAAGAAAGAAATTGAGAAAACCATAAAAGAATTACTAGAGATGGGTCATATTCAACCAAGCTCTAGCCCATTTGCTTCATCAGTTGTTCTTTCAAAAAACAATGATAGAATAATGAGAATGTGCATTGACTACCAAGATCTAAATAAGAAAACAATTAATAATAGGTATCCAATTTCGAGGATCAATGAGCTTATTGATGAACTCCATGGAGCCCGCTACTTTTCAAAAATTGACCTAAGGTCAGGATATCACCAAATTTGACTAAGAGATTAAGATACTCCAAAAACAACATTCAAATGCCATTATGGACACTTTGAGTTCCTTGTTTTACCCTTTAGGCTAGGTATGTGCAAGATCATGGTGTGCCAAAAAGTGGTGATCTGAAAAATCTATAGTTCTGAAATATCTCAAACCATTTCAAAATTTATTCCAACTTTTTTCCCACCCACCCTGATACTAAATGAAAAAAATTAATATATTTATAAGGTCTACTATATCTTTTGATACCAAACCTATATGGTCAACTTTAAAAACATCCTAAAAATGTGCTTTTGGCCTATTTTTATGTGATTTTTACTTCAAACATGTAGTTGACGACTTTTTTTCCACCAAAATTTGATGAAATGAAAAGGGTTTCTTAAGAATGTTCTTATATTTCCATAAATTAAGGTTAGTCAAATTATGACTTAAGTAAGTAATTATTACTTATTTTCTAACGGAGTTACGTATAAAGTGCTAACTGACACACTAATTGAAAAACAACTATAATTTTCAAATGGTACAACATTATTTAAATCCAAAAAATGCATCACATTCTATGTTTCTTCTACTATAAGGGAAAAAAATGAAAAATTGAATTTTGTAGAGTTTTGAATTAGTTAAGGTGGTCAAACATGAGAGTTTTTTAATTCCAAAAATACTAAAGTCAAAATTTAATTATTTATTATTTATTTAGAATAAAAATACCCAAAAATATGTGTCACATCTAGGCATGAGTCTACTACTTATATCTAGAACATTATTAAAAAATATTATCATTTGATTTTGATTAAGGTGGTCAGACATACGTCTACTTCTTATTTTTGTTCTGAAATTTTTGTAATATTGCATTAAAATTCAAAATTTTGACTAATCAATTTTTATTTTTTCGAGATAAGTCCTAGTAGTTTAGAAACTAGATTCAATTTTCTAGAGATTCTTTTCTCTCAACTTTTTGATATAAAGTTAATAAAAAGTAGAAAATTGCATGTCAAGTTGACATAACCCTGATTTTCTAATTTTTTATTGCCACTTAAGAGCATAGTTTGGTTGACCATGATCCTGCACATACCTGGCTAACTAATGCTCCTGCTACATTCCAATCATGTATGAACCATATCCTCAGAGGAAAACTAAGGAATTTTTTATTAGTTTTCTTTGATGATATCCTAATTTATAGTAAAACATGGGAAGATCATCTACAACATATTGATAAAGTATTAAGTATCTTAGAGAAAAAATCATTATATGCTAAACTCTCAAAATGTGAATTTAGAATCAAGGAAATCCTATATTTGGGTAACAAAATTAGTGCTCAAGGAGTTAGGGTGGATGAAGAAAAAATTGAAGCAATTCAAAGTTGGTTAAAACCAAAAACATTAACATAGCTCAAAGGATTTTGGGGATTATGTAGCTGCTATAGAAGATTTGTGAAGGGATTCTCTAGACTAACTGCCTCTCTTACTGATCTCACCAAAAAAAGAGCTTTTTCTTGGAATGAAGAAGCATAGAGAACCTTTGAAAAACTTAAGGAAGTTATGAGCTCTTGCCCAGTTCTTGCGATACCTAATTTTTCTTCACCATTTGAACTATATTGTGATGCCTCAGGAGAAGGAATTAGAGCAGTATTAACACAACATAAGGATCCCATAGAATTTGAAAGTAGAAAGTTGAAAGACATAGAACAAACATATTTAGTGTATAATAAGGAAATGCTAGCCATCATTCATGCCCTTGAAAATTTTAGATAGTATCTAATTTGCGAAAAATTCATTGTAAAAATAGATCACAACAACCTCATATTCTTTTTAAGCCAAAAAGATTTAAATGATAGACTGTAACAAAAATGGGTAAGTAAAATACAAGCATATGATTTTGACATCGAATACATGAAAGGGAAGAATAATATTGTAGTTGATGCCTTATCATGATGACCACATTTGGGCGTCATGAAAATAGTAACTACAGAATGGAAGACACTATTGATCTCTGAATATGCAAAGGATCAATTTTCTAGCCATATATTAGAAGGAAGAATATAGGACGAGAGTTATCAAATTCAAGATGATATCATCCTATACAAAATAGAATGTTTATTCCTCTAGGATCCAAATTAAAAAAAGAGATATTCAAGACTTACCATGATAACGCACTTTCAGGACACCAAGGATACTTCAAAACATATAAGAAAATAAGAGAAATATTCACATGGAAAGGTCTCAAAAAGGAAGTTTTCAAATATACTAATGAATACCTAGTTTGTGAGAAAAATAAAGAAGAACACACACATCCAGCAAGACTTCTCCAACCATTGTTGATACCTAATAAAAAATGGGAAAGTATTTTAATGGATTTTATTATAGGATTACCAAAGCTACAAGGGAAAGACGACATTTATGTATTGGTGGATCACCTAACTAAGTATGCACACTTCATGGCCATATCAATAGACTTCAAAGCCCCTAAACTAGGAGAAGTATTCTTCAAAGAAACCTTTAGACTACATGGACTTCCTCAAAACATTGTTAGTGATCGAGATCCAAAATTTCTCAGCTTATTTTGGAAAGAAATATTCAAACTATCTAGGATAGAGCTTACATAGGTAGCACTAATTACCATCGACAAACTGATGGTCAAACAAAAATTGTTAACAAATGGATAGAAGGATACCTAAGAAATTATTTTATAGGGTAGCAAAATGCATGGATCGAATGGTTGCATTTAGGTGAGTGTTGTTATAATACCACTCATCATATGTCAATAGGGATGACCCCCTTTCGAGCACTATATGGATATGAAGCAACATCTTTTGGAGATTTGATCCGAACAGAGAGTCAAGTATAGGGTGCTAGACTTCATATAGGAAAATATAGACATCATGAACTCACTCAAGAACAACCTACATCTGGCACAAAATCAACAGAATATTTATACTGATAAAAAGAGAATGGAATGAACATTTGAAATAGGGGATATGGTCTTCTTAAGACTACAACCATATAAACAAACTTACATCAAAGCTAGTGGAGCTAAGAAACTCAAACCCTGATTCTATGGACCCTATAAACTCATAAAAAAGATAGGTGAAGTAGCCTATGAATTAGAGCTTCCTTCAGATAGTTGGATTCATAACATATTCCATGTGTCAAGACTGAAGAAGGTTTTTGGGCAACATATTACTCCATGCTTGGAACTACCACTGCTAGATGGTGAAGGAAGATTAATCTTAGAACTGGAGACTATCCTCAGAATATGGGAGAAAAGACTAAGGAATAGAACCATTGAAGAATAACTAATTAAATGGAAAGGATTGCAGATGGAAGATGCAACATGGGAAGGATCTCAAATTTTGGATCATCTAAACCTTAAAAGAATTTCTTGAGGACAAGAATCTTGAGAGGGGATGGCTGTCATATCCCCTTAATTAGCCCAAAATGTAATTATAAATTGTTTAAAATAATTAAATATTGATACAAATTGTATTTGATCATCTAAATCTTATAGTTGTATTATAAATACTTTTCATTTTATATTGGTCCAAATTCTGTAATCATTTAACTCTTATAATTTACAATACCTTTTTATTTAATATTGATCCAAATATATAAATCATTTAATTATATTACAAAATAATTATACATACAAAATTCAATATATAATCAAACATATATGTAACTAAGGCAATAAAACTAACATATTAATGAATCAAATTAGACTAAGAAATTAAGTTACATACTAGCATGTCTACTCACCCACATCCTTTTGCAAGCTAGTTGAAAGTATTTAAGGGGATAAGCAACGAGAGGAAAAATGGGTGTGTAGAAGATTGAAAACAAAAAGGTGGAGGATCGGAGGTACCAATCGGCATTCAAATTGTGCCCAAGGAATCGTCATCAGCTCCCACGTGAAGGAGATAAGGAGTCAATGGTACATCAGTGCTTTGCAAATAAGGTGAGTGGTATGTTTAACATTTCCATTAAGAATGTATAGATCCACTTTTAAATTGAAGGAATGAATTAAAAAAATAAAGGGAATCAATATTAATTTCTAAGTTTAGATTGAATTAAAAAGTTAATTAATATTAATTCCTAAGATTAATTTGAATAAGAGCAATGAAAGAAATTAATATTTAAAACTCTTAGACTAAGGAGATATGTTGGGATAAATAATTGAATAAAACTTTAATTTAATAAGATCATAATTCTCCAAAGATGAGATAAGGCCTGTGGTGGAATGGGCTAGGTGACACCACTTGGAGGTACTAGATAAAGCCTATAGGTACTAGGTAAGGCCTACGGTGGAGCGAATATCCAAGGGTACATCATACAAGGGCACCATCTTGGGAATGATGATTGGAGAGGGATAACAATAATAAGGGAGAACGGTGAGGCCCACTGGCTGGGTAATAGGGCACCCTATTATGGTTTCTCCTCCTATATTTTTAATGATAAATTAAATTTCTAACACTACACAGAACTATGTTTTTATTGTGGTTAGTTTGATATAATCATCTTAAGATTAAATCTCTTGTATTCTCTATAATTAAGAGTATAGGCACCCTATTATGGTTTCTCCTCCTATATTTTTAATGATAAATTAAATTTCTAACACTACAAAGAACTGTGTTTTTATTTTGGTTAGTTTGATAGAATCATCTTAAGATTAAATCTCTTGTATTCTCTATAATTAAGAGTATAAATACATTACCAGGGTTTGTTATAAGAAGTTTCAAAAAGGGGATATTACATAATGGGCCAAATCCTTGATTAGTTATTACTATTTGTGGCTATTGATTATTATTATGTTTAAGCTTGAGTAGATTCAAACCCCCAAGACCTCCCATTTGAGAGGCTCACAAATTACCATTGTGTTGTAGGCTCTTGCCTTTGAAATATACTTATTATTGATTTTACAAATAGAATGTTTATATTTATAATAGATATATTTTTTAAAATAAAAAAATAAAAATTTGTTTGCAAATTTATAAGAGATGTCACACTGTTGTGTTCATTGGTTACATATTTATTTGAATAAATTATAGTTACAAGAAATTATCTTAATATTAAATAATCAACTATATAAAATTTAATATATAATTTTCATAATAAAAATGAAAACCAAAATATGTGTCAACATCCAATTATGTGTCTTTTATTCATATTGAAAAATTGATTTTACTTTTTAATTTATACGAGTTAAAATTATATTGATTTATTTCTTTATAATCATTATTAATGATTCATTCAAATATCTAATTTTTATTAAATTAGCTTTTAAAAATTTCATAAAATAATATTCCATAAATATTAAATTTTTTTTAACCTTTTTAATGTATAGTCTATAGATTAAATTGTTCCAATATTTAAGTTATATTTTTGAAGTATAGACTTTGGGATTTTTAGTGGTACATAATGATATTATTTGATCTATCATGATGACATAGTTACTCAAATGGGTGTGTTCTTATAATCAAGGATATTGTGCCTATCTATATTACATATGTTCTTCTTAGCTAGTTCTTCAAGACCCATTTCCTCTTAATTGGATTATTTAGTGATTTTTTAACATTAAGGTAAAAGAAGGTTTTGTAGGGACAATAGTATCAGAGTAAAAAATATATAAACAATGAAGTCCAAAATTAGAACTATGCTAGCAAAAGATAAACCATTGAAATTTCTAGCATCCAAAGGGACCATCTCAAAAGAAAACCATTGGAGTGGGTCTCACCTTTGGTAATTGTGCCTAAAAAGGGGGGGTTAAATTGAGAGTATGTGTGGATTACAGAGAATTTAATACAACAACTAATAAAGATCATGTTTCCTTACCTTTCATTAATCAAGTTCTTGACAATTTGACTTGGAAAAAGTATTTCTCTTTCTTGGACGGATTTAGTGGGTATAATTAGATACAAATAGCACCAGAAGATTGGGACAAAATAACTTTCACTTGTTCCTGGGGCACATCTTCTTATTTAGTATTACACTTTGGATTCTGTAATTCTCCTGCTAACTTTCAGCCAATAGTAATAAGTATTTTCTCTGATATGTTTGATCACTTTATGGAAATCTATATCAATCATTTCACTATTTTCCTTAAATATCTTATTCAGGTTGGCACCACCATGAATCTTGGTATGGCTACAAGATAGAGAAAATGCAACCATCAACAATGTTCTTCATGGTCATGATTGAGACATAAATTTTACAATGTCACTAACATATTTGGATGAATTTATGACAAAATTTTCTATTGAACCTTTCATTTTCATTGTATTTGTCATAAATGGAGTAGTTAATCATATCATTTTATTTATTTATTTTCAAACTTTCCCAACATTCTAATGGTGGATGATGAATCATTAGCCATTTTTTGTTTCACCTACGCTTGTATTTTGGTTGACATGGATATTTTTATGGATTATCCTATGGAAATCTTAATCAAATCCTTTAAAGGAAGACAAGTTCAAACTTTTTACTTTGAAGGGATTCCTTTCAGGTGTAGAAGATGCTTTAAAACTGGGCATGTGGTGGCCCAATGTGGATTAGAGAAAACTAAGTTTATTGCTTCATGGTGAAATGGCATTTCATCTCATTATTATATGGTTGAGAATAAATTTGATGTTTAAAGAAGTTTCTCTCTAGTTTTTATGCAAGATCCTTTGTGCTTTGTGCATTCTCCTCTAGTGGATTTGGCTTCCGATGGTGGGATTGTTAAGGCCTCTAACCCTCAAATTTTTAGTGTAGTTGTTGGTGCTTGTGTTGAGGCGAACTTCTCTTAGTTTTCTTGTATGGTCTCTTGTCATAATGGTGTCACTAGGACAATTTATCTTATTTCCTTTACACTTTTTTTGTCTCAAAAAAATCTTGCATGTGATAGGGCTTTTGTCTAAGGTTATGTTTTATCTATTGAGAGCATTGATGGTTTTGTCTATCTAATTTTGTAATGTCCCCACTAATAGGGTTAGTTAGGGACAAGTAATACCTGCAAAAATAAATGTTAGAATTACAATAATAATAACAACCTGCTACCCTTTTCACTATTTTTATTTCATTGATAACCCAATAGTCAAAAGAAATCGATGCCTTCCTTAACTCTACCGATGGTTTTTGGAGAACCCTCATTAGGAATATGAGTAATGTCTTCCTTTTCCTTTTGCCTTTTCCTCCACAGGTTCTTCGTCGGAATCTACCACCAAGTACCCAACAATGTCCCTAATAGGGGAGTTCTCCCTATCAATATTCTTATCTTTTCCAACATCCACAACCATATTTTTCCCATTCTCCTCTTGAGAGGTCTTCTTGTCCTTAGGGGAAGCTAAGGAGATTTTAAATTATTTTGATAGGAAGAGAATCATCACTTTCTTCACTATTTCCATCCCTTCACCTTCTTCACTCCACAAGTCTTCAGAGACCCTGTCATCCTTAGTGTCCATAGGTTCCTCCTCATCACCCATTTCCATCCCAAAATCCTCATTCTTCACATCCTTTTTCTTATAGCTTGCAAAATATTTGTCTTTTCTCCCTGACCCACTTTCAAGTTTTGTATTAAGGCTCACGTTAGGGGTCCTAGATTTGTAATAATCAATGAAAAGAAGTATGAGGTCTTCATGAAGGATATGTGAAGAAGTTATTTTCCTATGACTAGTCACACTGCGATTTAGGGAATGCATGATGAAATAGGGAAAAAATCTATCTCAATATTGGAAATGATTTAAGAATATAAAATTAAAACAATGCACCTACTTCTTTCTAGGTCATCTAGGGTAAAGTAATCCCTCACAAAATTCATCATAGAGTGCTATAATGGTTTAATTTTCTTGTTAGAGAAAGAAATACTCACCTATACTAGTGCCCTTTTCTCCATTTTATCCTTCAAGAATTTCTTTAGCACCTCTTTCGTGGTTTTCCTTTCCTTGAAGAATTTATTTCCATCATTCAACAAGCTTGATATTTCAGAGATGAACTTGGTGTTGAGAAGGAGGGAAACCCCATACATTGTGACATTATACTCCTTCCATCCATTAAAAAATTTCATTGTTGCCTCAAATTCAAATGTGTAGAGATGTTCAAGATATAGTGTCACTCCTTCCTTCACTAGTTGTTCACAAACTTGTGGTTCATCCCTTCATTCATCATAGCTACTAGGTTGTTATATTTTTAGCTAGCCACCCATTATTCTTCCAATAGCCTTCTTGCCTTCACAAACTAGATGACTCTATAAAATGTCATAGCAAAGGAGAAGAACAACCAAAACAACCCATAAAATGTGTCTGTAATCACTTCTCTTAATGCTCTAGAAGTGTGCCACATTAAATTATTATAACTATTTTACAGACTTAATGTAACCATAAATCTTTCCCTTTAAAAGTAACCTTTTATTAGATTACCTTGCCATGATGTATTTCCTTCAACTTATATTCAGAGGTAGACAATATAAACTGCAAAAGCATTTTCTTCTCTATATGCATGAGAAATAATTACTTTCTCAAAGGGATTTAATATAGATCTATCATCTTTAATGATTGTAGTTATAGTCCATGTAGGTTAGGTTTTCCCACTAAGATAGTTAATTATATTTTTTGAATCTCCTTTGACCCAAAGATAATTACATTCTATTGCTTTAGGAAGTTTGATTATCAGGAGAGAAAGTTACAACTCCAAACTACAAAGTCAAATATGAAATGACCTTGTAGATCTTAGAGATAAAAAAAATAGCACAACATGGTACAATTAAAGAGTACCATAAAAAATAGAAAATAATAATAATAATAAAAGCTTTAACTTGAATCAAATGAATTATGATGTTAAAGACTAAATTAATATTTAACTCAAATAAAAATCTAAAATATGTATTTTTGTACTCTACAATAAATGATCAACATGGTACAACTAATATCAAAATTAATATACACAAGAGTCTATAACACAATAGTAATCTAAGAAAAATGAACAACAAGCTCTAAACTTCAACCAATTACCTATTAAAACAAGAGCTATGTGAAGCTAGAATCTCACCTTAAGAATTTCTATACAAGAATAAAAAATAACTAAGTATTATGTGGTGCAAAGGTTCTTGAAAGAGGAGAAAAACTTAAACATGATTGTTGATACTTAGATATTGAATGAATTACTGATTTACTAATAGTAAATGCCTCAAGTCAATTTTTTGTTCCGAAAATAGAAACGGAGGAAGCCTTCAAAATATTGTATCCCTAACATATTGGTTGGTGATACCAATTAGATACCATTTTTGTTAGGATTCCTTGAATTATCATATAAAGTAATAAAAAAATGAATTGATTTCCACATAATCATTCATAGTTATATAAATCTTCTTTAAAATAATCTATATATCTAGTGGCTAGTATAATCTTTTGAAGAATTGTTATATTTTCATCATATTAATTATTATTTTTGGTTTATATTTGTCATGTTCACTCAAATGTTTATTTCATTGTATTTTTTTTGTTTATGTCTTTTTTCTTGTTATATATATTTTAGGGCATTCCATGAATTGTATATGTTGTATCCAAGTTATTGGTCCATACTCAATTTATATACTATTTTAATTGAAGTGGTTGATTATCTAAAAATAAATTAAAGACTATTGTTTCAACATCTTCCCAAATAATTACCCATTATACAAGAGAAGTATCACAATCTTAGCAATCCAATTTCTAACCCTAATTTTATAACTCACATAGTATAAGGTTAGAGATCTTGTATAATTAATTTCCAAAGAAATTAAAAACTTGTACTAAATTTGTATTTAAAAAATGAATTACCATCTATTGAAGATAATGTGGTTTTGAAGACTACACAAACATGAGCCACAAGAACAAAGCCAAGAAACATTTGAGGAAATCTTGCCTTGAAATTGATGGGAAGATATCAGCGTTGCTGACAAAGAAGGAAGTGCCTTGCTTGGATTAAAAAATAGTTTTAACTTAGCTTCTGTTTACAATTTAAAACTTATAAATATAATATCTGCATCGAATGGAATAGTATTGCATGTACGTAATAATAAAACTTAAAAAAAAATTTAACTTTATCTTTTGTTTTTTAAATTAAAAATTCATAAATATAACATACTTCTCCAATGAATGGAATACTATTGGGTGCCCTAGGGCTCATTCAAACTAATAGGTTGGGTAGCCATTATCTTCATTGAGCCTCAATGTTTTAAATTGATTTCCTTGTACGAATCTTGTCAACTATAACTAGAATCCACATGATGCTTTGTTGAGAAATTCAAATAGATTTAGTTTTCTAAAACATATACTTTGTGCCTACAAAATTCAATGTCATGATACCATTTACTTATTGGATCACCTACTTAGAAAAGATTTAGAAAATAATATTGGTCAATAATGCAACAAAAATATGTAGATATTTCTAATGATAAGAATAAAAGCACATATATATTTTGGCATTTATCTCATGAACAGTTCTCAGGGACCATATGTTTTATAAACATTTTTAAATGAATTATTTAAAAGCCCTAAAAATAGACTTCCCTAAGATCCTTGCATCAAAAAAATGTGGCCTATTCTAGCATTGCTAATTCTATACTGAGTGTATTCACCTAGATACCCTACATCATAGCATGCTTTCTTTTCCCCAAATCATCTCTTGATATAAAGGAGTAGGTCCTGAACTAACCTCTAAATGGAAGTCATTAAACCATTCTGACTATATTTGAAAAAGACCAAGCCATTTCAATTTATAGGGGTCGTGACCTAGTTAAGAGGAATTTCCCACATCCTAGTCTTTGTCCCTGGGCTACTTTAACTCAGTAAACATAATTGTCATGGGTAATGCTATTGGGGGTTTGGTTTGTAGATATTAGAGTGAAGAGGATAGGTGTACAACCCCCCGAGTATACTACATAAAAAATATTATTTATTCCCTCAAATAAATTTTCAAGCAACTCTATCTTGAGATTGATCAATTGTTGAAACTTAGGACTCCAATATTTGCAGCTACTTTTTAAGATGCTCAAAATTTCAATTTCATTCTAGATTAGTGATTTGTTAATGGAAGGTTGATCATTTAGCATTCATATTTCTGAAATATGTATTGTTCAAATGAGTAATAGATTGCATCAAAATGTGAAACGAAGCTTCATGATATCATAAATTTTTAGGATAAGCAAAAAGCTGAGACACCCAATATCCAAGTTCTGGAATCAAAATCATATCAAGGAAATTTAACTGTGAAGCTGCACAAATACTACAAAAGAAAAAATTAAGGCATGTATTCAATCTATATGCTAAAGTTCAAATCTTGTAGCATATTTTACTTTAAGACATGCCAAATAAATATGATACCCTCAAACATCTAAATAAGTACCTACTTTGTATAATATATTGTACATCTTACATTGAAATAAAGAAGATAGCACTTGATATTCTTCTAATTGTAGCATTTGAAATTAGCTGTAAACAACTATGAGCCATACAACAACAAATATAAGCTATCAAAAATTGATAACACGCTTTTAACATTATTCTATACTTTCTAAATTATAAGCAAATTAGTTTGCTTACATGTTTGCAATTGCTCTCCTTGATCCATCATCGACATAAAAGAGAGGTAAGAGAGAATATTTAAAAAATGAATTCATAATAATTAAGCAATGAAATTATGGCATTGGACATGCATCAGAAGCTATAATCCAATGAGCAATAAATTTAATAAAGACATGCACAACTAGAACACAACCAAAGTTCGAGCAATAGCATTGAAAATGTACAACCCCTGAAATTAGGCAAGGCATTCAATACCTATGAATAACTATGATTCAACAATAAATAATTGTACTAGGGACTCTCCTACATTTAGGAGAGTGTTGATCTTGATTATGAGAAGAAAATTATATCATGAAGTTACGGAAGACAAGCAATGCAATTGCCAAATATATCCATCAAAATCATGGACAAAATTTATAAGATAATAGGCTCACGAGTAAAATGGCCCTCAAGAGTTTAGACAAATTTTCTAATAGAAAGGGAAAGATAAATTTGAAAGCCTTACCCTTCCAGTAAATATACATTGAGAACAATAGTGAACGACCAAACTGCACCAAAAAACACCATTAACACAGACGATTGGGGAATTCCATAATCTATCTTCATTGTGAAATGGAACTAAACTTACATAATGCATGTTAATTGTAGAAGCTCCATGAAACTGGCCACGTTTTTACACCCCTTTTTCTTGATCAACTGCCATGCATGTAGCCACTCTACGGATATGCATGCAACCACCTAATCTATTGTAATGTTGCCATATGCCACAGTACAATTTATGTTGAATTTCTTAAGTGAGAAATTAAAAAGACCACTACTAAAGTTAGCCATGACCAATCATAAAATAGCACTAAAATCATAAAATTGTGTTTTAATAGAATCATTTGATATAACCATAGCTAAAAAAATATGTGCACTATTTTCAAAGCATAAATTAATTGAAGATGAAACATGTGAAAACTATAGTCTCCGCCTATGGATAGGCGAGACTAATAATTGAATAAAATAAAATAATAAAAGTAATGTAGATGCTGGCACTTAAGGTCGACACACTTTGTATTTTTTTTTTCGAAAAGTGAGCTTGCTAGTAATTTATCGTACACCATTAAAAATATCATCTATATATTGCAACATCACATTCGGAAGTTGGAACAATGTCGAAGAAAGGAAAGAAGGCAAAGGGAGGCAACCTCAAGTCAAAGTGACCAAATTGTTTTTCCGTCTATGGTTCGAGGTGCCCATGTCCACTTCCACCGACTTACTTGTGCACATATTCATTGCGAATTTATGCCCATTTTCATTATTTACTGTCAAATCGTGGAAGTGTACGTCAATGATTCTATTTACTTAAAACGGTGGTCACTCCATTAAATTGGTCCCAAACTTGCTACAAATCAGAGTTGTTAAAACATTCGAAATTCCATTTGACTTGACATGGCATCGTTTGTTACTTCCGTAACGCAGATTGGAGCTACTCTGCATAATATTTCACGGTAGATTTGATTAATTAAATTATGCCTTTCGGCGGTCATTGACTATAGTTTTTAGTGTTTCGTCAACGCATCTTTTAATTAGAGTGGAGGCCGTAGTAACCCTTCAGCTTACAAATAATGGTATAGAAATTCCTTAGCTGTTAAAACTATAGAGAGAATATTTAGTTGCAGCTGTTAAAAACTATAGGGAGAATATATAGTTGTAGACTTTTTTGTAATAATAAAATGTTTTAGTTGACAAGGAATAAAAGCTATTTTTGTAGGAGGTCAACTCGCGGCGTGACGAGCGGCTTCCACTACTCAAAGGATTGAGTTCCTCTTGATCCTGCTTCGTGAAAACGTCTACAAGGGACTGTGTGTGCGATTGAGAAACAGCCCACTCACGGAGAAGAAAGCATCTATTCGTGGTTTTTTATTAATAATGTTGTTGGAAACAAGAGAGATTGTGTGTCCATTAAGAATAAGAGGATGGCCATCGAACATTAAAATCTAGGTAACATGTATAATTCCCAAACTTCCCTTTCATAATCTAGACCATTTATTTTCTTACAATGGTAAAAAGCTTAGTTTCAAATTGAGCTCATCATCTCATTCTACGATTAATTGTGATATTTTTAGCTAAGTAACTGTCACTCTGAAGTATCTGGTCTTTATAGTCATAAATGTACTAGTCAAATTTAAAAGTGGTCAACAAATGTTTTATATATCAGATTTTGCTGAGTGCTCTGGAATAAAAAGAAAAGGTTGAAACAAAGTTTAGAATAAGTAGATATTCATTTCCAAAACTAATTATCTTTAATAAATTTAATTATTATTATATTTTACAAATCTATATGTGATATTAGGATTATAATGACAAATTAATTTTGTCACGTTATATCTAATCAAATATATTAGACAAACCAAGTTATATTTAGTAGAGTTGATCTTCTAAATTACCCTCTTCTTTTGTGATGTAGAAGAAAATATTCGTTTATATTATGAAAAATAAACACTAAATTTATTGCAAATACTTAATCTCATAAATACAATATCATATATTTAAAACAGCCATTATCCGTACACAAGAAGTAATCCGTGACCGTTTGCTCTCAAATTCTATGAAAAGTTGGGGGGGGGGGGTGTGGTGGGATTTCGGAGCTTGGCTGTCTGAAGAATAGGAGCATGGTTGGGCAAATGGAAATTATGAGCATTTTACCGATGTTACTTTTCACACAATAGTTCCCAATTGTGTAGATCATATCCGTCTTCAGGGTTGGAAATTCCACAGACTGACTGAAAGTCAAACAGATTTAAGCAAGCATTTCGAATCTATTGCGCGAATTTTCGTTCTTATTCTTCTTCGTTCAATCTTTACTTTCCTATAAATTACTCTCTGCGCTCACAGAAGAAGGTATGGGAGGGGTTGCTAAGTGTTTTAGCTGCCAAATTTTAAGTAAGTGGCTTTTTGAATAGCTTGTAGCAACTGAAACGGGGGTTTAATTAGTTTAATTAGTTAATTATTCTGCCACCACGCAATCCGGTTTGTTCGTGTTGCCGGTATTGAGAGTGGAGGTTTAGGAGGTGCCATAGTGGCGAGAAAAGCGTGTTTGCTTGGAATTCGAAGGATGCATATTTGCGAAAATCCTCGAAATAATTGTCAACTGTGCAAGCATAATGTGGAGGAGAAGAGTCAGTGTAAATTTGACGTGGATGATCAGTGTCCAGTTGCAGTAGCCCATCCTAAAGCCAACGCTGATTACGCTGACCTTAATTGCTGGCTGACACGTTTTGAGGTTGGCATTCATTTTCTTTTATGTTCACCTAGATTAACAGACCATAGACCAGAGTTTGATCTAGCTTAGTTCATGCAGGTTGTAGAGGAGCTGGTGATGCTTGGGAGAATCTCGGGGCCAGTGGTTGTAATGGGGCTGCTTCTCTACTTCAGAGGCCTCATCTCCATGCACTTCTTGGGCTACCTCGGAGAGCTCGAGCTGGCGGGAGGTTCTCTTTCAATCGGCTTTGCGAACATAACGGGCTACTCTGTTATTTCTGGACTGGCTATGGGAATGGAACCCTTCTGCAGTCAAGCATTCGGAGCGAATCGTCGGAATCTTCTCGGGGAGTCTCTTCAAAGAACGATTCTGATCCTTCTCTGCGCCTCCCTTCCCATCGGCTTCCTGTGGTTAAATATTGAGGCGATTCTGCTGTATTGCGGGCAGGACGAGAGCATTACGAGGATGGCAGGCGAGTTCATTCTCTTTTCTCTGCCAGATCTAGTAGCGCAGTCATTCCTTCATCCGCTGAGGATTTTCCTTCGAACGCAGAGCTCCACCCTTCCGCTCACTGTCTCAGCAGGTGTGGCTCTTTTTTTTCACGTTCCCATAAATTTTCTTCTAGTCGTGTATTTCAGACTATCAATCCGGGGGGTCGCACTGGCTGCCGTGTGGACCAACTTCAACATTGTGATATGCTTAGCGGCATACATATGGCTGTCGGGACTTTTCAAGGATTCCCTGCCGGGACTGTCGAGAGAGTGTCTGAATGGGTGGACGTCATTTCTGAGACTCGCGATCCCGAGCTGTGCGTCGGTGTGCTTGGAGTGGTGGTGGTACGAGTTCATGATTCTACTCTGCGGACTCCTGGTCGACCCCAGAACGACCGTGGCCTCCATGGGAATTCTCATCCAGACCACGGCGTTGCTTTACATATTTCCATCGTCGCTGAGCATGGGAGTTTCCACCAGAGTCGGAAACGAGCTCGGTGCGAACAGGCCGGCGAAAGCGTGCACGGCCATGAAAGTGGCAATTGCATTGGCGGCTGTTTCGAGCATCATAGCGATGAGTTTTACAGTGACAGTGCGTCATGTGTGGGCTAAAATGTTTACCGAAGATGAGCAGATTCTGTCGCTGGTGTCGAAAGCACTGCCGATAGTGGGCATCTGCGAGCTGGCAAACTGGCCGCAAACAACGGGGTGCGGAGTTCTCCGAGGCAGCGCTCGCCCGACGATTGGCGCAAACATTAATTTGGGATCTTTCTATCTGTTCGGGACTCCCGTGGCATTGATATTGAGTTTCGTGTACAAGTATGAATTTGTGGGTCTTTGGTTCGGCATGCTGGCGGCGCAAGTGTCGTGCTTCGTCCTGATGTTGTTTGTGCTGCTGCGGACCGATTGGAGTATGCAGGTTGAGAGAGCCAGGGAGCTCACCGCTGAAGCTTCACCAGAGAAACCACCAAGACATGGTAAGTGTAAAGAAGCCAAGGAACAGTGCGTTTACCAAACTTTATATATCCCATATCATGAACAGACGGACGCACAGCCTCTCCTAACTGTTGTTATAGCATAATCTGCGTCTAATCCTCATACTTCAAGATTCAGGCCAGAGGGGAATCAATAACTGTAATGCTAGGGAGCTGTATTGCGTCAAAGATAAGCTCCTGCATTAATGATCACGACTAAAATTAGATATACCTTTCTAGTGTTGACAGTGAAAGCATGTATTTCAATCTACTCAAGGAAGGCTTAGACTTGGCCACTATGTGGCCTGTTGCTGAGATGTTCAACATTGTCCAAATTTTATATCTCAATTTAACATTTCAAATTATATTTAAGAAGAGGGATTTTTTTTTGAATTTTATATATTTATTAAGTCATTAGGCTTCTCTCTGTTAAGGGATTAGGCTTCTCTCTCAAGGGTTAAGATTGTCTAGAAGAATCCATAGAAGAGGCTTCCTAGAGCCTTCCATTGTACAGTCCAGATTATATGTAGAACATTTTAGGATATAGAATATTTTGGAAAAGGAGTTTTTAGATTTTGGTATTACAAGTATAAATATGTGATGTACACATACAAGTTGTGTATTGTTAGAAGACATTTGAAGGTCAGATGTATGTAAGCAAGCTAGATTAATATATTGTTGTTTATCAATTATATATCTCTATTTTTTTACTCTGTTTTGCCATGCTTTATACATTACAACAGTTATTACTTTGGTTTTTATGTTGTTTATGACCCATTTTAATATGGTATCAGAGCCTAGTTCCAGCTAGAAATAGTTTTCTGTGTGGTTTAGTTGGAGATTCATTTATAGGTTCAGCTAGAGATTTAGCTAGAAATATCTCTAGATAGGTTTGGTGTAGGAAATATGTTGCTAGAAGTGGTTTGTTTGCAAGGCTGATTTTTTTTTGCTAACATGGGCTCTTCAAATGAAGTTTTCTCTATATTTGATGGAAGTGGTTTTGCAGATTAGAAGATTGCAGTCAAGAATGCTTTGAGAGAAAAGCCTTTATGGAGGATAGTGAATAAGGAGATTGGAGAATCCCAAACTAATAAAGAAAAAGAGATTTGGAGATGCAACTTGGAGCAAGCTAGAGGTATTATTGGTAAAGCTTTAAGCCCCAATCTCAATCCAAGGTTTGTTGATATTGATGATCCAATAGTGTTGTGGGATAATTTAGAAAAAGATTATAAAGATGTTGATATGCTAGCACATTTAGCATAGAGAAAAAATTGGTGCACTTGGATCCATCCTATTTTTTAAAAATGATTGATTATTTCAATGAAGTTACTTTTTTAAAAGCTCAACTAAAGAAAATAGGTGTTGAATATGCAAAGAAAGATTTTCAATTGATTGCAATGGTTGAAAGTAAGCTCTCCCAGCCATACAAGGTATTTAAGGAGTCAAGGAAAATGATTATTCAACTAAATCCTAATACTCCACAACAAATTTTTGATCAATTTTGTAAGTCTCTTATAGATGAAGAAGCCCAACTTAATAAAGAAGGGTATATTAAGAAAAATCATGCATATGCAGCTAGAAGTAAGTTTTTTTTTTATAAATGATGGAAAGAAGAATTGGAGAGGATATAATAAATTTTAGAATAACAATAGTTCTAACCGTTTTTTTAGAAATGATGGTGCAGAGAAACAAGGTGGAAGAAAACTCATTATTTGCGGGAATTGTGGTGGTGAAAATCGCATGGAGAAATTTTGTTTGAAAAAGGACAATGAAAGATAGCTAAACAAGCCCAAGCAAGGAAAGTTTAAGGATGGCAAGTAGAATAGATACAACTTTGTAATCATCTTCCAAAAAAAAAGAGAAGATAGAATAAGTAAGGAGGTAACTACTACACCTAAAATAAAATATAATGTTAAGTGGGGGTACTTAGCTTCAAATTCTATTAAAGAATGGATTTTAGATTCAGGTGCATCATTTCACATGATTGGAGATAAATCTTTGCTTATTGATTTTTGTGAAGGAAAGAATTCAGATCAAGAAATTACTATTGGCAATAAAATGAAATTGCCAGTTATAGGTACAGGAACTATTAATGTAACAAATGGGTCTTTGAAAAATGTTTTATTGGATGAAGGATTAGGGGTGAATCTAATTTCAGTATAGAAAATAGTTCAACCTAGATATGAGTTTGTTGTTAATGTTGATCAAGTTGTTGTTAGAGATAGAAAAGACCCAACCAATATAATTACCATTGGTAGAGTTGATCATGAAGAAAGTCATTTAAATTTTTGGGATTTGTTGATGAAGATTTTAAACACTCTCTTTCTTATATTGCTCAAGCTGATTATATGTCAAAACTTTGGCATGCTAGACTTGGACATATCAATTATAGGAAATTGCAAGATATGGTTAGAGGGTTAACAAAAATCTCACCATCTGAAGGATTTTGTAAAGGATGTGTGCTAGGGAAACATCACTGAGATCCTTTTGATTCAAGTAAAGCATGGAGATCCAATCATCCATTACAACTCATTCATAGTGATTTATGTGAACCATGCCATCCCTCACTTTTAGGTGGCAGGTATCTCCTCACTTTTATTGATAATTACAGTAGGAGAGTATGGGTTTATTTCATTGAAAGAAAGAATAAGGTACTTGAAGTTTTCCAAAAATTGAAGGCTTTAGTTGAGAATCAATGTGCGAAAAGAATTAAATGCTTAAGAATAGATAATGGGGGTAAGTATTGTAACTATGCATTTGAGTCATTTTGTGAGAATTGTGGAATTAAATTAGAAAAAAATAGTACCATATACTCCTCAACAAAATGGAGTGGTTGAATGAATGAATAGAACTCTTTTAGAAATGGCTCATTGTATGTTGCATTTTAATAGTTTACATAATAAATTTTGGGGTTTGGTTGTTTCTTGTGCTACATGTATTGTGAATAGAGTTCCAACTAAAGCCCTCACAAATATCACCCCTGAAGAAGCTTGGAGTGGTAGAAAATCCCACGTTGGTTATTTTAAAGTATTTGGGTGTATTGCTTGGATACATACCCCTAATGAAAAGAGAAAAAAGTTAGAACCAAAGAGTCACAAGTGTTTTTTTATGGGTTATAGTGAAGAATCAAAGGATTATAGGTTATATGATTTGACAATAAATAAGGAATTTGTTAGTAGATATGTAAATTTTGATGAGCATTCACAACTTACAAAAACAACTACTTCTCCTATTCTAGAAAAAATTGAAGATTGTATCGATGAGGATGATGTATGCATTGCTGATACAAATGAAACTACTAATGCTTTTGATCAACCATTATCTATAGGTAGTGATAATGAAGAAGGTATTTCTCCAGCTAGACAAAAGACAAGAAGTGTTGAAGAAATCTATAGGCAAGGCTCAAAAATCCAAGGAATGGTTGTGCTTGAGGGAAGAAAGAATGGGAGCAAACCATGAAAGAAGAATATAATGCATTAACGAAAAATAAAACTTTGGAACTTGTACCTCAACCCCAAGATAAGAATGTTATTGGTTGCAAGTGGGTTTACAAAAAAAAATAAGATCAAATGGTGATATAGAGAAATTCAAGGCTAGATTGGTTTCTAAAGGATTTAATCAAAAAGAGGGTGTCGATTATAAAGAAACAATTTCTCCTGTCATTAAAATGAATACAATTAGAGTTATTTTATCTTTAGCTACAACTCTTGGGTGGAATGTTCATCAAATGGATGTAAAAAATGATTTCTTAAATGGAGGTTTCTATGAAGAACTCCATATGGATCAACCTCCAGGTTCTACAGATCAGCAACATCCTTGTAGATTAAAGAAGTCACTCTACAAACTTAAGCAAGCAAGAGCATGGAATGAGAAGATTGATAGGTATTTTCAGCTTTATGGGTTTAAAAAATGTAAATTAGATCAAAATATTTATGGGAAGAAGGTGAAAGATGACATCATCATTGTTGTAGTTTATGTAGATGATCTACTCATTGCTAGACCAAATATTAGTTTAATCAATGATTTGAAATTAACTCTCAAAGGGGAATTCTATATGACTGATTTAGGTGAACTAACTTATTTTCTTGGCTTCCAAATTAGTAGGCTTCATGATGGGTTGTTTATCTCTTAAACAAAATATGTTTTGGATCTTTGAGAGAAATTTAAAATTCTTGATTGCAAGCCAACCCTTACTCCTTTCCAATCTAGATTCAAGGTTACTAAGGAATGCACCTCCAAGAAAGTAGATCCTACTCTATATAGATAACTTTTTGGTAGCTTAGTTTATCTAACTCATTCTAGACCAGACATTTGTTTTGCAATCAATCTAGTATCTTGATTTATGTAGGAACCTAAAGAAAGTCATTGGATGGCTACCAAGAGAATTTTGTGATGTGTTTGTGGAAAAATCTACTATGCCATACATTACAATTATAAGTCCCTAATTTCTTTGCTTTGCTTTACAGATTTAGATTGGAGTGGCAATGTTGATGATAAAAAATATACTAGAGGCTATATTTTTCAGCTTGGCTCAAATCCAATCGCACAGAGTAGTAAAAAACAAGCCACTACATCACTATCTTCATGTCAAGTAAAATATAGAGCAACAAAAGAAGTGGGAAAATAAGTATTTTGGCTTTGACATCTTGTATGTGAGCTTGGCTTTGAACAAATTTTAGCTACTACTTTGTATTGTGACAGTCAAAGTGCTATACAAGTTGCAAGCAATCCTGTTTTTCATGCTAAAACAAAGAACATTGAAATTGATGTTCACTATATCAAGGATCTTGTTCAAGAAAATATTTTTATCCTTCAACTTTGTCCAAGTGAAGATCAAAAACAGATATATTTACTAAGAGTGTGCTTGAGGCAAAATTTCTCAAGCTACTGAGTATGCTTAGTATGATTGAGGTGAACATTAAGGGGGGATAGGCATATAATGTTCCCCTCTTCCCTCTCTTTTGTATTTTTCTGTAGCCAATCTTAAGGGGGGTTGTTAAGGGTTGAGATTGTCTAGAAGAATCCAGACAAGAGGCTTCCTAGAGCCTTCCATTGTACAATCCAAATTAGATGTAGAACATTCTAGGATATAGAATGTACTCTAGAAAAGGAGTTTCTAGATTTTGGTATTACATGTATAAATATGTGATGTGCACATACAAGTTATGTATTGTTAGAAGACATTTGAAGGTTTGATGTATGTAAGCAATCTAGATTAATATAGTGTTGTTTATCAATTATATATCTCCATTTGTTGGCTTTTTTTTTTTCCCTTCTATCTACATTACAACAGTTATTACTTTGGTTTTTATGTTGTTTATGGCCTGTTTTAACACTCTCTTTGAGAAACATTGGTAGTATTGTTCAGATTTTCCAATAGTCATACACCGTTAGACACAGAAAATGTATTGTGAATCATTTATCATCCATGCTTATACAACCAATTATTATTTATGTCACTAGATATTGACAAAGTGGAGCTTTTCGCTTGAATTTGATGAAATAAATTTCTTCTAGTATCTACATTTGTCTTGACAAACCCAAATATTTTGCTTCTCGTTATTGGAGAAATTAAAAAATTATAGTTGAGCCAAGGAGGGTGATAAACATTAAATAGTGGAATTTTGAAAGGGGATATTTTATTTTACAAAGATACAATTTTATAGGAAAAAGTTAATAGATATATTTATGAAAGTAAATGGTTGTATTTGTTTGATTCAACTAGAATGTAATATAATATGTTTAAGACAAAATTTTAATAAATATTTAATTATGCTTATTTTTTGAGTTAATGTTTTGAAACTTATTTTACTATGGATAATTAAGATATCCATTGGAAATATTTAAAAATGAGTAAACAATAGATCAACTCCAAGACAAACCTAATAATGAAGACATGATTGGATTAGGACAATAACATGCAATAAGAGATGGTATATGTTTTATATATTTACTTACTTTAAATATTTTTAATATATTGATTCTAAATTCTTTATTTGTTAACTATTATACTGGACATAAAATAAGTTTTTTATTATTTATTTTAATCTTGATCTAAGAATTTATAAGTTTGAGGGAAAATGAAAATTATATTTATATTTATAAACTAATTGTATTTATTTAATAATTTACATTTATGTAGTATTATTTAAAATATATTGATAATATATTACAACTTTTTGCAAATTAGTGTTTTGTGTATATCACATTAAAACATTTCTTGTAAATTCTAAGATTTAAAATTGAAAATTGTGCAAAATAAATATTTACTTAAGTTTTAGAATATAAAATGTAAATTTTTAAGTATCAATTATTAGTTAAAAATATTTTTGAAGTAGAACAGAATATTGGACTTGCACATCAACTTTTTCATTGATATAATAGTAGATATTATAGAAATTGATTGCTAATTAATCTATATTATAGAGAGAAAACTTCTAATATAGAACATGTTAATAAAAAATAAATTTAAATTTCTAATAATTTATATTAATAAATGTTTCTCAAAACTAATTTATTATTTACTTTTTAAAATTTTAAGATACTTAATAGGTCTAGGAGCCTAAGATTGTGAAAATTTATTAAAAGAACCATTTCAATTGGGCATCAAAGATAAGAGATAAGTAGGTACCTTTGGTTTAGCCCTTATAGAATTTAACATAATCAACATTAACCAATTTTTAAAAATCACTTTTGATTCCATAATGTATAGTTTTGTTCCTTAAAAAGACCATATAAATAATTCTTGAAAATCTAAACTTGTCTAATATCAAGTTATTAGAAGATTAAATGAAATGTGTTCCATTTTTTGAAATATAATATTATTAGTTAGAAAACTTATCTCTTTCTTGTCAACAAACAATAAAAAAGAGTAATATATAAGAAATAATGAAAAACATTTTCTAAAGTTCCCTTAATATGTTGTCTGTTGATATGAAAAATTCCTAATTGTTAATGAAATTAGATTTCATTGATCATTAGTGTTACTCAATAAATTCTTACATTTTCTTCGTTTACATAGAAATAAAATAAAGTAATTCATACATTGTCATTCTTATTCTTACAAATGGAAGTACAAGCTTGAAGCTATAGTAGTGAGGAGTTATATTTGAATCAAATAGTTCTTCATAGGGATCATTTGGCTTAATAAATTTGAGATTGATGTTATCAATATCCTCCCATAATGAAATCAGATTTCATTGATCATTAGTGTTACTCAATAAATTCTTACATTTTTTTCCTTTACATAGAAATAAAATAAAGTAATTCATACATTGTCATTCTTATTCTTACAAATGGAAGTACAGGCTTGAAGCTATACTAGTGAGGAGTTGCATTTGAATCAAATAGTTCTTCATAGGGATCATTTGGCTTAATAAATTTGAGATTGATGTTATCAATATCCTCCCATAAAGAAACTTGGTCTTCTTTCATAAACTGATCAACCAAGTCATACCCTAGAGGGTATCTAACATGGAGAAAGCACATTAGGAAATCCATAATTCTCCTTGTGAAAGGTTTCCGCTTTTAAAATATTTTTTGATATGTAGTGAGTACAATAGGAAAAAGAGGAGCATTATTCATCCCCATCATATTAAGCTCATAATTGCAAGGTCTATATCATTCAGTTGTCATTGATATTAATCAACACTTTCTTGAGATATCCTAGATAAATGTTCTTAAAAAGTACCCTATAGAGAAGCTCTATACAATATTTTTCAGCTTCCACCATATGTACCATTACAAAAAGCATTGATGCAATATTAGAGGGATCTCTATATTGACCTAGATTAAAATTGAATTCCTTTCCTTGTATTTTGTATACCATTCTAATGACCATAAAATATGTAGAAATCAAGATATTGTTTATTATTGTTCTATTTATAGGCCCATCAGATGCTATTTGTAATGTAGGTCCATGAAGCTCAATGATAGTTTTCATACTTGGTCCTAAGACAAATTAAGCCTATACTAAGCTAATGGCTCGGTCTCTCTTTAAATAGACAGCCTATTCACATAAGGAGAAAAGTAAATTTATACAAAGAGAACCAAAAGGGAAAAATGCTAAAGTATTTATTTGCATTTAATAATCATAGACTATTATTTATAATAAAATAAACTTAAATAATTATTGAGATAATTGATAGGTCATCCAAGTAATTTTAAAATAATATATTTTTCATTCTTATATTATCTCATCCTAATGATGGATCATGGAGTGTGATCTAAAATGTTGATGTTAAAATCACACAAACAATCAAATCCATAAGCAAAATTTTATATTTCTAATGGATCATGAAAATCTAATAAGATTAATCTTAAAATTAAAAAAATAACATATCTTGACACAAGATCCAATGTGAAAGTAATCTCCATGATAGAGGAGCATCGAACATAGAGAAGCAATCCCTTTCTGGTGTATATTGAGGATTATCACCTCTCAAGATACACCAACAAAAGGGGATGACTTCCAAACTAAGATCATAAAATGTAGAAAACACCAAATTCAGGCACCATGATTGAATAGAAACAATGATCTAGAAACAGTGATCTATGTGACATTAATCAAGATAGTCCATGATAAGGAAATGACCTATTATAAAGAATAGTTCCGAATTGACTATTCAAAAAATAACTTCCATCAGAATCAGGGATCAAATAAAAAAGGATAGTGATGAATCTAATCAAAACTAAAATAGAGAAACAACCACACCAACCTATTGATCCTCTCTATCAAAGAGATCTAAGATGGATCAAGGAGGAATAGCCAAGGGAAAATCATTTCCAAGGATATAGCTATGTTTGGGAGAATGACTCTCAAACATACTATATCATTAGAAACTAGTACCCCTTACAATAATGCCCAAGACTTTGAATCTATTTTTTAAATAAGGGAAAACAATAAAAACCTAACTTACATACCCAAAGCACTTAGATCCTACCATTTATAGGGAATATTTTGTAAAAAAAATTATAACCAATTTTCTGATTGAATCCTTGAATCCTGCACCTTAGAAAATCACAAAGGATAATGAAATAACAAATAATGGAAGGAGGATCGAATAACATATGAAAAATCACAAACTACTATAATGAAAAATCAATAAGAAAAAATTTTCCCCTGGTTTGAAGGGTTCTCTATAAAAATAGGTCTAGATGCTTTTGAATCAAGTAGGTTCCAAATTTAGAAACAATTAAATTATCATGATTGCATTTGAAGAGAAACACACATCAACCATGCTAATTTCATGTTGGAAAAGCTAAGATATAATAATTAAGAATAAGAAAATTCCCTAAGCCAACACCATTATAAGTATCATAACAAGCTTAAAAGTTTTACCTAGAAAAGTGCCAAATTAAAGGATACAGTATCAAGGAGAAAATTAAAGAGTTCTAGATTTCACAAAGCCCTATATAATATAACATTTCGTATAAAGTTATTCCAAAGCTTATCTAAATTTCTAGAATTCATACGTTGCATATAAATTGCCTTTTTCATATTCACAATTTCCAAAAAAAAATTATTTGAAAAGAGTAATTTTAATAGAGATTTAATTATTACTACTTTAAAAGTATTAGATTTAAAAATAGATCAATTTCAAGCCAATCATCAAAGTATAAGATAATTAAATGTTTCTTAAGTGAAGGGTTCTACGCTCATGGAAGACAAATAAATATAATTGATAGTTGTATGTCTAGATACTATTGCTAAATGCTTATCTAATGCATCCCTCTATATTATAGGTTCAAGCTTAGAAATATCTTGAGAAGCATATTTGAACTGATAAACTTACAAAACTAACTTAGAGAAGTTCAAATGAAATAAGGAAATGTCTATTGTAGATCAAATCCATACAAAATAGATTTCTATAAAGTCTCTATCTATTAAAACTTAATCATTTCAACTTTATAATATAATCTATTTGAACCAAGTTAGTCTTATGTTCTCAATTTCTATTTACTTTTAGTTAAACAAAAAAAAATTAATAATAGAGATTTGATGTATACACATGTCAACATTCTATATTTAGTGGCAATGCTAAATATAAATAATTAGTACCTTAAACACTCACAAAATTAGAGAAGAGAATTAAGATTAATTATGGAAGAGATCATCAACCTGACCTTGACCCGACTTTCTAAATTGAACCCATGTATTAAGTTGATATATCAATATTATCTAATTGAAATGTGATACTTGCAGCATATATTATCATGAAGGAAATGAATTAAAACATTAAGCTTCATAAAATATATCCGAAAAAGTCTTCTATTATAACAATTATATAATAGAGTAACATATTTATCATTTTAAGTTTATTATTTGGAGTTTTTATAAACCCTTACTATTGTTGTACATGTGTTAAAACATAGACGTTGAATGTATTTTAACCACTAATCAGGACTAAGCTAAGAAGCATGTGCCCTATATACTATAGACTGCCTCACCTAGGTTCTAGAGTAATTATCATACTTATGGTTAATGAATAACTATAAGTTCTTCACTAGTTTCCTCTTTATCTACCATGATTCCAAATCTTGGCTATGTAGATAAATCATTGGCCTTTTAGGGTTCTTGGATTTCTTCAACCTTAGTAAGATAACATTGAAATTGTTGTGATTCTCTTCATCGAAAATGAGAGGGATATCTATTTTGTTAGTGTAAATAATTATTATTTACACTTTACTTAAGTTTACTAAGGATAAATGCATTATTTTATTATCTATTAGGTTACACACCTAGGAATATGCATACTCATATAAGTTGTCTTGTTGACAACATAGGAGTAAGCAACTCTAATTTAGCACATGGTGTCTACAACATAGGATTTAGCATCTAATTTAAGCACATGATGTCTACAACATCTCTATATGAGATACACCTTATCATACTTATCCTCTCATTGTTGTGCATACATTCATGAACAATGGAGGATAATCCACTTCTGGTGGACATGTGCTTAGTTGTTGAGTTTATCTCTTCACTAACTCCTTTTCATTCTAGAAGCATCCTAGAGGCCTTTATATATAGGCACTTCTAGTGTGTATAAAATCATCTATGAATCATTTGAGAAAATCAAACATTATTCATTTTCATATCAATATTATGATCATACATCATTTGGTCCATATTGTGCTTTATCTTGTGCTTCTTGATCTTGGCTTTATTTTTCCCTAAGGCAAATTCTTACATGGTATCAAAGCTGTAGGAGCATCATTTCATAACCATTGGAGACTATTCTTGGTTCACCTCTTTGAGGACGCCTCAATTTAGATGCGAAATATTTTGCAGCTATTAGGAGCATCTAGAGCGAAAGAGGACCTCACCATTGCATCTAGAGCATTGATTCAGTGAAATTTGACTATAAATTCACCTATGTTGGGCCATAGTCAAATTTGAGGCAAAATTTTTTTGCAAACCGACACCCGAAGGCCCGATTTGCGATATTCGGTATGGTCATTTCAAATCTTTGAATTTATTTTTCGGATCTGTCAATTTATTTTTTCTGTATTTTTCAAATTATATTTTTGGAATTTTTTGAGGCCATTAGGCCTGTAGAGAAAATATTTTTATAGGAATTGAGTGGTCAATTCCTGGTTCCCATAGCTAGATCTTCATCGCAAATCTGGTACATATTATTTTGGCAGCAATTTCTGTTATTTCTGACCAAATACATACAATCTAGCAAGGGTCACTACAGTCTGGCACTTAATACACAAATCTCGGCCACCTCAATTTGGTTCGATATCTGCAATCAAATTTTTTAAAACACACTGGAAGTGTTAACATACTGAATGTCAGACTAAAAGTCCCACATTGGCTCCCCTGTCAGTGAACCCTTCTACTCACTAGTCATCATTTGCCTTCTCGACAGTGGTAACACAGTGCTTGAGAATGGTACCAATACTCCCCACTGGTGACTTCAACCACACTGGCTACTTAAAAATAGCTCTTGTCAATGCTATCAATAGAACACTATCACCGTGTTTGAAACTCTCACCAACAAACTAAACACCGTCGATAACTCAGCCACTGGTGGCCCTAACTCTGCTTCAACCACCATGCGATAGTCTCTGCACCTCACCACGCAGCACTAGTCAATAGCCCAAACAATGCATCCTCCATGTACTTGTGATTGGCCACCCCAGCATCCACATGGATGGACTAGTCAGCGGTGCCAACTCATCACCGAGTTAGCCATATCTCAGTCATTTGGACTCCAAATTAGGTGCATTTTTATTTTTATTTTTTGGGCTAGAATTTCCTAAATTTTTTAGTGGTGCTATTATTTTCTAGTTTTGGTGCATGGAATTGTCAGAAATTATAGTTTTCAATGACTATACATATCCACTCTTGCATTTTGCAACTTCAATTACTCCGTATGAGCTCATCTGGACGCATAACCAAGTTCTATTTTTTTTTTAAAAAGTGAATAATATTTTGTCTACTTTCTAGATCTACAATCATATTATAGGCTTGTGTGGACAAAAATACCACTTTCATAAATAGGTCCTTTTTTTGCATTGTATTGCTTCAAAATTGTTGTATTTCAGAGCTAAATTGTAAAGTTCTAGCTTTGAACTATAAAAGGAGGTTGTAAACAAAAAAATTAGAAGTCCACTAAGGCCTAAATTGGCAAGTGGCTATTGTAATCACACTAAGTATAAAGTGCCAAATCATACACTAGGGGGGGTTGATTGCTTATTTTTGCACTTTGGAGGGTGCATACATTTATTGATCTCATGGAGTTTTGTTTCACATGTTAGTTTGGTGTAAGACCGAGGTTGACAAAGAGGAACTATCAGAAATGGAGTGCCTTGATAATTGATCATCTAAGAAGAGAGCATCAGGAAGTATTTCCTTATTTATGTTCTAAAGAATGACCCTTTAATGATTAGACACCCATTAAAATAATTATGGACATCATTTATTTCAGTTTCAATAAATATTGCTTTGATGTTATTGACAATTTCAATGATCCTTGTGACATTTGGGTAGGTCTTTGGAAAGCATATGGAGATCCAACAGTTCCTCTATTTCTAGAGGATGTTCTACCTCTAGTCACTCCAGTTATGGTACCTCCAACTCTAGATGAGATCCCACCTCCTAATGCTCCTATTGCTTCTATTGATCCAATTCCAACCACAGATGCTTCTGATTCAGCGTAGCAAGAAATACCATGTCTTCTTATTTAAGCTTCATGGGATGACTTCGTTCCAAACATTAGAGGGTTTTTTGTGGAGTCTCGCATTGAAGATGTGGGAGACATCATTGATGACATCACTCTTCTCTTTATTGAGGAGATTTCTTCACTCATTACGAGGGCACACTCTGACCCTCAACCACTTGATCATTCTGACATGATTATGGACATTTCTTTACAGTAGATGGAGAAGGACACTTTCACATATGAGGAGTCATATCAGTCCTTGGAATTTATCTTCCATTTTTTAATTAGACATCGTATTTTCTGAGGATTCTTCCTATCATTTGGGGAGCACTCTCTACTACACCTATGGCACCACTTCTTCTTACAAGGAGGAATTTCATTTAGCTTTTATGGTGCAACTTCTTCAGTCATCAAGGAGCTTCTATCATAGGTGTGTATTCATCATTGAGGGGAGGCTACATTGCTTCTCTTCCTACATCTTCTTATCAAGATGCTTCATCATCTGCGGAGGTTGATTCATCTTCATGCATGGACATGCTACTCTATTTGCCACCTTTTTTTTGGCATCCACTAGATTGGCTTGTGGCATCTACATTCGTCAAGGACTTGTCAGCATATGAGCAGACCTCAAAGGCAAGATCCACACCATACTACATATGGATCCCTCTTCCATCTTCCTATCCATAATGGGAAGCTTACTTGCACCTATACTTGGTGTATCTTCTTCCTAAAGGAAGAAATGTTGTTTGTTGGTATTGGATTCTCTTTTGTCCACAAGCACTCATCATCTAGAGATCCTTCACTAAGAAGGGGATTTCATGGAGGGATTCTCTATTATATATGCATGATGTATGTCATAATGGAGGGATCTTGATTACTCCATCCACTCATGCATCTTTCTTTATTGTACTTATCTCTCTTTTTGGGGGACAACTTTTCCCATGAGGTTTTCCCTCTTTCTCTATATTCAGAGAGATTTCATTCCATTTCAGCATTGCATTTGTACATGGGTACCTAACATGGCCTAGTAATCAGGACCCATTATGCATTTCATCATAGATTTTGTGAACTTCAGTGCATTCCCCTAAGTTGCACTTAAGGGTGGTGTTAGTGTAAATAATTATTATTTACACTTTACTTAAGTTTACTTAGGATAAATGCATTATTTTATTATTTATTAGGTTAGATGCCTAGGAGTATGCATACTCATATGAGTTGTGTAGTTGACAACACAGGAGTAAGAAACTCTAATTTAGCACATGGTGTCTACAATGCAAGAGTTAGCATCTAATTTAAGCACATGATGTTTACAACATCTCTATATGAGATACACCTTGTCATACTTATACTCTCATTGTTGCATGTACATTCATGCACAAAGGAGGATAATCCACTTCTAGTGGACATGTGCTTAGTTGTTGAGTTTATCTCTTCACTAACTCCTAGCCATTCTAGAAGCATCCTAGAGGCCTTTACATATAGACACTTCTAGTGTGTATAAAATCATATGTGAATCATCTAAGAAAATAAAATATTATTCATATTCATATAGATATTATAATCATACATCATTTGGTCCATATTGTGCTTATTGATCTTGGCTTTATTTTTCCCTAAGAAAAATTCTTACATGGTATCATAACTATAACAAAATCTTACATGTTTTAGCCTTTTTAAACAGTGGCAGTCAGCTAGTAGTTATTCCTTTTCTTAATCACATTATATAGCCAATGAAGAAGAAAATATATATTGGACTCCATTTGTAGCCATGTTTTTTTGAATATAGCGTGATAAATACAAATCCACAAAACCCAAAGAACACCTGCATGCAAGAACTTGTCACAAAGAAGCAAAGACAAAGAGAAGGCAAGGGTTTGGTTTTGAAAAGATGGAAGAATGTATTATCAAATTGAAAGAATGAATTGAAATTTACAATTGATCAATCTTTATAGAAGGAGATCACAAAACCTAAAAGGAAAACCCTAAGAGGTAAATGAAATTTAATAATTAATATTTAATTTTTAAATGGGAGTTCATTTGCATAAAGGGAAATCTTAAAAATGGAGTAAAGGTAATTGTTGTCACAAAATTTTGCACCCTTATCCAAAGTTTTTACCCAAGTACAACCTTGTGAAACATGGAAACAACCTCCAAGCTGTGGGACTTGAACTATGAGGTTAAGTCTCTGGAGAAGGCTAGCTTCCTTTACTATCAAGGTGCACCTAACTACACTTAGAGAGGGAAAGGGAGAAGGAATGGATGAAATAAAATCTACCTACTCTAATCTAAGAGGTGATGCACCAAAATGGTGTTCAAACCAACCTCTACCCATACATTCACTTTTGAACCATCATGACACCAAAAGATATACACATCTAGACTTGTTTTAATCTAACAATCACATGCAGATCATAAAACCCAAGTAAATGACATAAGGAAGATGAAGATTCAAATCTATATCATTCATAGGTCAAAGAGATACAGTCATGCAAAATTATAGATATTCACAATAAACCAATGACAGGAAAATAGGTCTTGTACAATACATCAATGGCTGGAGGAGATAAGGTAGAATTCCATATAAGTTTAGAAGAAAAGGGAATTTATAGTAAATTTACATAGCAATATTAGAGAAAACAAAGAGGAGTCAACCCTTACAAAGACTAAAAAATTTCCTTTATAGCTCAGGCATAACTAAGATATTTCTAACTGAAGTTACTCCACAACCAATATCTTAAATGCTTAAGAGAATAATCATACAGATTTGGAGAAAATCTGATCTTGGTACAAATTCAAATATAATAAAATCTAATCTTTTACCAAAACAAAGCCTTGAGAAGATAGAAGGATGCCATTTAAGTCTCTCTAACCAAGTAGATGGATAAAACCAGAGGTGGTGGAGTGCTTTTTGTCATTCACTGGGCATGGCATTCATTAGAGAGTGGTTGAAATTGATCATGAAGATTGAATCATACAAGAAAAAATCTCTTCTTCATTTCTATGTTTACAAATAAGAGAGTTCAATAGGTCAACTAAATCTTGCAACCAAGATAGGCCACGTGGACCAATAATCTTATTTCATTTTACCACCCTACAAAGTCTCCATGCAGTTGACCATCTTACTTTCTAACTAACCTTACCTTCTTCAAACTTAACCACTATGGTTAGCAAAAAATGTCAACCCAACTACCAATTCCAATTGTAATGTTATCTCCTCGAACCCAAAAGGACACATGTCCTTTGTGTGCTTCCCCACAATGTGTAAAGTTCTCGCAATTCCATAATGTGAGAAAACATGACAATCATTGATCTAAAGAAGATTGATGATTGATGAAAATCTTGGTAATTGCTGCGCCTACCCCATTTAATATCTTGGGCCCACAGACTTCTCAACACGACCTAGCATCCAACTGGCACCACTTGTCCACATGTCAAGTAGGCACATCACTGCATTCCTTAACTTTTATACACTTCTATAATATGGTGAAGTGCCATCTTTGATCTACAAAAGATCGATGGTAAGATCTGTCGGTCCTTTTGCATTAATTCTATCAACCAAGTCAACTAGTGACACGATGAACTTTATCCACATCCTTTGATAGCTACCAAATGAGTGCACATTTATTCAAAAAGAAAGGTGATGACATCATTGAATCCATGTGTCAATAGGGTGCTTGTCGGCATTGTCTAAACATCTTGCAATTCCATAATGAGGGGAAATGCCTATCTTCAATCATCTTTGATTTGACGGTGGATAGAAACATGTAGTCCACTGACAACTTGTGTCAATGCCTTGTCTAATGAAGTGCCTTCCATATGCCAATTTGACTGATAGCTTCCTTTTCTGTGGCTCACAAAGAGAAAATGGACCCATGTGCCATATGGCAACAAGGTGCTTGCCCACTTTACATAGAGGTCATTCAGTTTGAAGAAGCAGGAAAGTGCCTACCGTTGATCTGTACAAGATCTGATGGTACTAAAAATTGAGGGAGTGCCAAAACAAGCTTAAGGAAATATTATAATATTTTATTTTATTTATTTTGTATTCCCATGATATTTGAATATTAGAAAAAATTAGTGAGTGATCATTTATCTTTTAAATTCAAATGCAGTGATTTTGGCGGGAAGGCAAATTTGGCCAACAATTCTAGTGACTCAGAGGGGATGCAAACTAGCTATGCATAGACCAGTGGCTTGAAGCATCCATTGGGCTATAGAGTAATAAAAAAAGTGGATGCTATGCATTATGAAACCCTAAACCTACCTTTGTGATAGCAAAACACTGAAAATCCTGCCTCTAACTACAAAACAAGAAATCTGTAGCTAAAACTAGGAACCAAAACCCTCTGCAACTTCAAAACTTCAAAATTTCAAAAGAAACCTGGCCATCCCATAGAGAGACAACTATGCTTGTGCACTTCTTGGAAAATAGGGAAAAATGAAAAAAAACTACTCTACTATGTACATGTGTTTACATATATGCAAGTATAAAACAAACCCATTGATTGTTTACTGAAGTAGCTCCCTTTCCTCACTAGTTGATTTCTTCTTTCATACAAAAGGGAAGCTGAAAATGACAACAAGTATGAAAAACATGTTGTTTCATGGAACACCTCCTTCCCAATGATGAAAACTATGAAGCTTTTTAGCACTGGGGTGTTTCCTTGTGGGGCAAAACGTACTTGCTCTTCTTTGTTATCTTCCTCTTCATTCTTAGGTATAAGCATGACTAGGGGTAACTTGCTAATTTGTTGCAGAACTAGGTTCCTTATGGAGCATCCTATTGATGATGTAGGGGAAAAGAAATCCTCCTTGACCATTTTATTGTGCTCTACAATAGTAGTATCTTGTTGGTTTGGAAGTAGCTCCTCCTTTTGTGAAGAGAGAACCTCCACATCTTGCTCATGATGCTCATGAACCTCCACCTTGGGATCTACCGATATGGTGTGACTTTCCACTTGTTTCTATTGTGGAACATGCTCCTCATATACATGAGATGATGATCCAATATCTACGGAAGAGAAGATAGCATCCAACTCATCCAAAAGATTATCCTTGTCATTGATCTCCTCTATTACAGTTGCAAAGACATGCATAGGTTGAGGGGAAACCTCATGCAGGTTAGCATATTCCACCTCATGGAAAGATCTATCCATGATTCTTTCTTTTCCATCCTTCACATCATGGAGGGTTGTCTACTACAATAAATGATTCTCTTCTTGCTCAATTTGGAGAAAATATTCTTTGGTAAGGGCTCAAAAGCCATGATTTTTTCCTTGAAAGAAGGAACAAACTTTTCTCCTTTTTTTTCCTCAACAAAGGAGGGGGGCTCTTTAGATAGGAGGATTGGCTTCTCTTCCTTTGGCTCAATAGCTACCTCCTTGTTCTCCTTAATAGACTACAACTCCTCTCTTTGTAGCCTTGTGGGTTTGGATTCACTCTCCCAAAACTCCTTATTTGGACCATCAAGAGTCCATACATCTGGTCCACCCTAAAATAGGGAAATAGTGATAGATCTAGGGGGCTAATGACCAATCCAGATCTCTTTTATAGGGGTTGGAGGGGTTACAATAGTAGGCTCTTTTGAGGGAGGGGCCTTCCTAAAGCTTCGGATGACATATTTGGGAGAAGGGGGTGCATTTGCTTCCTTGGTTTGAAAACAAGCTAACTGGAGCCTCATTTCCTCCTCTCTCACTATAGCAACTTTTTGTGCAAGATTCTCCTCAAAATGTCTCTGTCTCTCCCTCTCTTCTTCTTTTTCTTGTTGGAGATAGGCCTAGTAGGCTATCTCCTCCTCTTGTCTCTCTATCTCATCCTACTTTGCAATCTCATCAAGCTACCCATTAATCTCCTTAAGATGTCTATCTCAAGCCAATAACTACTCATCTTGTATATGAAGTTTGAACTCCACCTTCTTTTGGAATTCAAAAACCATATCCTCAAAATCTTTATATGGGGATGTTGATATTGGTGGAGTAGAGATAGGAAGAGAGTAATAGTTTTGAGTAGCTTGGCTATAAGAAACTTGGGGTTGAGATTGAAATTGGAAATATGAGGGCTGAGGAATAAAATTTTCATGATATGGGGGGAATAATAACTATTTATATGAAATGGGTCCACAATTAAAGCTTCATAAAAACTATAAACTCATAGAAAACCTAAAATTCACAAAGATCAAGGGTGATCTTTTACATATTAACACTTTGTCTATATAAAACCAGAAGATGTGCACTAGAGTCACTATGGTGTTTGATTAAATGCCTTTAAAGGCTGATGGCACTAAGAATAACACCTAAATTCTTAGTGTATCCAGATCAACTGGCTAACCAATATATATAGTTGAATCTTCTTTGTCCCACTAGGCATGCCAAAAATTGTTGTCACAAAAGTTTGTACCCTTGTCCAAGTTTTTACCTAAGGAAAAACTTGTGAAACATGGAAACAACCTCTAAGCTATAGGACTTGAACTATGAGGTTGATTTTCAAAAGAAGCCTGACTTCCTTTACTATTAGGGCACACCTAACTACAATTGGAGAGGAAAAGGGAGAAGGAATGCATGAAAGCAAATCTACCTACTCTAACCTAAGAGGTGATGCACCAAAATAGAGTGTTCAAACCAATCTCACTTTTGAACCATCATGACACCAAAAGATATACACATCTAGACTTGTTTTAATCTAACAATCACATGCAGATCAAAGAACCCAAGTAAATAGCACAAGGAAGATGAAGATTCACTTATATATAATTCATAGGTCAAAGAGATATAGTCATGCAAAATTGTAGATAGTCACAATAAACCAATGAGAGGCAAATAGGTCTTGAGTAATACATCAATGGCTAGAAGAGATAAGGTAGAATGTCATATAGGTTTAGAGGGAAAGGGAATTTACAATGAATTTGCAGAGCAATATCAAAGAAAACAGAGAGGAGTCGACCCTTACAAAGATTACAAAATCTACCTTTATATCTTACGCATAATTGAGAAATTTCTAACTAGAGTTACTCCACAACTAGTGTCTTAAATGCTTTAGAGAATAATCATGCAAATCTGGAGAAAATATGATCTTGGCATAGATTCAAATACAATAAAATCCAACCTTTTACCAAAACATGGCCTTGAGAAGATAGAACGGTGCCATTTAAGTTGCTCTAACCAAGTAGATGGATAAAAATAGTAGTGGTGGAGTGCTTTCCATCATTCAATGGGCATGGTATTCATTCTAGAGTGGTTGAAATTGATCATAAAGATTGGATCATGCAAGAAAATGTCTCTTCTTCATTTTTGGCTTTACAAATCGGTGAGGTCAACAGGTCAACTAAATTCTACAACCAAGATAGGCCACACGGGCCAATAATCTTATTTCATTTTGCCACCCCATAAATTCTCCATGCGGTTGACCATCCATTGATCTACAAAAGATTGATGGTAAGATCTGTCGGTCCCTTTGCATTAATTCTATCAGCCAAGTTGACTAGTGACAAAATGTACTTTATTTACATGCTCTGATAGCTACCAAATGATTCCACATTTATTCAAAAAGCAAGGCAATGACATCACTAAATCCATATGTCAATAGGGTGCTTGCCCGCATTGTTTAAACATCTTGCAATTTAATAATGAGTGGAAACACCCACCATCGATCATCTTTGATCTAACGATTGATAGAAACATGCAGTCCACTAACAACCCATGTCAGTACCTTGACCAATGAAGTGCCTTCTGTATGCCAACTCAACTAACAACTTCCTTTTCTACGGCCTAGAAAGAGAAAATGGACCCATATGCCACACGGCAGCTAGGCGCTTTCCCGCTTTATGTAAAGGTAATTCATTTTGAAGAAGTGGGAAAGTTCCTGCCATAGATCTATGCAAGATATGACAATACGAAAAATTGAAGGAGTGCCAAAAGAAACTTAAGGAAATATTATAATATTTAATTTAATTTATTTCATATTTCTATGGTATTTGAATATTAGAAAAAATTGGGAAGTGGTTGTTTATCTTTTAAATTCAAATGTAGTGATTTTGGTAGGAAGGAAAATTTGGTTAACATTAATTTAATAAAATAAAAACAAAAACTAATCCTTTACTCTAACACCCTTCCAAGATGAGCAACAGTGCAACTACAAACAATGCATGAAAACACAAAGAAACTACAATGTTGAAAGAAAATTTGGGTCCCAAAAACAAGACATGATGAGGTACCCAATCACAACCGAATCTCTATGAAATAGAGAAATAGAGAAAACCTAGTGGGAAAATAACCCTCCTCCAAATAGAGATAGAAAGGAAAGTACAAATGATGTGGCTCAAGAGACTCTCTAAAAATCATAAGTACAATGAACCCCCCATGATAGAGGATTGAGACTACATAGTCCCTGTAGAATGGTAGATCTCTTGTATCAATGAATAGACCAATGTGGCTCTAATCTAAAAGAAACAAAGGCACTTGAAAAGGAGAATGGAACCCCTAAATGTAAGATGAAGCAGGAAGTCCTAGTTGATGCTCAAAGGAGAATGCATGAGAATCCTTAAATGGAATCTCCAATGGAGGTGGGATAATAGGTGTATTGAATCTTTCATTTGAGAGGAGATGTATGTCCTCTAATATATCCTCAACAACTACACTAGATGGCTCGATGAATAGAGCTATAATGTTAGGAAATGTTGAATAGTAATCTTGTGCAATAGATGGAATATGAAGAAAAGGTAGAAGTGTAGAAGTCATTGTTAGAGAAAAAAGGTAATTTAATAAATAAAATTAAATTAACCTTTTTCACTAACACCCCCCCTTAAGATTCAAGAAACAATGCAGTTACAAACAATGCAGAAAGAGAAAGGAAACTACAATGCAATGTTGAAAGCAAACTTGGGTCTCGGCAACAAGGCCTGATGAGGTATCCAATCACAACAAAATCTCTATGAAATAAAGAAATAGAGAAAACCTAGTGGGAAAAACTCTACTCCAAAAAGAGATAGCTGAAAAATCTAGTGAAGGGCTACAGAAGCTTCCAACTAGAGGAATGTAGAAAACCTATATGTAGAAAATTGGTAACAAAGAAGAAAAAGACAAGAAGAGGCAAGGGTTTTCTCTGAAAACATGCAAATTGTATATTCAGATGAAGAGATGATTAAAAATTACAAAGAGATCAATCCTTATAAAAAGAGATTGAAACCCGAAAATGGGTAACCTAATAAGTTACTAAAGGTAACATAAAGGTGAAAGCTATTTAATAAATACTAATTAATTATTAAATAGAGAAAGAAAAAAACACAAAGAAAAATCTCAAGAAGGAAAAAAAAAAGGTAATTTAATAAATTAAATAAAATTAACCTTTTTCTCTTACACCCCCCCTTAAGATGAGCAACAATGTAGAAAGAGCAAGGAAACTACAATACAATGGTGAAAGCAAACTTGGGTCTCAGCAATAAGGCCTGATGATGTACCCAATCACAACAAAATCTCTATGAAACAGAGAAATAGAGAAAACCTAGTGGGAAAAGCTCTACTCCAAAAAGAGATAGCTGAAAAATCTAGTGAAGGGTTGCAGAAGCCCGCAACTAGAGGAATGTTCCTAAAAAAGGAATAAAGAGTGATCATGAAGAAAATCATTGAAGCATGAAGAAGCCATAAACTCTATCAAAAGAAAACTACTAATTTGTACAACCTCCTTTGAAAATAGAACTAACTAGGTAGAAAAGACCGTAATCTACATCGAATCAGGAGGCAAACAAAGGCAAACAACTAAAGTCGAAAGATACATATGGCATGAAACACCAAAGCCTGAAGAGTTGATTAATCGAACCAAGGAAGGCTGCAACCAAAGTAGGAATGAAAAGAAGAGCTTCTATATGGTAGATGATCCATCTCACCAAAACACATAGGTATCTAACCACTGCAATCACCTAGTATATAGGATCAAATACTAAATGCATAGCTCACTCCAATGAACCAAGGAATCATTAGAAACAATAGAGGAACCCTCCCCCCCTTAATGTAGACAAGGGTGAGGTGATAGGCAATTGAGAAAGTGGGCCACAAATCTCTTGCAAAACAAAAAGAACTGAGAACATCGAGAGTGAGGAAGAGGTACAAACACCTATAAAGGCACATGTCATCAATGAATCATGGGGCTAATTTCATGGAAGGGAAACTCACTTGACAAAGGAAGAGGGCAATAAAAGGCAAACAACTATCCCCCATGGCACTTTATAATGTAGTGCAAGTACAATAAATTATAATGATGAAAAAGATCCCAAAAAGCAAGCTGTGGCACTTTATCTCAGTGCATTTGCATAAAAATGTGTGCAGATGATATCAACAATGATCAAAAGAGACAAAGAGCTGATACAACAGATAGTACAGCCAAAAAGAAGATATCCCATGCCGTGAAAATGATCCTCAGACCTAAAACACCCAAGATATCCACCTTAGTGCAATAAAGAAAAAACCATGATAGAAAGAACATGGGGCAGAATCTAGAAGTAAACAACATTTAAGAAAAGTAGATAGGACCAGCTTTCCAAAAATATAACATTATCAAAAAATAGAGATGATACACTTAAGATATGCCCTCTGGAGTGAAAAATTGAACATCTAACTTTAACTACCAAAATAGGTAACCAAACTACGTCAAAACCAAAAAACACCTACACCAATGTCTTCGTCTTAAGACCAACTTTTCAGTACTTCTTTCAAATCAAAAAAATATGTTTGTATGCTCAAGTTATATGAAAAAAACAAATAGGGGCCCTAGAAATGCATAAAAAAATTTTAATAATTAAAATAATTATTTATTTATTTTTTAAATACCCCACATTGCTGGCAAAGCAGTGGCCAATGATGGGAGGCGAAGGGCCACCGTAGAATTGCTAGCAAGCAGCTAAGTGGTGATCGCTAGCAAGGACCATAGTGGTAAAAAACCACCTGTTTTGTATTTTTTTCAAAAATCTACCTTGTAATGTGTGCCAAAGGTCATACGACCCTGTTGAGCAATTTGTTTTGCCTCATAGATCAATATTGTCCAAAACAAACAAACTTTATATAAAAACAGAGGTTTGGATGCCTTCTAAATCCATCCATGAGGTTTGTTTAGCCTCAAGCAGCTCCAAAAATTGGTAACCCCTTGTTTCTTCGAAAATACCCAGAAAACTCTAGATATGATCTATGAAACCCTTGTTCTTTCTTTTTCTCCAAATACTGAGCAAGCTACAGTCGATCTGACTCTAATAACATGAAGGATTTGAGAACATATGTAAATCAAATCCACAAAGCTCTCAAATACTTGTATGTAGAAAACTTGTCACAGAGAAGAAAAAGACAAGAAGAGGCAAGGGTTTGCTCTAAAAACACACAAATTGTATATTCAAATGAAGAAGAGATTAAGAATTACAAAGAGATCAATCCTTATAAAAGGAGATCAAAACTCGAAAAGGGGTAACCTAATAAGTTACTAAAGGTGAAAGTTATTTAATAATTACTAATTAATTATTAAATAGAGAAAGAAAAAAATGCATAAATTGAAATCTTAAGAAGGGAAAAAAGGTAATTTAATAAATTAAATTAAATTAACCTTTTTCTCTAGCAGTCAGAACACTAGTCTGAAAAATGATACCGTATGCTCGAGTTAGAGCCAAAAAAACCAACAAGGCCTCTAGAAGTGCAATTTTTTTTTGGAAACCTCCAAAAATTTCCAAAGGTACTAGTGAATTAGCCCCCAAGCCTCCCATGTGACCATAAGAGGGTTGGGAAAGTGGGACTAGCGCTCAGGCGATATGCGGGTGGCACACTAGTGGAGCGCAAGCACAGTTGCAGGGAGGTCATGTGCTGGTGGTGGACGCAGGTGGTGGTGGCACAACTGAGGCTGATAAGTGGCATGATGACAAATAAGAGGTCGTGTGGTTATTTTATAATTGCACACATTTTTTTAAATATTTTGATAAAATAACACATTGTAATGCATGCTAAGGGTCATACGACCATGATAGGTAAATTATTTTTGCCTTAGAATGTAATGTTGGCCAAAATAGACATATTTTATATGGAAATAGGGGTTTTGACGTCCTCTAAATCTAACCATGAGGGCTTGTTGGAGCAGACATATTTTATATGGAAATAGGGGTTGGACAAAAAGATACTTGAAAATAGCCATGTCTGATCCAACAAACCCTCATTCTCACTTTCTTTACAAAAATGAACAAGCTACAATAGATCTAGCTCTGATACCATGAAGGATTTGAGCAATACAAATCCACATAAGAGGAGGATGCACTTTCCATTTTCAGAGGTAACTTTGCTAGTAATTTTTTATCCTACACAAACTTAAAACTAGCAGTTGGACGATTTTGTATGTGTAATGATGAAGTTGATAGGCAATTTGATTTTTAAATTATTAATGATATATATAAGTAATTAAAAAATGCTATTATATGTCAACATTAACCATCTTATTTATTTTTAAAGATGTGTAAGATGGAGATAAGATTGAGAAAAATTAAAGAGGATCTTCAAATTTAAGAAAAGAAATTATCATTAATAAGATAAATAATTAATGATACTTAGCTTTTTCACAACTTTTTACTTATGAATTGAGTGAACATTGATTACACTTTCATTTACAATGCATGAGTCTCATTAATTGCATTTGAAAATTGTAATAACCTATACATATTTACTTTCTAAAAATAATAATATTTTTGTGAGAATGAGAAATATAAATAAATTTAATAATAATAAAAGTGATATCTCTATGATAATTTAATAAAATATAAATAAATTTAACCAAAATAAAATATTTATTCTTCTAAAAATGATATCTCTATAGTAGTTTAATATAATCTAAAAAATAACATTATTGATAAATTAATGTTAAGTAGGAGATAATTTCCACAGCTAGTCAAATTGTGATATGAATATCAGGATTTAATTGTGTGATTTTGAGTCAAACTCAATGACCCATGTTTCATGAGTAGTGATTCAACATGAATCCATCTCTCACGAGAATAAATGGAACACTTAGCACTCATTGGATCTAGGGGATGCTCACAGGGGTGAAGCACCAAGACTTCCCGGGAGGTCACCCATCCCAGTACTACTCCAGCCTGAGCGCGCTTAACTACAGAGTTTCCTCCATAGTTAAACCCAAAACTTGCAACCCCATTTGCAAAACCTTCACCAAGTGTTGTGCCTTATGAACCATTCATTAGAAAGCCCCTTAAGCTCATCAATTGATAAGTAGGAGATAATTTCCACAGCTAGTCAAATTGTGATATGAATATTAGGATTTAACTGTGTGATTTTGAGTCAAACTCAATGACCCATGTTTCATGAGTAGTGATTCAGCATGAATCCATCTCTCACGAGAATAAATGGAACACTTAGCACTCGTTGGATCTAGGTGATGCTCACAGGGGTGAAGCACCGGGACTTCCCGGGAGGTCACCCATCCCAGTACTACTCCAGCCTGAGCATGCTTAACTACAGAGTTTCCTCCATAGTTAAACCCAAAGCTTGCAACCCCATTTGCAAAACCTTCACCAAGTGTTGTGCCTTATGTAAGACCAAGTAATTAAAAAATGCTATTATATGTCAACATTAACCATCTTATTTATTTTTAAAGATGTGTAAGATGGAGATAAGATTGAGAAAAATTAAAGAGGATCTTCAAATTTGAGAAAAGAAATTATCATTAATAAGATAAATAATTAATGATACTTAGCTTTTTCACAACTTTTTACTTATGAATTGAGTGAACATTGATTACACTTTCATTTACAATGCATGAGTCTCATTAATTGCATTTGAAAATTGTAATAACCTATACATATTTACTTTCTAAAAATAATAATATTTTTGTGAGAATGAGAAATATAAATAAATTCAATAATGATAAAAGTGATATCTCTATGCTATTTTAATAAAATATAAATAAATTTAACCAAAATAAAATATTTATTCTTCTAAAAATGATATCTCTATAGTAGTTTAATATAATCTAAAAAATAACATTATTGATAAATTAATGTTAGTTCAAAATTAAGATTCTAATAGTATTATTAACATTTTAAAAGAAACATTATACTATTTAATTAATATAAAAGAGTACTATTGAATTTTAATAATATAATATTGTTGTAATATTGTTATAATGTATTAACATTTTCTTATTCATAGAGAGTTTTGCTAAACTAAAATTTAAAAAAATAGAAAGTTTTTTAAAATTTTAATTATTTTGAAAGTAAAATAGAAATAGAACTAATCTTTTTACCATACTAAAAATTTAAGATATGACTTACATGCATCCAAAACAATCAATAGACAAACTAATGTTAGATAAATTATTTGAGAAAAACATAAATAAATTTCAATTCAACATATATCATATTCATAGTTATCTTGTAACTATAAATTGAACAATTTTAGGAACAAGTAATAAAAAGCTTATTGCTAATATTGTACCTTGTTTGTAGCTTTTATTTAATTTTATATCGACTATAATGATTAATAAATTTTACCTTCTTTAATTGTGTGGAATGACACTGATTGCCAATATAAATATATCTTTAAATAATTTTTCTATATAAATTATATTTTTATATTTATATCTAATTTGATATGTAATATTACTATTTACATGAGCCAAATGCAAACATAGATCTACTTTTAATATTTTTTATCTAATATAAAATGTAACAAATAAATAGGGTGTTGATATACATGTATTTTCTTCAATCTAATGGCATATAATCTATTAATTATAAATATAATGAGAAATAAATAAATAATGGTTGCACATGCAACCCTACTGATAAGGAAAAAATTTAAGAAGAGAACTTCATTAGATATTAAAATCTTGTGAAATCCAAAACTAAATCTTGTGCCATATTTCTTTTCAATTATTTATTTATTTACACAGATTTATCATTTTCTATAGCTTAAGAACTTTTGAATAGTAAGAATGAAGAACAATATTTAGGAAGAGATAGTTCACTGGATCAAGTAACAATAATCTTACTGATGTAGTAGCAATTGTTAATTATTGTTAGTTGGACAGCTGTTATTTCTGACCCAGAAATAGTAGTAGTATTTATGGGTAGCTTGGACAGCTATTCGTCCTTATCTATGTATAACAGCATTAGTTATGGGTAGTTTGGACAGTTGTTTGTCCACTTGCCAAGAATTAGTAAATGGTTATTGCAAGGATAATTATTTACTAATTTTAGTGATTCCTTTTTGGACACCTTGCAACCAATTCTATTATTGGCTATTGAGTTGTCTTAATCTCAGCCGTTGGTTTGATTTAATCTCGGTCGTTGGTTTTTCTAATAGGGTAGTATAAAAAGGGGTCATTAGGTCATTTGGAGATACAAGTTTTGGGAGAAGCATTTTGCAGTGATAGCAAATTGTCTTCCAGTGTTAGCAAGGGCACAGTGTTAGCATGGGGATAGCAGTGGGGAATATCAGCAGGAGAAATTAGGAGGCTGTCGGAGTTCTGCCAGTGAGAGGCAAGGAATTTTGTATCTCTTGATTTGTTGAAGTTTAATATAATTCCTCATCTGTAGAACTAGTTTTCCCTTAGGGGTTTTTTCCAAGGACAATTTGTCTAAAAATATTGTGTTCATTGTGTTGCGCATTTCTTTCCATATTTTATAAGTGAAGTTGCAGTTGTGTTATTTTTCGATATTAACTAGGAATTTATTTTCAGCAGTTTAATAATCGTTTATGATAGGAGATTAATAATCAGTGACTGCAATAGTTGATTTTTCACAGCAATATACCTTTCTCCTTTAACTTGAATTAATATACCTACAACTAAATTTCCCAAATCCCAAGTTTCAAACAAAGTTATCTATGATACGCATTGTTCCACCACATCTATACTTGTTCATAATACAACCTCTTTGCTGCACATATAAAAACAAAACTTTCTTGTCAATTAAAATGTTTGAGATTTTTTTAATTTTATCTCTACTCTAAACATTAAAAAAAACTTTGGAATTCATATTAAAAAACATAGAAATAAATTCTATGAAATAGACAACTCTTACAATGATCACAAAAAATAAGTAATGAATGAGAGTAGAAAACTTATAAAATATGTGTTAAAAAACCAAGGAGGAATAAACAATAAATATAATAGTGTTATCCTAGCGGGAGGGTGCAGTGGTGCGGGGGGACATCAGGATGAGTTTTGAGTGCGAAAAAAAAATGGCCTCAATTTGGGGACAACGAGGGGACAGTAGGGGTGCAGCGGCAGGGGTGCAGAGGAGGGGCGGGGGGGGGGGGGGGTGTTGCATAGTATATATATAATATATATGACTGAAAATGTTAATTATGAAATGATACTTCAATATATTATATAACATTAACATACCAAATATAGTTGAATACAATGAATAGAGAAAATTAAAATGCAATTCACAAACCATAAATATTTAATAAGTTCAAACTTGAAACTTAAAACTTCATAACCATTACTAATGACCATTTAACAAATTAACTTAGTTCAAGATGCAAGATTCAAAATTCATTGTCAAAATGTGATTTTATCAATATCATATATCGTAAAGATGCTCATTATGACAATGAGCCGAATAGGATGAAATAGTGAAATAATAATGTATCATAGCCATATCAAAGTGAGTAGAATCAAAAAAATAACAAAATGTCAGTAATGAGAATGGAATCGTCATCTATTGGTCTTATTAAACCTTCAAATAGACCACATGGGACCCACACCCAATTAGGGTTAGCATGCCTAAAAAACAAAAAACAAAAAACAAAAAAAATGCAAAAACACATTTTATTTTTGACTTTTTTGGCCATCTTCTCGGAGCACCTGGGAAGCACCCAAGTACTGCATCCCACCTAGGTGCTCGATAGGTGCAACGGCCAAAAATCTCCCGGCGAGGGTACTCGGCGCACCTGCATCGGTGCTTACGCGCATTGGGTGTGCCGAAGTTTTGACCCGGGTGCATGGTTACACTGAAATATAATGAAAATAGAAAGAGAAAAGGATAGAATTAATTTATTTCTTTAATTATAATTTACTTCTATAATTTATGTGAAGCAAGATTAGAAAGAAAACAAAAAGAAAATAAGGGAAATATGAGGAACAATTCATATAGTGGCAAAATAATTATAAATAGTCATAAATAAATTTTAACCGGAAAATTTTATGACAAGAAAATGTCAACTCCAAGAACAAAGCTCCCACATATAAGTCTATCAGACTTAAATATCAGCTATATTAAAACATCACAATCGGAATGATGTTCATTCTCCAAAAAAGGAAACATGGCAAAGGGAGCATTCCTTTTTCCTCTATGGTTCCGGGTGGGCATGTCCACTATGAAGACTTGCTTCTGCACAACGAATTTATACTCATTTTCATTATTTACTGTCAAACCATGAACGTGAACGATTCTTTTTACTTAAAACGGAGGTCACTCCACCAAAACGATACCAAACTTACAACGAATCAGAGTTCTTGAGTTGGTATCGTTTATTACTTCATTGTCGATCCCCACCAATAAAAGCAGATTGGAGGTCGTATGCATAAAATATTCCGGTAGATTTGATTGATTAAATTATGACTATTATTTGCTTTGTGTCGTCAACGCATCTCTTGGTTAGAGTAAAGGTCGAGCTTAACCCTTCACCTTAGAAATAATGTTTTGGCCCCTGGAAATTCATTTGAAGCTGTTGAAACTATGAAGAGAATAATTTTATTTTAAGTTGTCCACTCTTTTGAAAGGAAATATTAGATTTGGCATAGTAAAATGTTTTAGTTGACCAGGAATAAGGGCCCCGGTTGTGGATTCCTCGTCGCACGAAAAGCTACTTGCATAGGCAGTCAACTTGCGGCGTCACGAAGGCTTTGAAGCGACATGTCACTGCACAGGTGTCAGTAAAACAGGCTTCCATGACCCACGCGACGGAGTTCTTCGGGGCCCTGCGTCGGGGAAAATGTTGGAAAAGACAATAACATTCTTGTCCGATTGAGAAAGAGTCCACCCACGGGAGAAGAAAGCATCTATTCCTCTCTCTTCAATTATGTTCTTCCAAACGACACGGATTGCATCTCCCTACTAACAACATCTCATTCACATGGTCCATAATTTAAATCTCTTTTTCAAAGATGTGGCTATCTTCTTCTTTTTTTGAAATATCATTAACTAAACTTCAAAAAGGAATATATAATAAACTTTCATCAAATTTTAACATTTGTTTTAAATTATATGTTTTGTATTAGTAATTTTCATAAAAAAAATGTATAATGTATTGGTACATTTTGGATGAAAATTAGGAGTGTGATTTTTCAGTGCTTAAAAGCTAGGTGTCATATAATAGTCACTCTAAATTTTTATGAAGTTAATTGATGGTTGGTCAATTGTTGAAGTTTAAAAGATTTTTTATTAATTAATTTATCAGAAATCAAGTCTTGTTGAATGCATTGATGAGGTAAAGATTGTAACAAAGGTGAAGATGACAGAATAGATACCTCTTAATTCTCAGCTCTTTAAGAGAGAGGAGGCAAGTGTATAAAGATATTCCTTTCAAAGCTTACTAACATTTATAAATTTTGATATAATTAACTTCTATACTGATATTAGAATTTAAATCAAATTTTAATTTTCTCTAACACGTCATTGTTTTTTTGAGGTGTTCTCGTAAATAAACCCATTATATAATATATACTAATAACATCAACTATTGTCAATATTATGAAAAATAAACACTATGTTTTTATTGTAAAATAATAAATCTCACAAACGTAATTTTCTGTAATTTAAACATTCATTATCCATGCAACACAGTTGATTCGTCCATACACGCAAAAAAACGTCACCGTTTGCTCTCAAATTCTATGAAAAGGTGGGGAGTTGGGAGAGTGGATGTTCGAAGAATGGGAGCATGGTTAGGCAAATGGTAACTGAGAGAATTTTAACAATGTCACGTTTGACATAATAGTTACCAACTGCGTAGAGCGTATCTTGGAGATCCCAGTAACTGACTTGAAGTCAAACAGATTTATGAAACCTTGGCTGAGGGAGGTGCTGACGTCAAATCTTTTAGGGGAACTGTTGCTGGCTGACTCAGACAAAATTGTAGTATCTCTTCTTTCAGACTCCAAATTTTTATAAATTCCTCTCTACTCATAGAAAAATGCATAGGAGGGTTCGCTTGAGCGTTACAAGTTTTTAATTGCCATTGATTAATTAAGTGGCAGTAAATGCCAGTTTGAGTAACTTCTGGCAACTGAAACCGAAGTTTTATTTGTTAGTTATTCTGTCACGAAGCTATCCAATTTACTCGTGTTGCCATTATTGAGAGAGAAGAGCGTGTTGGCTTCAAATGACAAGCATGCATATTTGCGAAAACCCTGGAAATAAGTCTCAATTATGCACGCATGATGTGGAGGATAAGATTCAGTCTATGTTTGACTTTGATAATCACTGTGTCCTACCCCATCCAGAGGCCGATCCAGATCATCGTCACCTGCATTGCTGGCCGTCACGTTTTGAGGTCGGTATTGAATTTATTTTCTATTCAACTAATTTTGCAGATTAAAGACCAGAGTTTGATCTAGTTTAGTCGACGCGTTGTTATTGGCGCAGGTCGTAGAGGAGCTGGTGATGCTTGGGAGAATCTCGGGGCCAGTGGTTGTAATGGGGCTGCTTCTCTACTTGAGAGGCCTCATCTCCATGCACTTCTTGGGCTACCTTGGAGAGCTCGAGCTTGCGGGAGGTTCTCTTTCAATCGGCTTTGCAAACATAACTGGCTATTCTGTTATTTCCGGCCTCGCTTTGGGAATGGAACCCGTCTGCAGTCAGGCATTCGGAGCAAATCGTCCGAATCTTCTCGGGCAGTCTCTTCAAAGAACAATTTTGATCCTTCTCTGCGCCTCTGTACCCCTCGCTTCGCTGTGGTTAAACATTGAACCGATTCTGCTGTGGTGCGGGCAGGACGAGAGCATTACCAGAATGGCAGGCACATACCTTCTTTATTCTTTGCCAGATCTCGTAGCGCAGTCATTCCTTCATCCGCTGAGGATTTTCCTTCGAACGCAGAGCTCTACTCTCCCGCTCACGGTCTCAGCGGGCGTAGCTCTTATCCTTCACGTTCCCATCAATTTGCTTCTAGTCGTCTATTTCAGACTATCTATCCGAGGCGTCGCCCTGGCTGCCGTGTTGACCAATTTCAACACTGTGATATGCTTGGCGTGCTACGTATGGCTGTCTGGACATTACAAGGATTCCCTGCCGAGTCTGTCGAGAGAGTGCCTGAAAGGGTGGACATCATTTCTGAGACTGGCGATTCCCAGCTGTGCATCGGTATGCTTGGAGTGGTGGTGGTACGAGTTCATGATACTTCTCTGCGGCCTACTATTTAACCCCAAAGCAACCGTAGCCTCCATGGGAATCCTCATCCAGACCACGGCGCTTCTTTACATATTTCCGTCGTCTTTGGGAGTGGGAGTGTCGACGAGAGTGGGAAATGAGCTCGGTGCAAACAGACCGGCCAAGGCCTGCACGGCGACGATAGTAGCAGTTGCATCGGCGGCGGTTTTGAGCGTCATAGCGATGAGTTTTACAATAACAGTACGTCATGTGTGGGGTAAAATGTTTACCGAAGATGAGCAGATTCTGTCGCTGGTGTCGACGGCAATGCCCATCGTGGGTCTCTGCGAGCTGGCCAACTGGCCGCAGACGACGGGATGCGGAGTCCTCCGAGGGAGTGCACGGCCGAAGACGGGCGCAAACATTAATTTGGGTTCATTCTATTTGGTCGGAACTCCCGTTGCTTTGATATTGACCTTCGTCTACAAGCTTGAATTTGTGGGTCTTTGGTTTGGAATGTTGGCAGCGCAAGTGTCGTGCCTCATCCTTATGACGGTTGTGCTGCTACGGATGGAGTGGAGTATGGAGGTTGAGAGAGCCAGGAAGCTCACGGCTGAAGCTTCATCAGAGAAGCCAGGAATACATGACATGTGTAAAGAAGCCAAGGAACACTGCGTTTGCAAAACTTTATATATCCCATATCATGAACAGACGGACGCACAGCCTCTCCTAACTGTTGTTATAGCATAATCTGCGTCTAATATAACCATGAGAACTGCTTAGAGATTCAGGTCAGTGGGGAATCATTAAATGGAATGCCAGGGAGCTGTATTGCATCAAACATAAGTTCGTGCATTAATGATCACGATATAGCTTTCTAGTGTTGTCAGCGAAAGCATGTCTTTCAATCGTAGACTTGGCCAGTATGCAGCCGGTTCTTCAGATCTTCTATCTGGTCGATTTTTCTTTCTCGCTTTAACACTTGACAATATGTTTGAGACGCGGGATTCTCTTGTGAATTATATATATTGCTCTTCCTGTATATCTCATTTTCAGGAAATTTGGATTGTAGTGAAAGGTCTAATAATCATCAACTTTCACGTATATTTTTTTCAATATGGTTCTTATTTTCTGAAACATAATATATTGTTCTTAAAAGATAGTTGGGTGGTAAAAATGGGCTTCTAAATTCTTTGTGCGAACAAATATAAAATCAAAACATTGAAAATAGTTCAGTTTCAATTAGGATTAAACATAAATAAATATTTAATTATGTTTGAATGATTTTATATTTTAGATTTCTTTATCTTTTCAATTAATATCTTATAATATATTTTATGATGGATAATTTGAATACTCATTTGGAAAAGAAAAAAATAGAGTAAATAATAGCTCAATGCAAACTCAAAAGAGGAGAAGTGATGTCGATTAGGGTAATGAACACATACGTTTTTATATTTAATTTTTAAATATTGATTTGTTTGGTTAGATAATATACTATTTAAAATAAATTATATTTAATAGTTATTTTAAGTTGATTTATGAATTTATAAATTCGATGGTAAATGGAATTCTAATGTATATTTACAAATCATTTGTAGTTATTAAATCAAATGGTTAAAATTATAATTAAGCTTTTGTTCAAATCATATTGATAGGATATAAAAATATTTTACCAATTTTTTATTTTCATATTCTATATTACTTTATTTTTAAAAATTTCAAGATTCAAATTTCATTGTGATCCTTGAAGTTTCTAAAACTTGAAATATATAGTAAAATAACTAATGACTACCAGTTGCATGTTTTTTGTATGTGCAACAATAAGTTAATAGGAGTGATTTGTTTTCTAGAATAAGGAAAATTGCACATAAATGATAGTTGAAACAAAAAAATCTCGCACAGCTTTAATAAGTTGATACTAGTTTTGAGGTATTTAAAACTAAGCTTTATAAAACCCCATTAGGGTTAGCAACTCAAATGACTTGGTATAAGTGAATGCAAATAATATATTTAATATAATTTATAATTTGACTTTACATTCTCAAGCATAACTGCTACATTTATTCTATCTATATAGTGATGTGTTAAGAGATGATATATTGAACTAGCAGAGGCATTTATATACGACAGTTTTCTACTTCCACTTTTGTAACCAATGTCAATATTGTAACTATGGTCTAAATTTATATTCTCAAAAATAAATGATTCATATTATTTAACATAGTGTTATCTAATTTGAATTAAAGGTTGTCATCATTGTTGGTTTATGACTCTAATTTATCGTAGTCTTTGCTACATAGTGCATCTTACATACACTCCAATATGATATATTAGATAACTATATAATTATTTATTTTAATCAATGATTATGTATCTAAATACTAAATAAAATTACGAACATAAAAATCACAAAAAAATAAGTTAATATAATCTATAGCATTTGTAAACACAACCAACATGCCCATGATCATAAAAATAAGTGTCAAGCTAGAGATAAAGATCATTTTCATGATTCTCATTTTTCTTCTCCTTCCTTTGACCAGCCTATTTTTGTGGACAAAGTTAATAACAATCATAGTAACGAGATGGATAAACATAATACTCATATTTTGAATTCTTTTTCTATTAATCACGATAAATATGATACATTAGATGACCCTATTGATAATGATGATGATGAATATGATATTATTAATCTTGACAATGATTATTCTTTAACATGCTTCCAAAAGAAATTTCACTTACATCTAGTCTTGAGCATAGTAAATTTCAAGAGGGTCCTTGTTTAGACTTTTCTATTGTTCCTACTATGTTGGACATTAAATTACTTTCAAGTTTTCCACCTTCCATAAATGATAGAGACAGATATTGGGAGGTCAACGATGTTGGGTAAAAGTGCAAAGCTATGTCACCTTTAAAGCTAACTGATCATAATGACTGAATATGAGTATTTCTATCTAAAACTCAATTTTGTTCAAACATATGATCTAGAAAAATTCATTCCAGATAAGTTACATATGGTCTCACACTTTTCCAATTGGAAATATCTATTAAATGTATGTTTTATACTAGTTTGTATCCAATTACTAAAGAACTATAATTATTTCAGAAACCTGGTGTTTCAATAACTCTTACTATTTTTTATGATTTTTTTTTAATAAATTATAAACACCATTTTATAGAGCTCAAAGTCAAGAATATTATCATATAGAGTTTATAGTGTTTTAATTAGATATAGTATATTATAATTAAAAAAATCTACATCTATGTATTTTTACAATTGAAAAGATGTCAATTTTGAGAAAGGAAAAAAATATTAAATCATATCGAAAAAATTTGAAACTTATATGACGTTCTAGAGGAGAAAGTCCTCTTCTAGAAAGTGTAGTTTTTATTCTGGTCAAAACATATTTGTTTTGAAAAATGTGGTGGGAGATGAAAACTATCGATTTCAAGCAAGTTGAAATTTGAATCATTATAAAAGAGAATATAGTTCTAAAACCAAATTTTATTTTTCAATGTTCTAGATATATATGTTATCTACAACATAGTCTAAGATCAAAGGGAAATAAGTTTATTTCCATGTAGTTTTGTGGTGGGAACTAGACCCCTAATTTCAGTATTTTTTAGCAGCTGAAAAATTCTCTATAAAAATTACAAAAATATATAAATTCTTATTTCAAATAATTTTTTAAAATTATAATCCTAAACTTGATCAATTTCTACAAATTTTATTTCTTTGCATAATTTTCAAATTCTAAATAATAATACCAGTTTTATATCATTGAAGGTGGCCAGTTATACTTTTGTCAACCTTTTCCTTTACAAAAGGGTGACACAGGTTTGTGTTTTTACCCTGCACTTGAGTGGTTTCTTTAGAATATTATATTTTTTTGTTTTTTCCTATTGTGAAGTGCTTCCCTCATATTGTGCTTGCTATATGCTTGTTTAGATTTATGTAAATGACCATTTTTTTCTTGATTGGTGCAAGGTGAAAAATGAATTGAAACGTAGTATCATTATTATATTTGTACCTTAGTTCTTCTTAATGTTGTCACGTGTTCCATTGTACATGTATTAGTGTTCATCAATGTATCATTGTGTTTGTCCACTTGGATTTATGATGTGGTAGCACTGATTCTTTTGGTCTCCATGATGGTAGTCCAAGAAGACTCTTCTTCATAATTCTTACATGTCTTTCTTCCATTTTTTTAGTTCTACTTCCTTTGGGGAATGATGAAATTTAATTTGCAATAATATATGTATGTATTATCTCATGGTCACATTGACCCCAAAGTTAATAGATTCCTTTTGTGCTCGTTATGCATTATCTGATCATTTCCCTTGAATTATCTTCTCTTGGGGACATTTCACAATGGAAAATATTTCTAAGTGGATGTATGCATAATCTATTAAATCCATTATTCCTCTTAAAGTGTAAGTAGTGAATTTAACAAGGAGGCATATGCTCTTCTCACTTTTTGTACACACATACTTGCTTGACAACTTAGACATACACTTGTGAATCCTTTTATTGATTATGCACAATCCTAAAGAATGGATTATCCTTGCACAAATTTGATTCCTTGAGGAAGCAAGTATCCTTAGGATTGTCTCTATTTATTTTTCACTTTTAATGTATGCTAAATCTCATACATGGGTAACACATTCGAATTTGATATGCTAAATCACATACATAAGTAACACATTCAAATCTAATTTTCTAAGTCCCACAAACATGTAATGCTTTCAAATTCAATATGCTAAATCCTATATGTGGATAATGCATCCATATTCAAATATGCTAAGTCCCATTCACGAGTAACACATTTTTATATTTCTTTTTTGCATCATTTATAGTAAGATGTATGCTTCTCATTGGGAAACCTAATCACGCCTCTTTTTTTAAAATTCTTCCCCTTCACGAGTGTTTTATCTCTTATTATGAACTTGGAGTTAAAAAGACTCAATCCCTTAGTGGTTTGATGAATTCATTATCTCCGTGGTTGTGATAAAATAGTCTCATACCTTGTTCTCCACTTTACCAAGAGTTTGGATTGATCTCATACTCTCGTTAAAGTGGGGCTAAATGTATTATTTTAAATTGGAAAAACTTTAATTTAGTGATGGATTAGCACCAATATATAGTGATTTCAACATAATTTGCATTTAATTTTCATTATCCTCTCTTTCTTATCTCTCTTTATTCCTCTTAGATGGAATTGGGATAAGATCTAATGAATCCTCCTTGGTATTCCTATTCTATGTTTCAAAGATTGAGTTAGCACCTATTCTCTTACTATTCTCCTTTTCCATCTTTCAATCACCAAAATCTATTTTTTGCCCCAAAATAGGGTTTTTCTTGAGATCTGCATAGAAGTTTACAAAACCAGTGCTTATTTTGGGAACTTCAGGTGATCCCAAATCTTTTTAGGCCCTAAGTTTAGGGACATAGTGCAACCCTACCCTAGGTCATAGATATAGTGCATCCCTACCTAGGTAAAGGATGCAGTCCATCTCTACCCTAGATCATGGATGTAGTGCATCCCTACTTAGGTCAAGAATTCAGTGTAGCCATATTTTTTGACCTATCTTGGGTCCCCATCTTGACCCTTGTGTCAAGGTTGATAAGAGGCATTATTTTCCTTTCTTGGTCAATAGATGAGAGAAGATTTATTCTAGATGCTTTATAAGAACCTCATTTCCCCCATTTTCCACCCATAACATCCATCCAATATCTATCCACCATTCATATCCATGTCAATCATTCAATCACTCAAGCCTTCAAACATTCAATCCATCATCAAGTACATTCAAGAAGATAAGTTTAAAAATAATTTGGGAAGAGATCTCTTGTATTCAAGGTTCTTTTAAGGAGATTCAAAGGAGTTGATTTTGAGGATTCCTCATCTATTTTTTATAATCATGCCATACCTTTCAAGTTCTAGCTTCCTCCATTGTTGATAATGGATCTTGTCATCAAGAGAAGATCTAAAAAATTCATACTTCTACATTCAAACCCTCTTCATCTAAATCATCATGGTGAAGTGATCTTATTGCACATGGTAAAGTGATCTTATTGTACTTGATTGAGAAATCCTACTATTATACGGTGAATTTGTTCATTTACTTTATATTTCTAAGATTACAATTATTTTTTCAAAGTTAATTCCTCAACTAGGATTTGACCAAGGAAAACCCTGTAGAAGTTGTGAAAACCAACTTCACAATTCGCCAAGAACACCTGCATGCAAATAACCTATGCTAAAGAGAAATAAAAGAAGACAAAAAGTAGAGCTTGGAAATCTCAATGGTGTGAGCACAAAATGTATTCCAAGATAATGAAAAAGAAAATACAAGTACTCAACCTTAAAGGTGAACAAAACCCTAAAGCCTAAGAAAGCTAGGTTGCAAATTAATAATTAATATAAAAATTAATTATTAATGCACCTAAGAGAAAGCTTAAGTACTAAAGAGTAATAACTTAACTAATTAAATCAAAAAAATTAAAGTAGCAAGAAAGAAAAATATTACTCTAACACCCCCACCCCCCCTCCCCCTTAAGCTAAGCAAAGGGGATAAGCTAACCTAGCACAGCTATGGAAGTAGGAAATGGGTCTCGATAACAAGGCCTAATTAGGTACCCAATACAAGGAAATCTTTGTAAACTAGAGATAGAGGAGAAAACCTAGTGGTAAAAAATCCTCTCCAAAAAGAGATGGAAAAACACTAACAAAAGAAATGGTTCAAGAGACTCTCTCTCTCAAAACCATAAGTACAACTGAACCCCTAATGAGAGATAGAAGAGACACCAAAGCTCCCCCATAATGATGGAGCCCTTGTAGAAATGAGTGAACCAATGGAACTCCAATGCAAAATAAACAAGGGCACAGAACAAGGAAACCCCTGAATGAGAGGTGAAACATGAAGGTCTAATAGATGCTCAAAGGAGAAAAAATGAGGATTCTAAAAGGGAATCCCTAATTTAGGTGTGCTAACACTGTCATGAAAGAGGATATGAATGTCCTTTGTAGACTCCTCAACAAGTGCACCTGGAGGCTCAATAAATAGAGTCGAAGGGTCAGACAGAGCAAAAGAAGAATCCTGCTAAAGAGAAAAGACTTTAACTAGATGAGGTATGGTAGTCAAAACAATGATTTTGGGAACAATACAAAGGTTCAAGTGTCTTGATTGCACCACATGATGCTCTCACGAAAGAAAAGAATTGTGCTCAAACAATGGAGATGGTGGACCAAAGTGCGAGAAGGTGTAGAGACAAGTGGTATGATCCACTATCCCTACAGTAATAAGGCCTCCAATTGCACTATCCCAAATGAAGACTGAATCTGCAGTGAACTCAACTATCTTCCCTGATCCATTACATTTAATTTGATAAATCGAGAGAAGGTTTGCAGACAGAGATGGAACACACAATACATCATTAGATGTGCCACCCTAAATGCCAAATGAACCTTTCCCACAGACTATTAGGGAAGTGTTATTCCCTATGAGAATATGAGGAATGGCAGAAGCCTCAATAGTGGAGAAAACCCCTAAGTGAGAAGATGCCATATGGTGAGAAGCACCTAAATCCAATATCCAAGGAACCTAGGAAGGGGATGCAATGCATGCTCGTAATGCATGACCCTGTCCAAAATTTGGTGTAGATATCAAAGAGATTGAAGAATATTGAAAGGTAGACCCCTATGAGGCAAAAGAGGATGGAGAGGAAACAATGCTCTTTTGAAGAAGAGCTTGCAAATCTCCAATCAATTTCTCATAACCATCAAATCTCTTCTGAAAACAATGTGACTCATCATGAGGTCCCTTCTGACAATAGTAAAAGGTAGGAGTCTCAATCTTCTTTTTCTCCTTCTTAGAAGAAGATAATGGACCAGTAGAGTGCTAAGAAGAGGAATCTGATACGTGCTTCAACTTCTTCTTCTGTGTATCCTGAGGTGACTTGGCAAGCAATGCCTATGACTATGAACCTATAAGTGCATCCATCTAAGTGAGCTTGGACTGCTCACAAGTAAACTTGTCATAGAATGTCTCAAAAGAGGGCATAGCATGTCATGCACCTAGAGAATCTATAGTGGAGTAGAAGGTAGAAGTGAAAATCTAATAATGACCTCAATGCTTTGAGAGTATCAGAAAGATACACTTATTATCTGACTTTTTCATTCTAGCAACTTGCAAAATAGATCAAAGAGACTTGAATTTTATCAAGAAGTCCTCAATGTTGGTGAATGATTTAGGAACCAAGGACATGAACTCTACATCTATCTGTAGAACCCTGAACTGATTCATTGTGCCAAACAAGGTGGGTCCCACATAGCCCTAGGTGTAGTTAAACCATCCAGTGAAACAATAAACCATTTTAAATATTCATTGCAATGAGACCCATTGCCTCATCCATCTTATTGTACTGCATAAGAACCTCATAAGGCCTTTGTAGAACTGGTTGAGTTGCATCGAGGAAAGACCATAACACCTTTGCCATAAGCAATCTAGTCATCTGTCCTTTCCAAGTATGGTAGTTGTGAGGTGTAAGGCATGCAACAAAAGAGTCTGCCATAGAGAGAGAAAGACAAAATTAGAAGGGTCATTTATGAATTAAATGATAGAAATGAAAATGCACCCCCCAACAATGTATAAATTTATCCCTCATAAACCAAAGAACCAACTACAGAAAGCACAAAAAAAGAGAAAAAAACCTGGATGCAAGATGCAAAGAGGGAGGAAACTGAAGCCTTTACTTCAATGCCAAAAATAGGAGCCAAATGGCCTTGTAACCTACATCATTGTCTCCAGCTTAGAACCAGCTCTCTAGTGCTTCTTTTGAATTGAAAAAAGACCTCTATATGCTCAACTTATGGATAAAAAATGAACTACTCCAAAATTAAGCTCTTTAAAAAATTATAGGCAAGGAAAAAATTTGACAATTGTATGGCTATCAAATGGCCATCTTCTAGGAAAAAATCTAGTCTTCAAAAAAAATAGTCATCAGAAAATGATGTTAGCTTGCCAGAAAATGATGGCAACAACTAAAAAATTCTAGTGGTCAAAATGTGACATCACTTGCTGGAATCATGGTGTCAATAGTCGGTAAAGTGACGTTAGTGGGCCAGGAACTAATGTCACCTGGCTGGGTGGTAGGATGACACTGGCAGCAGTTGTTGGGTGGTGCTCCACTGGTAGCGATGATGGGAGGGTGACCCATCAGCAGTAGTCAGGCACGGTTTGAGCCATTGGTGGTGCACTAACTACAATGAGATGCAGTCTAGGTGCGAGCAGTGTGCTAGTGGTGATAGGGTGGCGCGTTGGTGCCTACCGAGAAAAGTGACCAAAACAATTTTTTTAATTTTTAATTTTTTTTTTCTCAATTTTTGTGTTTGTATGGCCCCTAGGAGACCAACAAAATTTTAGAGGCTATGGGGGTTGAAATTCACAAATTTTATATAAATGTTGACTATACCAGGCCTTCTAAGCATGATGGCAATGTTCATTTTTGCCCAAAGTGCACCCAAAAAAGGCACCTCCTCCAAATTGAAGAAAAAACCACAAAAAAGTTGGGGTTTTTGTCTTTGAATCGTGACTTCAAGATCTCCAAGCTAGGCAGCAATAGGGAAGCTTTAATACCATGTAGAATTTTTGAAAACCAACTTCACAATTTGTCAAGAACACCTATATGCAAATAACCTATGCTGAAGAGAAACCAGAGAAGGAAAAAAAAGAGCTTGGAAATCTCAACGGTGTGAAAGCAAAATGTATTCCAAGATAATAAAAAAGAAAATACAAGAGTTCAACCTTAAAGGTGAACAAAACCCTAAAGCCTAAGAAAGCTAGGTTGTACATTAATAATTGATATAAGAATTAATTATTAATGCACCTAAGAGAAAGCTTAAGCACTAAAGAGTAATAACTTAACTAATTAAATCAAAAAAGATTTAAGTAGTAAGACAGCAAAACATTACTCTAACAAACCCTACATTTTTTTAAAAAAATTCTTATTGGTTAAATATCTCAAAAGGCATAACTTAGCACAAATTCAGATACCCTTTTTAAAGTATTTCAGAGATCTAAATTTAGTTTTGTGATCAGACACAAAAATTCAAGGTCATATTTCATCTCTTCTCTTATAGATTGACCTTGTCCTAGATTGACATCATCCTATTGGTAAATAGATTGTTCCCTTTCAATCAACTCTTTAAATGCCCAATATTATTAACAATGATTGATTACAAAAATTGGCAAACCATAACTAAGTAACTAATTTCCCTCTAAATTTATAGGTACAACTCCCTTGAGTTAATGATTTGCAATGAATTTTTTTGTTTCTAATTCTTAGATGGGGTTTGTTCTTGACCAGAGAATAAGAGAGGAAAACCAAGTTAGGCCTAGATAGGAACTAACTCAGGCTAGAATCTAGGTCTTAATACTAACCAAATCTATGAAACCACACATCTTATGAACTTGCTAAATCTGGTGATGCAATAGTGAATTCTATTTGTATAAATAAGATGCTTAACAAAATGATTTTAACTCTAAAATGTAAGAAACTAACTTAAGAAGTAATACTGGGAAAAGTCTCTATTAACTTCTAACAATGCTATGATTATCTTTAGTTTGTTGTATTAAAATAGGGGAACAAAGATATGTTTGTTCATTAGTTTAATTTAACTCCAAGAGACATTTCTAACTAAGACATGCAATGGAACAGTAAATAATTGATACAAAACACATTCAAGTTTTTTTTGCAATCTGAAGCATTTTGTACCAAAATTTAGCTGACCCTTCATTAATTTTTTGATCAAGTACATATAGGATTCTGAGATGAACCATTACAAAAAGTAACTAAATCAGTTCATCTTCTCAAAAATGAAAAATGACAAGAAGCAAATTATCAGTTACAAAGTCATATCAAAATACAAATGAGTGGGAGTGAAATCACTTCAATTTCTTTCCTTTTTCTAGTTTTTCTTTATAGGCCTTAGCAACAATGATAATTGGAATGAGTTCCTCATGTTTGTTGATGTGGACATTGGTGTATCTAATAAGCCACTTGGAGTGTTCTCTAGACAAGTCTTTGATTGTGCTCAACCGCTCTTGCATTTCTTTTGTTGCTATGTATATGCATCCACTAAGTTGTTGGAGATCTAACACTCTATCCTGATGGCTAGAAGATCTCTCTATTAATTTATCTAAGTATTCAGAGAAAGTCTTTTGCATAACGATGACTTCTACTACTCCTTTTCCTTGTCCACTTGTTTGGGATTTAGTATGTAGGCCTTTTAGAAACTCGTAATTCTTGTCTTCCTCCTCTTTAACTTTACTTTCTATCTTCTGAAATCCTTTTTCTGCTGAAGAGATCATGTTAGCTTTGAATTGCAAGCTCTAATGTCATTCAAACAAAGGCTCATCTCATTTTTGTAAAATATTGGTTTCAACTACTTCTTTGGCCTTCATCTGGATGATCATATGTAGGAGAGATATGCAATCTTCACATTTTGTCTTTTCTGCTGACTAATTTGCCTAGTTAGCTAGGATCTTATCCTTTTCTATCTTGAGCCTCAACACTATATTGCCAAGTTGTTCTATAACTAAAAGTCCTTCACACTTGAGTTTTCACTCCATCTTCTACCAATTTTCCCAAAATGTTTGTCCTCTTATAGATGAGAGATGATGGCTTGAATATCTATAGATGTGGGATCACTAGTAGATGGTATCCCCAAAATGCCTGTTAATGGGGTAACTAATTCCTTGATGAAGCAATTGAGCTAATGGATCTCTGCCTTCAACCTGACCCTAGAAAGCTTGAGGTCTTCAAGTTCTTCTATCACCTTAGTAGTTTCTTTCCATAAGCCCACTTTGGTGTTATGCTTCACCTCTCCTAGATCTAGAGATTTTAATTTGGAGTTGGCTATAGTCAAATCCTCATTCCTACCTTCTTTGGTGGGCTTGGTGATCTCCATACTCAAGTGTCTTGTGTTAGGATCTTGGTCGAGGATAGACAAAGTCTTTGACTTCTTCACTTTGCTTAATGTCAACCCAGATCAGATGGCCAAAGATAGAGTCTCCTTGTTCGAAGCCCCATCTTATATCCTCTTCCTATTCCTATCCAAAGTGTTTTCAAGCCATGACTTGATGTTGATTACTTTGGATGTAATTCCTAGTATATCCACACTAAACATCTTTCTCCTGATGAGAGTCAGGACCTTTGAAGATGAGGAGAAAGTATTTCTTGGAATAGGGGAAATGAATTTTGGATCCTTATCAATCTTCTAGATACTTCAGATACTTTCTTCACCACTTCATCTGATTCTATGGATTCACTTTTGCTGCTTCTGCCATCTGTAAGGTCAACTACTTGTATCTGAGGACTACTTGGTAAGAGTATTGTCACCCTTGTAGATGAGATTGGACTACTTTGGTATTGTAGAGCCACTAGAACTATAGTGTTGAATTTGGCTCTTTTTCCTTCTTCTTTTTAGCTTCTTCCTCTATCCTGATCATAGGTACTAAACCATCTTGACAAGTTTTGTCTAATGGGATGTTCTTGTGAGGAGATTGATCACCTCCACCAGCTGATTGAGATAGTCCTTGAGCAAGAGATGGAATTGTGCCTAAAGCACTACCGGGGGAAGATGATGTTGCTTCTACATTTGGGAAGGGCTGAGAGGATGCACCTTTGCTTCTTTTTTTTCATGTTGTGGTCCACTTGACCCACTTCCTGGACCTCTTGTAGATTCTTGCCATCATCACATCCAAGTCCTCTATGACCTCTCTGACCAGTTTAGAGCTTATAGGGGTATTTCTTAATTTGTTCAAGTAAGTCATATTGTACATATTCTAACCATCATCTTCAACCCCCTCCACATCTATGTTCACCTTTTATAGCTTAATTTGATCTACTGTCAACCTTGTAAAAGCATGATCTTGACTTTCAAATTCATGTTTGTAGTCATCCCAATAGTCTTCAATTGTGCTAACATTCTTTGTCACACTCCCAATCTACAAGACATCTTTGGCATACCCATTAGGGTCAAAATTTGGTCTTAAGACCTCATACATATCATGCTTGTATTTCTTCTCAACAATCTTCATCATGTTCTTAGCATCAGATCTAGAGTCACAGGCGAATGCCCCAATCTTCATGGGAAACTCATACGCTTTCTTCTAAAACTCCTACTCAAGACATTCACTTGCAAAGCTTGTCAAATGATCTTGACTAACACTATCATGTCATTCGGATATCTTGGAAGCTTCAAGGGAAAACCATCGAAGGCTACAAGATGTAGGTAAGAAAAAGATGAAAACTAGATAAAATAATAGCCAAATTGGCTAATGGCGGCCATGGTTTTAGGGGAAAATATATGTTCTAGGCATCCTTGCAACTCCCTGCAAATTCTGATGGTTAATGCATCATTTACTCATACATATTCTACATAAGTATTTTGCATTTGAAGGCAAGGATAAAATTCATAGGACTTGACATCATCTAGGAAATCATCTAGACATAGGAGATTGGGCCATAATTGCAAGGATGCCAACATGTGTGTGTGTGTGTGTGTGTGTGTGTGTGTGTACATACATGTATATACATATGTACATACATGTATATACATATGTACATACATGTATATACATGTATGTACATATATGTATATATATGTAATTGGCTAATGGCGGCCATGGTTTTAGGGAAAATATATGTTCTGGGCATCCTTGCAACTCCCTGCAAATTCTCATGGTTAATGCATCATTTACTCATACATATTCTACATAAGTATTATGCATCTGAAGGCAAGGATAAAATTCATAGGACTTGACATCATCTAGAAAATCATCTCGACATAGGGGATCGGACCATAATCGCAAAGATGCCAACATATATATGTATATGTATAGACATATATATACATATGTGTATATACATATGTGTATACACATATGTATATACACATATGTCTATACACATGTCTATACACAGATGTGTATATACATATTTATATACATGTATATACATATATGTATACATATGTATATACATACATATATGTATACATATGTATATACATACATATACATACATGTATGTATATGTATGTATATACATATATATGTATATATGTATATACATATATTTATATATATTATATATATATGTATATATATACATGTATATAATATATATAAATATATATGTATATACATATATATACATGTATATATATACACATATATATAATACATGTATATATATATACATATATATACATATATATTAGATATATGTATATACATATATATACATACATATACATATGTATATATATATGTATATACATATAGATATACATATGTATATGTATATACATATGTATATACATATATACATATATATACATATGTATATATGTATATACATATATACATATGTATATATATGTATATACATATATATATATATATATACATATGTATAGATATGTATATATGTATATACATATATATACATATGTATATAGGGTATGTGCAGGATCATGGTGTGCCAAAAAGTGGCGATGTAAAAAAAATAGAGTTCGAACACGTCTAAAAGTGCTTCAAAATCCATTCAAACTTTTTCCACCTATCTAGGTACCAAGCCTGGAAGGAAAGGCCGAGCCATATCGGATATCCGATTTAATATCAAATATCTGATATTATCAGATATATGATTATATATCAAATATCTGATAATTATATTACATTATTATTATAATAAAAAAATATTATATTATAACAATATAATACATTATAATATAATATTATTAAATATAATATTATTATATAATATTGTTATTAAATATATAATATAATATTATTATTATTATATTATAATCATATAATATTATACTATAATAGTAATATTATATTATAATAATATAATATAATATAATAATAATAAAGTATAATATATTATAAACTATAATAATATAACATAATATAATACATTATAATAATATAATATAATAATATTATTATATTATAATAATATAATAATATAATATAATATAATATATTATAATATAATATATTATATTATAATATATATAAAATATAATATTTCAAAGCTATATATAAAATATAAAATATGTTATATATCTTGTATATAAAATATAAGATATGGGCACAATCGGATATTCGATCCAATATCAGATATCCGATATAGTATCAGATATCTGATACCTGTAGCATACATTAAAAAAAAGAACAGACCTGCAGGCCCTTATTTCTCACATTTCGGGGGCCAATATTAGCACGCGACTGGATATCAGATACAAAATCGAATATCAAATATTAAGGTAAGTTTTTTTTATTTTTTAAACTAATTTTTAATATAAATTTGATAGATTTTTGCATGATTTTATTTGTTTTAGTTGAATCTAGGGTTTTTTTGAAAAAAAAGGTTAAAATTAAGATTTTTTTTTAATATGTATTACGTTTTGCAATTCAATAAGAATGGCTGATCAGAATGATGACACTGAGGCAGGGAATAATATTCCTCTTAACCCCCCCCCACCAAACGATCCAGTACCCCCACAAAACCATCCACCAAACAATCCTCTACCCCCTCAAAACCCTCCTCGAATCGAGGATTTGATAAATGAAAATCTCACCGAGTTGAGAGGTTTGCATAGAACATATAATAATGTACCATCATTGGCTCCTATGTTATCCACGTTAAACACCATAGTGGATAACATTGAAACCCTTACAAACCAACAAAACGTCGCTCTTCGTTGGTGTGATCAAATGCATGAGATGTTTGATGATGGTTTGGATTATGATGAGGTTGTAGCCCTCAACATAAGCAAAGACAATTTGGCCAGCCTATTTGCGAACCCAAAAAATGGGTTTACCAGTTGACCCAAAAAAATCTAAACTATCGATTAAATGGTGCACAAATGATGCCATGCGTGCAAACTGTTGGGATCGTTGGTGGATGGTCTTTGATATCCCTCCACATGGAAATTTAGACATAACATTTTATTTCCTTAGAAAATTATATGCTGAATTTGTGTTGAAACTTAAAGTGAACTATTGGAGCATGAAGCCCAACATGGGCTTAGGACTAGGAGCTCCTCAGGATAGACCCTCTTCCTAGTGGAAGAAAGCTAGCACTTTTGTCCCCCCACCTAATATCTCCCCTCCTCCTTGAGTGTAGCATCTAGATATTATGATAGAGGCTAGCTCTTAGACTATCAGAGCCATTCATAGGCTGAGTAGCTTAATGATATCTCAGGCTAGGTCAATCATGCCTCCTCGTATTGATGATGCTGGTGCCAGTTCATCATCGGCTAGCTCATCACATGTTTGTATGCCTCACACTTGCATTATGTGCAAGAATATTTGCCTAGGTCCCATAAGTGATCTTCCTGAGTATCATTTTGTATTAGACAAGGATACATTAGAAACACACACAGAGGCTATAGACCCTGATGCCAGAGAGGAAGGGAATGCAGAGGCATGGACTCTTTCGGTGTTGGTACGTGTATATTTTTTTTTTTATGACATATGTGATTTAAAGTTAATTTTTATAATAGAGTAATTTTAATTTTTAAGCCATATTGACTTTTATATGTATGTGATCTTCATTCACATTTAGTTGATGACCGAGGAGGAGCTTAGACAGATTAATGATGCCATGCTCTCGGCCATTTCATTTGGCCTTGAGACATCTATGGTACATTATGTTGTGTTCGCATTTTTTTTCCTATTTGATGTTGTAGCATATATGGTTGCTAATCTTTCTTTTATCTTGCAGGTAGCACCTGTCCCGGAGGGACAAAGTGTGAAGGGTGAGCCAGCACGCACTGACAAAGGAAAGGTAATTAGGCACTTTCTATTTGATTAAATATCGATGCATTCTTGTAAAATGTTTGTGGTAATCTCATTTAATTACATTCTTTATTGTATATAGGGCGTCACTACTGGTGATGAGCCTATACAGATTTTGCGTCGTAAACCATCAGGGATTTCCATTCGCACTAAGAGCCCCATTGTATGTATAAGTATCATTTATTTTTTATTATCCTTATCTTCATAAATAAATTCAAAACTGATTTTCATGATATTAACAACTAATATTTTGTATCTCATAGGAGACTCCTAGTGCACATGAGGTTCGACGGGACAGTTATGTAGATTTGATGACGTGGCCACTCACTCCTGAAGAGGAGCCTACAATAGTAAGTTTTAGTTTGAATTCATGACTAAATATGTTATAAATTTAGCATGCTATGAATTATAATGTTATAGTTTAAATTGTAGATTCATCTGACAAAGGTATTTGAACATATATAGCCCACAATCAGAGAGGTACCAGCATTGCCGAGGGCATACGAGAGGACTCTTGACCGGCGCAAGAGGTCGACAAGAGAGGTATTTATTATGAAATTTTGATAGTATTAATCTCCATTACAAAAAAGATCATTATGAATTTGAGTAATTCAATGTTAGATACATAGAATCATATAAATTTAGTAGTCTAACTTTGGGTTTTCCTTTTTTGTTTATGTAGGAGGCATCCAATCCACCTAATGCAGCGAAGAGGCTGCATTTTGATCATCCACCAGCACCCTAGGATAGTATAGTTTTCATAGGATTCATCATGAGACATTTTGAGATGGCATATGCCACATTGTATATAGAAACATTGATATTATACACATTCTAATGGCATGATCAACCTCATTTTGTATATGGATCTATGTATTTTGATATATATTTGAGTACTTTTTCTATGGATACATGATCTTTGATATATATTTGTGTAAAATTTTTTCTATGGATACATGTATTTTGATATATATTTTTGTCATTTATGTGCACAATGATATACATATTAATTTAGTATCTAGTATTATTCCATTTATCGTGGATCATGTGTCATGCCCTAAATTTTACTAGTAAAAACACAACAATTTATTTTTATTTTTTTATTTTTTTGTAGCTTATGAAGTCACATAAGAAATTACATATTGTAAAACAAGGTTATCATTGAATAGGAGTTCAAGACTCATGTGGATAGTGTCATCCAGTTGTAACATTTTAGTCACAGGTGGTTTTTAAATAGATTGGATGACAGTCTAGTTCAAGTTAGCATCACGCGTCAAAAGAGCAAGTTCAAGATACAACACTTATAAATTAGTGAGGTAATTCATATCCTAACAAGCCTTTGATACTAATATTCTATTAGGGTCTATTGATTGTATCATATGGACTAGGTCATGATTCTAGCATGTAAGGGAAGGGGATTAGAATTGCTTATTATCCTCATTACCAATGTACACACATTCATTAATCATTACAATATATATCAATGTGACAATTACTATATGGTGTGGAAGTGTAGTATATCTTAATTAATTAAACACATGTATCTAGAGAATTTAGATTTAGTACTCATCACATGAGCATCCTTAGTCAAATAAGAAAAAGTACACTTATCTACCACACTATATCAGATCTAACCATTGGAAATTAGAAAAGATATGCCCCAAAGGTAGCTTCGAAGTCTACATGATGGAGAAGGTGCCACTTGTATTGATAGTATCCATCATTCAACACATACTATACACAACATATGGAATAAATAATTTGTTTTATGTGCCAAACATGTATCATGTGCTTGCATCCATATCTTACTTGTTACAGGTCCTCTCGAAGATTGGACCAATACTGAGTCATTTTCTCCCTCTTTACTCTATTTAGTCATCCTTATGAATTTTATCAACATTGTTTCCTCACCAAACTAGCACTCACTATAGTTTACTCAACACAAAAGTTATTATTTCAATACATAAATTAAACTCACTCTAACAAAAGACAATTACTAACTATCTAGCTCATTGTTGGTAAACAGATTTGTCACTGTAGAAATTGCCCAACGGAGTGTATGTGGCAAATCATTCACAACAGATTTTTGGCGACTCTACTGGGGAGACTAAATGAGAAAAGACTAACAGTCACCTATAATGAAGCACAATGGTGCTTCCGCATGAGAACATTTTTCCTGTTCTCCAACCAAACCTCGACTTTCAAGACACCCAGGAAGATATCATCTCAAACCTGAACACTCTAGCCTAGAGGTGTAGATGAAGTGTACACGAATATTATCGAGTGAATCAAGTTCTTGAGGAAGAAGAAGAGTTCGGAGAAATCTTGCAAAGAGCCCCTATTGGTCAAAACGTTGTAGTTATTGAAAGAATAGTGGTCATTCCAAGAAGAAATAGACAGAATCTTGGTCATATTCAAGGGCAAATAAATAATAACAACTAAGCTAGCTGACAAACCATACACCCGGGTTGATAGACAAAAGGGTTTGGTAGACGAAGATTTTGAAGCCCTTCGGAAGTTAGATTTTAAGCTAGTTACTCCTAAGAAGAAGAAAAAGGTCAAGTCTGTTAGTAGGTCTTCTTCACCAACTAAGGCTACTGTTTCTCCTATGGCCTTTCAAGCTTTGATTTTTCCAGGTACTCTTGTACCTTTAGGTATAAATTTTCAGCCCTTGAATATCATTCTTCCAACAATTGCACATCAAGCACCGCAGCCATCAGTCCCATGGGGAGCTGCTATTGGTCCTCTAGATTTAGGGAACCAATTACATGACATGCCTGTTGGTTCTCAAAAAATTCTTTCCAAGTTTTTTGGTGATGGAAAAGTCACTATTGATCAGCATATAAGTTCTTTCTTTACAACAAGCGGTGTTCTTGAATCCAACATGAAGATGTTTCTGTCTGTCTTTTTGTTGAAACACTCACTGAAGTCGAAGCTAAATGGTTTGGACAGCTACCAGCTGGATCAATTATGTCATGGGTAACTTTGATTCAAGCTTTCGAGAGGAGATTTAAAACTGGTGAAGATGAACATTTTCTCCTTTCCCAGTTGACTCAGATGAAGAAGGAAATTCATGACCCCATGCGAGAATTCATTGCTTGTTTTAATCAGACGGTGAATCGAATTCTTGTCAACAAAAGACCCACTGAAGAAAATCAAATGACTTTCTTCATCAGTGCTCAACCTTCTAACGTAAGCTTTCAAATACGAAGGACAAGACCTACTAATCTAGCAGCTATGCAAACACTGGTTATCAAGGTGGAAGATGACTTGCTTAGTTCAGGAAAATGGAGTCATGATCTACAAAAGGGAAAAGGTTAACAAGCTCCTGTCACTACCATTGATCCTTTATATAAAAAATTAGCTAATGATCTGTTACAACTCAAAAAGTAGTTGCCTCATAATCCTCCACCTTTGTATCAAGATATTCCAAGGAGGAATTATATGCCATATCAACAAAATAGACAGACTAAGTGGCTACCCCAATCAACACCAAGATTAGCCATCGAACATCCCTCATCATCTGGTAAATAGGCTGCTATGTGTGATTTTCATCTAACCATAGATCATTATGGTGCAAGCTGTCCTGAGATGGCCAGATTCATGCAAATGCATTTAACAGTAGAGAAAATAGAAGAATATGTAGCTCCTAAAGACATAACAGAAACCATTGTTGGGACCTCTTCTATTAACTTTCTAGAATATGAATCTGATGATGACCAAGCCGAAGATATTAACAATCATTCTTGCAATACGGCTACACCAAGTTGGAGACAAAGATTGGAAGAAAAGTGGAGCAAACAAGCAAAAGAAAAAGCTTCTGATGAGACTGCTAAGAGGATTCTATCTCGCAAGCACACTTTGAAAGAACCTTCACAAGCAAAGGAAACAGATAAGTATAAAACATCTCCCATTGTTGAAGATTCCTTTGATTTTATTGATCATTGTAAAAAGACCAAAGTACAAATTTCTCAGTTAGACTACCTTAAGGAAAACCCTCATCAATTAGAAAGGTTGATCCAATGTGTTGGTAAAGGAAAAGGTTCATCTAAGATCACTATCAATCAAGAGTCAGATGTCTCTTTAGAAGCAGAAGATAATTTGGAAGGTCCCATGACTGAGAAAGAATCTTTTGTTGCAGTGTCCTTATCAGATATTGATTCTGGTGCATCTGATAATGTTATGCCTTCAAAGGTAGCCCATGCCTTAGGACTTTCTCTGAATAAACCATCTGGAAAAGTGTACTCTATGGAGGCGAAACAAGTCCCACTAGTTGGCCAGTTAAAAGATGCTCAAGTAGCACTTGCAGCGCATCTTGAGAAGAAGTTAAAACTGAATATCTTGGTTGCTAATATTCCTACCATTTACGAGATTCTTTTGAGTAGGAGTTTTTGCAAAGATCTTGGTGGTGAGATCAAGATGGACATGTCTCATGCCCTTATCCCGATTGGAGATAAAAAGATTAAGCTTAATCCTGAACCTAAAGCTAAATATATGGTCCTGAAATCAAATGATCCAAGAGCTAAAATATTGTATGTTGATACTGGGCATGAAACATATATGATGCCATCCACTGAAGAAGATGTAATTGAGCCTCTCATGCCTGATACAACCAATGAATTATGGTTAATGGAGTTTGATGGAAGTTCTTCTTCTTCTGGTTCAGGTGCTAGGATAGTGTTGATATCACCCAAACGAGAGAAATTTCCAAAAGCTTATAAGTTATCTTTTGAGACCACCAATAATACTACAGAATATGAAGCTCTCCTACTTGGCCTCAAGTATGCAAGAGAAAAAGGAATCAAACAACTCAAGGTAACAGGAGATGCAGAATTAATTGTCAACCAGGTGCGGAGACAATATCAAGCAAAGAATGCCAAATTGAAAGTGTATAGAAATAGAGTGTGGGATGAGATTGAGCATTTTGATGCTTATTATTTATTTGCTATTCCTCGTGAACAAAATTCCAAAGCAGATTGTCTTCCAGTCTCTGCCTCTCTCCTTATTCCTCACCCCAAGTTCAATAGAGATGTTTACAAAGTAGAGATGATTCATAGACCTAGTGTGCCTGATAACGATCAACACTGGCAAGTTTTTGATGATGATGGGAAAATCATTGCATTTCTTGAGGGAAGGCCTCCATTTTTAGACTTGAAATTTGAAGGATCATGTAATCATAATGTAACACCAAGAGATGACCCTGAAATTATTCAATTGGAAGGTAATGTTATCCCGAGAGGATTCGTTACCCTAGAGAGTCTTTTTAATAAAGAAGACAAAAGGAAAGAGAAAGTTGAAGACACTAAACTTTCTAATTGTTTGGGTTTTGAGAAAGTAAATATTGGTTCTGAGGAAAACCAAAAGATGGTCCTAATAGGAAAAGATTTGACACCGAAAGAGAAAGAAGAATTCACAAAGTTGTTGAATGCTTACCAAGACGTTTTTTCTTGGAGTTATGAAGATTTAAAAGAATTCATGAATGGGAAATTTAAACATCAGATTCCTTTGAAACCTGGTTCAACCCCCTTTCGGCAAAAGCAAAGGCAATTCAATCCTAAGGTAGCTGATGCTATTTTCAATGAAGTTGATAAGATGCTTAAAGAAAAGATTATTTATCCCATTCACCATTCAACATGGGTAGCCAATATTGTTCCTATCAGGAAGAAGAATGGTGAGATAAGAATATGTGTAGACTTTCGCAATTTGAATCAAGCGTCACTTAAGGATAATTATGGGCTCCCTGTTATGGATCATATTCTGCAATTGGTATCTAGCTCAGAACTGATGTCAATGCTAGATGGCTTCTCCGGTTATAACCAGATCAGTGTCACACCAGAAGATCAACATAAAATAGCTTTTACCACTCCATGGGGTACGTTTGCCTACAATCGTATGCCTTTTGGTTTGATAAATGTTGGGGCCACCTTTCAATGGGCCATGGATCATTCATTCAAGGATTTCAAGAATAAGATCATTGTGATGTATCTTCATGTTCTTACAGTGTTTTCAAAATAGAGAAGAGATCATGTGCATCATCTAGAAGCCATCTTACATCGATGTTGAACTCAAGGCATCTCACTGAATCCTAAGAAGTCTATATTTGAGGTGACATAAGGTAAACTACTAGGGCATATTGTCTCCAAAGAGGGTATTCGAATAGATCTTGAATGGGTGAAAGCTATCCAATAGTTGTCACTTCCCATGAGTAAACCAGGAGTCAGATCTTTCTTTGGGCAGATAAACTTTATAAGGAGGTTCATACCAGACTTCTCTGAGATAACAAAGTCAATTGTAGATATGATGAAAGGGAATACAAATTTTAAATGGACAAAAGAAGGTAAGGCTTATTTTGAACAAATCAAGACTAAGATTGCAAATGCCCCTACCCTTTCCTACCCAAATTTTTCTAAGGATTTTCATTTGTATTGTTATGCATCCGAGAACACTTTATCTGCTATACTTACCCAACCTGACAAAGACAATACCGAGGTCCCAATAGCATTCATGAGTATCCCTCTTAAGAAACATGAATCGAAATACTCTTTGATCGAGAAGAATTCTTATGCTCTAGTTAGAGCAGTGAAACAATTCAGGTTTTACATCCTGAACTCTCACTCCAAGGTGTTTATTCCTGATTCAGCAGTGAAGACTATTTTGACACAAAAGGAAATTGGTGTGAACAAAAGGGCCTCTTGGATAGCTAAAGTACAAGAATATGATCTTGATATCAAACCTACAAAGCTTGTCAGGGGAAAAGGTTTGTGTAAGGCAATTGCAGAAAGGTCTTCTAAAGGTGAAGAAGAGACAGAGGAAGAAATGCCTTTAGTTTTATTCATTAGCAATGTTGATGATTGGTTTTCAAATATTGCCTATTTTATGACATATGGAGAATGTCCTGCTCATTTATCACCTAAAGAGAAGAGGACCTTGAAATTGAAATCTGTGAAGTATGTTTTTTGGGGTGACGCTTTATACAAGAAAGGGATAGATGGTACCTTTCTAAGGTGTGTAGATTCTGAACAAAGAAAGGAGTTGCTTCAATTGTTCCATAATTAAGCATGTGGAGGTCATTACTCAGCATCAGTAACAACTTACAAAATTTTGAGGAATTTTTTTTACTGGCCAAGGATGTTCAAGGATGCAAAAGAATGGGTTAAGAAGTCTGATTCTTGTCAGTATTTCAAAGGAAAAATTCAATTAGCAGCATTTCCATTGAAGCCAGTAGTGATTGAAGAACCCTTTCAATAGTGGGGTTTAGATTCCATCAGTCCTATCCATCCTTCATCCACTGTCGGACACACTCACATTTTGATGGCGACTGACTATTTTACAAAGTGGGTCGAAGCTATCCCAGTCAAACAAATGACTTCAGAAGTGGTGTGTAGTTTTATCAAGAAAAATATTTTGGTTAGGTTTGGAGTTCCTAACAAAATCGTTACTGACAATGCTACCAACTTCTCCTCCCAGGAGATCTCCTCCTTCTTCTATCAATATGGAATCATTCTCTCTCACTCCTTAGATTATTTTTCCCAAGGGAATGGTCAGGTAGAATCAAGTAATAAAAATATTATGACCATTCTGCGGAAATTGATAGATGTCAATCAGAGATCTTGGCATAAACATCTGTATGATGCACTTTGGGCAGATCGAACCACTAAGAAGAGAGCAACAGGATTATCTCCCTTTGAGATACTATATGGAACTGAACCAACTCTTCCTCTTCCTCTAGAATTATCTGCCTTGAAGTTACAAGATGCTATTGAGAATCATGAATTCAAAGATGCTATTGAAAAATGAATATTGCATCTAACCAAGTTGGAAGAAGAGAGGGATCTGATTGTGAATAGAATTCAGGAACATCAAGCCTGTGTTAAGAAGTTATTTGATAAGAAAGTTAAGCAGAGGGAGTTTCAAGAAGGTGATCTTGTCTTGCTTTGGGATAAACGCCGAGAACCAAAGGGCTTACATGGAAAATTTGACTCCTTATGGAGAGGCCCTTTCTAGATTAAAGAGGTATGCAAAAAGAACTCTTTTATTTTGTCATACTTAAGTGGTGCTCAGTTGCCCTTGCCTTATAATGGGAAACATTTGAAACATTATCATCAGTAAGGTGTCCAGTCTGCCACCTTGTACATATCTTAGCTAGGAGTTTTTGTTGCGCCTTCTTTTCTTTTCAGTTCAGTTGTGTTCCCGTTTTTGTTGTGCTTAGTCCCTTTTTCTTGGATTTATCTCCTTTTGGTGTGACTCTATAGCCCTTGTGATAAAGCACTATTATTTCTTAACTCTGGGTTCATTCAGCATCCTGTACAGTCCTTGTCCCCAGATAGAGCCAGCTATTACCCAAACATTTTACAGAAGGTTTAATTATATTAATTATTCAATAAGTGAGAGATTAGTTCTATTGGAAAAATCAACCTATTCTCTCTCCCCGTAATTTTCTCTCTCCACGTACTAAAACCTTTAGAGAGAAGTACGGGTTAAGGTTTGGGTTTGGGTTTTCACTCTCTCTCTCTCTCTCCCAGCTTTTCTCTCTCCACTTACTAGAATCTTTTAGAGAGAAGTACATGGTTCGAGTTAGGGTTTGAGTTTTCATGCTCAACTTTTCTCTCTCCACGTACTAACCTTATTCTCTCTCTCCATACTCCAACTTTTTGCCCTGATCTTAACTTGTACCAAAAATCAAAACAAGAACCCAAATGTGTATGTTCAAGAAAAGATGAGGGTTTCTTTGCATAAACTGGGATAGTTGGCGAGGTTAAAGCACAATGGTGGTAGGGTGTACAGAAATGAAAATTTCTACACTGCCATTTAAATATGGTTCATCCAAATCTCCATAAATCAATTCACATAGTCCAAATCCTTTCAGGTCTGTTCCCAACCATCATCTTATGAATATCCTCTGTCTTTATTGCTCTAGAACATTAGAATACGCAACACAGAGAAGAAGGAAGCTTGTTTTGTCATGAAAAGTGGGGCCAAATGAGTCTACTGCTCATTTCTATCAATGCCTAAGAGCATTTCAAAAGAAATATCTGAGGACAAAATGGCCATGTGACTCACAATTATCAGTTCACAGTCATAAGGCTATGTCTCATAAATGGTGCTACTTGAAATCTTTTTATAGGGTATCTGATGAGAAAGGGACCATGAATCTCAAAATTAATCTGAAAGAAAATCCTGCACAAGAAGATGATATATGCAGTTGGTGATTTGGCTATCTCAAATTTGATTAAATATGAGATTGTTTAACCCTGTGTGGAATAGAGGCTCATACATTTTTTATATCTCAAGCTAGCTTCACACTCTTGTTGACAAGTCGTGGACAAAGACCAAGATGTATAAAACAAAGAACAAGAACAGTTGCATAGCATTTAAAAAGGGTAACATGGACCTATGTCTTCAGTGACATGGACCTGCGGCTTGGAGATAGTTGATTTAATTCATATCCTCAGCCATGCATGTAAGCGCAAATCTGCGAGTTGACAGGTAAAACCAACACGCCAAACATCGAAGGTGATACCATAAAAATATATTCACTGTCAACTAAGCGCATATGTAAAGCCTATGGAGAATGTAAAAAGCTTATAATGAACATTCCTATGGATTAAGAGTTATCTCTAGTAGCTTGGAAAGATAAGTGCATCCATCAAAAATATTTGCTAAAGCCTTAAGCTATAGTGCAACTTCAAACAGTCGGTGCTTCTTGCCAATAATTTGAAAGAACCACCTGCAAACTTGGAGATAGCTTGACTAATGAAGGAGCCTTTGGTCACATTGCACCTTTATCTGAGATGAAAGAAGAGTTGTATTTAAAACGTGCTTCAATCTAATATGTGGTGACAACAAAAGTCAGTAATCTTCTCATCCTTCATCGCTGTCACTCCAAGCTAATACAACCAATTCAATCTTTTGCTGTCCCAAATAGAATTACAGCCGCACTTATGAATGATTTGATTCATAATTTATAAAGGTCAATGCATAGATAGTTGTTTTAACATTGATCATATACTTATATTATTCAAAAAAGCTGGCTGGAGAGTCAATCTCAATACATCTCATGTGAAGCTCTAAGATGTGTCTAACCATTTGATGAAATGCCAAGTCTAGGGACATCTACATTCATCAAACAGAGCTACTGAATTGTTTGACAAAATACCTCTATCACATATAAGACAGGTGCATTGTCTAAAAAAAGTGAAACAAATAGAATTGATAAGGGATTGAAAACATCTCGTGAACACTCAAGGCAATGATTGATGAAGGCATATTTCTGGCAATACAAACATCTATCTGAGTATAAGAGATGGAAACGTCAGATGGAAATGCATAGTGGGAAAATTTGAAATAGTCTATAGCTAGCAAAAGTCCAATGGAGATATAAATGCATGTAAACTATTCGACAAAATGCCAAGTCAAAGGTGTGCTCATATTGTTTGAAAAAATGCCTTTGCTCCATCTAAAAGTTGGATTCTCAAAGTGAAGTAAAGATTTTGGTGAAGTTTTATAATTGAAGAAGATTTAACATCAAATTTGATATAAAGAAAAGTAGTTATTAACTCTGCACTATTTCCAAGACAACCCTTGACAGGTGATAATATGAGGTATAATTTTCAAGGTAAGGAACCTCCTGTGATTCTAAAAAGCATGCTCCCCGAAATATCTGACACAAAGATGGGGCATTTAGAAATTACAGATTTTTGGAAGATGATGAGCAAAGAAGATAAATCTTCCTTGGCACGTCAAATGCTGGAAAGTGGTCTGGCCCATGCAGGAGGACATCCACTCGCAGTTCAATGTGTGGAATTGGTTTTAGAATGTATCAAGGCATATGATCAGAATTTGAGGGACATCAAGACTGCAGGAGGTAATGTCATAGCAAGGTTGGACCCAATATCTATATCCATCACTTTCAGATTGCCAGTAAGAGAGGAGTTCACAAAAATTTCTAAAGAAGGTGCCCAGGGTTATTTCCATCAGAATAAGAAAACATGTCTCAATGTTATTGCTAAAAGTTGGCTCGATCAACCCAAGCGAGGACAATCACAGTTACCAAGAATGTTACATAGGAATATCTTTAACGAAGACATTTATGATATGATAGTTCTTCTCAATAGAGTGGTGGGAAATCAGACGGCTGAAGATTTTCAAGATTGGATGTTTTTGTATATTAATACCATCACCACTAGGAACCAATTTATAGATTGGGGAGAAATGATTAGCGATGCCCTCCATTACCAGTTGACAGGATTCAATGCAAATCAAGGATTTTACATGTCCTCATATCTAATGTATGCAATTGCAAGTATGAAGTCATGGCCTGGTCTAAATCCTTATGGGGAGTATAGCTTAACCACTCAAATTTATAACTATTACCCCCAGTTGCAATTAAAACAAAGCAATGCACACTTCTGCAGGGTGAATGATGCTTTTTCTATGCTCACTGCCAGGGAACTACAAGGAGACATAGGACTTTGAATTTCTCCTGAAGTAGCCAGTCTCATTAGTATTTATGGTAGCTTCTTCATACAATATCCTTGATTCACTTACATCCACATTGAAGGTTTCCAAGATTGTCCTCTCATGTTGCCTCGCTTTGTAGATGACAAGTTGGTACTTTCAAAAGTTTGCAGGCAAATTGGTCAAGTAAACAAAAAGTGCAGGAACAAAAGATCAATCCCTTTCCCAATTGGCATTGGACACTACATTTTTTTTTCTTCTTTGGATGCTCAAAATATTGAGAGATCCATGGTGAACATAACTCTACACTCTTTCTACAGTCGCTTTCCATTTGATGGTAGCGGGTATGTTAAAAATAACTTGGCACTTGGACCTGGCTATCTTCATTTCCCCACATTGGAAGATTATTGGGCGAATTGTGAGAATGATTTTGAAGTTAGAAAAAGGGATTGGATGAGATTTAGAATACAAAAAATCATTGATTACAAAATGGGATGGGATGTGACCGGCGTAATGGAGGATGAGTCAAACTTAATTGATCCTTACTTCTTTGAGTGGATACAATTACTAGAATTGCCATATATCAATTGGTCGCTGCCAGAACTGAAAGACCTGAAGGAAAGGACTTTCTTTGTGATTCAACAAACTGAGACTTGGTTAAAGAATAAAGTCAAAGAAGCCACTACTACTAAGTCAACAGGAAGAAGTAGTGTAAATAATAATAATACTTCTCAAGAAGGAACATCAGTTTCAGCCATTCTGTCTTCTATTCCTACATCCTCGAGCTCTTTGCATAGCACACAAGGGCGAGATGATGGTCAAGATCCAAATGAATGAGTTAACCTAGTTTTAGCATGTGAACTCAATGTGATCACCAGGAAGAAGAAATCAAAACTCAAGGAGAAGACCTTAAAGCCAATTCAACAAATGATTGATGAAGCTCTTGAGATGAATGCTTTACCCTCATTTGTAGATGAGATGATTCAATCCATAGCATCTCCTGCATGCTCATTGTCTCCTGAAAGCACAGAAGCAATCCAAGAGGAGCCAATTGTAGAAAATGTGCATAACTTGAACTTATCATCCACAATCTTACAAGTTCCTTTAGTAATCGGCCCATCTACTAGTATTTCAACATCTTGCTTATAGCAAAGTTTAGAGAGAAAGAAGAAAAGGATGATTCAATTAGAAGTGCCCAATCTAGATGTTGTAGCTGACTTAATGCACAGAAGTACAAAGATAAAGAAGACTAAAATGGATTCCAGACTAGTAGTGAACCCTACTTCAGGTAATTTATCTGTTGAAATTGCACAACCAGTCACAGAGAAGGACATAAATGAGGCAAATGAACCTGATTTTAGCATCACTAAAGTGGATCTAGGCCGAACTACCTGTGAAGGGAAAGAACACAATTTTCAAGTGTCAGCTGCTGTCTTAATAGAACAATCAAGGAGAGATAAGCAAGTTAAGAACCAACTCAAGTGTCAAGTCTGAGCCCTTTCTTCATGCATCAGATTGGTGGTTGGTGATTCCTTTCTAGATCCTAGTTCATCCGCAGAAAGTACAGAAGATCCGAAGAAGATGTTTGATGAAGAAACCATTCAGAACATAGGAGAATGTCAAACTTATGGTAAAATGGTGAAAGTGTGGGTAAAAAGCATGAAAGAACAGGCATCAATCTTATTCCAAGATGTTCAAGGTACATTGACCAAAGCAGATCATATACAACAAAGCATTCAAAAAGAACTGACAACTCTCAAGGAACAACAAACATTCTGGAGAGAAATTGATGCCAATTTAGTAGAGATTAAAGGCATGGACAGCAATATAGTCAAGTCACTAAAGTTAATCAGCACTAGAGAAGAAGAGAAAATTGACATATGGCTAGAAAACATCTGATGGAAGAATGATGGTATGAATGAACAATTGAGTGAAGGAGAACAATTCTTAAACTCATGCAAGTTACTGAAAAAGAAGGCCTTGGGGGAAATACCAATGATTGTAGAAGGTATTCCTATTAGTGAACATACTCAAAATCCAGATATATCTTCCATCTTGAAATGCATGGAAACAAAAATCAACACCGAACTTGGCAGTAAACAAAGTTTAGATGCTAGTGTTATGATGAGATTGAGCAGTCTCTCAGTAGCATTGAACTCCTGTACTCAAAACTTGTCAGGTTGTGTCACAGAATTGGATGAAATTAGAAAGAGACATGAGTTGTGTAAGCTGAAGATGCAGAGTTTAATCATCATTAAGAACAAAACTTCAGCTCAAGTCATCAAATCATTCAAAGCGTACAAGGCAAACTTGACTCAGTTGCTGGTAGCACCTACAGATCAAGGAACGAATTCAAAGAATTAAAAGTTAGAAGTATTTTTGTCTAAAGTTGTCTTAGAATTTTATTGATGTATTTTGTAAAAAGGTCAACTTTAGAATTAACTCTAGTTTTCATTTTTCTAATTGTAGTTAAGCTTCGAGGGTTAGATTTGGTTATGAATCATCTTCAAGTAGTCCAAACTCTAACTTTTTGGGTAGTTACGAACCCGAAAAGTTGGTTATTCTAGATTGGTTATAAATTCCTAGAAATCAATGTAATAAGGGACTTTTTGGACTTGGATAGAGGGGAACACTTATGCTCTAATCATAAAGCAATTTTTGGAAAGTGTGTACAATTGTTGTTTTTGTGTAATCGGTTATTTCTTTCTTTCTTGGTGCAAGAAATAAAAGGAAGTACATTTAGCGTTCTCTCTCCAAGGAATCTGGATTGTTAAAGTGTTGATTCATCTATGATTACTTTCATGGTATGATGTGAGTATTTGTGGATGATTGAATTAGCATTGTGTTGGTGAAAGTTCTCAAGCGTAGTCCTTGATAGCTCTCATTAATAGTTTACATCATTTTTATGAAAACGTTGAAGGCGTGTGGTGCATTCGCTGTCAATGGTTTTCCTTCCCATTTTCTAAGTTCTTCTTATCTTTATTGAAAAATCTAAAATTTCATCTTACAAGGGAGCTGCCCCTCTAAATGTAGAGGAAGGCCGAATATCAAGGGCCTATCCAACTGTTGTGAATGATTTGCCACATACACTCCGTTGGGCAATTTCTACAGTGACAAATCTGTTTACCAACACTCATCAACTACTAACTAATCTAGCTACATTTCCATGCTTTTACATTTACTATTTTAATTACTATAATTACTATACTATTACATTTACTTTTTACATTATTACATCTAATTATTCACCATAAGCTCACTTTCTCACTATCAATATTATTATTATCAAAGCATGTTAAGATTCAAAGTAGTTTCATAGTATGAATTAGTAAGCACATAAAATGAGGAACTCTTAGTAAGTCTAAGGGCCAATTAAAAGTACTTAACTCAATAATAATTCATGATCAGTATTTAAACACATCCTACTACACCATCATATTGAGTGTGTCAATTTAAATTTGTTAGATGAATTGTTTATGCAAGGATTAGGTGCAAGCGTATAAATAAGGTTTGTATATAACATACCTTTTCGTTCTGACATATATGTATTCATCATTTCATGCAACTAACATAGTAAAATGTGGTGTACATGAATCATATTATCATTAATTATACATAGGGTACATGAGCTGACAAGCTACCTCTAATGACATGCCTATTGACCCTTATTACATACTAGCTAACTAATGCTTTATTCATACACTACATTTTCAAATTGGTATATATATTCTATTGACTTTGATATTCTACTAATATCTTCAATCGAATCCACAACATTCATTATCTAACTAATATTCCCTCAAGCCAAATATAAAATTCACTTGACATTAAATCCAACATCTACACAGGTTTTTCATACATTCAATTCTATCTAGTAACTCTTATCTATCAATGTGCTTTATTGACTAGATAAAACTAGATTTGAGTTATTATTTTAACCCACCATCTATTCTTATCCTTGATTCTCCAATCCCATCATCCCGACAACTTACTTCTTATTAACCCTATTATATCTACATCCAACTATCCTAATTTACAGTCTTAACACTAATTTAATTAAACCCTCCATACTTAACATCATGTTCAATTATATATGCATTCTCGTAAACTTATTTATTTCATTTAATTTATTTTCCTATATTGAGCTTTTCCATTACCATATGGTTTAATTGTTACATGTTTCTAAATGAGCCCCTTGATATAAACATTACCCGTAAACTAAGCTCAAATACACTAAGTGTCATTATCCTCTATTCAAGACTTGAAATGATTAAATAATTATCTAATAAAAATAAAAATAAAATCTAAAGGGTGAATCTCCTATCTATCTTAAATTCTTATCATTCCCTAACTCTTACCAAGGCCACATTTCTTCCTACACGTGGTCCCCACAAGGTCCCACATGGGTCATGTGAAGAATTTTGACTAATCCAAGCCTTAGGACATCATTTTCCCATCCCTCCAATCAACAATCCTAAAGTGAACAAGTCATATTAAATGTCAACTTGACATTCTCCTAAGTACAAATCCCTTGGGATTGCTATCCCACTCCCCCTTAATTTCAAGTCGACTACCTATGCTTGGGAATATGTGACCACTACTGCAAGAAATTTCAAGTTGACTACCTATGCTTGGGAACACATGACCACTACTGCAAGGAGGGGACGACTAGTGCATAAGACAAGGATGTGACATAAACCCTTTCTCCTACGCACCCAATTATATTAATGGGGATGAAACCCCTTTTCAAGGAGGCAAGCTCAAGGATAAAAGTTTTGACATGACATGTCAGAATGAATGTCAGATTTAACAATATGCCTTGGGGAGTGGAGAAAACTTTTTGCATTATGATGGCTTAGGAAATGTTGGGGGCTACTCTAGAAGGGCAGTCAAGATCAATCTTGGCTTTTATTTTATTTTTGACGTAAATATTTAAATTTGTCATATTCTCTAACATGCACACTAATATGCCTTTATTTCTTTAATTACTAATTTATTATTTGAGTGTTGGATGTGACTTAGAGGTCACAAGATTGTAATGTGTACCATTCTGTCACTTAGGAAATATATTAGTCTAGGACACTCATTAGTCTCTATATGCTATTATTATTTTTATTTTTATTAGATAGCAGTCTAGAATCTGGGAATATTCTTTAATATTTTATTGCTCTGTATTAAGGAAGGGATTTATTTCCCTTTACCATACATTTTCCAGAGAGGAAAATGCATGCCTATAGCAATGTATCTCATAGATTTTATTATGTCTTCTCTTACAACAAACTTCATTTTGCTATATCATGAAATTAATTTGATGATTTCCTTGCTTAGAATTGCATTAAGCTTGGTAATTAAAATCAATGTTATCCATGCATGTGATATGAACATAAAATTTTCCTTCCAAATTATTGAGTGCACAAGAAGATTGTAAGCAATCTACTAAGATTTAAATTTATACAATCAATGGTATCACATAACATCTATGGATTGTTTCTATCAACTAGTCATTAACAATACCACAAGGAGAAAACTTTCTTTCTCATTTTCAAATGATAAAAATGATGTCAAAGAAAAGTTGTGACTCATACCAATGCTTTCATAACAATATAAAGTCCAAATGAAACATGCATATACAACCTTATCAATTATTTCCTCTACACCTACATTAGGTAACAATGATACAATCTCCTTCCATCACAATGGGGCAACATAAGAGACTTTTCAAAATCATAAGGAACATGAACATTGAAAGATATGGACAATGAGTAGCATGAACGTTGTCCAACATGATCATTGAGAACATGAACAAGCTAGTGAATGCTCCTTCACAAATGAGGGCACAATGTCAAGTTTTCTCATCCAACATCAATCTTCAAGATGATCATTCCAAGACATTTCCATTGCTCCCTTGGACACAAATCTACATATGCAACACAAAAAAATAACAAGGACCATGGGTGCTTTCCACCCAACCACAGGCCTCAAAGAGACCACCCCTACGCTAGGGAACAAGGCTCAAACTGGGATACACATACAATCTTTCAATGCATAAACATTACATTTCAAACTTGAACAATTTCACCCCAAGGCTATTTCACAATGGCTTCACAGATGGAACCATAAACATAGGGTGAAGGTGTGTTCTAAAATGGAGACTTGCCATACCAAACCATATTTGCAATAAACAATTTTCATGCCCTCTCAGGGCTATCATAATTCAGCAAATTTCATGCCCTCTCGGGGCTATCATAAATCAACAATTTAATGCCCTCTCGAGGCCTCCACATTGCCTCCTCCAAACCCACTACCATTAGCTGTAACTCCTCAAACTTCCTTTCTACACCATACTTTCCTTATCAGCCCCAGCAAAATATGAATGGTTATGGCATACAATGGAGCCCATACTCCAAGTTTCTCAATGCATTTTTCGAACCCAACTTAAGCCCTTCACCTTGGACTTCTCTTCCCTTCCCACAAGGGTGAGTGTAAGTCCCATGCCCATAACAACACTCAAGCACAAAACAAGAAAACAAAACCAAGTAGAAATAAAAAAAGAAATTTCCAAGAGCACATCACATTTTCACAACACAATATCAACACCCATAATACAACAAGGAAATAGAGGAAATCCAAACCTCATACTCACAATACTTCATACAATACAACAAGATGCATAATGGTGTCACACTAATCTACATGGAATGAACACCATTCAAGCACTCACATGAATGCTACTCCACAATGCAATGCAATGCATACTCCATTGATAAACTCCACACTTGCATATTTTCTTAACCATGCTAAAAGAAGGAAATGGAAAAGAAGAAAGTTTGAGATACCAACCTTGGTCCAAGCTAGGGTAAGGATAGTTGTAGTAGAGCTCCCCTAATCTCCCTCCAAAACTTGACTGTCTCTAAAACTAGAGAGTGGGCAGACACCCCACTAGTTTGGCCAAGACCCTCTAATAAAGCCTTCCCACTAACTTATTTTAGCAAAAACACTAAGCCACTACTTCTTACAAACTTTTCTCATCTAACAGTTTATTGATAGCCCTCATGAGCTCTGAGTTATGACCCTTGAAAGATCAACCTCAAAATGCACTTAGAGCACCTTGGAGACTCCTCGGTATGGGGTGGCCGCAAATGATGGATGGTCTCCATGGTCAAAACAAGGGTGTGACTAGGGGTCACCCACCCATCCAGAGCTAATGGCACTGACGATTTGATGCCAAGATCAGTGTTTTCAAAGTTACACTGTGGTGCACCTATGAACTAAGGCACACTGTGAGTTTTGGCATCGAGCGAGATTGTTGTGCCGAATCCAAATGGAATGTGATCTCTCAAAAATGAGATAGGTTATTTTAGGCCTTAGTATCATCATCTTGTAGCATTTGATAGTTCATCGATGGCCCTCATGAGCTCTGAGTTATGACCCTCGAAAGATCGACCTCAAAATGCACTTAGAGCACCTTGGAGACTCCTTGGTACGAGGTGGCTGCAAATGATGGATGGTCTCCATGGCCAAAAAAAGGGTGCGACTAGGGTTCACTCTCCCATCCGTAGCTAATGGCACTGATGATTCAATGCCAAGATCAACAATTTCAAAGTTACGTTGTGGTGCACCTATGAACTGAGGCACACTGCGAGTTTTGGCATCGAGCAAGATCACTGTGCCAAATCCAAATGGAATGTGATCTCTCAAAAATGAGATAGGTTATTTTAGGCATCAATATCACTTTCCTATAGCATTTGATAGTTCATTGATAGCCCTCACGAGCTTTGAGTTATGACCCTTGAAAGATTGACCTCAAAATGCACTTAGAGCACCTTGGAGACTCCTCAGTACGGGGCGGCCGCAAATGATGGATGGTCTCCATGTCTGGAACAAGGGTGTGACTAAGGTTCACTAGCCCATCTGGAGCTAATGGCGCTAACGATTCGATGCCAAGATCAACAGTTTCAAAGTTACGTTGTGGTGCACCTATGAACTAAGGCACACTATGAGTTTTGGCATCGAGTGAGATCGTTGTGCCGAATCCAAAAAAAAATTGATCTCTCAAAAATGAGAGGGGTTATTTTAGGCCTCAACATCAGCATCCTGTAGCATTTGATAGTTTATCGATAGCCCTCACAAGCTCCGAGTTATGACCCTCAAAAGATCAACCTCAAAACACACTTAAAGAACCTTGGGGACTCCTCGGTATGGGGTGGCCATGGATGATAGAGGGTCTTAGTGGTTGGGAAAAGGGTGTCACTAGGGTTCACCCACCCACTCGGAGCTAATGGCATTGACTTGTAGCTGTTAGGAGTTAGATTTTGAAAAGTTGTCAAGAAAGGTTGACCCCTTTGACTTGTATCATGAAAGGTTTCTTTGTGTCTTGCTTGATTTTTTGAAGACTACTCCATGTGTCACTATCTTTCTTGGAAAAAAAATTGCTTTTGAACATCAAGCTTGCGATATTATCAATTATTGTCAAACTTTTTCAACCAAGTCAAAACATCAAGTGCAAATATTTGTTTGCATTTTTTGCTAAGGGGAGTTTCATAAATTGACTTTGATTTTCTATGTCTCTAGTGCTTGAACATGCTTAAAATGGCTCTTTGGTCTTAGAGCTATTGGTATTTTCTAACTTCATGGTCTATGATATGCATACTAAGAATTTCTTTCACTAAATGGTTTCCTTGATCTATTGACTACACTTAAATTTGTTAACTTGTCATCTCTCTTTCTTTATCTACATTTCTATTTGGGATTTTTTCCTAGCTCTTGACTTGATTCACTAGTGTTGTAACCTGCTTGGACAATTTGTTTGACAAGTCACTCATTCATTTCTACCTCTCTTTGACATGTGAACACTCTACCTCTCTAGTTTGGACATCAAGTTATCTTGTGCCACCTTATTAGCTTCCTCTAGTCTCCTTCATGCTTTATTATCTATCTACCACTATGGTATTCAAACCTTGTGCTACCAAACCTCAACCAAATCTAGATGATCATGATATCCTCCATGCCACTAAAGAGTATCAAGATCTATATGTTCAATACAAAGGGCTAGAAGAGACAAATAATCTTTCTTACCTTCATCTCTCTAAGCACATGATAGAAATCAATTCTAAACTTGAGAAAAGGTTAGAGGAGAATATTGCATTCTTAAATTAACCTCCCTTAAGACCTTTACATACACATGGGTCATCTTCTTCAAGGTCTACATATTCTACTCCAAGACATCAAATATCTTCATCTTCTAGATCTAAAGACCTCTTTAGAGGACAAGCAAGTGATACCTCCTTTGAGCCTATGCCAAAATTTCATTATGGACCTATCTTTCACCAAGATAGTGATGAAGACATGGATGCATTCTATTCACTTAATAAAAAACAAAATTATCATGGAGAAATTTTTGAGAGAACTTTTACTCCATTGGAAGATTCTCATGATAACATCTTGCAAACACTTCTTGATAATGAATCCATCACATTACTAGACAACTCTAGACCTTATGAACACAAAATCAAACCTCCATGGTGGAGAAATTATCATAATTGCCACTTCCATGGAAAAAAATTTCATAAAACTAAAGATTCCATAGTGTTGAAACATAAAATCCAAGATCTCATTTATGATGGGATTGTTGATACCTCTAATGACTCATGTGTCACAAGATCATGCTGATGAACCTATGTCAAGTGATGATTTCCTTGACACCTTCACTTCTTATAACACTAATGAACCTTCAAAAGTGTCAAAGCTTTCCAAAATGCCTCCACCAAACAAAGAACCTAATTCTTTCCATATAGACCATGCATACCCTCAAGGGCTACAACTAAAAGAAAATCAAGCTAACCTTCACTTGTTTGCAAACCTTTTCCATCCTACTAAGACTAAATATCCTCAACATTCATGCAATACTATGATTGCTATGCCCAGTTTAGCTAATCTTGCATTATTGCTTTAAGATTCTATCATGTGCACCTCACTTTTTCCCTTGTCCTTAGAAGGTGCTCCATATCAAGATGACTCTCAAAAAGAAAAATATATAAATAAAGATCAAGATCAAACACATTTTCATCTCATCCAAAATTTCACCTTTCTATATCCTGTGTGTTACCCACCTCCTACATATGATGAGGATTCCATTTCCACTACCTCCATTGAGCTTACTGAAACTTATGGGAAAAGTGATCTTTCTATGCTATATAAAGAAACATGTCAAGATCAAAGTGTCCCCTCATGTTCTACTTCTCCATATCCACTTCAAAATTATGCTCAAGATTCAAACACTCCTATCAAAGGTATTTCTCCTATAAAAGGTACTCATGAGTCTATTGATGACTTTGGCCATGCTACTCACTCTAAAGATGTTGAAATCCCTAGTCACTATCCGTTTGCATTTCCTAATTCTATCATTGGTCCTTATCCATCTAATCTAAAGTCTTCAAACCTTCTCCTACACTTTCTACTTCTAGCTCTCCTAATGTACCTCAAGATCAACAAGACATTCATCCTAGAAAATAACCATCTAAACCAGTCATATCAGCCTTATTCATCCATAAGTCCCAAATCTTTTGGAATCAATTTGGATGTTCAACACAAGAAATACAATAATACATTAAAAAATAGAGATCATTATGTCTCATCTAATCAACATGTGAATGGACATAATGAAAATATATTGAAGATACCACAAAGGTTCACTATTCAAAAAGTGAAATCAAAGAAAATATGGGTTCCTAAACCCATTATTGAAGAAATGTGTTATAAAGTATCCAAAGGAAAATCTAAAGCTATATGGATTCCAAAGTCTCTCTTGAAAGACTTTAATATTGAACACAAATCTGAGTTGACATTCAATATTCCAAAGGCTTCCACTCCATTTTCTTCCAAACATCTTTCTCAAAAGCTTACAAATATTCCACTCAATCTTCTTCTAACATTGTCCTACCAGCTCATACATCTAAACCTTGATCTATTTCCTCCATGATTCCTCCATCATTCGGAAACCCTCCAAGGTGTGTGTAAATGTTGATCTTCCCCACTTTGTCACCTACCCTCATGCAATGTTTTCAAAGCTACACTTACCTACTATCCATACTCATACAATCCTTCCAAGGAATGAACTCTTATCCTACTATCATCTCACTTCCTTCACCCTATCAACATCATTGAGCATACTTATCTATGGTCTTGGCTTATCATAACTTATCTTTCCTATAGGAACACTACCTAACTTGAAAAGAGTTGACCTATTTCTATAAAAAAAATATATAGAAAAGAAGATAAAAAATGCGCCTTGGTGAAAACCATTATTTGTGGCACCTTGGTAGAAAAAGTAAAGAGAAATAAATTCATTCTATAGTGAAAACCACTTCTTGTTTCTCTTTGGATAAGTACCATGATGAAAACCTAGTAAACATGCATCATGTGTAATTCTTCCATCATCCATCTATTCCCTCTTCCTCTTTGATCTTGACAATTTTGAGCTATCCTTACATATTGGCTATCTTATCCATGAGATTCCCTATTTTACTTTCTCATTCACTCATAGCCTTCATATCCAACTTCATATCATGTCATTATGCATATGCTATCTTTCTTATTGGCTTTAATTGATTATCCTACATGCTATCTTCTTTCATGGATTTCATAGCTTATCCCAAATGCGCTTCATACAACTTTTCAATATGAAAGTCTTTCAAAACATTCTACAATATAATGACTCTTTATGCTTTCAAATGCCATGATTGGTTGCAAAATGGAAGAAATCAAGTATTCTAATTGTCCATCCATACTTTCTATATTTTTCTTATTTGATTAGTTTGATAAAAAATAGTTTTAATAATCATAATTTCAGCTTTATGTCAAATAAGGAAAAAACCAAATTTGTAATAAGATATCTGCAAGCAATTATCTTTCATATAGTTATAAATGCTCTTAAAATTATCCTTATAGCCTTGTATCACATGCAAATATGATTTGCAAGAACTTGTTCAATATTTTCCTCTTATAATTCCTTACAAAGAACCTACCAAAATACAAAAACCATATACAAAAAAAGTACACATTTTACATCATAATACATCATAAATTTTAGAAATTCTCCCCAATACCAACCCCCTCCAACTCTTCATGATGTACCTACATTCCAATATCATAAAAAAAATTAGTAACTTATTGTATTAAACAAGATAATCATCAATTCATTAAATCATTATGAAAAAAATAACATAAGAAGTATATATACCTAGTCGAGTATTCCAATAGGGTCCTCTCTCTATTTTAGGGTCTCCAACAGGGCTTCATGATCAGCATTAGCAATAGTAAAAAGTTCTTTTACTTTTGGTCTTCCTTGATGCTTCAATAACTTTACATTTGTTGCTATAATAAGATGCGAATATATGAGAATTACTTTGTGCTTTTGATAGTCTTCGAATGCAGGAATTCTGTTCCTTCTAAGCATGTATGTTCGCAACCATGTTCCAGCAACAACCACTGAACCAGTAGGATATGTGAATCCATCATCATCTGTGATCGATTGTGCAAGTTTTTGTTTACCTCTTACATAACGTGCTAACCAATAATCGGATTTCTCATCATTCCCCTATGGTGCAACCAATGCAAAGACATGTCCTAGCTGAAGTAGATTTGATAGATGGTTATGCTCAAGTGAACTTTCCATGTCATCATATCTGATAGAGGTTATGATAGAAAATGGAGTAAGATAATGTGGAGCCCATGTGTCCACCCACTCACTTGACTCACAGTGATCCCAATCACACTGAAAACAAGTACGACAAAAACAAGCTAGTTGTTGTGTCCAAATGGTCCATGTACTAGAATCAGAGCTCCAAAATGAATGCATTTTTGATGAGTCTCTCACTATAGCACAATCTGATCTATCACCTATGGACCCTTCCTCAACCAACCAAAAGAGCTTGTGTACCACTAAATCAAGAGTCCCCCCCTGTGATAATACTAAACTACACCAATCAACAATGCTACGAGTATCAAGAAGCTCTATTGTTGAAATCTTCAGTTGCTCCTTAACTAGAGCTCTCTTCACACATGCCCCTGCTCCATCATGTTCCCCTTTTCCATGGTCGAACAAAAAAAAACTCAAAATATGAGGCACCCCTCTCTCTATGTGCATCCTACACAACCAATAAAACATGCGAGCATTCTTAAATTCACCTGTACAATTATCTGACCAAATGATATGTCTATCCATAGAAATTGCATGCTCATGTAAGAAATCAAAAAAAATCTCGAAACAATGTTGCACAAACTTGTGAGAGTGAGATCTATCATCACTCATAAAAAAATGATACTCTCTAATAATCTTTCGATTATCTTCTGCTTTATCAGGGGCATGTCTATATGTTATGTGAACAAAAATTACAATCTGAATGGAGTTGTAATACTGAGATTGTGTCTCATTTTGAGGTTGCAATGTGTAGTTCTCAGCAAAATCAAAAATTGATATAATAGTGCCAATGGAAAATGTCTCCTTACACGTTCTAAATTGTTGATCCAACCACTGAGACCTGTGACTATGTCTTGCATACTTGTAAAAAGGATTTGCCTTGAAATCTGAAATAAAATTAGTCACACTAATATCTTTTCCAACCAATTCACATCTAGAGCTCTCACTCCCACTCTTCAATGTGTATTTCACCATTTCATATACCCTTTTTTTCAGTATTGTCTTTCCAAGATCTTGTTCGCACCCCTCATGGAAACATGTGTCAAACTTGGATAAGCCACCACATTTTGAACACTTCTCATTTAAGCAAGCATTTCTATAAAAGGAACAACCATCAACTCTACGACATAAGAGTTGATCTAGCAAGTCTCTTGATGATTTTGGAAGCCCACTAGCCCCACAATCCTCCAATATTTCTTTACTATACAAAGTAGAACGGATGGAGCATAATAGTTCATGGTGCATAGAAAACTCAACATGATATTTGCAACATTTATTTGGAATTTTGAGTGGAACACAATAAAATGGCTTCAAAGATTCAAAAGCCCTTTGTGATATATGAAGACTTGGATGACTCTTTCTAAATTGTTTGAACAACATAGTTTGACTTACCTCCAAATGGTGTTTAGGATGTGGCATGCAGTCTCTGATGTCAATTCTCAACTTTAAGACGTCTTTAGCATTGGGTGATACTCGTGAGTTAGAGTGCCAAAATTGTGTAATTTCTTCCTTCACATCATTGGATAGCTTCTTATCAAAACGTGGAAGTCTCCCACCAAATGCTCATGTTTCATTTTGAAGAGGATCATCAAATTTCTCTTGTCGACTAAGTGCTCTTCTCAAAGTAGTATGATTTAGATTCAAATCAATACAAGTTTGTCTCATATATCTACCCTTTCTCAAATGATGACTTGCCAAAGAGGTTGTAATAACCCTTCGAGTAGCTCTATTATCCTTCTCTCTGCTATTTTTTCCAATGCTATTGAGAGCACTGAAAAGATTCTTCACAATAATGGCATTTCTTTCCAACTTTTTATTGACACGAATCTTCAATTTGGAAAGCATAGATCTCATCTTTTGCATCTTTAATAAGTGCATGAAAAGCTGACATTGCTCTACCACTGTCTTGTTGCCAAAAAACATCTGATATAGTCTTGAAGCCCATAACCGAATGGTTCTTTCTGATTTTTTTCCTTCCAAACTAGTAATAATCATTTCATCAATTTCAATTATCCATTTTGGTCTTTTAGAACCTTCATGTCGATTCTAATTAGGAGATATGCAAGGTTCTTGTAAATTTGGTTCTTGTGCATTGTCATGTTCGACATGGTCAATTATGCAATTTGGATTATGACTTGGTGGCATTTCTTCTTCAAAATTTTCATTCTCCAAATTTTCAATTTCGGCATTATCGTTTTCAATAGGTTCATTTTCATTCCCCAACTGTACATATTCATTATCTAACTCTATGATTTCACCTTCAATTAATTCATCGTCAACTTGACTGATATTTAGCATACCTTGTCTTTTTCTTTGGTGTTCCATTTTGTCCCTTTCCCTATATGCCGCAATGTCTTCATTGGATATCTTCCTTTTGCATTTATCCTTTCAACGACTGCTGCTCCCCATTCAGATGACAAATTCGAACACCTAAGGTTATATTTTTGAACTTTTTTTGATAGGTAGGGCCCCAAAATGTGACTTTTTGCAAAACCCATGAAAAAAAAAGTGAAAAAGTGATGTTGTCGGGTCTGTAGGGAGAGGAAAATATTAGAAATTGCTACTAGTAAAATCGGATATCCGATCTTAGATCATATATCCAATTTTGCAAATTGAATTTTTGGGGGGAAAACATGCTATAATTTCCCTCCTTTTCCATAATTATATTAATATTATGAAAATCATTGGAGGGAAACTGACTTTGGTTTATTACTAAGCTAATAGTATAATAGTATTAATATATAATAGTATTAATATATAGTTTAAATATAGCTATAGTATCAATATTATTATTATACCAATATTAGTATTAATATTATTACTATAGATATAATAGTGTAAATATTTAGTGTTTATTTATATTATTATTATTATTATGCTACAATATAGTATTAATATATATATTATTATTATAGCTATAATAGTATTATTATTATTACTATAGATATAATAATATTAATATTTAGTGTTTATTTATATTATTATTATTATTATCATAAAATATATATATATCATTTCATTTTTTAACCCATATACATATGAATGATTCGAATATGTCCCTAGGGGTCCTAAGACCCCTAGCGACATATGACGTTGTTTAATGGGTCAAAGACCTATGACCCCCTTTGACCCATATGAATGATTTGAATATGTCCTTAGGGGTCCTAGGACCCATAGGGACATATGTCGTCGTTTAATGGGTCAAAGGGGGTCATAGGTCACTCTATGACCCCCTTTGACCCATATTACCCATTCAAATATGTCCCTAGGGGTCCTAGGACCCCTAGAGACATATGTCATCCTTTAATGGGTCAAAGAGGGTCATAGGTCACACTATGACCCCCTTCAACCCATATGAACGATTCAAATATGTCCCTAGGCATCCTAGGACCCCTAGGGACATATGTCGTGGTTTAATGGGTCAAAGAGGGTCATAGGGGCCTTTGACCCATATTACCCATAAGAATATGTCCCTAGGGGTCCTAGGACCCCAAGGGACATATATCATTGTTTAATGGGTCAAAGGGGGTCATAGGTCACCCTATGACCCCCTTTGACCCATATGAATAATTTGAATATGCCCCTAGGGGTCTTGGGACCCCTAGCGACATATGTCATTGTTTAATGGGTAAAAGGGGGTCATAAGTTACTTGATGACCCCCTTTGACCAATATGAACGATTCGAATCTGTCCCTAGGGATCCTAGGACCCCTAGGGACATATGTCATCGTTTAATGGGTCAAAGAGAGTCATAGGTCATCGTATGACCCCCTTTGACCCATATGACTCATTTGAATATGTCCCTAGGCAACCTAGGGACATATGTCATCATTTAATGGGTCAAAGGGGGTCATCGGTCACCCTATGACCCCCTTTGACCCATATGACCCATTCAAATATGTCCTAAGGGGTCATAGGACACTTAGAGACATATATCGCCATTTAATGGGTCAAAGCAAGTTATAGGTCACCCTATGACCCCCTTTTACCCATATGAATGATTCGAATATGTCCCTAGGGGTCCTAGGACCCCTAGGAACATATGTCATCGTTTAATGAGTCAAAGAGGGTCATCGGGCCCTTTGACCCATATTACCCATTTTAATATGTCCCTAGGGGTAATAGGACCCCTAGGAACATATGTCATTGTTTAATAGGTCAAACGGGGTTATAGGTAACACTATGACCCCCCTTAACCCATATAAATGATTCAAATATGTCTTAAGGAGTCCTAGGACACCTAGGGACATATGTCATTGTTTAATGGGTCAAAGGGGGTCATAAGCCACCCTATGACCCTCTTTCACCCATACGAATGATTCAAATATGTCCCTAGGGGTCCTAGGACCCCTAGGGACATATATCGTCGTTTAATGGGTCAAAGGGGGTCATAAGTCACCCTATAACCCCCTTTAACCCATATGAATGACTCAAATAGGACCCCTAGGGACATGTCATCGTTTAATGGGTGAAACGGGGTCATAAGTCACCACCCCCATTGACATATATTGCCCATTCGAATATGTCCCTAGAGGTCTTAAAACCCGTAGGGACATATGTCATCTTTTAATGGGTCAAAGGGTGTCATACCTCACCCTATGAACCCCTTTGACCCATATGAATGATTCAAATATGTCCTTAGGGGTCCTAGGACCCCTAGGGACATATGTCATCATTTAATGGGTCAAAGGGGGTCATAGGTCACCCTATGACCCCCTTTGCCCCATATGAATGACTCGAATATGTCCCTATGGGTCCTAGGATTCCTAGGGACATATGTCATCATTTAATGGGTAAAAGGGGGTCTTAAGTCACCCTACGACCCCCTTTGACTCATATGAATGATTCGAATATGTCTCTAGGGGTCCTAAGACCCCAAGGGACGTATGTCATTGTTTAAAGTATCAAATGGGGTCATGCATCACCAAATGACCCCCTTTGACCCATATGGTCCATTCGAATATGTCACGAGAGGTCCTAAGAACCCTGGGGACATATGTCGTTGATTAATGGGTCGAAAGGGGTCATAGGTCACCCTATGACCCCCTTTGACCCAGATGAACGATTCGAATATGTCCTTATGGGTCCAAAGAACCCTAGGGACATATGTCGTCATTTAATGGGTCAAAAGGGGTCATCGATCACCCTATGACCCCCTTTGACCCATATTACCCATTCAAATATGTCCTTAGAGGTCATAGGACCCCTAGAGACATATAAAGAGGGTCATAGGTCACCATATGACCCCCTTTGACCCATATGAAAGATTGGAATATGTCCTTAGCGGTCTTAGAACCCCTAAGGACATATGTCATCAATTAATGGGTCAAAGAGGGTCATCGAGCCCTTTGAACCATATTACCAATTCGAACATGTCCCTAAGGGTCCTAGGACCCCTAGGGACATATGTTGTCGTTTAATGCGTCAAAGGGGGTCATAAGTAATTGTATGACCCCCTTTGACCCATATGAACAATTTGAATATGTCCCAATGGGTCCTAGGACCCCTAAGGACATATGTCATCATTTAATGGGTCAAAGGGGGTCATAAGTCACCCTATGACCCCCTTTGACCCATATGAACAATTTGAATATGACCCTAAGGGTCCTAGGACCCCTAGAGACATGTCGTTGTTTAATGGGTCAAAGGGGGTTATAAGTCACCCTATGACCCCATTTGACCAATATGAGTGACTCAAATATGTCCCTGGGGGTGCTAGGACCCCTAGAGATATATGTCGTCATTTAATGGGTCAAAGGGGGTCATAAGTCACCCTATGACCCCGTTTGACCCATATGGCCCATTAGAATGTCCCTAGGGGTTTTAGGACCCCTAAGCACATATGTCATCATTTAATGGATCAAAGGGGGTCATAGCTCACCATATAACCCCCTTTGACCCATATCAACGATTCGAATATGTCTATAGGGGTCTTAGGACCCCTAAGGACATATGTCATCGTTTAATGGGTCAAAGGGGGTCATAGGTCACCCTATGACCCCCTTTGATCCATACGAATGATTTGAATGTGTCCTTATGAGTCCTTGGACCCCTAGGGACATATGTCATCATTTAATAGGTCAAAAGGGGTCATAAGTCACCCTACGGCCCCCTTTGACCCATATGAACGATTCGAATATGTCGTTAGGGGTCCTAGGACCCCTAGTGACATATGTCATCCTTTAATAGGTCAAAGGGGATCATGTGTCACCCTATGACCCCCTTTGACCCATATGGCCCATTCGAATATGTCCCTAGGAGTCGTAGGACCCCTAGGGACATATGTCGTCAATTAAGGAGTCAAAGGCGGTCATAGGTCACCCTATGACCCCCTTTTACCCATATGAATGATTCGAATATATTCTTATGGCTCCTAGGACCCCTAAGGACATATGTCATCATTTAATGGGTCAAAGGGGCTCATAGGTCACCCTATGACCCCCTTTGACTCATATTACCCATTCAAATATGTCCCTAGGTGTCCTACGACCCCTAGAGACATGTCGTTTAATGGGTCAAAGATAGTCATAAGTCACCGTATGACCCCCTTTGACCCATATGACTCATTCGAATATGTCCCTAGGACCCTTAGGAACATATGTCATCGTTTAATGGGTCAGAGGGGGTCATAAGTCACCCTATGACCCCCTTTGACTCATATGAATGATTCAAATATGTCCCTAGTGGTCTAAGGACCCCTAGGGACATATGTCATCATTTAATGGGTCAAAGGGGCTCATAGGTCACCCTATGACCCCTTTTGACCCATATGGGTCATTCAAATATGTCTTCAGGGGTCTTAGGACCCCTCGAGACATATGTCGTCATTTAATGGGTCAAAAGGGGTCATAGGTCACCCTAAGACCCCCTTTGACCCATATGAATAATTCAAATATGTCCGTAGGGGTCCTGGGACCCCTAGGGATGTATGTCATCATTTAATGGATCAAAGCGGGTAATAGGGTGACCTTTGACCTTTATTAACCATTCAAATATGTCCCTAGGGGTCCTACGACCCATAACGACATATGTCATTATTTAATGGGTGAAAGAGGGTCATAGGTCACCCTATGACCCCCTTTGACCCATATGAATGATTCGAATATGTCCCAAGGGGTCCTAGGTCCCCTAGGGACATATGTTGTCATTTAATGAGTCAAAAGGGGTGATTCAAATATTGTTTAATGTGTCAAAGGGGGTCATAAGTCACCCTATGACCCCCTTTGACCCATATAAATGACTTGAATATGTCTCTAGGGGTCCTAGGACCCCTAGGGACATATTTCATCATTTAATGGGTCAAAGGGGGTCATAGCTAACCCTATGACCCCCTTTGACATATATTGCCCATCCGAATATGTCCATAGGGGTCTTAGGACCCATAAGGACATATGTCATCATTTAATGGGTCAAAAGAGGTCATAGCTCACCCTATGACCCCCTTTGACCCATATGAATGGTTCGAGTATGTCCTTAGGGGTCCTAGGACCCCTAGGGACATATGTCATCGTTTAATAGGTCAAAAGGGGTCATAGGTCACCTTATGACCCGCTTTGACCCATATGAATTATTTGAATATGACCCTATGGGTCTTAGGACCTCTAGGAATATATGTCGTCGTTTAATGGGTCAAAGGGTGTCATATGTCACCCTACAACCCCTGTGACCCATATGAACGATTTGAATATGTCCTTGTGGGTCCTAAGACTCCTAGTGACATATGTCTTTGTTTAAAGAGTCAAATGGTGTCATGCGTCACCCTGTGACCCCCTTTGGCCCATATGGACCATTCGAATATGTCCCCAGAGGTTCTAGGACCACTAGGAACATATGTCGTTGATTAATGGGTCGAACGGGGTCATAGGACACCCTATGACCTATGACCCCCTTTGACACATATGAACGATTCGAATATGTTCTTAAGTGTCTTAAGACCCTTAGGGACATATGTCATCATTTAATGGGTCAAAGGGGGTCATCGGTCACCCTATGACCCCCTTTGACCTATATTACCCATTCAAATATGTCCATAGGGATCACAGGACCCCTAGAGACATATGTCATCATTTAATGCATCAAAGCGGGCCATAGGTCACCCTATGACCCCGTTTGACCCATATTAACGATTTGAATATGTCCTTAGGGGTCTTAGGACCCCTAGGGACATACGTCGTTGATTAATGGGTCAAAGAGGGTCATTGGGCCCTTTGACCCATATTACTAATTTGAATATGTCCCTAGGGATCCTAGGACCCCTAGGGACATATGTCATCGTTTAATGGGTCAAAAGGGGTCATAGGTAACCCTATGGCCCCCTTTGACCCATATGAATGATTCGAATATGTCCCAAGGGGTCCTAGGACCCCTATGGACATATGTCGTCATTTAATAGGTCAAAGGGGGTCATAAGTCACCCCATGACCCCTTTTGATCCATTAAATGACGAATATGTCCCTAGGGGTCCTAGGACCCCTAGGGACATATGGCGTCATTTAATGGGTGAAAGGGGGTCATAAGTCACCCTATGACCCCATTTCACCCATATGAATGACTCGAATATGTTCCTATGGATGCTAGGACCCCTAAGGATATATGTCATCGATTAATAGGTCAGACCTCTGACCCCCTTTGACCCATATGACCCATTCAAATATGTCCTTAGGGGTTTTAGGAACCCTAAAGACATATGTCATCGTTTAATGGGTCAAAGGGGGTCATAACTCACCCTATGACCTCCTTTGATCCATATGAACGATTTGAATATGTCCTCAGGAGTCTTAGGACCCCTAGGGACATATGTCATCGTTTAATGGGTCAAAGGGGGTCATAAGTCACCCTATGACCCCCTTTGACTCATATGAATGATTTGAATATGTCCCTATGGGTCCTAGGACCCCTGCGGACATATGTCATCATTTAATGGGTCAAAGGGGGTCATAAGTCACCCTACGACACCCTTTGACCCATATGAACGATTCAAATATGTCCCTAAGGGTCCTAGGACCCCTAGTGACATATGTCATCGTTTAATGGGTCAAAGGGGGTCATGCAAGGGGTCATGCATCACACTATGACCCCCTTTGACCCATATTACCCATTCAAATATTTTTTTAAGGGTCCTACGACCCCTAGAGACATGTCGTCATTTAATGGGTCAAAAAGAGTCATAGTTCACCTTATGACCCCTTTTGACCTATATGAATGATTTGAATATGTCCCTAGGGGTCTTAGGACCCCTAGGGACATATGTCGTCGTTTAATGGGTCAAAGAGGGTAATAGGGCGCTTTAAGCCATATTACCCATTCGAATATGTCCCGAGGGATCCTAGGACCTCTAGGGACATATGTCGTCGTTTAATTAGTCAAAAGGTGTCATAAGTCACCCTATGACCCCTTTTGACCCATAGGAATGATTCGAATATGCCCCTAGGGGTCCTAGGAACTCTAGGAACATATGTCATGGTTTAATGGGTCAAAAGGGGTCATTGGTCACCCTATGAACCCCTTTGACTCATATGGGCCATCCGAATATGTCCCTAAGGGTCCTAGGACCTCTAGAGACATATGTCATCATTTAATGGGTCAAAAGGGGTCATAGGTCACCCTATGACCCCCTTTGACCCATATGAAAGATTCGAATATGTTCTTAAGGTTCTTAGGATCCCTAGGGACATATGTCGTTATTTAATGGGTCAAACGGGGTCATAAGTCACCCTGTGACCCCCTTTGACCCATATAAACGATTTGAATATGTCCCTAGGGGTCTTAGGAGCCCTACGGACATATGTCGTCTTTTAATAGATCATTTTGACTCATATTTTTCATTCACATATGTTCCCAAGGGTCCTAGGACCCCTTGAGACATATGTCTCCGTTTAACGGGTCAAAGGGGGTCTTAGGTCACCCTATGACCTCCTTTGACCCATATGAACGATTCGAATATGTCCTTAGGGGTCCTAAGACCCCCAGGGACGTATGTCATCATTTAATTGATCAAAGGGGTTCATAGCTCACCCTATGACCCCCTTTGACCTTTATTACCCATTCAAATGTGTCCCTAGGGGTCCCAAAATTCATAAAGACATATGTGATCATTTAATGGGTGAAAGAGGGTCATAGGTCACCCTATGACCCCCTTTGACCCATATGAATGATTTGAATATGTCCCAAGGGGTCCTAGGACCCATAGGGACATATGCCATCGTTTAATGGGTTAAAAGAGGTCACAAGTCACCCTATGACCCCCTTTGACGCATATGAACAATTCAAATATGTCCCTAGGGGTTTTAGGACCTCAATGGACATATGTCATCATTTAATGGGTCAAAGGGGGTCATAAATCACCTTATGACCTCCTTTGACCCATATGAATGACTCGAATATGTCCCTAGGGGTCTTAGGACCCCTAGGGACATATCTCATCATTTAATGGATTAAAGGCGATCATAGGTCACCCTATGACACCCTTTGACATATATTGCCCATTCGAATATGTCCCTAATGGTCTTAGGACCCCTAAGAACATATGTCATTATTTAATGGGTCAAAGGGGGTCATAGCTCACCCTATGACCCCCTTTGACCCATATGAACGATTCGAGTATGTCCTTAGGGGTCTTAGACCCCTAAGGACATATGTCATCGTTAAATAGGTCAAAGGAGGTCATAGGTCACCCTATGAACCCCTTTGACCCATATGAATGATTCAAATATGTCCCTATGGGTCTTAGGACCTCTACGGACATATGTCATCGTTTAATGGGTCAAAGGGGGTCCTATGTCACCTTACAACCCCCTTTGACCCATATGAACAATTCGAATATGTCCCTAGGGGTCCTAGGAGCCCTAGGGACATATGTCATCATTTAAATGGTCAAATGGGGTCATCTGTCACCCTATGACCCCCTTTGACCCATATGACCCATTCGAATATGTCCCTAGGGGTCCTAGGACCACTTGGAACATATGTCGTCGATTAATGGGTCGACCTATGACCCCCTTCAACGCATATGAACGATTCGAATATGTCCTTAAGTATCCTAAGACCCCTAGGAACATATGTTGTCGTTTAATGGGTCAAAAGGGGTCATCGATCACCCTGTGACCCCTTTTGACCCATATTACCCCCATTTAAATATGTCTCTAGGGGTCATAGGACCCCTAAAGACATATGTCATCATTTAATGGGTCAAAGCAGATCATAGGTCACCCTATGATCCCCTTTGACCCATATGAATGATTCAAATATGTTCTTAGAGGTCCTAGGACCCCTATGGACATATGTCGTCATTTAATGGGTCAAAGGGGGTCATAAGTCACCCTATGACCCCCTTTGACCCATATGAACGATTAGAATATGTCCCTAGGGTTATTAGGACCCTTAGGGACATATGTCATCATTTAATGGGTCAAAAGGGGTCAGAAGTCACACTCTAACCCCATTTCACCCATATGAATGACTCAAATATGTCAATTAGGGTCATTGGGCCCTTTGACCCATATTACCATTTCAAATATGTCCCTAAGGGTCGTAGGACCCCTTAGGACATATGTCATCATTTAATGGGTCAAAGGGGGTCATAGGTAACCCTATGACCCCCTTTGATCTATATCAATTATTTGAATATGTCCCAAGGGGTCTTAGGACCCCTATGGACATATGTCATCGTTTAATGGGTCAAAGAGGGTCATAAGTCACCCTATGACCCCCTTTAACTCATATGAACGATTAGAATATGTCCCTAAGGGTCCTAGGACCCCTAGGGACATATTTCGTCATTTAATTGGTCAAAGGGGGTCATAAGTCACCCTATGACCCCATTTCACCCATATGAATGACTTGAATATTTTTCTATGGATGCTAGGACCCCTAGGGATATATGTCATTATTTAATGGGTCAAAGAGGGGTCATAGGTCACCTTATGACCCCCTTTGATCCATATGGCCCATTCGAATATGTCCTTAGGGGTTTTAAAACCCTTAGGCACATATGTTGTCGTTTAAAGGGTCAAAGGGGGTCATAGCTCACCCTATGACCCCTTTTGTCTCATATGAATGATTCGAATATGTCCTTAAGGGTCCTAGGACCCCTAGGGACATATGTCATCGTTTAATGGGTCAAAGGGGGTCTTAGGTCACCCAATGAACCCCGTTGACCCATATGAATGATTCGAATATGTCCCTATGGGTCTTAGAACCCTTAGGGACATATGTCGTCATTTAATGGGTTAAAGGGGGTCCTAAGTCACCCTACGACCCCCTTTGACCCATATGAACGATTCAAATATGTCCCTAGGAGTCTTAGGACCCATAGTGATATATGTCATCATTTAATGGATCAAAAGGGGTCATGCGTCACTTTATGACCCCCTTTGACTAATATTACCCATTCAAATATGTCCCTAGGGGTCTTACGACCCCTAGAGACGTATGTCATCATTTAATGGGTCAAAACGAGTCATAGGTCACTAGGGGCATATGTCGTTGTTTAATGGGTCAAAGAGGGTCATAGGGCCATTTAACCCATATTACCCATTCGGATATGTCCCTAGGAGTCGTAGGATCCCTAGGGACATATATCGGCGTTTAATTGATCAAAGGGGGTCATAAGTCACCCTATGACCCCCTTTGACACATATGGACGATTAAAATATGTCTCTAAGGGTCCTAGCACCCCTAGGGACATATGTCATGGTTTAAAGGGTCAAAGGGGGTCATAGGTCACCCTATGACCCCCTTTGACCCATATGGCCCATTCGAATATGTCGCTAGGGGTCCTATAACCCCTAGGGACATATGTTGTCATTTAATGGGTCAAAGGGGGTCATAGGTCACTCTATGACCCCGTTTGACCCATATGAACGATTCAAATATGTCCCCAGGGGTCTTAGGACCCCTAGGGACATATGTCGTTGTTTAATGGGTCAAAGGGGGTCATAGGTCACCCTATGACCTTTTTTGAGCCATATGACCTATTTAAATATGTCCCCAGGGGTCTTAGGACCCCTCGAGACATATGTCGTCGTTTAATGGGTCAATGGGGGTCATAGGTCACCCGATGACCCCCTTTGACCCATATGAACGATTCAAATATGTCCTTAGGGGTCCTAGGAGCCCTATGGACATACGACATCATTTAATGGGTCAAAGGGGGTCATAGGTCACCCTATGACACTCTTTGACCCTTATTACCCATTCAAATAGGTCCTTAGGGGTCTTAGGACCCATAAAGACATATCTCGTCATTTAATGGGTGAAAGAGGGTCATAGGTCACCCTATGACCCCCTTTGACCCATATGAACAATTTTAATATGTCTCAAGGAATCTAAGGACCCCTAAGAACATATGTCATCGTTTAATGGGTCAAAGGAGGTCATAAGTTACGCTATGACCCCCTTTGACCCATATGAATGATTCAAATATGTCCCTAGGGGTCCTAAATGGGTCAAACGAGGTCATAAGTAACCTTATGACCCACTTTGACCCATATTTATGACTCGAATATGTCCCTAGGGGTCTTAGGACCCCTAGGGACATATTTCATCATTTAATGGGTCAAATGGGGTCATAGGTCACCCTATGACCCCCTTTGACATATATGGCTCATTCGAATATGTCCCTAAGGGTCTTAGGACCCCTAGAGACATGTCATCATTTAATGGGTCAAAGGGGGTCATAGCTCACCTTCTGACCCCCTTTGACCCATATGAACAATTTGAATATGTTCTTAGAAGTTTTAGGACCCCTAGGGACATATGTCATCGTTTAATGGGTCAAAGGGGGTCATAGGTCACCCTATGAGCCCCTTTGAGCCATATGAATGATTCGAATATGTCGTTATGGGTCTTAGGACCTCTAGGGACATATGTCATTATTTAATGGGTCAATGGGGGTCATATGTCACCCTACGACCCCCTTTGACCCATGTGAACGATTCGAATATATCCCTAGGGGTCGTAGGACCCCTAGGAACATATGTCATCATTTAAAGGGTCAAATAGGGTCTTGTGTCACCCTATGACCCCCTTTGACCCATATGGACTATTCAAATATGTCCCTAGGGGTCCTAAGACCATTGGGAACATATGTTGTCGATTAATAGGTCGAAGGGACCTATGACCCCCTTTGACACATATGAACGATTCGAATATGTCCTTAACTGTCCTAAGACCCCTAAGGACACATGTCATCATTTAATAGGTGAAAGGGGGTCATCGGTCACCCTATGACCCCCTTTGAACCATATTACCTATTCAAATATGTCCCTAGGGGTCATAGGACCCCTAGAGACATATGTCGTCGTTTCATGGGTCAAAGAGGGTCATAGGGTGACCTATGACCCCCTTTGACCCATATGAACGATTCGAATATGTTTTTAGAGGTCTTAGGACCCCTAGGGACATATGTCGTCGATTAATGGGTCAAAGAGGGTCATCGGGCCCTTTCACCCATTTTACCAATTCAAATATGTCCCTAGGTGTCCTAGGACCCCTATGGACATATGTTGTCATTTAATAGGTTAAAGGGGGTCATAGGTAACTCTATGACCCCCTTTGACACATATGAATGATTCAAATATGTCCCAAGGGGTCCTAGGACCCCTATGGACATATGTCGTCGTTTAATGAGTCAAAAGTGGTCATAAGTCACCCTATGACCCCCTTTGACCCATATGAACGATTCAAATATGTCCCTAGGGTTCCTAAGACCCCTAGGGACATATGTCGTCATTTAATGGGTCAAAGGTGGTCATAAGTCACCCTTTGACACCATTTCACCCATATGAATGACTCGAATATGTCCTTAGGGGAGCTAGGACCCCTAGGGATATATGTCATCATTTAATGGGTCAAAGGGGGTCATAGGTAACCCTATGACCCCCTTTGACCCATATCGCCCATTCGAATATGTCCTTAGGGGTTTTAGGATCCCTAGGGACATATGTCATCATTTAATAAGTCAAAGAAGGTCATAGCTCACCCTATGACCTCCTTTGATCCATATCAATGATTCGAATATGTCCGTAGGGGTCCTAGGACCCTTAGGGACATATGTCATCGTTTAATGGGTCAAACGGGGTCATAGGTCACCCTATGACCCCATTTGACCCATATGAATGATTTGAATATGTCCCTATGGGTCTTACGACCTTTAGGGACATATGTCATCATTTAATGGGTCAAAGGGGGTCATAAGTCACCCTACAACCCCCTTTGAACCATATGAACGATTCAAATATATCTCTAGGGGTCCTAGGACCCCTAGTGACATATGTCAACATTTAATGGGTCAAAGGTGGTCATGTGTCAACCTATGACCCCCTTTGACTGATATGGCCCATTCAAATATGTCCTTAGGGGTCCTAAGACCCCTAGGGACATATGTCATCAATTAATGCATCAAAAGGGGTCATAGGTCACCCTATGACCCTCTTTGATCCATATGAATGATTTGAATATTTCTTTAGGGCTCCTAGCACCCCTAAGGACATATGTCATCGTTTAATGGGTCAAAGGGGGTCATAGGTGTTGAGATAATGAGTGTTGCACACATTGCATAATATTGTTATTTTATTATGTAATGTTGTACCTAGATGGGCGTGCAACATGTAAAGATTCCCATGGAATATTCTTGATGAGTTGTATTGTAACATTGTGATAATATTTGATGTAATTATTTAATATTGGAGAAAAGAATTAAATGCCCAATATTAAATGTGGGGTCAGTGGGTTAGGTAGCACATGGTTTATGTAATACCACTTGGTGGTTTTGTGGGACTTGCTACTATATAAGCAGCCACAAGGGTAGTTGTTGTAGTGTTATAGAGAGTGACAAGAGGAAGACAAAAGGCAAGAGTAAAGTGGGACAAGGCTTGACAGGTTAGCCAAGGGAGCATTTGTAAAGGTTGAAAGCATGGCATGGGATGTGTGGATTCATGCTTGTTCACATAGTTTGCTCGGTTGTGGCTATGGCCATGAAGGCTTCCATGGTTGTATGGCAATGGTATTTTTTGCTGAATAATACATGATGATGGATGCTTTTGGAGGCTGGGTTTTTCCCTCAATGAGGGTTTCCCAGGGTATATCTTGTGTCACAATTTTGTGGGTATGTTGTCTATTCTCTTGCATGTGGATTTTAATTCCGTATTTATTTCAGATCTATTATGGGTTATGTGGAAACGGTTATATTCTCTATTGCCAAGTTTCCTTACAATAGGTCACCCTATGACCCCCTTTGACCCATATTACCCATTAAAATATGTACCTAGGGGTCCTGCGACCCCTAGAGACATATGTTGTCGTTTAATGGGTCAAAGACCTATGACCCCCTTTGACCCATATGAACGATTCAAATGTCCCTAAGGGTACTAGGACTCGTAAGGACATATGTCGTCGTTTAATGGGTCAAAAAGGGTCATAGGTCCGTTTGACTCATATTAGCCATTCGAATATGTCCCTAGGGGTCCTAAGACCCCAAGGGACATATGTTGTCATCTAATGGGTCAAAGAGGGTCATAAGTCATCCTATGACCCCCTTTGACACATATGAATTGTTCAAATATGTACTTAGGGGTCCTAGGACCGCTAGGGACATATGTCATAGTTCAATGGGTCAAAAGGTGACCTATGACCCCCTTTGACCCATATGGCCCATTCGAATATCTCTCTAGTGGTCTTGGGACCCCTAGGGACATATGTCATTATTTAATGGATCAAAGGTGACCTATGACACCCTTTGACCCATATGAACGATTCAAATATGTTCGTAGGGGTCTTAGGACCCCTAGGGACATATGTCGTCATTTAATGGTGACTTATGACCCCCTTTGACCCCATATGAACGATTCGAATATGTCCCTAAGGGTCCTAAGAGCCCTAGGGACATATGTCATCATTTAATGGGTCAAAGGGGGTCATAGGTCACCCTATGACCCCCTTTGACCCATATTACCCATTCAAATATGTCTCTAGGGGTCTTAGGACCCATAAATACATATGTCATCATTTAATGGGTGAAAGAGAGACGTAGGTCACCCTATGACCCCCTTTGACCCATATGAACAATTTGAATATGTCTCTAGGGGTCCTAAGAACCCTAGGGACATATGTCGTCGTTTAATGGGTCAAAGAGGGTCATAAGGCCTTTTGACCCATATTACACTTTCAAATATGTCCCTATGGTTCCTAGGACCCCTAGGGACATATGTCATCGTTTAACAGGTCAAAGGGGGTCATAGGTCACCCTATGACCCCCTTTGACCTATATCAATGATTCGAATATGTCCCTAGGGGTCCTAACACCCATAGGGACATATGCCATTATTTAATGGGTCAAAGGATGTGATAAGTCACCCTATGACCCCCTTTGACCCATATGAATGATTTGAATATGTGCCTAGGGGTCTTAGGACCCCTAGGCACATATGTCGTCATTTAATGGGTTAAAGGGAGTCATAGGGTGACCTATGACCCCTTTTCACTCATATTACCCATTCAAATATGTCCCTAGGGGTCTCAGGACCCCTAGAGACATATGTCATCTTTTAATGGGTCAAAAGTTGTCATAGGTCACCATATGACCCCCTTTGACCCATATGAACGATTCAAATATGTCCCTAGGGGTCCTAGGACCCCTAGGGACATATGTCGTCGTATAATAGGGCAAAGGGGGTCATAGGGTGACCTATGACCTCCTTTGACCCCATATTACCCATTCAAATATGTCCCTAGGGGTCTTAGGATTTCAAGGGACATATGTCATTTTTTAATGGGTCAAAGGGGGTCATAGGTCACCCTATGACCCCCTTTGACCCATACGAATGATTTGAATATGTCCCTAGGGGTCTTAGGAACCCTAGGGAGATATGTCGTCCTTTAACTAGTCAAAAGGGGTCATAGGGTCACCTATGACCCCCTTTGACCTATAAGAATGATTCAAATATGTCCCTAAGGGTCCTAGGACCCATAGGGACATATGTCATTGTTTAATTGGTCAAAGGGGGTCACAGGTCACCTTATGACCCTCTTTGACCCATATTACCCATTCGAATATGTCCCTAGGGTTCCTAGGACCCCTAGGGACATATGTCATCTTTTAGTGGGTCAAAGGTGTGCTATGATCCCCTTTGACCCATATGAATGATTTGAATATGTCCTTAGGGGTCCTAGGACCCCTAGTGACATATGTCGTCATTTAATGGGTCAAAGGGGGTCATAGGTCACCGTATGACCCCCTTTGACCCATATTATCCTTTCGAATATGTCCCTAGGGGTCCGAGGACCCTTAGAGACATATGTCATCGTTTAATGGGTCAAAGAGGGTCATAGGTCACCCTATGACACCGTTTGACCCATATGAACGATTCGAATATGTCCCTAAGGGTCCTACAACCCCTAGGGACATATGTCATCATTTAATGGGTCAAAGGGGGTCATAAGTCACCCTTTGACCCCTTTTGACCCATATGAACGATTCGAATATGTCCCTAGGGGTTTTAGGACCCTTAGAGACATGTCATTATTTAATGGGTCAAAGGGAGTCATAGGGCTTTGACCTATATGAATGACTATGACGCTCTTTGACCCATATGAATGATTCGAATATGTCCCTAAGGGTTCTAGGACCCCTAGAGACATATGTCATCGTTTAATGGGTCAAAGGGGGTCATAGGTCACCCTATGATTCCCTTTGACCCATATGAATGATTTTAATATGTCCCTAGGGGTCTTAGGACCCCTAGAGACATATGTCATCATTTAATAGGTCAAAGTGGGTCATAGGTCACCCTATGACCCCCTTTGACCCATATGACCCATTCGAATATGTCCCTAAGGGTCCTAGGGACATATGTCATCATTTAATGAGTCAAAGATGGTCATAGGTCACCCTATGACTCCGTTTGACCCATATTACCCTTTCAAATATGTCCCTATGGGTTCTAGGACCCCTAGAGGCATATGTCGTCGTTTAATGGGTCAAAGAGAGTCATAGGTCACCCTATGACCCCTTTTGACCCACATTACCCATTCAAATATGTCTCTAGGGGTCCTAGGACCCCTAAGGCTATATGCCATCGTTTAATTGGTCAAAGGGGGTCATATGTCACCCTATGACCCCCTTTGACCCATATGAACGATTCAAATATGTCCCTTGGGGTCCTAGGATCCGTAAGGTCATATGTCATGATTTAATGGGTCAAAATGGGTCATAGGTCACCCTATGACCCCCTTTGACCCATATTAACTATTGTAATATGTCCCTAGGGGTCCTAGGACACCTAGGGACATATGTCGTTGTTTAATGCATTAAAGGGGGTCAATGGTTGACCTATGACCCCCTTTGACTCATATATATATATATATATATATATATATATATATATATGTTAATAACATACATATTAATATAATAATATATAATTATATATAGAGAGAGAGAGAGAGAGATATTATGTTATTATATTTAATAAAAATATTACGTTATTATATATATATATATATATATATTAATAATATACATATTAGTATAATAATATATAATACATATTATATTTAATGAAAATATTACGTTATTATATATATATAAATTAATAACATACATATTAATATAATAATATATATAATACATATTAGATATTTATATTTAATATATTACATTATTATATATATATTATATTATTATACATATTAATATAATAATATATATTACATATTATATTTAATGAAAATATTACGTTATTATATTTAGTAAAAATAATAATAATATAAATTATATTTATAGATGGTAATATGATTAACATAATATATTTTTATATATTACTAGATTATATCTTATATCTTAACATTACGTTATTATATATATTTAATATATTAAAATACATCTTTACATAGTAATATAAGTGCAACAATTTATAAATCATAAGCTATAACGTTTAAACCCAATTTTTTCTCCAAAATGGGTTGGGATTTCAAATTTTTCAACCACAACATATCGGATATTCGATTTGGAATCGGATATCCGATTAGGCTTGGTATTTACCAAGCCTACACGGTCAACCCAAAAGACGTGTTTGAAGAGGGTTTTAGTGATACTCAGACTTTGGGTAGCCGTCTAACAATGTTATTTTGATCGAAATTGAATAAAATGAAAAGAGATTTTTAATATCGCTCTCTAGATTTCATCAATATAATTTCTGTCAAATTCTGAGTTCGATAAGTATTTATTAGTTAATTATCAATGAAGATTATTGTAAAGTGTTGATTGACATACTGATTGAAAAATAGCTAGAACTTTCAAACGGTATAACAGTTTTTAAATCTAAAAGTTGCATCACATTCTATACTTCACCTAGTATAAGAAAAAAAATTGAAAATTTAAATTTGGTAAATTTTTCTATTAGTTAGGGTGGTCAGACACGGGACTTTTTTTTTTCCGAATTTTTTTTGGTAGAAAATTCATATTTAATTATTTATTTGGAATAAAAATACCGAAAAATATGTGCCACATCTGGGCATGAGTCTACTTTTCATATCTATAATTATATTAAAAGATTATTATAATTTGATTTTGATTAAGGTGGTCAGACATACACCTACTTTTTATTTTCGCCTTGAAATTTTCTTAGTACTACATTAAAATTCAAACTTTTGACCAATTAATTATTATTTTTCTCCTGATAAGGCCTAGTAGTTTAGAAACTACATTCAATTTCCTACAGATTATTTTCTTACAATTTTTTGATATAAAGTCCATAACCACTTCAAAATTATGTGTCAAGTTGACATAAACTTGATTTGCTGATTTTTCACTGCCACTTAAGGCCATAGTTTGGTACACCATGATCCTGCACATACCTTTTATATATATATATATATATATATATTGTAATGCCCCGCCAAGGGATCCAAAGAATTAACCTAGTATTTCACTAAGTTTGGTAGCATTTTTTTTTTTTTTTCCCATGAAAGTAAATACCACATATAACTTATTCGTAATAACGGAAGCAATAGCAATGTCCATCTAAAGAGTAAACTTAACATATACAACAGATTACATTCTTTAAGATCCCCTTAACGTGAATTACTTACATGAATCCATCTAGTACAACATCCACATGAAATAATATGATAAGTCTAATGTTCAATTATTACATATCCAACTGCTCATTCATCCACTGTACATGTCACAGGGTATGAAGGCTTAAAAGAATATACATATGTAGAATAAGGTACATCATCCTATTCTAATCCATGATACATCAAAGTAAAGATAATCACATGATACTCATGATACATCATCATAAAAGTCATTTACATCTATCATAAAGATCAAATAAATAAACTAAGTGCGCGGTTCCTCCCAACCGTTAATAGCATCATTAGACCATTGTGGATCCTAGCCATCCCTCTATGCATAACATTCCAAGCACCGAAGAGATCATCGGTATTATCATAGTAGGAATGTCACTCCTAAACATCCTACTAACATAAAAAGTAAAGCATAAGATATCATCATCTAACATATGCTAATCATCAATGAAAGGATACATATCCACCATCACGAAGGACGCATTAACCACAAAGTCTCAGTGAATCTCAAATGATAAGAGTGGAAAATACACTACCTTCCAACCGCGTGGTACCTAAGTGGTCCACTCCTACCGTGCTGAGGAGATAATCTCAAGTCTCAAACAGGTTATCAAAACCAAATAGCACACGACTCTAAAGTCCAGGAATCCTAAAAGTATACTAACTCAAAGGTTCCAATCACCAAACAGACATCTACTTCCCAGAGGCACACAATGACATCTAGGAACCTACTATGCAAGCGGGAAAGTGTCATCGCATTTATCTCGTACAAGTTACCCTGGCAGTTAGCTAAACTCCACAGGTCCATACAGATCTCATGCGGCCACTAGTATCCTTTCATACTGACAAGGCATACTATGGAATGCAAGGTCGCAACCATGCGTTCTCTCTACTCCCATCCTAGCCTTTACAAGCACTCAAGGCATGGGCGAGAACCAAAAACTCTTATCTTTTTAGGTTCATTCAATTAGTATTAAGTGTGTGAATGTTATCACTTATTAATCCAACTTACAATGAGTTACCCTGGCAGCCTCTTAGGGCTCCGACCCCCATTGCAAGCCACTTCTCGACACTACATGCAGATATCCTACCCTAATGCTCATGGTATTATAAACATAAAGAAAGTCCACAAAATCACCATAATAAGGATCAACAAATATCCATGATTAAAATCATCAAATATGCATAAAAGCATCAAATCATCATGAGCAACATCCATAGAAAATCATGAACACAACAGCTCTCTATTGGCAATTGAAGTATCACTGATAATCAAAATATCCATTGGTTCTCAATAACCAAAATATATCTCAAAATCATACTGATCGAAGACTCCAAAATGGTTGAGTCAAACATGTCACAACATGACATCATCAATAATAAATCCACATATTAGTCCCATCATGGTGACTAGAATATATCCAAGGATAACTGATCGATGACCAAAAATAATGGTTAAGTCAAGGGTCTCAAACATAAGAATCTCAACTCTAACAATCAGTATTCACAACCAATTCATAGAGCATTCCATCACATAATCATGGTTGGGTTTATAAAGATCGAGATTAAAACATCATCAAGACATCACATTCACATAACCCCCAAGCCTCTGGTAGACGTCCTATACCGGTCAACACTAGTCAACCCAAAACCCAAAACATTAGCATAATGAATACACAATGTAAACACATGTTTTGGTTTTGCTAAGTTTTCAAATCTGAATTCATATGCAAAATCTCAGTTTTTGTATTCCAAGTTTAGAGGAAGAACATTTTCCTACGTTTTTCCATGTATTAATTTTTGGATGGATTGAAAATTCCCTCTAAACTTCAATTTCCAATTATAACATTTAAAAGACGTTTCTACTAACTTAATTTTCATATGCTTCATATATCTTATAATCTTAAACTATTAATTCATAATAGTTAAAACTATAAAATTACAAAACTATTCATCATTAAAAAGAGATGAATTTATAAATCTTTTATTATCAACTTTAAATCTTTTAATAACATATATATATATATATTACATATATACATACACACACACACACACACATATATATATATATATATTTAAACATATACATACGTACATATATAATATAATATTTTTTTTTTTTTGCATTTTATAAAAAATGGAACCAAATTTTTATTAGTTTCGATTCATAAAGGAAATTGAATAACAAAGTCTGCTTAGAACAAAGCCGAATCAAATATGCCATCGGCTGTCACTGTTGTGACATTTGCCCCGGGTACCCTGCGACCAATACAGTCGCGGGTACACTGCGTAGCAGGTACCGCACGACCCTTTAAAGCATGGGTACGAGGTGCGATTCCGCCCCCACCCAAACATGCATTAGTATTTGTTTTATCAAGCAATCGCAGCGCAATTTAATAAGTTGCGAAATACGTTTATTAAAACGTTTCTGCCATAATAAGCTTGTGATTATAAATATATATATAACAAGGTTTATGTATATATATATATATATACATATAATATACAGAATCTCAGTATGTTTATAAAAATACAAGCTTTCATTTTCAGAACCTCTCTATGAAACTTGTTCTTTTAAAAATTCTTTGATGACTAATTCTAATGGGTTTGTCCATGAATTGCAACCCTAGTCCATATTATTTTCAAATCTAAGCATATACAATCCTTAAACAAAACTTAATTGCCCAAATTGAAAATGCACAATGAAGACATATGGAAAATACAAAGAAGATAGGGGAAAGCAAGATGCAGAAGTATTATAATGAAATCACAAGAATCTACCCGGATTCTGATGCTAACTCGCTTATCCTCAAATAACCCGCAGAGCAAGCTCCCCTTCTTCAGAATTTTCCCGAATCCTCCAATGCTTCAACTATTCTCCACGCTATGTCCCAGCTATCTCCAAGCTATTAAGGAATGCCCGAATATAAAGAGCTTTCGGATAACCCTAGAATGCTTCTAGAATCAGCTGGAAGATATCGCCAACTAAGCATGGACCTATTTCCAACCTTTTTGATAAGCCCTAGGGTTGTAGACACCATGTGCTCAATTGATGCACTAACCCCCGTGTTGTTGACACATGAAAAATGGGAAACTGCATTAATTTCCAAGCAAGTTTATAATTCCAATTATTTTTAACTAATTTCCATTTATAACTCCCATTTTTAATTTTTATAACTTTTATTATTAATATTTGTTTATTAATTTATTAATATTTTATAATTATTATTTATTTTAATTTCTAATTTTCTTTTAATTTAATTCTTTTATTTCTCGATTAATTCCCCTTGAATTAATCATAATCAAAATATCAAAAATCATGATATTTAATCTCTCAAATAATTAATTTATTAATTAAATCTATTTGTTAAGACTTAATTAATAGAAAATTCACCATAGACCTTCATGATAAAATATGAAAACCCATCATAGGACAATTCATACGAAATCAGTCTAAAAGATTAAAAATCACAAAATATGTCATCCGACACATTTAGCGGGTATTCAACTCAGATACTTGTCCTAACTCACTAGGACAAATGGTTTTAGGGTTTGGGATTTGGACTTGAGAATTTATCTCCCCTCTCTTATCATTGAGATAGTATAATAGGGTACGCTCATCCTGGCAATTCAGGGAAGTTGATACCCGCTACCTGCAACCTGCAGAAAAGCCATGCATGTACATACAATGTATATAGTGCTAAGCTAAACAGGCAATGGCAGGAAGTGGTGCATCGTGTAGATCCCGACTAAGCAGGTGACTACGACTCCCTTCCTTAACCACATCAGAAACACCATACAATAAGAAAACACGCACACCATACACATGCAAGTATGGGGTAAGTATCCATAATAAAACACATAAGATAATCAACCATCTAACTAATCATCAACAGTAACTGAAAACAATATAATGATCATCATACATACATAAAATGTGAAGTCTAAATGATCTCATCATATAATAACTGAATCCATAACATAATGTCTGATAGAGTCAAAACAATACCACTAATCCATCTACATAAAACTAGTCCATCAAAGTCTGATAATAATAGCAATAATATGTCCAGAGAAGATGTGAACGAGGGTAGGCACTATATATATATATATATCAATTAGGAACAAGGACATGTAGAATGAATTATAGAATTTAGCTTCTTGGAGAGCATGGGATAGAATTTTGCTTACCTCCTGTACCCAATCAATATGTTGTGTATCCGAACATATAACTTGAACAAAAAAGAAGTATTGTTCAAATAAAATTAGGGTTTCAATTTCACCTCTCAATATGTGTAGAAGAAGCAGAATGTTAATTATCTTGAGTTTGAGGTTGGATCCAAACAAGGTTTTGGGGATTTTGCTCTTGTCATTCCATGGCTTCTAAAACCATGTATGCACGATCTCCTTCCTCTAGATCATCTTCTTCGCTGAGAATTCTAAAATGGTCTCGTTGATAGTTAGGTCAAAAAACTCCTCTCATTCTAGCACGCGAAGGCAATTCACCACTATTTTTCTATCAATCAAAATCAACACGGTGTCATCAAGTAGAACTATCTACTTTTTTTCTAGATTGTAATGGTGGACACATTCTTAAATGAGCTCTGGGGCTCGAACTACAACTAGGAAACCAATAGCTTTAACCAAGCCACATCCTCAAAGCTTCTCAGTGATAGGATGGATGAATTCGGTCTTTACCCCCTTTTGGAAGTTCACCATATCATAGAAACGGAGGGACATCTCTTAGAAGTCTTGCAGTTGAGACTTGATCCCATTCAAACTATCAAAACTTGCAAACTTAGTGGCCATAGGTTACAATTAAGATTTTAAATTAAATGATAGATAAGATAAAAAACTTGCAAAATCATTGGCTTTCTAAAGCTAAATGCACATTGGTAAAAATGAGGAATCAAGAAAATAAAGTAACTTATTTAGATATTTGTGTGTGTTTATATAAGGACCCTAATTCATATGTTAAAATTCATAACTTATGCCACACGAGTGATAATTTAAGGACATATCTATTAAAAGTAAATGCAAAGGTTCAAAAATATTAAAAGCCTTTTCACCATTATGTTGGTTGTAACAGTAACTTTATATTAGCCAATTATTTACTTTTTCTTTTTCTTTTTAGTTTTAGAAAATTGCCCTTGGAGTACTCCACTGATGAAAATCTACGAAGTGAGATCCTGATCACATTTTCTTTTTGCAAGAGTTCATTTCATTCCAATATCATCCTAACATGTACTAGATTCAACATTGGAGGCAAAAAATTTTGGTTAACTTGATTTCTCTACATAGTCAAAAAATTGCCTTCATGGGTTGCAAACCCGCTAAGAAGAAGGCATTTTCCATTTTTCTGCCAATGTTTCCTAATTGGTTGAATCTTTGATACATGCATTTCTAATTGTTCAGGATGTTTATTTAAGGTACATTGATTTTTTTGGATGTCACTTAGCATCTGGTGTTTCACTTTTATCTGTTTTATAAAAAATCATCTTCATAGGTTGAAAACTTGCTAAGGAGAAGACAAACTGAGATTTTTCACCAAGACTTCATACTTGAGTGCTAGTGAATCTAGATTATGCCTAGGAGTCTAATCTCAGATTCAAACATCAATTTAATAAGGAATCTATGACTCTAGAATATCTTTAAGCCAAATGCATCTTCAATTGAGCTTCTACAGAAAGTCACCTTCATGGGTTGAAAACCTGCCCAGTGGAAGGAAACATGAGATTTTCTGCCAATGTCTTATTTTATTGACCATCGATATGACATGAAGTTTCTTCACCTAACCGTCGATTCCTGCTAAAATCATAGCGATAGATTTTCACATTGATAGGGTTGTAAAGACATGTAATTTTATAGAACTTTGAAGAGCATGGGATCAAAGTAGTGAGCATGATTCATCTATAATGAGTGAAAAATGATCTTTATCAGATTGGATACTATACCTACGTGATAAATTATAAGACAACAATAGCAATCCACCTGGCTTTGAAAACAGAGAAGACATTTTGGGAAAATGCGATAAAGACTGCCTAACCTTAAGGTATCTAGACTCAGATTCAAAAATTCATGAGAACAAAAGTGAATTCAACTAAAACACATAGAATTCACTTTATCCAATTATTTAACAAACAAAAAAGTGGGGCAACAAATCCCTGCAGGTTGGCTCTAACCTGTAGATTGATTTTTGGGTTTTGAAGATCTTGTAGTCTAAGGTCCACAATCAAATTCATTAATTGTTCTAATCAATACAAAGGGATGAAAATCAGATCCAATATTCAATTCAATTTTCAAGGTTTTTCCTCTTATTCTCTTTATTCATTTTAGCACATTTACTTAATTACATTTCACAGCTCTTGCTATATTAGGTTTTCAAAGGTCTTACATTCTTTCTCTAATTCTATATTTATTGTATCTTTTTTTTGCATTATCGTCCCTTTATTATTTTGATTTCACTAATCTACTGATATCTAATTACCTTAGAGTTGGAGTTGAAAGGATCAATATCCTTAACTTCCCTTTGAGGTAAAAGATCAACCCCAACTAAAAATATGGAGTATTTGAGACCTTTTCTTATTTCTTCACATTTCACCTTATACATGTGAAAACCCTTGTTAGAGGGTGAAAACCACTGTGCGGATGATACCCACAAGCCTTTTACCATAGTTAAAAGGTTTCCTTTTTAAGAGCTTACAAATACACTTTCTAGGGGTTCACCTTGTTAGGAGGGATTTGTACACTGCTAGGATTACAAGAAGGTCTATTAGCATATACCACAATAAAATGATTTATAACTCCTTCTAAAAATCCACCCTTGAAGGATTTACAACAAAAAGATAGTTTAAGATCCACTAGTTCACTATAGATGTTAGGTAACAAGTAGACTAATCTGTCAATAGTAATTCTTTCCTATCAGATATTTTTTTCTCTACTTACATTTTAGCTTATTTCTACTCAATATTTTCTTCTCTACATAATCACACTTGTTGAAATCATACACACTCTCTACATACACCTCTTGGTACTATACATACTCACTTCTCTTCTTTTCAACTATAAAAACCATGCACTTACTCACTCTTTTGCCACTTGATCTTCACCAGTCATTTAAATTACAAACTTTCACATGCATGCCTTGGTAAATTTACATATTTCTATGTCCTTAACACATTTTTTATTAGTTTATTGATCGCCATTAAGTCTTCTTTTGCAATTCCGTTGAATAGTAAAATCGTGTTTAACTTGCACAACCTTCATCTTGAATCTTCTCACCTTTATTTCTTCTATCTTTTAACTGCCAAGTCACTATTAATCCATCAAATAAAACACATCATCACTTCTCTATTTTTTACCTCATTGGTCACTCTAATCATAAAATCATCCTTATGTCTTAGGTAACATATGAACATATTTCCCAATCTTCTTAGATTATTGTTGACCTCTTGATCTATATAGGATTCATAGAAATACATCCTATGATCACTTCACTTGATTTGGACATTTTAATGATCAATTCCAACCAATTCATCCTAATTATTACTTCTTAACACATCACTCACAACTAAGTGTCATTGATTATGTCTTGTCTCATTGCTCAGTTTTTCTTTATGATATTGTTAAATTATCATCAATGAAAACCAATCACTAAACATGCTTGACATTTTATTCCTTCTTATCAATGTGAAATTTCAAACTAGCCATTTTAGGCTAGACATGATAAGTCTAGATTCATAAAATACTTTGGAGTAATAGTACATAGAATTAATCTAAGTATGCAAATAAAATTTTTTATTTCTTCTAAGGAGTTGAGAATAAGTTATGGTACAATTTTTTTTCACTTAATTGATGCTTGTTTGTTTCTAAGATTTTTGGAAGCATTAAAATGTATTGAATAAGAGAATCTGTATTGGTGAGTCATTAAATTGATTCATTTGAGGGGGGTTTCTATTATTTGGATAGTCAAGGATATATTAGTTTCATACAAGGTTGAGTGATGTTTTTGTAGGTTATTTCACTTGATCACATCATGATTTTGTTAGTATATTTCTTTTTCTTGCATGAATTTATAGTCCAATGGATTGTAAGGTACTTGGATTTTCTGACTCTATTAGATCTTCAATCATTTCCTAGTTAGAAATGAATGTTTTCCTCAATTCTATATAATTCATAATCCATGCAATGTTTAGGCACAATTTTTGAGGTGATACTAATGTATCCATATTTTATTTGTCTTCAAGTTATGTTTCATCAAAAGAACATAATATTTTGTCATTTTTGATAAATTTAATTATTTGATAAGTTGTCATCTCCATGCAAAATTATGATTTTCACAATGCATCACAAAGGTCTTGTACTAAAAGTTTGGAGAGTGGAATTTTAGACCAAAACTATATCTTTAGTTTTGGCCTAAAGTTCTAATATAGACCAAAGAAAACCTTCAAAGTAACTTGTAGTTAAGGCTTTTAAAATCTTCAGCACAAGTCATTTGAGTTTAGTTAATATTTTTGTAGTTATTTTCAAGTCAATTTATCCCTCTTTCCATTTTACATTTAAAGACATTTTGAGTTTCATTTTAAAACATATTCCTCTATAACTTTTTCTTAGACCTTTCTTCCAATATTTGTTAATGTGTGATCATATCAAGCCATTACGAAGCATGATTTTTGTACTAATAGTAAGAAAAGATGTTTTTTGGAACCCCCCTTCTCACTAAGTCTATGGTGTTGTTACCAAGGTTTGTGAGTAACACTCTAAACCCAATAGTTTTTTTTTTTTTTTTTTTTCCACTTTTGTACATTTTTCCTTTAATAAATTCTCTGTGGTTAGCATTAGAACATCCAACTGCAAATGTTTTGAAAAGGAAAACATCTACAATCACATATAGTCAAGAGAATTCTTTTTTTACTAAATTCTTCTTTGTAAACAAGGATATAACATTACCCTACATGTAGTTGAGACATAAACTCTTAACCACATACACTAAACATGGTCAATTTTGTGCAATCAAAGATTAAAGCTACAATTACACTTTCCATGCTTTGGTATCCACAATATGTAATCAAAGTTTTGATCTTGTACTTCATGAAAAACTTGTAATGACCATGTGAGGTTCAAACTTTTGGTCATGGCAAAACATAATAGTAATTACACTACCAAGTGCAATCAAGGTCTTAAGTCTCAGCTACACCTAATATACATATCTATAATCCTATGAGAACTTATGGTGCAGAGTCTACAGCTACATATCTATAATTATGATTACAACTAAATATTGGTTTTCTCTTATATAATTGGAACTATGAGATCTAGTCCATTCTTTTTAACATATGCAATGAGCAATCGATACTTTTAATAATGATTTGATACTAATGTATTCCACTACTTATTGTAGTTAGAAATTATAGTTCTAAGTGCATATTGTATCTTTCTTGACTATGAAATGGTATACTTATAACTTTTAGGCTTTATTATCCCTAAGAATATAAACATTTTACCCTTGTTTAAAAAAATTGATCATATAACTCTAGAATTTTCAAGTAATCCATTTCTGCTCAATTTTCCCCTTTTTATGTTTAATCTAAACCTTCCTCCACCATCTTATAACACCTATCATAAAACATTGAAAACCATCAAAGTTATTTATTTTTGTTACATTTTAAATGCATGTTCCAAAACTCTCACCTAAACTTCACACAAAAAACTTACAAGAGAACTTCATTGAAACAATGCACTATCTTGTACAACCTCTTCCATCTGTGAACTAGTCAATGGCCTTGATTTCTATTTATGTGAAATTCTCCTTGAATTTTCTAACGAGCTATGTTATTTTCCACTCTTCATCCACTAGATAAAATATTGGCCATCGATATATTCTATAGTCTTCACAAGGTCTTTGTCTCTAATTAGAACATATTATTTATTACTTCAGTTTTTTAAGTTGATAAGTCAATTCCTCAAAAAGTTAAGTTCTATGGTGGATCTCTCATTGACATAGTTTGGTGGAGATAAAAATGTCAACATCCACTTGTGCCAAAATAAAAAGTTAAAAAAATGAAGTGTCAAATAAGGAACATTAATAAATCTTGTTTATGGAAATTTTCAAGAAAAGTAATAAGAATATCTCCATATGTAACAAATATCAAGATTTGTAACGCAATTAGACAGATTTAGAGGCTCTAGACTTTTGTTTTGGCTTTGAATATGACATTCCACAATGTATTACCGACTTCCATTTCATATATAGTTGCACTTATGATCACAAAAAAACACAATCGTGCAAAGACGCAAGATCATAACTTGTATTGTTACACTCTACCAATTGAGCCAACATTAAACATCACACACTAAGGAAGAAATTAAGCTTGGAAAAGTAAGTCAAACTTTGACTATTTAACACCTTTACACTAGAAATCAAGTCTTAGTGTGTAATATTTAAGCCGCTCGAATTGAAGGGCTGGCTCAATGATCTATTATACACAAGATGGTGTGAAGATTTGCACATCATTTCAACTTTGTAGCGAAGCATATCATAGAGGACGAACCAATATTATAATAAATGCGACTCACTTTCGAAAATGAGAGCCATTTTACGCATGCCATTTCAGAAGACAATCTAGGCAAAAGTGTTGTTGTATGCAGATGCCTGATCAATTGGATGAAATTAGTAAAAGTATCCATAGAGCTTTCTATACTTTCAAATTGGTTGATATCAACAAGAGCTAAGATATACATAGCTAGTGAAGAAAACAAGTAGAAAGGAACGATTGAAGAAGGGAGCATTAAAAGGATGTCATAAAAAGTACTTGTTTGAAACATGGAAATTCTTTCATTAAAACTGAAAACTATGAATTCTTTCATTGAAACTGATAGAAACCCATTTCCATCTAACGAGTGGAAACTCAATTGTTTGCTTTATGGTCTGTAGAGTCCCTTTCTTCTGACTTGCATTAATCTACATCTACATATAACATTTGTTGTGCAATTAAAGAAGCTCACGAAAAGGCTGTTTTGTCAGTGGTTCGGTCACTCTCTATCAGACATGTATTACGCTTCGCCTTTTGCCAACGAGTATGAGTATGAATTCAGTCTTGTGGGGAGATTATAAGTTATAGCAAAACGAATTTACAAAGGTGGCCTTTCATTTTGTTTGAGAGAACTCCGTTCAACTTAAATGTGGAGTATGGAAGCTTTCAATTAGCGAACGGCTTAAACATCACGCACTAATGTTTCATTCATAAAGTCAAAGTGTTAAATAGTCAAAGTTTGACTTACTTTTCCAAGCTTAATTTCTTCGTTAGTGTGTGATGTGATGAGACTAAGTTCAAGCATTGGCCTTATTAATCTCAATTTTGATAAAGTCAAAAGTCAACCAATGTTGAGAATAGAACACAATTAACATCACACACCAATGGAAAACTTATGTTTGGAAAATGTGTCAATTTTAACTATTTATCATTTTTAGTTTTGAAATGAAATCTTAGTGTGTGATGTTTAAGCCTTCCCCAATAAACATAGTTGAATAAATAAATAAATTTATATTTTAATTTAGCAATCAAATTTTTAAAATTATAATGTTAATAGATCTATTTAGTATAAACAATTTTCTATTAGATTGGCACTGATAATTTTGGAGGCAAACATTTCTTATATCCAATTATTTAGGAGTAACTCATGAGAAATTGGTTATTTAATTTAACTTAAAAACTAGAGAGTCAAATGTTAACAATAATAATATAATTTTACTTATTGTATAAAAAAAACTAGTTTTTTATTAAGCTAATTGATTTGAGTTTTTTGAAAATATGTATTATATTAATTATTTTAACACTGTAATAGATACTAGTATACAAATTAATTCTCATCGGTGTATATATTAAATAAAAAATATTGTCTCAACTATAGTCATTAGTGATCAAGTTCTTATAAAATAAAACTAAGAAAAGATATGTTAGTAATGTTTGTCAAACTAAGGATGTAGTAAAAAAGTGAAAGTTTTTTTTGAATTTTTTTGAATTTTTTTCCTAAATTACACATTTTATTTTGTGGTAAAGGAAGTCATGATTGTCTAAGTAATGTATTAAAAGTACAAGAGACCTAGTTTTATTAACAATGTGTAGAAGATTGTTGAACTTACAATCACTTCCATTCTTTATAGATCAAAGGGTTAATTAATAACTAGTTAATTAGTTATGCTTTGACCTTCATAGATGAAATTTATTTTATTTATTTTTTAAATTATTACTATGTCGAGAAATTTAGTAGTTTTTCCAATTTCTACATACTACTTTTTTCCTTTTTCTTAACTTTCTACCAATTATTAAAAGCACCAAAATTTTAAATATTGATCATAAGGACCTAATCCTCATGAATGTATTGGAACTTTGGTAATCTAGTTGTGAGTTCTAAAATTATTTTGAATACTGGAATACTTAAGATAAATTTAATAAAAAGTTAACAAGATACCACACAATAATTTCCTTGAAAAGAGACTAATTAGATATTGATTATCTACTTAAGAAACAAAAATTCTATTCATCATGAAGGGTAGTGGAATTTTGAGAATGTGCATAGAATATTGCATAGTTAATTAGTTGCTTAGAATTAATGAACTCTTTCACCAACATAAAGAAGCTTCAATTTTTTCTTAAAAGGTCATCTAAGGACCAAGCAACATTACATCAAAATTAAGGATCTAATTTCAATAAAAATTTATTTACAACATTATATGAAAACTATAATTGTAAGGTAATATATTTCAATTCCAAAATATATCATAAAATATTTATCTTAATCTCCAATACCAACATAAAATTTTACTTAAATTTTTTTCTATTTAATTAATCAATTTTATAAATGTCTTATAAGAAAGGATAGCATGACGATGTTGTTTAAATTCTTTGTGTAATGTCTTAAATTGTATTTCTCTACGTTTTTCATACACTTTAGGGCTTATTTTGTGATTGCCTCTCGTGTCCTTGGTTCATGGCTAATTGTTTTCAATATATGATCATTATAGAAGCTTGAGATAGTTATTTTAACATTGATCTCTATGTCAACACAAAGTAGAAAAATGTATAGAGCTTGTATACTATAGTATAGTATCTAATGTCTTGATCTAGCAACAATAGCCCCAAATAGAGTTTTTAATGATCAAAATTTTGGATGTAGAGGAAGTTCTACAAAACATAAAATTGTTAAAAAAATGTATAAGTAGACCCTAGATAAGCTTTATCCCTCATTTTAACTTCAAAATGAGTACACATTTCCTTCAATTAAGCATTCAACCAAGAAATTTCAAAGGAATTATGATGAATTCCATGATCACACAATGAAGTTCCACAATAATGATCAAGTTTCATGTATTCCTTCATGATAAGGGCATGCATTAATACTAATCATGAAATGAAAATATTTGAGGGATGACTTAAGGAAAGATGAAAATCATGTCATCCATCATTTAATAGGTAAGAATTCTTATTATTTATTAAATTTTTTTCTCCATTTTTAATTGAGTGAGATTTCTTGAATTGATTTAAGTTTTTTTTTAAAATTAATTTGATGTTAGATTTTGAAAACAATCCTCATCCACAAAAGAGACTTGACAAAGTCCTTTTCCAACACACCAAATCTTGATAACGTTGCACATGAGAAAGAAGAGAACCTTCAAAAATACATCTTCACAACAAAAAAACCTTAGTCAAATAAATATCACATAGATGCCATGCATGAGGACCTTGTCGATCACCTTCAACAAAAAAATTCCCAAATATTTGTATCGGTTTATGGTTGAGGTGCTATAGTATTGTGCACTAATTTTCCCTTGCCACTATCATAGAAAGAATGGCCAATAGTGTGAAAGATGTGTCTAAAGAAGTTGCAACATGGAGTTCGTGAAGGGATAGATGTCATGCATTTTATGCCAATGGGTTGTCATATGAATCCATGATTAGTTAAAAATTGGGGACATTTTTAGGTGAAATATGTGTTCTTTTCACTGCTCTTTTTGTTCAAAGGTGAAATAGAAGCACTTTAATAGGATGTAGACCTCCACTTTACTGGGCACTGAGCCATTTAGATATGTTTAGAAGAGAAAGAGGGGAATTTTAAAATATGATTCCACTTATGATCTAGATAAGATTTTCTATAACCCAAAGGAAGAATGGTGCAAATACTAAATTTGAATTATAAAGGGGAATGCAATGCAAGGAAATGCTCTCTTTGGCCCTTTATAGGATAATGTGAATGTGAAATTAAACTAATTACTTAAAAAATGTAAATCTAGATGCTATGTAAATAAAATTAGCCTAATTAATATGTAAATATAAGGTAAAGATATGAGAGGAAATAAAATATAAAGACTCACCTTGAAATGTGTAGAGGAAGATGTATTTTTGCTCCAAAACTCATGGATTTGAATAGTTTCTAAACTTTCGATTGCAAATCTCAGAATAAAATGAAGGAACAAAACCTAGAAATTTGCTCAAAATGGAGATTAGAGGACTAGGTTGATCATTGGGAAGATGTATGATAACTAGGTTGACATAGTCTAGAAGTTCCTAGAACTAACTTCTCCATAAAGATGTTGAAAAGTATGTTCTAGATTTGTATACCTTTCGTTGATATCCTGCAAATCAACATTGAAAAGAAGGGTTTCGAGGGTTTTGTTGGGGGAGGGTTTGCCTTGGTCAAGCCCTAGGTTAAGGAATTAATTATAAATAATAAATGTAAATATGAAGGAAATAAGACAAATGTAAATATTCACCTTTCTTATAAAACACCTTTTCAATAGGGATTTTTTGTGATGTATATTGTAGATCTTGAATTTGCTATGAAGGATGTAGGATATATCCATAATTGCAATGTATCTATGATAACCATATCATGGAGCCATGGATGTAAATGTGTGTCAATGAAGAAGATAATGAATGCCTCAATGTAGATCTCCTCCCTTGATAGCCAATAATAAGCTAGATCATGAAGATGAAATGTCTACAAAGAATCCTTGAACACATGAAGAAAACTTTCTTGCTTGAACTCCCCACCTTGAACACCTGAATGTCTTGAGAATGAGATGAGATATGAAAATGAAGTCCCCAAGCCTCCTTATATACTACTTTTCTAGAGGTTGTAGATCAAATAAGGGTAGAGAAGACTCTGGAGACAAGTATAGATAAAGGAAAAGGACTAGATGCAATAACTACCCTATCAGTTAGTCAGTTTGTATCTTGATTAGGAACTATGCAATAAACTCTTACACGAGTAGTAGAGATTGGAAAGAGGACATATTCTACAAGTGTAACTAAGGGAATGTTTGTTCTCCTTGAAGCTTTGCATACATTAGTACCTCCCCAGGAGGATCCTCACCAACTAGCTTTTGTGATGAGGGACAAGTAGGATAATCTTATAGCACAAGTTGTTATTCCTTAGTCACATGTTGAAACACATAGTATAACTCCCCATGATTATCAAGTACAAGATATTGTATTGGGAAGGATCACATAGGATACAAGGAAATCTTTTACTATCTTGGCTCTAAGATAGGTGTTCTATTAATTAGACCAAGGTAGAGAGGAAATACAAGTTTTGAGAAAGAAGAATAAAGTATTGCAAGAGTTTATCAAAGAGGTAGTAGGTCCCATAATACTCCCATTCACTTGGCTAACATTAAGATTGCACTACAGGTTGCCCTTAAAAATGAGCTTTGACCCTACCATAGAGAGACTCATTTTTGGATGTCTACTATAGATGGCATCACATTTTTTAAGATCAAGGAGTTGAAATTATAGAAATGAATATGCACTTACTACATGACATTCAAAATTTTGCAAAGAAAATGGGAGGCATAGTAGAGAGAGATTTTAGTTTGGTCAGTGATATTTCAATGTGGTCCAATGATATCAATGATATTTCAATGTGGTCAAATGATTTAACAAATTGTAGAAGATTAGGGGTTAAAGGCACCATATGCTGCTAGCTATTTTTACAATTCAAGAATTGGACATGTTTGATGACTGGATTGAGAAGATACAAGAAGGAAGTGAGGTTATGATATCAATGTTCAAGAATATCAAGGACATGTAGGAAAAAGCTCGGGCCAAGATTTTTGAGGTTGATAAATATTATAGAGCAATATGCATGAATTCCTTCACGATGACTCTAGAGAATTTATGTTCAAAGTAGTGGAAACACTTTAGGAACTATATAATAAAATGGAGAGTTTTGATGGAGTTCATAAAGAGGTGTATGAGTTTCATTGGGGTATGAGGGCTAAATATGAAGCACTAGATTTTATAAATCTTGGGAAATCTTTGTGCCTATAGATAAATTTAGGGTGGCTCACCCAAAAATCATTTTGGTCGAATCATAACAAGAACCAGATGTTGGAAATTGAGATTTTGACTTAGAAAAACTTCTTCCAAATTTGATCCAGGGACCTCTACATGTGCACACCTCCATAACATTATAGTTTTGGGATTTTGAAGTATGCACAGTTTTCACATCTTCACCTCTGCACATGCACATGTCTACAACTTTGTAACTTTGCAGGTGCAAAGATTTTTGACAACTTCTAGCTCCACCACCAACTAACTACTAGTTCCTAAAATTAGCATTTTCATGCTCTAAGTCTATATTTTTTGAGTTCATTGGTGGTCAACTAATGGTTACACATGGAGGAGGTCAAGCTCCTATTTTTGGAAGGCTCCTAACCATAGTTTCTTTTTGGAGATGTGTCCCCTCTTATCTTCTTTTTCTATTTACAATTTTTACTCATGTAAAGATCCATGCACCATTTAATTAATAAAAATAAAAGGTGGTGAGCCCACACTAGTGGGTGCCACTTTTGTGGCATGAATGAAAGTTTGAATTAAGATTGTTCACACGAACCCATAAATTATGTTCACACAAACCTTTTTTCATTATGTGTTCATGCGAACATAATTTATGTGTTCGCTCGGACATATAATGAAAAAGGTTTGCAACTATACACATAATTTTTAAAAACATGTTCACACAAACATATAATATATGTTCACGTAAACACAATGTTCACAAGAACATGTTTTAAAGAAGAAAAAAATGGTTCATTTTAATTTTTTTTTTTTTAAATGGCCTTTTGACCCTCAAAATTGAGATCAAATGACCTCCTACTATAAATCTAAAAATGTCAAACTGTGTTGCTAAAGGAAAGTTTTCTAAGGACTATAATTTTAATAGGTATTATATCCATTAAGAATTTCAAATAGGATTTTAATTCATTGTAGGTTGATTAACAATTGAACATTGACTGACTTTGACACATCAAAAAAAATTGTAAATTAGGTCAATTATTTTTTGAAAAATCTATAGGAAATAGGTTACTAAGTTAACTTTCTATTGAAAAAAGAAAATTTGATTTATGATATATTGAGCTCAAATTATGCTTGTCAAAATAAACATATGTCTGACTTACAATTGACGTCACTTCAAAACTTCATAAACTATACAATATTCACCCAATTTGAATCAAACCAAATAGATCCTCTAGATATTGATGTTATAAGTCCAATTTCCCTCATTATCATTTGTAGGAAAAAAGTTACGCTTGTCAAGAAGACTATCACTCTTTAAAAATATTGATTTTTTATATGTACCACTTTTCAGGGGAGAAGAAAAATTTGACTTAAATATTTTTTTAATAATAAATATGGTTACAAAGTAGGAACAAAGTACTATAAATCACTAGTTTATGTCATCTTCAAATTATTCATAGTTTTAGAGATATAATCACTCGAATGTGAGGTTTGTTTCAAAAATGTTGATTGCAATGTCAAAATTGGTCAAAATGTGGCACCCACTATTGTGGGATCACCTAAAAGTGTAGGCCTACTGATCACCATATGAGGCATTAGTTTATATATATTTAGCTTTATTTTAATAGTTTACCACACATTTTGTATGATAAAAATGCTAGCTCCAAAAATCACATGAAGAAGAGGGTTCACTATAAATACAAGGATATAACATCTGTTCAAGGATGACATTTATGCAATAAAGTATGCTATTGGTGCTCTCATTCTGTGTGTAGTAATTCCTTTTAGAATGTGCATTTTCTTTATGAATTAATTATTTGTGAATAACAAAGTAGCTAATAGTCTTATTTTTTTTGAATGATTATGTGATCTTAGTTTTTGGAGTATTTCCTGATTAATAACATAATACCTTTATAGTGATGAATTAGAGAAGGGGAATTCTACATGTGTATTCATAACATTTTTTCTTTTGTGTGTGTACTTCTACATGGTTGCATGATTTGATGAGTTGTGAAAACTCATGCAATATTATAAATATCCATCAATGATTACATCAATGAGATCACAATTGCATTGTTCCAAATTTCATTGATTTCCTACAATTCCCTTTGAAGATTTAATTTGTAGATGCATTGTCATTGTGGCTTATGTCCATTTAGAGTTTTTATTTATTAATTTCTTTTATTTCTTGTTACCTTGCACCTCATAATTTTATTTTCATGAAATTCATTTAAGTTTGATATTTATAAATTAGTTGCACATTAAAATTGCATATACCAAAAAATCAAAAAATGTAAAAAAAATAGTTTTGTATTAACTACTTTCCAAGTGTCATAGAATTACATATTAGATGTCATGAAACTAGCAAAAACCTTCTCATTAAATAAAAACATTTACTTCAATTGATTTATCCAGTTGGTTGAAAAACAACCTTCTAGAACCTTGGAGTTGATATTTTATTGACTATTCAAGAGAGATATTCTCACAATTTTTGTTGTTGTCATTGTGCAGTTATGACACATAAAAGCAAGGAAGATATAATACTAGATATAGGTCAAGAAGAAAATCAAGAGGAAATCATTGAGAAGATGTTGAAAAAGAGTGCAATCACATAGTAAAGTTTGCTTATAGTATAGGAACATTATGAGATGGTCCACAAAGCTTCACAAATCTAGGAATCAGTTTTCATTGTCAAAAAATTCAAGTAGCCATGAAACACAAACAAGAAATAAGTTTAAGCAAGAAACAAAGTGATTTCCTCCACAAAGAGTCGGATAGAAGTGTGTACCAAGAAAAATATCGAATATGATGTCAAGAATGTGTCACAAAGTTCTAAAGATAAGATGAGATAAGTAAAAAATGTACAAATAGAAACACAAAAACTAGCTAATCAAGAAAAGCTAAAAAATATTTTTTCAATTGATACAATATTTACAAGAACTAAGGATGCTTTTGAATCAATGATATTTGTATGCACAACCTTCATCATATACAAAAAAGGCTTACTTTTTTCATCATGAGGATTGATAATACTAGTTTATCTTTGAGCAACATAAGACAAAAAAGAGGACTCTTCAATCCATAGTAAATATCATTACATCATGATGCATGCTTAGCTAGAAAATATGTGATCATTTTGCCTTCCCTTTATATGTGTCTTACCTTGTGAGTATGGAATGAAGTGATCTATGTCTAGAATTTTAGGAATATGGCAACTAGGCTTTACCATGTCATCTGTTGTCTTCATTAGACTCAATGAATCCTTTTAAATGCTAATATCCTTCAAGTATTTATTTGCAGCAATAAGGACACTACATAAATGTATTGTGATGTCTACAAATTTTGATGATTGAACCCCTAAGTAGATAAGACATAGGTAAATATTATCTTGCATTTTTAATCTTTCATGATGCTTTGATTTATGTAATAGGAGTCATCAAAATTAGGTTTTAATTGGTTAGGAGTAGGGAAGACCTAAGAATGTTTTTATGGGGTATAGGTATTTAAAAAACTTAATTATTGGTATTGTAATTATTTTTCAATCGACATAAAGAACGTTGTTAGGTTAAAAAACTCTAGCATATATCTATGACATTAATGAAATGTTCACTTCTGAAGATGATATCAAATTTGATGATAAGTATACATATTCTTAAAAATTCAACAATATTATATAATATTTAAAGAATATCTAGATCAAAAAAATGCATTAATATAGATTTTATAATAACAAGTAGAACACATTGTCCTACCTCTCTAATAGTGACTCAATACAAAGCTATATCTTTTTCATTTGATTTTATTAAATTCCTTATAACATATAAAATCTTCATTCAAATCCACACCAACTTCCAATATAAGACCCACCTATATATAAGGGCCAAACACATTCTAAAAGAATAAACACTTTCAACTTTTTGTTATGCTAATGTTAAAATACTGCATTTCATTAAGCCTTAAGTTAATCACATTCCAAATCTCACAATTTCCAAAACATGCAAGACAAGAATACAAACCATTCTTAAAATAACCCTAAACATTAATGTTAATGCATTCTTAATGTTATCTTTCTTGGTTGAAGGGCCTGTCCATTTTAGTAGGTCATATTCCTTATCATTAGTTTTATTCCTTCAACTGAGAGGAATAACTAAAAGAAAACGTTAGTGGATTGTGTTTTCAATCATCACTCATGTAGTTGCCTGGTCCTCTTTAGACATTCTCTAGTAGTTAAACTCTTCTTGGACCATGCACTCCATTTTCTCAAGTATTCCCCACTAAAATATTCTATGAAACCTTGAGAGCTCCACCATAAGTCGTTTCAAAAATTCCATGGCATTATTTTATGTCAATATTTTACGGGATCAATACAAGATTGCACTTTTAGGCCATGAAAACACTTCTTTCTCATCATCAAACACCAACGGGGTACTTTAATGCCACACTCACTATATTCCCTTCCACTTTTTCTTTACAAGAATTCCAGTGTACTTGGGCATCTTCATGCCCTCCTTGGGAAGGCAAGGATAGAATAAAGCACTGAATACAGGAAGTAAACTAAACTAACTTCTGATCCACACTTGGAATATATTTTAGTTGTACAAATATACGCCCTCTCTCTCTTTAACGCATTTCAAAGTCGGATTTCGGCGTTCAAAAATGGGCTGGTACATCCATGTCCACCAATGAAACTCAAAGTTGGTGTTATTTTCAACGTGGATTTCCAAAGCAAAGGAATCAAATTTAAGATATTATTATCTATTCAGTAAAGAGATACTGTCCATGCTTTGGGAAAATAAATTATTACATTCAAACGTCCCGTCTTGGTCAGTCCGGATCATTCCAGTGCAACGGGAATTTTAAACATTCTAAATGTATCTTCCCCAGTTAACTACCTTTGATTGTAAATGTATTCAGATTATACTGCCATTGATTTTACTTTACGTATAATCTGATGTGGTTAGATAATGCATGGGCGAATCATTTTAATCTACGTTGATAATTATCGTACTGAAAAAGACGTAGGATTTCTTTTCCAGTGACTGTCGCGAAGATGGTTGGAAAAGCTTTACAGGATGACTTTAATTCAGAAGCGTTCAGACTCTGATCATGGCAGCAGCTAAGCTTTTGTAGTGCTGTGTGCTTGCCAACTGGGTTTCTACATGTGTGTAATAATTAGTGGTAGCTGTTATATGAAGTGGGTTTATGAAGCAAAGTTTAATACACGTTATGTCTATTATTATTATTAGAAATATGGTCAATAATGAACAATATGATCATATAATTTTATTTTTATAAATAGTCTAAATAAATGTTATATTATAATATATTTGTCATAGGGAACCAATTCTATTTATTTTCAATCATAGTTTTTTAGTTATAGTAAACATGAGTTGAGTTGTTTTGCAAATTCAAATAAATCAAACTTACAACTATCATTGTTGGTAGAAGTTAAATGAATTGGAATCTCGAAGTCAAGTTCTAATACACAACACTATTACCTCAACTATCATAAAGATGACCATACATCCACGATGAACAATATTATATATTGTATCTTGAAAATGCTATGTCCCACAATTATGTTAAAACAAATATCATATTAGGAGAAGATACCCAGTAGTGGCTATAGCTAACTTTGTCCATTTAATTCAGGTACCAAGTGATATCAAAATAATCTAATTTTCTTTTTCTTGTTCTCATATATGACTTAATTGCTTAAAGCTAAGGTTTCAGCTTCTCACCCATAATAATCCACTTTGTAGAAACCATTACTATGCCCAAAGGTAAAAAAAGGCCCACAAAAAAGGTCTCACCCAATACTAGACACTAGAAACCCTAATAGTGGTTCAATTTATACCTAGTAGTAAATAACAACCTTTATGAAGAAGATCATTATCAATGAGACACAACAAATGAATGATTATCAGACCTCAATTTACTATTGAATATCTTCCCGTATACTATATTCACAAGAACTTAGACACTCATTCTCAATTATAAGTGACGAGCCACCCATACAAAAAAAAATCTAAAAAGCCAAACCTACAGATATTATCCTTATGATAAGTGAAATCTCGTGTGATAAGAAGTTCAAGTGTGGCCCATTTGTCTTTAAAGGTATATGTAGTTCAGTGTCAGATTAGTGTTTTAGATAACTACTGCTACATGTTTTTCTACTGTTTGTACCAAAGCTTATACAGGGTTATTTGATGAAATACTTAGAGATAAATAATAATTATCACAGAGAAAGGTGAATGAGTCAAAGATTATATTCTAAAGAAAAAGCTAAAGGAAGATTAGTTCCCATGTGGACAAAGCAGGCAATGGGTATCAAACCAGATACTGCTCGCTGCTTTACCTTTTGATTTTTAATTCTTTTAATGAAATTAGAAGCGTCCACTGGATGGGAGGACAAGGTTAAGCAGTAACTTAGAAAAGGAAGTTTAGCAGAGCTTCATTGGCCCTCTGTCGTCATATTCAAATAATTGAGCGCTTGAAATCACCATCACAGACAATCTTAGATTTAAGATTCATTCATGGAAAAAAGAAAGGTGAATGTTGTTGTTTTCGCTTTAGCAAAGATATCCCCTCCTTTGCTTTATTTGGTTTGGATAGAAGGGGATTTGCATTATAAATTTATAGGGAAGCTTGAATATTAAACATGTTGCAGTCAGGACCAGTAATGGTGGCCTAGAAATTTGTGTTTTGGACTATTGTTTCAACTGGGTTACGTCTAGTGAGTAGTTATAAGTTGAGTTAGTTGTGTTTGCTTTAGTGAGAAGATGAGAGAAATGGAGAGGCTTGCTGTGAAGACCATATTTGTAGGTCTGTGGGTTTTTGTTTGTGTGAATCCATCCAAGGCTAATGTTTCTTGGTTTAATGAGGATGCCCAGGTGCTGATTTCTATGAAATCAGCAATGGCAGCTCCAAACTCTGCGTTTGAATCCTGGTCAATTGGTTCTAATGGCAGCCCCCATTGTTCTTGGTTTGGCATCCAATGTGACCGTAGGGGTCGTGTTGTTTCTTTAGATATTTCCAGTATGAATATTTCAGGTCCAATCCCTCCCCAAATCGTCAGCCTCTCCGAGCTCCGCTTGCTCAATCTCTCTAATAATGTTTTCAATGGCGGCCTGCTTCCCAACATGTCGAATTTGAGGAACCTAGAATCCCTGGATGTGTACAACAACAACTGTTCGGCGCCATTGCCTGTCGAGCTGAGCCGCCTGGTGAATCTCAAGCACTTGAATTTGGGAGGAAACTACTTCTCCGGAAGCATTCCTGGAGAGTATGCAAATCTCACAAATTTGGAGTTTTTGTCATTGTCCGGGAATGATCTGACTGGAGCAATACCAGCAGAACTTGGACTTCTGGTGAATCTGAAGTTCCTCTATTTGGGATACTTCAACAAATTTGACGGAGGAATTCCTCGCCAATTGGGGAATTTAAGCAAGCTTGAGCAGTTGGATATGGTTAACTGTGGAATCGAGGGGCCAATTCCATCGGAGCTCGGAAGGCTTGAGAAGCTGGATACTTTGTTCTTACAAGAGAATGCCCTCTCTGGTCCTATTCCTCCTCAGCTGGCACGCCTTGGGAGCTTGAAGTCTCTGGATCTGTCCATCAACGAGCTCACCGGTGAAATACCTTCGGAATTCGAAGAGCTCAAGGAGCTGAAGCTTTTGAATCTGTTTATCAATAAGTTGCACGGGGAGATTCCGTCATTTATCGGGGATCTGCCCAATTTGGAGGTACTGCAGCTGTGGAAGAACAATTTCAGGGGACCGGTGCCTCAGCAGCTCGGGCAAAATGGTCGGCTTGTGGAAGTGGATGTTTCGTCCAACAGATTGACTGGTTCGATTCCTCCCAATCTCTGCAATGGCGGAAAGCTCAGGATTTTGATCATTCTCAATAATCTGTTCTTCGGTCCCATTCCGGAGACTCTGGGAACCTGCAATTCTCTGGTGAGAGTGCGAATGGGGCAGAATTATCTCAACGGTTCGATTCCTGCTGGGCTGCTCTATTCGCCTAAGCTGAATATGATCGAATTGCATTACAATTATCTAACCGGGACCATACCGGAAAGGAGAGGAAAAGTCGCCGCCGGGGCAAGTCAGATAAATCTTTCCAACAACCATCTTGGCGGTTCTCTTCCATCTTCCATAGGCGGTTTCTCGGCTCTGCAGATATTCCTCGTGAACGGGAACCGTCTAACGGGGACCGTTCCAACAGAAATTGGGCGTCTGGCGCACATTACGAAGCTGGATTTGAGCAGGAATAGATTCTCCGGTTCGATTCCCGCGGAGATGGGGTGCTGCAAAGCTCTGAATTACATCGACCTGAGCCTGAACAAGTTCACCGGCCCGATGCCAGTGCAACTGACGGGCATGCGCAATCTCAACTATTTCAACGTATCCAGAAACCGCCTCAACGGCAGCATTCCGAGGGCATTTGCGAGCATGCAGAGCCTCTCATCGGTGGATTTCTCATACAACAATTTCTCGGGCATCGTTCCCACTGGCGGTCAGTTTTCTTATTTCAATGTCAGTACTTTTGCAGGTAATCCCGCCCTGTGCGGACCGTTCTTGGGCCCTTGCAGCGTTGCGGCCAATACGTCGCCGGTTCGAGCCCAGGGCAATACGAAGGGCCTTGTTTCGTCTCCGGTGAAGCTCGTCATAGGCCTAGCCCTGTTGCTCTGCTCTCTGGCCTTTGCAGTTGTGGCCGTTCTCAAGGCCAGAGCCCTGCGTAAGGACCGCGATGCAAAATCCTGGAAAATGACCGCCTTCCAGAAGCTGGACTTTGCCAGAGACGACGTGCTCGAGAGTCTAAAAGAAGACAATGTGATCGGCAGAGGAGGGGCCGGAATTGTCTACAGGGGGATCATGTCCAACGGAGAAGAAGTTGCCGTGAAAAAACTTATGAGATTTGGAAGCGCCGGCTCTGCCCACGACCATGGCTTCTCCGCTGAGATTCAGACGTTGGGGAGGATTCGACACCGGCATATTGTTCGTTTACTGGCTTTCTGCTCCAACCATGAGACCAACCTTCTGGTCTACGAGTACATGCCCAATGGGAGCCTCGGTGAGCTCCTCCATGGGAACAAAGGCGGTCATTTGCACTGGCAGACCAGATACAAGATTGCGCTTGAGGCTGCCAAAGGGCTCTGCTATCTTCACCATGATTGTAGCCCGTTGATCGTTCACAGGGACGTTAAGTCCAACAATATTCTCTTGGATTCCAACTTTGAAGCCCATGTTGCAGATTTCGGCCTCGCCAAGTTCCTCCAGGATTCCGGTGCCTCTGAGTGCATGTCGTCCATTGCAGGCTCCTACGGATACATTGCTCCAGGTAAATATTGTTGTTTTTTTTATTTTGTTTTTTGTCAAAATATCTTTTTAATGGGCGCTGATTGTTAATGTAGTCAATTGTAGTAAATATATTTTTAAAAATTTCTAGAAGATTTTGTTCTTTCGTCATCTTCAACCAACCCAATTTTGGCCTGCGAATCCCCGTGAAGAGTGCCAAACGTAATTCAAAATTCCCTGTGTGATGGTATTATCCTCAACAGTATTACTTTCCAATCAAATCCTGCAAGGCTAAAGCTTCAACTAGAGTACTTCTATTGAGCAATATCTTGGCGTACTTCTTTCATTAAGTTCTCAGAGCAGAGTGAACACTAGAACAATTAAAATCAACATGTATCAACCCGTTTGTCGTGGTTTTCTCCCCTAGTTTGAAATAAGGAAGTGCCCAGTTCTAGAATTAGGCTGTCAATGGATTTATTGTGAGTAGACCGCAGAGGGAAATTTCTTTTAAGGTCGAGATTCATTCCGGAGAGCTTGGAGTACACCTAGAGCCTCCCGTACCATCATGTTGATGGAAAACTTTGGACCAGTTTAGGCAATTCTGTTCTAGATAAGCGATAGTATGTACAAGTTGCAATCACTTCAATGCGATAGTATTCAACTAGCACCGACCAGCACGGCGTTCCGACAACAGGACTGCCATGCAGGAACATTAGAAGATCACTAGGTTCCTTTCACTGTCCAAGATCATGCGGCTGCCATAAGTCATCATTTGCTGTATTAACGAGGTAGTCTATCTCTATCATTACAAATTGTTCAGCTAATCTAGAGTGCCAAACAAACTCTAAAACGACCATGTCAATCTAACTGCCTCTCTGATATAATAGGAGGCAGTCTAATCTAGAATTAGGCTCTGATAGGACACATGAATTTGTCCTCATGTCAACTTTCGCATCAGCATCGTGCTGTAAAACAAAGCACAAAATCATATCCAAAATACGCGTCAGTTAATTCACAAAGCAAATTCCCAAATATAGGACAGATAATCCAACATTAATGAGTCACCGAGCATAAACATGTCGTCATCCAACGGATTCGTGCGTTACATAACAGTATCTCTCGTTAACAGTATCAACCACGAGGACGGTGATGATTATACAAATGCCCTACAAAAATCATCAGCATCGATACCCTTCCCCCCTTTTTTCTCCACTAGAGTCATGTAAATGAATAGCGCACTATATAAGTGGAACGCCTACGAAGAGAATAACTCGATAGCTCTATCACGTGTCCCACACGACCACCATTGAAATCCTTGACTTATTGCCCACGAGCCCATAACAAATTATGAGCATCTCCACTTGATAATAAATGAGTAGTTTGAATTAATTGATTATCTTCCGAGGTCCCTACTAATGGCCGCGTGGATGAAATGTGCAGAATATGCCTACACGCTCAAAGTGGACGAGAAGAGTGACGTGTACAGTTTCGGGGTAGTTCTGTTGGAGCTAATAACGGGGAGGAAACCAGTGGGTGACTTTGGCGACGGCGTAGACATTGTTCAGTGGATGAAAAAGACGACCAATTCGGCCCGAGAGGGGGTCACGAAGATTCTTGACGCCAGGCTGAGCAGCATTCCACTAGAAGAAGCAATGCATCTCTTTTTCGTTGCAATGCTTTGTGTTGAAGAGCAAAGCGTACAGAGGCCAACCATGCGGGAAGTTGTTCAGATGCTTGTTGACTGTCCCAAGACCAAACCCACTCAATACTTTTCTCCTTCTCAAAAGGAACCAAAGAAGCCGGTTTCCATCCAGCCCCCAAATCTGCTAACCGTATAAACCCTCAAAGCCTGCGTAGATCGTCTGTAATCTTTAGTTTTTAATCTTCTTTTCTCAGTTCCCATCTGACAACGTCCAGTTATTCAAACCCCCGTTCTGGGGTGTGGTTAGGTGGACTCAACAGTGGTCAAAGAATTACAAGCTGGCATCTGTAACTAGCAGGCCACCTTTTTAGGCTTAAAGGAAATATTCTCTCAGGCCAGATGTTTGCTTGAAGGATGAAATGTGCTCCCCAAAATGGGGCCAAAGGAATAAATTGGATTAAACATATGTATATCACAGTATAATTAAGATCTCCCACCTTTTCCTTCTTTCACTTTGGAGGACCGTATTTTTTAAGTTACTATAAATATAAGTGTTTAAAAATTGAATCTGATTGCTCCCAGAGTGCACTCTTGGATTAATTCAAAGTATCTCTTTTAAAAGTAGTGCAATAATGGTCGCAACGGGAAAGAAGAGTGTGGGGTGTGTTACGGAGTTACTTTATTCCTTGCTGTCTTTGATGGGCATTTAACTTTTAAGCTCATATTTTCGTGTTTTTAAAAAAAAATTTAAAGCTCATATTTACTGTTAGAATTAGTCAATTAACTCAATAAGGGAGGAAAGAAAAGATGAACCAAATCGTGCTTGATTGTCTTTATTAGTATTTGTCGTAGGCAATATACTATTATAATCATTTTTTATTCTCTAGTGATTAAATTATTTCATTTCAACCAATAACAATTAAGAAATTATCCTTTCTAATTTTCTTTAAAAGAGTTCTATCGTATATATGTGAAATATTTACTTTAATAATTATCTAAAGTACTTTTTATTAGAGTGATTGGCAAACACTACTCCTTAAGGCTACTTTTTCAGATGCAATAATATTTTTTATTTTATATTCATTTATGATTTGTTACTATTGGAATAGACAAAGTCATTGAAATAGACCAAGTCCATGTCATTCTCCTATTGCAACTGAAACTGCACTTAACTCCACCATGTGTGTGAACGATTGAATTTGTCTCCAAACACTTGGCAAGGTTGTTAAGTGTTAGTGCTATCACATTACACCATCCACATGTACACTCAAGACTCTTCATTTGTAGCTAGAAGTCCACTATTTATAAAGGCTATCTAATCTGTATTATTGTGCAACCAAATTAATAAAATACTTTTTTATCTACTATCACCACTTTCTTTCTTAGATCTATTTTTTAATAGTTACATTAAACAAAAAAGTTGTTATTAAAAAATAAATCTCAACATTACAAAATTCCTAATGAATAACATTATGGTAAATCATAAATATTTTTATTTCTTTAAACTATTTCATATTTAAAAATGTAATTACTCAAATTGTGGTGTATAGTAATCTTGATTCACTACCTCACTTTTCATTTAATTTAATAAAAATTTAAATTCAAAACTATATATATATATATATATATACTAGTTTTATCTTTTATCTACCTAATATCCATATGTCAAAATTATTTTTGAAGTAATGAAACTCTATTTTAAATTTATTGTGTTTAATGTATATATGTATAGTACACTTGGGTTGTAGTATCCCTTGCGCTCAAGGAATATTGTCCAACACTTGTATGCTACCTTTTAATGCTAAGAAATTTGCAAATGATATTACAATGCCTCTACAATGAACTAATATGCAAGTGCATTTTTTTTTGTACTTTTAATGCATATACACGGAAACTAGATATGGAATGCATACCTACAACCGATGTTTTGACAAACAATTGACATACAACTATTATGTTGATCATATATGCTATCAAATGAACATTTCATCAAGCAAATGGTATGCAACATGTATCCCCTTTATTGAATTCATTTTCATGTACAGTGTTAATATGAGTTTGCCAAGACAAATGGGCTTACAATAATGACTACAGTAATGCCAAAATCTAATTCTAAATTATCACAACAAAATCATATGCCTAAAAATTACAATGCTAACTACTAATAGTTGCAAGAGGAATCTAATAATAGTAATGCCCAAGGATGGAGATGAATCAAGCATAAATACTGTAGCGTGACATCGTTCTTGCATACTATAGTAGCCAACACTAATTGTATTCTCTAATTTAAGCATAAACAAAACTCCTGAAATGAAGCTCTCTTGAATACCAAATATAGTGGATATTTCACCACCTCAAATGGTTAGAACATTGAAGAGTTGATGTTCTCCAATGGCTGGCTGAAATCAGAAACCTTAGTGTCTTCTCCCAAGTTTATATAAAATGCAATTTACACTAATTGAATGATTAACAATGAAGCTCTCACCTTTATTTTTTCTTTTTCTTCACCCTTCTAGAAGGAAATAAAATATTATTTAATTCCATTCTCTAGAAGCTTCCCGCTTTCTAATACAATAATTAATTGTGCTTCTAAAAAATTTAATTAATTAAATATAAAGTCACCTTTTGATTTTAATTTTTTTAATGACTTTATAAGAAATTAATTTAATCAATTTCTCCTTATTTATTCACTTAGCCTTTGGAGAATATAAAGGCTAAGAACTTCACTGAGTTGCTAAAAAGATGGGGACTTTACAGTTTGCCCTCCCTGAAATTGCTTATCCTCAAGTAACTTTAAGTCTAGATACTGCAAAACCTCATCATTCTCCCATGTCGCATCCTCTACTGGTAGGTCATTGCATTTCACCAAATACTCCCTTATAGTACGCCACCTCAAGTTTCTTTCCCTAAAATCAATGATATCCTTTGGCACCAATGCCAATTTTCCCTCATCATCCAAGGGTGGAAGCACTGTAGGAGGAATAATATGATGTCCTAGTGCATTCTTGAGGTGTGACACATGAATAACATTGTGCACCTTTCTCTCTACCTAAAAATCTAACTCATTAGCCACCTCTCTCACTTTCCTGAATGGACCATAGTATCGTGGCTTAAGTTTCTCGGCACCACTCTTCTTGAGAGTGGATTCACGATAAGGCTGTAACATAAGATACACCATATTTCCAACCTCAAAAGTCTGATCGGTCCTCTTCTAGTCTGCATATTGCTTCCGCTAATTCTGTGCCTTGGTTATATTATCCTTAAGAGTCTTCACAATGTCTTGACTCTCCCATAACAAATCACCTACACTGGGCACTCTATTGTCACTGAAAAGTAGATCCATAAAATTGGGTGCCTCATACCCATATAGGGCCATAAAGGGTGACATCTGAATAGACATGTGATAATTGGTATTTTAGCAATACTCATAGAGATAAATCCACCTTACCCATGCCTTTTGTTACCCTGCTATATAGTTTCTGAGATATTCCTCCACCCATTTCTTCACTATCTCCATCTAACCATCTGTTTGAGGGTTGTAGCTAGTACTCAAAGTGAGCTCTATTGCACACAACCTAAATATCTCTTGCCAAAAGTAACTCATAAAACTATTGTCTATGTCACTCATAATGCTCTAAGGTAAGCCATGTAATTTGAATATCTCCTTGAAGAATAACTCTGCCACCTGTGTAGCAATGTATGTAGCAATGATCAAAAATAAGTGTGCAAACTTTCCAAGGTGATCCACAACCACATATATGCAGTCCCCGCCTTGGGCTCTAAGAAGTCCTGTGATGAAGTCCATAGATAAACACTCCCACTTCCTATCAGGAATTGGAAGTGACTAAAGTAAACTGACTAGATAGAAGTGTTCCTGCTTATTCTGCTAGCAGATGGGACACTCCCTAACATACTAAAGTACCTCTTTTTTGAACCTTTTCGATGTGAAGTGCTCTCTAATTTGTCATTATGTCTTGTAGAAACTAGGATGTCCTGCCATAGGTGAATCAGGAAAAGATTTTAGAACTATCCTCCTCATTGTTGAGCTTGGAGACAAAAATACTCATCCTTTATGAATGATGAGCTCATTCACAAGGGTGTATCTGTTATCCTGAATAGTTCCATCTATGAATCTGGTTGTCCATGCATCATTTTCATACTCTGTCAGGATCAAGTGTCTCCAATCCTTTGATATATCAGTCAATAAGCTCAAATGGGGCCTACGTGATAAAGCATCGACAACTACATTCCATCTCCCCTTAAAATATATGACTTAATATCAAAGTCATAAGACTATAACTTGCTCACCCATTTTTGCTACCTATCTTTGAGATCTCATTGCCCCAAAAATTGTTTTAGGCTATTATGGTCTTGATACAAAAATTTTTACCTACCAAGTATTGCTTGAATTTAGCCAAAACATGCATAATGACTAACATCTCCTTATCATATATGTTGAAGCTCCTCTCTAGCCCTCTTGATTTCCTGCTCTCATAAGCAATATGGTGCTTCTCTTGCATAAGCACTACTCCAATGCCCTCTCCAAAAACATCACATTGTAGCTCAAAAGGTTTGCTAGAATTTGGTAATTCTAACACTAGACAGGAAGTCATCAACTCCTTAAATTTCTCAAAACACTCTTGTGCCTTAGGAGTCCCCAAGAAAGCTCCCTTTCTCATCAAATCTATTAAGGGTGTTGCATGCCTGGAATATCCATCCACAAACATCTTGTACAAACCACATAATCCCATAAAGCCCCTCAACTATATAAGGTTTACTTGTGAAGGCCACTCCACAATGGCATGAATCTTTTTGGGATCCATGCATACACCTTCTATACTGATGATATGACCCAAATATAACAACTATTTCATACCCAAATCACATTTTGACTCCTTTGCATACAAGGACTCTCTGCCTAATATATCCAACATTGTTTCAAGGTGAACCAAGTGCTCCTCCCAAGATCTATTGTACACCAAGATATCATCGAAGAAGACAAGTACAAATTTCCTCAACTGGGGATGGAAAACCCTATTCATTGTTGCTTAAAAAGTAGCAGGTGCTTTAGATAGCCCAAATGGCATAACTACAAACTCGAAATGGCCACATTGTCATCTAAAGTTTGTCTTGTTGATGTCCTACTCTCTAATTCTAATATGGTGATAACCTGATCTCAAATCTATCTTTGAGAAGAAGCAAGCTCCACGAAGCTCATCAATCAATTTTTCAATCCTGGGAATGGGGTACCTATTTTTAATATTCTTCCTATTAAGCACCATGCAATGAATACACATCCTTAATGTCCCATCCTTCTTCCTTACCAACACCACTGAAGAAGCGAAAGCAAACTTTCTTGGTCTAATGTGGCCCATAGCAACTCCTTTATGGTTTTTTCAATTTCATCCTTCAACCTCTTTGGATGCCTATAAGGTGTAATCATGATGGGCTTAGCCTTCTCCTCTAACTCAATGATGTGCTTAATACCCCTGTCTACTGGTCTACCTGGTGGAATGTCACTAAACACCTTAGAGTGTTTAACTATAAGCTCCTAAATATTAGGAAGATATTTAGTCTTTTGTTGTCTCTCCTATGATGGCATTAACATACACTCTGTTGTCCACTCTACCTAATCATGTCAAATCAATCTAGCCATCCTTCTGAAAGAGACCATTCTAAAATCACTATCCCTGATTGCCTTAAGAATCTGTGTCTTCCCATTCACTTTAAACTTCATCTCCATCTCCTTGAGATTAAGAGTGAACTCACCAATATCATGCAGCCAACTCATCCCAAGGACTATATCTATATCTCCCATAGGCACAACATAGATCTACCTTAAAGGCATAATTATTAACTTCCAATAGGAGTCCAATGATCCTATGATCACAATTGAGGATATAGCTATTAGCTACCCTCACTCTAATTCCCCCAAAATCCTCTATTTGTATGCTACGCTTCTCCACCAACCTAGCATCAATGAAATTATTAGTGGCACCAATATCAACCAAACTTATAACTCGTTGTCTAGTAAGTACTCCTCTTATTCAAAATGATCCTTCCTGCTTAATACTAGTGATAGGAGCTTCCCTAAGTTGATCTTCTCCTTCCCCATCCATGGACTTTATTTTAGACAAGTTTCCAGCCTTGTCTTCCTTTTTTCACCATGTATTTCCTCTATATTAGACTGTTGGTTTGAATTATCTGATTTTGATTCCTCATAGTATGCCCACATAATTATATTAGTTTTTCCCTTTCATCTAAGAGGATAGTCATGGTTTGCATTATAGGGTCCCTTATAGTAGAAACATAATTTTTTCTTCCTCAAATCATTTAATGTTTCCCTATCAAAAGGTACTAGAGTTTTATCTTTAGAATCATTTTAAAAATCAGTCCTCTCTAGTTTTTAATAAAATGGTTTATTATCCTTACTAGAAGATGCTCCTTTGGACTGAAATTTGTTTGTTGGGACTGCATGTTCCATACTTCTTTCCTTTTTCATAGCTCCTTGTAAAGAAATGGGATCAAATTCCTTTATCCAACCTCTCAGTGGTTTGGATAGGTCCTCAATGAAAAGAATTATCAATCTACACTCTGATATGTTTGGCACAATGACTACCAACCATTGAAATTCATCAATGAAATACTCCAATTTGCCTATTTGTTTTAGTTGTGCTAATTCCCAGAAGTAAACCTCTGGATCTTTCTTGTAAAATATTTCAACAAACCTATCCACCAAGTCCTAGTACTCTATCACCTGATTATGCTAAAGTGTTACCATACCATGGTACCACCAATCATGTGCTACTCCCTCCAAATGCAAAGTAGCATATTTGATAGCTTCAATCTCTATCATTGGCCTCAGTGCCAAGAATGTGTCAAGCTTATGAATCCAAGCTTGAGTTGTCATCTTACCACTCCCATCAAATGTAGGCATAGTAAGCTTGCCTGTAGCCCTCTTCAGCTCACTATTTTGACCCCTAGGCTTCCTATCCTGTCTGAGTGACCTATAATATTCTCTCCTTTGATTTAGAAAGCATTCAAAGGTCATCCTCTCCCCAACCTGTGGTACCAATAATTCTCATTCATCATTTGTAGCCATAAGGATATATGCAAATGTCTCATCCTCAATTTCCTCTATTGGTTCATGTACTAGTTCCTCTCTAACAAAAGTAGGACATGTGGGCCTGTCTACTATTTTTGAAAGAGTTGTATGAGTTATAGGTGATGTCATTGCACTCCTATTATCCCCTTGTTCCAAATTTTGTCTATCTTCTGGGTTCATGTGCTCAACCATGGTAATGAGTGCCTGCAAAACCTGAGCCATTCGCTCTTGTCCTCTAACCATTGCTCTAAAAAAAAATCCTTTTTTCATGATCCTCATTCCTATTATCTCTTCATGGGCTATGCTCTTTCTTGTCACCCATGGTGTTTGACTACCTGATAAAATCTTATGCCTTGTCAAATAAAGCTCACCTAATAGTGAAAAATCTATGAGAGCTAATCTCATGTGGCTTGTGATTGTTAAACCCTCAAGATGGTAGGATTTAGCTTTGATAACAATGTAATATCCCTTGAGCTCAAGGAATATTGTCCAACACTTGTATGCCTAAAAAATTTGCAAATGATATTACAATGCCTCTTATAATGAACTAATATGCAAGTGAAATTCTTTTGGTACTTTTAATGCATATACATGAAAACTAGATATGGAATGCATACTTATAACCAACTAACATTTTGACAAATAATTGACATAGAACTATTATGCTAATCATATATGCTATTAGATGGAAATTTTGTCAAACCAATGGTATTCAACATGTATCTCCTTTATTGAATTCATTCTCATGTACAATGTTGATATGAGTTTTCCAAGACAAATGGGCTTACAGTAATGACTATAGTAATGCCAAAATTAGATTCTAAATTATCACAACAAAATCATATGCCTAAAAATTACAATGCTAACTAATAATAGTTGCAAGAGGAACTAGAAAATGGTGATGCCCAAGGATGGAGATGATTCAAGCATAAATACTATAGCACGACATCATTCTTGCATACTGTAGAAGTCAAGACTAATTGTATTCTCCAATTTAAGCACAAACAAAACTCTTGAATTGAAGCTCTCATGAATACCAAATTTAGTGGATATTTCACCACCTCAAATGGTTGCAACACTGAAGAGTTGGCATTCTCCAATGGTTGACTGAAATCATAAACCTTAGTTTCTTCTCCAAAGTTTATATTATATCAAATGTGATTCACAATAATCAAATGATTGAGAATGAAGCTCTCACCTCTATTTATTATTTTCCTTCACCCTTCTAGAAAGAAATAAAATATTATTTAATTGCATTATGTAGAACCTTCCCCCTTTCTAATACAATAATTAATTGTATTTCTAGGAAATGCACTCTCTAGAAGCTTTTCCCTTGCAATGCAATAATTAATTGTGCTTCTAGAAAATTAAATTAATTAAATATAAAGTCACCTTTTACTTTTAATTTTTTTAATGACTTTATAAGAAATTAACTTAATCAATTTCTCCTCATTTCTTTACTTAGCCTTCAAAGAATGTAAAGGCTAACAACTCTACTAAGTTGCTAAAAAGATGGGGACATTACACAGGTATATGATTGTTTATAGACTAAGATGTAAAAACTTTGATTTTATTGTTCAACATGTGAAATCACATTTAATAGTATATTTTTATTTCAATCTTATTTTAACTTTTTTATTCCATTATATATTATAATTATATTATATTAATAATTTATTTATTTTAATTCTATATATTTTAATATAATTATATTATTATTATAACTATAACTAATCATTCAACAAATACTCACCACTATGTGGCACTTGTTAAAATATGCAAGGGAAAGAAAATAGTCACACAACATGGGTGTTGGCCCGGTTCTAATTAATTTGAGCTTTTCTTTCATTACAATGTGTAGAAATTTGAATGTTTAATGTCCTAAAATATTTCTGTGCAAATTTAGATTATCATATTATTTTATTGATTTAATAGTAGGATAACTAATGCAATAGTGGATGCGTATTATCAAAAAAATTGAATCAATAGTGTTTAAATTTTTTCTATCATATACATGCTATCTATAGTTGAAAATTTTATAAATATTTTTAACATCTTAAAAAAGTTAGTTATCTCTATTTCTCTTGGTAGAGAACAAAAAAGGTATGGAAAATTTAAATTTTTATTACAAATGAATTTTTTAAAATCTCTCAAATTCATACGTCTCACTAAATTAAAATTATTAAACATGAACCTCAGAAGGTTTAGGAATGACATAGACTCCATTATTTATGACATTTTTTTGGGTAAAATGCTAATGCCTTTTCCAAATCTTGAGACCAACCAAGTCTAAGATTATAATATTACAACACTATGATATTCTACTAGTTTCATGCATTTTTCTTCCCCTTGATATTCATGGATTAGAACCTTTTTTTTTTTGTTCTACAGTTGTTCTTGACATACAATTCATCTATTTTCATATAGTTGCCCACCATAATGCATAAGCAAGGTGTAAATTGATAGTTGTAAAAGTAATCATTGTAAATGTCTCATCCTTTCTTGTTTTCCATATTAATGACAAATTAATCCCATGTTAATGAGTGTGTCAGAAAAATATTCAAGTTGATTACCTTGTCATCCTTGACCTATTATGAATCAAATTTCATATTAATGAATGTCTTGGAAACTATAAATTATAAAGTTAGATGAAAAATAAAAGTAGATAACTGGTGTAATTATTCCATTTACCTCCTTACTCTCTAATCAATCTAAAAATAGACAATAAAGTGACAACTCTAACAAATAGACCTAGATAGAAAATGCTATTTCTTCTATAATCTTATACACTATCTTTTGAATTAACAAATACCACTCGCACAAACTATTTTAGGAAGAAAGAGAAAAACTCCACAATTCAAGTAACAAGACAACACATATAGATATACCAATAGCATGTCAAGAATTCCCCCTAAAGATTACTCAATACATTCATTAATTTAGCAATCATTGAGCTAATTAGGCATTTTATTTACCTATACAAATCCAGAAAGGATATAATGGGAAACCCATAACTATTTACTAGATGCAAAAATAGTCTTCCAATACTCCAAATATATGACCTTGATCCACCATTCATATCCTCTTATAAGGAATATCCCACAATACATCACATGAATGGAAGTTGTTGACATCATAGCAATGTGCATAAACTCATTAATGAGCAATGTAGAGGAGAGAAGTGTAGTGCCTGCCCCTAGTTTACATTTTTCGAGCTACATTTATGATATGATTTCCAAACTCTTTTAGGCCAATTTATGTTTGATGAGTAGTATCATTATTTTAGAAATTATAAGAGGATGTTTACACTCAGTTTATTATATGATGAGATTACTTGGTACTCTATATTTCGTGCATGTATGATGATTATTCAATGGTTTTAGTTATCGATGATGATTAGTTAGATGGCTTATTATTTCATGTGCCTCTTATGGATACTTACCCCATACTGCATGTGTATGGTGTGCGTGCTGTTTTATTTATGTATGGTGTTTCTGATATGGTTAAGGAAGGGAGTCGTAGTCACCTGCTAGTCGGGATCTACACGATGCACCACTTCCTGCCATTGCCTGTTTAGCTTAGAATATTGTGTTTGTACATGCGTGGATTTTATGCAGGTTGCAGGTACCGGGTATCGACTTCCCTGAATTGTCAAGATGAGCGTACCTTATCGCACTGTCTCAATGGTAAGAGGGGGGAGATAAACTCTTAAGTCCAAATCCTAAACCCTTTAGCCAATTGTCCTAATTGATAATTAGGACAAGTATCTGAGTTAAGTACCCTCCGAATGCATCAAATGATGTAATTTTGTGATTATAACCCTTTTGTTGGATTTGGTATGTATTTTTCTATGATGGGTTTTCGTATGTTGCTTTATGAGTCCTTGGTGTATTTTTCTATTAATTAAGTCTAATTAAAAAGACTAATTAATAATTTAATTTAATAAGAAATTATTATGATATCTTTATATTTAATTAATTAATTAATTAATTAAATAAAAGAATTAAAGTTGGAAATTAAAGTTCAAGATATACTTAGAACAGGATAATATTTATTTAATTTAATAATAATATATTTGGAGTTCATTTTTAAATAAATGCTAAATATTATTGTTATTTAAATTAATTAAATATGTTATCAATTAAGTTCTAAAATAAATTAAAAAGTTGAAAGATATTAATTTATTAAGAATTCTAGATCGCATGATCTAAACATGAGTTAAATATAAGAATTAAATTAAAAGATTAAATTATAAAAATTAATAATGTTATTTTAATTTCTTAAAAGTGCACATAAGGTTTAAAGTAATAAATTAATTAAGAATTGAAGTCAAGTGAAATTTTAAATAAAGTTATTTAATCATTCAACTTAATGTGCATGAAAGTTGAATGCAAAAGAATTAGAAAATATAATAAAAGTTAAATTGGAGTTAACTGAGTTGTGCAAAGAGTCTTCTCGGGTAAACGCACAATTAGTGCCCCGAATTGAGGAGAATTTGCTTATCACAACTTTGGGGGTTCATTTTTGTGATATACGAAGTTGGACGAGAATTTTTGGGGGGAGACAATTTTGGAAGCGAATTTCAGAAAGCTGATACCAAGAAAGTTTTCCAGAGGAAGGTTATTGAGAGGAGCGAATTCTTTTACAGTTCCTGGAGTTTGCATAATAGCATCAGAATCAGGTAGGGTCTGGTGTTTTCGATTATCGATTTAATATGCAATTATCCCTTCCTGCCTTCTTCGTGTCTGGGATTTGTAGATCTGAATTCTCTGTGATGAAAGTTTTAAGCTTTCAATATTGTGAATTTATTAATTATTCGTCAATAATTTCTGTATCCATGGAGACTGGATGAATTAATTAGAACCATTGTTTTCTTGATTTAGAAATTAAGATCTAATTTAATAAGGGTTTTGTTTTAATGAAATTGAAAGTTCTATATATATATATATATATATATATATATATATATCCTTTAAAAAAAAAATTTGTTTTATTGAAAATTAAATAAAAACTAATTTTTTTTAAAAATAAAATTGGATTTATTTTATTATATTTGAAATTTTTAAAAATATATATATATAATAATATTTAGTGGGGGGGGAGGGAATCACCCCATACCCGCCCCCCACTGTCGGCAGGCCGACAGTACCTGCATCGCAGGTACTGCGACGGCAGGTACAGAGTACCTGCTGCCGCAGGCCCTGAGACCGCAGGCCTGCGGCCAAAGCCGACGGGCTATAAATGTGGTGAGTTAGAAAAAAAATATAAAACTTTTATTTTTTCATTTTTTTAATTTTTTTTTATAATTTTTTTATAATTATTAAAAACAAATTTTATTTATTTAAAAATTTTAAATAATAAAATTATAATATATTCAATTTTTATAATAGATTAAACTTTTTAAATATTTAATAAATAAATATTAATTGCATAGATATAGTTGTAAATTTTAATTTATTAATAATTTTGCTTAAATATTAATAAATTAACAATTATTAGTTGGATTAAAATAAGTAATTAGATCTAATGAATATTGATTAATTTAATTAAAATTAGTTTAATTAAGTTAATTAATAATGAATTTTATTTGACTAAATTATAAATTTGGATATTGATTTAATGAAAGTTATTATAGAAATGGGTTATTCGAAAAAGGGTAGTTGTGAAAACTTTGTTACTTGAATTCGACATTAAACTAAAACACAAATCTTACCTTAACTTAAATAATATACTTTCAGATCCAATCTCTGAGACTTTGATGTTGTCTTTGTACTTTGAATGTTTTGGGGTTGGTTTAGCGTTGACCAGTTCAGGTTGTTACCAGAGGCTCGAGGTTGTGAATGTGATGTTATGATGATTTGGTCCCGATCTTTCTTAACCTGACCATGGTAATGTGATGAAGTGCTCTATGACATGATTGTGTTTACTGTTTGTTATTGCTTTCCAGTTTCCTTGTGTGAAGCTGAGGTGTATGTATTTGAGAATACTTAACTTAACCATTTTTGAGTCTCGATCAGTTATATTTGATAACCATTTCTGAGTCTCGATCAGTTATACTTGTATTACTTTCTGGTTGCTCATTAGAGAACCATTGGATTTTGTGACTTATCATTGATGCCTTCAGTTGCTGATAGAGAACTGTCGTGATTACATGATTACTATTTGATGTTATCTGTTGCTCATTAAGAACTGATATATTTTGTGGATTATCTTTTTATGATATTTTCAGTTGCTCGTATAGGACTGAGATGGTTTTATTATGATTCTTTGATTTACGAGTTCATGAGCTAGGGTAGGTTATCTATGTGTAGAGTCGGGAAGTGGCTTGCAATGGGGGTCGGAGCCCTAAGAGGCTGCCTTGAGAAACCCATTGTAAGTCATTTTTTAATAAGTGAAAACATGTACACTAAATGAGAGAAAATGACAAGATAATTGTATGTTCTCTCCCATGCCATGAGTGCTAGTACAGACTAGGATGGGGTAGAGAGGACGCTTGGTTACGACCTTGCATTCCATAGTATGCCTCGTCAATATGAGAGGATACTAGTGGCCGCAGGATCAGTAGGGACCCGGGATTCCTAAGGGATTGCTCGGGTAACTTCTACATGACTTTTGCGATGACACTTTCCCGCTTGCATATTAGGTTTCCTACGTGTCTTGTGGTACCTCTGGGATTTAGATGTCGATCTTTTTAGGAACCCTTGAGTTAGCATACTTATAGGATTTCCTGGACTTAGAGAGTATTTATGATTATAGGTTTTGTTATCCTATTTGGGACTTGAGACTATCTCCTCAGCGCGGTGGGAGTGGACCATTTAGGTTCCACGCGGTTGGGTGGTAGTTCTTTTACTCTTACCATTGAGATCCGTTCCGTGGTCACCGTGGCTGGAGTTTTCGTGATTGGCATTTACCTTCACTATGTTCTTGGATTAGTATGATGGATGGTTAGATTTTATGATAGATGTTTTATCATTATGGATGTATGGATGTATCATGTATGGTGAATAATTTTATATATTTTTACTATACTTTGTAACATGGATTTGAGGATGTTGTATCTTGATCTTTACATATGTATATTCTTTTAAGCCTTTCATACCCTGTGACATGTACAGTGGATGAATGAGCATTCCGAATTAATTTGCCAAGGAGCATTCGGAACAAATGTATATTATGGACATTGGAGTTTCTGATTATTCTTTTATATGTATGTGTTAGTTGTTAGACTTAGAATTAATTAAATTTAAACGTGACTCAACGTCTTGGGATCTTTAAGAAATGTAACTTGCAATGTATGTTTGTCGATGATTACATGTTATTGCTTCCGCTACTATTTGTTTGATGTGTATGTCATACTTTCTTACTTTAAAAAAAAAAATGTTTAGCAAACTTAGTGAAACTTTAGGTTAATTCTTTTGGATCCCTTGGCAGGGCGTTACATCTGGTATCAGAGCCCAAGTTTCTACATTGGGAGCTCTGGGTATATTGGAACGCCACTAGTGTTAACTAGTTGAATAAAAATGAAAACCTTAAACTAAAACTTGAAGCTAGTTGAACTAAAACAGTATATAAACTATTAGTTACCTATTTTATTCATACTTCAACACTCAAAACTTCAAAACTGAAATTATACTTAAACTGAAACTATAGGTAAACTAAAAATTGAAATATCTTGTTTGCAAAACATGTGTCTTTTATCTATGTATTTCAGTAGTATGTTTCATGGTTATTTTTAGCATCTTGTGTCTTGGATATTATTGCAGGATGGTATCTGGGACGAGATCTTCCGTTAGGGGTCGTAGCCTTGGCCGTGGCAGAGGTCGTGGACGAGGCAGAGATGTTAGTATTCATGAGTCTATCCATGAGAGCCCCATTCAGGAAGAGAATAGGGAAGAGCATGTCAGTGAGCATCAGGAAGAGAACCACGAAGAGGGACATGCCGACTCTGAGGAGGTTGATCTGAGGCAAATGATGCGAACCCTTATTGATCGCTTACCCCCTGTTCTTGAGCAGGATAGAGCACACCAGGTTGGACATGAGCATAGACGCAGATCTAGGAGTCCTCAGAGGGATTGACATAGATTCATAGTATCTTCTCAGATGAAGGATCTTCAGAGGTCCAAGATCAAGCCCTTTAATGGGCAAGGTTCTGGGTATGTAGCTGAGCAGTGGCTTATTGCCCTTGATAGGATTTTTGCTATGCAGGACTTTGACAGTAATGTCAAAGCGAGGTTTGCCATTACCAATCTAGAGTTATTTGGAGCCACCTGGTGGACTATTGAGGAGAAGAAGTTGGGCATTGAGATGGGTAGTGTCACTTGGGAGATTTTCTTGGAGAGTTCTCATGAGCGATTCCTACCAGAGGAATGGAAGTAGCATAGAGCAGATGAGTTCCATAACCTGAGACAGTTCACTATGACCGTTGTAGAGTATGAGCGCAAGTTCTATGAGCTCATGCCTTTTTCGGGATTCAGTAACAACCCAGCACAGTTGGCACAACATTTCATCCGAGGCTTGAACAACCGTTTTATTGGGGGTGTTAAGGTATTTGAGCCTAAGACCCTCAAGGATGCGGTACATCGAGCTATCCTGGTAGAGCAGAGTGTCAACTTTGGGCAAGGAGGATTTGTGGGAGCGCCTACTATAGCAGGATCTAAGGGCAACCACAATTCCGGTGGAATCAGGAAGCCTCCCTTCCCTAGGAGGAATCAGTATTCTCAGCAGCAGCCTCAGCAGCATAAGGGATTTTACCCTCAGGCACAGAGTGGTGGCGGTGGATCCAACTCTAGGATCAATCGCAATGCTCAACGTAATAGACAGAATCAGTAATCTCGTTCCTTCATGGAAGTGGGACATCATCTCTATGGATTTCATAGTAGGATTACCTATGACTCTTCGTCGTCATGATGCTATCATGGTCACCGTTGACCGGTTGACCAAGGTGGCACATTTTGCACCAATCAGGTCTTCCTACACTGCAGCTTCAGTAGCTAATGTCTTCATGCGTGATATTGTGAGACTACATGGTATTCCCCGAAAGATCATTTCGGATAGGGATCATGTTTTCACTTCCGCATTTTGGACATCACTATAGCATGATCTTGGAGCACAGTTGAACTTCAGTTCAGCATATCACCCAGAGACAGATGGGCAGACAGAGAGAGTGAATCAGGTTCTCGAAGATATGTTGAGGATGTACGTGATGGATAGGCAGACTCATTGGGAGGACTATCTCTACCTAGTGGAGTTTGCTTACAACAACGGGTATCACAGTTCTATTGGCATGGCACCTTTCCAAGCCTTATATGGACGCCCTTGTCGTACACCTTTGAGTTGGGATAGCCTTGAGGATCGCATCCTGTTGGGCCCAGAGATGCTTCGTGACATGGAGCAACAGGTGGTGTGTATCCAAGAGCACTTGACAACGGCACAGGATAGGCAGAAGAAGTATGCTGATGCTCATAGGCCAGATAAGTAGTTTGCTGTGGGAGAAAAGGTTTTCTTGAGAGTGTGTCCACGGAAGAGTCCGATCCGTTATGGAAAGGGCTCGAAGCTAGCACCTCGCTTTGTGGGACCATTCGATATTCTTGAGAGGATTGGTCCAGTTGCCTATCGTCTTGCTTTGTCGCCCAGCCTTGCTCGCATTCACGATGTTTTCCATGTTTCAGTACTTAGACAGTATATTCCTGATGTTGTACATATTCTTGATTGGAATGCATTACAGGTAGAGGACGGGCAGCTGGCTTTGGAGCCAATACATATTCTGGAGCAGCGGGAGTTGACCCTCAGGGGTCGAACCATAGAGCAGGTAAGGGTCCAATGGGACCCTACTGATGACTCTTCAGCTACATGGGAGGATGCATCTAGATTACGAGATTTATATCCCTATTTGTTTATAGGTTTCTAGGAGTAAGCCTAAGTCTAGGGGGGGTGGATGTAGTGCCTGCCCCTAGTTTACATTTTTCGAGCTACATTTATGATATGATTGCAAAACTCTTTTAGGCCAATTTATGTTTGATGAGTAGTATCATTATTTTAGAAATTATCAGAGGATGTTTACACTCAGTTTATTATATGATGAGATTACTTGGTACTCTATATTTCGTGCATGTATGATGATTATTCAATGGTTTTAGTTATCGATGATGATTAGTTAGATGGCTTATTATTTCATGTGCCTCTTATGGATACTTACCCCACACTGCATGTGTATGGTGTGCGTGCTGTTTTATTTATGTATGGTGTTTCTGATATGGTTAAGGAAGGGAGTCGTAGTCACCTGCTAGTCGGGATCTACACGATGCACCACTTCCTGCCATTGCCTGTTTAGCTTAGAATATTGTGTTTGTACATGCGTGGATTTTATGCAGGTTGCAGGTACCGGGTATCGACTTCCCTGAATTGTCAGGATGAGCGTACCCTATCGCACTGTCTCAATGGTAAGAGGGGGGAGATAAACTCTTAAGTCCAAATCCTAAACCCTTTAGCCAATTGTCCTAATTGATAATTAGGACAAGTATCTGAGTTAAGTACCCTCCGAATGCATCAAATGATGTAATTTTGTGATTATAACCCTTTTGTTGGATTTGGTATGTATTTTTCTATGATGGGTTTTCGTATGTTGCTTTATGAGTCCTTGGTGTATTTTTCTATTAATTAAGTCTAATTAAAAAGACTAATTAATGATTTAATTTAATAAGGAATTATTATGATATCTTTATATTTAATTAATTAATTAATTAATTAATTAAAAGAATTAAAGTTGGAAATTAAAGTTCAAGATATACTTAGAACAGGATAATATTTATTTAATTTAATAATAATATAGTTGGAGTTCATTTTTAAATAAATGCTAAATATTATTGTTATTTAAATTAATTAAATATGTTATCAATTAAGTTCTAAAATAAATTTAAAAGTTGAAAGATATTAATTTATTAAGAATTCTAGATCGCATGATCTAAACATGAGTTAAATATAAGAATTAAATTAAAAGATTAAATTATAAAAATTAATAATGTTATTTTAATTTCTTAAAAGTGCACATAAGATTTAAAGTAATAAATTAATTAAGAATTGAAGTCAAGTGAAATTTTAAATAAAGTTATTTAATCATTCAACTTAATGTGCATGAAAGTTGAATGCAAAAGAATTAGAAAAGATAATAAAAGTTAAATTGGAGTTAACTGAGTTGTGCAAAGAGTCTTCTCGGGTAAACGCACAATTAGTGCCCCGAATTGAGGAGAATTTGCTTATCACAACTTTGGGGGTTCATTTTTGTGATATACGAAGTTGGACGAGAATTTTTGGGGGGAGACAATTTTGGAAGCGAATTTCAAAAAGCTGATACCAAGAAAGTTTTCTAGAGGAAGGTTATTGAGAGGAGCGAATTCTTTTACAGTTCCTGGAGTTTGCATAATAGCATCAGAATCAGGTAGGGTCTGGTGTTTTCGATTATCGATTTAATACGCAATTATCCCTTCCTGCCTTCTTCGTGTCTGGGATTTGTAGATCTGAATTCTCTGTGATGAAAGTTTTAAGCTTTCAATATTGTGAATTTATTAATTATTCGTCAATAATTTCTGTATCCATGGAGACTGGATGAATTAATTAGAACCATTGTTTTCTTGATTTAGAAATTAAGATCTAATTTAATAAGGGTTTTGTTTTAATGAAATTGAAAGTTCTATATATATATATATCCTTTAAAAAAAAATTTGTTTTATTGAAAATTAAATAAAAACTAATTTTTTTTAAAAATAAAATTGGATTTATTTTATTATATTTGAAATTTTTAAAAAAATATATATATATATAAAAATATATATAATAATATTTAGTGGGGGGGAGGGAATCACCCCGTACCCGCCCCCCACTGTCGGCAGGCTGACAGTACCTGCGTCGCAGGTACTGTGACGGCAGGTACAGAGTACCTGCCGCCGCAGGCCCTGCGACCTCAGGCCTGCGGCCAAAGCCGACGGGCTATAAACGTGGTGAGTTAGAAAAAAAATATAAAACTTTGTTTTTTCGTTTTTTTAATTTTTTTTTTATAATTTTTTTTTAATTATTAAAAACAAATTTTATTTATTTAAAAGTTTTAAATAATAAAATTATAATATATTCAATTTTTATAATAGATTAAACTTTTTAAATATTTAATAAATAAATATTAATTGCATAGATATAGTTGTAAATTTTAATTTATTAATAATTTTGCTTAAATATTAATAAATTAACAATTATTAGTTGGATTAAAATAAGTAATTAGATCTAATGAATATTGATTAATTTAATTAAAATTAGTTTAATTAAGTTAATTAATAATGAATTTTATTTGACTAAATTATAAATTTGGATATTGATTTAATGAAAGTTATTATAGAAATGGGTTATTTGAAAAAGGGTAGTTGTGAAAACTTTGTTACTTGAATTCAACATTAAACTAAAACACAAATCTTACCTTAACTTAAATAATATACTTTCAGATCCAATCTCTGAGACTTTGATGTTGTCTTTGTACTTTGAATGTTTTGGGGTTGGTTTAGCGTTGACCAGTTTAGGTTGTTACCAGAGGCTCAGGGTTGTGAATGTGATGTCATGATGATTTGGTCCCGATCTTTCTTAACCTGACCATGGTAATGTGATGAAGTGCTCTATGACATGATTGTGTTTACTGTTTGTTATTGCTTTCCAGTTTCCTTGTGTGAAGCTGAGGTGTATGTATTTGAGAATACCTAACTTAACCATTTTTGAGTCTTGATCAGTTATATTTGATAACCATTTCTAAGTCTCGATCAGTTATACTTGTATTACTTTCTGGTTGCTCATTAGAGAACCATTGGATTTTGTGACTTATCATTGATGCCTTCAGTTGTTGATAGAGAACTGTCGTGATTACATGATTACTATTTGATGTTATCTGTTGCTCATGAAGAACTGATATATTTTGTGGATTATCTTTTTATGATATTTTCAGTTGCTCGTATAGGACTGAGATGGTTTTATTATGATTCTTTGATTTACGAGTTCATGAGCTAGGGTAGGTTATCTATGTGTAGAGTCGGAAAGTGGCTTGCAATGGGGGTCACAGCCCTAAGAGGCTGCCTTGAGAAACCCATTGTACGTCATTTTTTAATAAGTGAAAACATTTACACTAAATGAGAGAAAATGAACCTAACAAGATAATTGTATGTTCTCTCCCATGCCATGAGTGCTAGTACAGACTAGGATGGGGTAGAGAGGACGCTTGGTTACGACCTTGCATTCCATAGTATGTCTCGTCAGTATGAGAGGATACTTGTGGCCGTAGGATCAGTAGGGACCCGGGATTCCTAAGGGAGTGCTCGGGTAACTTCTACATGACTTTTGCGATGACACTTTCCCGCTTGCATATTAGGTTTCCTACGTGTCTTGTGGTACCTCTGGGATTTAGATGTCGATCTTTTTAGGAACCCTTGAGTTAGCATACTTATAGGATTTCCTGGACTTAGAGAGTATTTATGATTATAGGTTTTGTTATCCTATTTGGGACTTGAGACTATCTCCTCAGCGTGGTGGGAGTGGACCATTTAGGTTCCACGCGGTCGGGTGGTAGTGCTTTTACTCTTACCATTGAGATCCGTTCCGTGGTCACCGTGGCTGGAGTTTTCATGATTGGCATTTACCTTCACTATGTTCTTGGATTAGTATGATGGATGGTTAGATTTTATGATAGATGTTTTATCATTATGGATGTATGGATGTATCATGTATGGTGAATAATTTTATATATTTTTACTGTACTTTGTAACATGGATTTGAGGATGTTGTATCTTGATCTTTACATATGTATATTCTTTTAAGCCTTTCATACCCTGTGACATGTACAGTGGATGAATGAGCATTTCGAATTAATTTGCCAAGGAGCATTCGGAACAAATGTATATTATGGACATTGGAGTTTCTGATTATTCTTTTATATGTATGTGTTAGTTGTTAGACTTAGAATTAATTAAATTTAAACGTGACTCAACGTCTTGGGATCTTTAAGAAATGTAACTTGCAATGTATGTTTGTCGATGATTACATGTTATTGCTTCCGCTACTATTTGTTTGATGTGTATGTCATACTTTCTTACTTTTAAAAAAAAAATGTTTAGCAAACTTAGTGAAACTTTAGGTTAATTCTTTTGGATCCCTTGGCGGGGCGTTACAAGAAGAAAGAATAAACTACATTTTTACATCCTCCCAAAATTCAAAACCTTTAAGCATACAAGGGTGATTTTGAATGCAAGAACTTTTTTTATATAGATATTTTGAAATTTAGTTTTGAAACAAGATTTTGGACGAAAATTATTAATACAAATCTTTGATAAGGATGTTTCTGGCCTCAGCTTGAATTCATCCCATTTTCCCCCATGATGACATTCTCTTTATTATTTACTTTATTTCTTTCATTACAAGTTATATAATTAACAACTATAAAACCAAATTCCAAAAACATGGGCCACAATGGAACAAGCTTGCACCCAACTGTCAAACTATAAGGAAATCTAAATGTATGTATGATATATTTCAGCTAAATGCATTTTTTTCATTTAATTCTTTTTTAATATTTATTCATCTAAATAGTTATTTTGATTTTAAAATTTATTAAAAGTAATAATACATAAATAAATAAAAAACATCTTCATTCAATTTATATTATTATTTTGAAAAAATAGACTTTGTACTTTATTTTATTTAATTCTTCAAAATATTAGTATATCTTTTATTTTTATTTTAAATTTTTATTTTCATTGTATATATTTTAACTCTATATATTAATATAATATATTTTTATACGTAAAATATAATCATCATTATAAACATCATCTAAATAGAAATTTAAACATTAACAAATGGAAGTGAATATTGGTGATGGCTCACTAGCCAAAGTGGTGGTTAAAAAAGGGGTCATCATGCATATTGGAATCACGTGGTTGAGGTGATTTATGAAATTAAGTCTATAATTAATCATGATAAGACAATACGAAAAATAGTGTTTTTTTCACTTATTTCCTTATAAAATAGAAGAGCTTTGGCATATGAAATTTAATTATTTTGGCAAGTGTATAAATTTTAATAATGTGATAATGAAACATCCACACATTTAATGGGTTTTTTTCGTCTAAGCCCTTTTTCTAGAGGAAGCGATTTAGTTTGGTAGAAGTTTTTGTGGGTTTAATTCTATAACAAAAAAGGAAGGGAAATTGAGGAGAAAGGAGCCTAGAAATTGTGATAGATGGAGGAAGGCAAAGGAAGTGAGGGAAAAACATAAAGAATGGGGGGGTTAGTTGCTTACATGGAGAGAATGAAAGATGCAAAGTTGGAGGTAATGGATATGTTTTTGAAAGGATGGAATAATGGTGAGGTAAATCTGGGTAGGAGAAAGTTATAGCTCAATGTTGTGGTAATGGCAGAAATAATGGATCTTAGAGCTAAAGGTAATCTCTTCTTTAACTCTTAGATGGTTGTTAGGAAATTTTTGAAGAAAGAAGATGGAATTTTGGTTAAGGAAAAGGGTGGGACTTACTATGTGTCGTCAATTAGAATTCTTTGGAGGTTGGTTCTGATTACCATTATAGAGCATGTACTGCTAGATGGAAGGTATGATAGCATACATACATATCATTTTGTGTTGCATAATCAGTTTAGGTACAAGAAAGGTTATGTTTCCCTTCTACCTTCTTTTTACTCTAACTTATAGTATCAAATCCCTAAGGGATAAACATAAGAAACCTATTTTACATGAGGGCCTTATGAGAATGATAAGTAGCTATATTAAGAAGTATGTGCCAGATACTATTCTAAGGAATATTTTTTGATCAATTTGACAAATCTAAAGTTCTAGGGAATAAATTGGAAAAAGGGAGAAGAATCCTAGGGGAATTAGAAATTGTTTCTCCTAGTTCTTCAAAAATAAAAAAGGTCCAAGTTAACAATGTGGATTGTGTTTTAGAAGTAGAAGGGGGAAGTGAGTATGATGAAGATAAAGAAGTGTCTGAGGGCCATGGGAAAGTGTCATTGTAAATAGAGAACTTAGAGGAAAGTGAACATTTTGCTTCTATTGAAAGACAATTCAAGGGTGGTAATGACCTTATTTCCCCTCTCTATTTGTGCTCATTCGATGTCTCTTTTTTATAATTTGCTTGAAAGTTTCCAAAACCTTTTAAAGAAATGAATATCATATGAACTGTAACGAGTTTGTTTCATGAGAGTAGTTTTTGTTGAGGCGCACTTTGTCAGCTAACAACAACATTTGACAAGAAAAGTGCAACTTGAGTGACCATTTTCTGTAATGCATTTTGTCAAACAGTTGACAATACGTCAATGGATGTTCATACCTCGTTCACAAGTTCCTCGGAATGGCATGATTAAGACAAGGTTCGTACTTCTAAATGAATTTGTCTCATGATTTTTAAAGCCTTTCCAACAAATTTAATTTGTGCGTCTCTTACAATGGTTATCTACACGAGATAACGTCTCTTTGAACAAATTTTGTTAAGCTGCCACAGTGTGCTCTATGCCTACTCAACGCATTTTTGTGAGGAATTTTGTCAAACACTTCAAGAGCGTTATCTCTGCCTTCCCATTCAACATCAAAACATTCCAACTATAATGTCTTGCAAAATCCTTTCACGCTTACCAGTTGCATACTTTAGGCTTTTAAACTATTTCAACAAAATCACTTTCTGCAAATCTTACAATCATTACAATCCGTAGAATGAAATTTCTTTGAAGCATTTTGTCGAACATTTCGCGTGCTATCTCTATTGTTTTCATTTTGCACACATATCTACCGGGATGATTTCATCTATAACATCAGATATAAATCCCTCAATTTATAAGCTCTAATGGATGTCGATATCTTTTTTTAAAACTCCCATTTTGCTCAGGCAGGGAGGGCATTGGCAAAGGTTAAATTAAACTTTGGTTTGGATTTACCGTTTGCATGTGATTGAAAGTTTCTAAATTGCAATGGTTGCATCTGCAAAGCCATATTTCTAGGAGTCATTTTGTCAACAGCTGACATGAGATTAGCTGACCGTCATTCCAATCTCTACATGCATGTCACAATTGTAGTTCTCATCTAATCCAGCGTTTTCTCAGCAACTTCCATCTGTTGGAGGCTTAATCAAAACCGTTTTGAACCCAATATGCAATCTTCGAGTTGGCATTCCAATGGTATGGCAACTTTAAATTTGCAGCTTTACATCGTCAGTTCCAAGAGGTGTAAAAGTTTTGCCAAATTTTCTTTTACTTGAATATCGATGCACTATGATTCCTTTTACGCCCAATTCAATGCAACTCAAAACATTTTAAACTTTCAATTTTTCGAAATTTTCAAATCAAGGGTTATGAATTTATTCTATTCACAACCTTTTCAAGATTCGAGGAAAAAGGAGGTAGGGGAAACGACCTAGTAGCTGCTCAGGTTAACTTCATGTACTTACAATTTCTAATCTATATATTAAAATTTGCTAATTATTTTGGTGAACCTCCATAGGTGATTGAAAAGCTTAAAGCTACCCTATTAGTTTTCCCACATTTACGAAGCTCTTTGTAAAACTCATAGAGTGCATGGTGGTCCAAAAGTTCCATCTTAAAACATTCGCCTGATACCTACCACTAAGACCCCCCAATAGTTGTTATAATACTTTTTGCACAAATGGACCAATCAACAACCAAGAAAATGAAAAAATGATCAACTATTAGTACATGTGTGATCAATTTTTGAGGCTTTTGGGGAAAAGGCAGCGGTAATTGGGGGTTTGGACTTGGCAGCAATGCATACATGGGCGACGATTGGCTTGTTTCCCCTAGTGAAATTTACTTTTATATCTTTCTTGTAAGAAAAAGAAATTAGTGACACTTTTATATCCTCTTTATAGGAAAATGTAGTTAGTGAAACTTAATTTTATAAAATTGTGATGCAAGAAGAATTTGAATAGCTAGGGCCAGTGGCACACCTAACTATCCAATCACCTTGCTGAGCGAACACAATGGGAGCAAACAACATTAAACAACACCAAGGAGAGAAGGAACAACAAATAGTTTATTAATTCATTGAATTATCTGCATACATGCCTAGTTGTAAGGCCTTATGGGTTACGATTAACAAGATTTATGAAATCGCAAACTTAGAATTTTCACAAATCCCCAATTCAAATTTCCAACATCCCTAAGTTCACACTCTCCCTCCAGCATGCCCAACCTAACCTAAACACCCCTATTTATACTTGCCAAAGTGGCTTACAGAAGATTCCAGATTATTACATCAAAGAAGGTCAGCCTCAAAATAGTTTGCACACATCCCAAAAGAAAAGATCCTAACATTAAATTCACGATCCAAATTAAATACATAAGCTAGCTCACACTAGGAACCAATCACATACAAACTCGATCAAAGAAGGAACTGAGCATCACCAATCCTTAGGTTCACTTGGCACATGAAGGAATGCTTGACCACCAAAGCACTCGGTCAACACTGAACAACTTGACCAACATTGAACAACTCGGCAACAACTGCAACTCAACAACCACTAGAACTTCGCACTAATCAGGCAGAATGAACAAAGATGAGCAGGATAGCAAGATAACTTAGGATGCTCATGCATCAAATTGTAAGTTTTTTTGTTTTCATAATCTTTTTTCAAATGATTTTATTATTCGCTATTTCTTTTTATTTCTTTTTTAGATATGAATTTATTTAACCTTAAATCAATTTTATTAGAATTTCCTTTTTGCCTCTTTTAGATATCTAGTCATATTACTTGATCAAGAGGGGATTTAACTGTGAATTTTGACCAAATATCAATAGGGGTGACTTTATTTATAATAGAGTTTTTCATGCCAAAATTTTGATGTTTTAAAAATATAAGGTGGTGAAAGAGGAAGCATTAAAATTTCACAAACTATGAAGTGGGTTGTAATGAAACTTTACTACATGACTTGGAATAATACCAAGGACATGCCCATAAAATGACATCACTATAAAATTTATAATTTTCAACAATTCAAACATTACATTTATTGCACATTTTTAAAATTTACACATTTGAAATAAATGAAACACTTAGGTCTAACAAAGGACAAGAACCATAAGGGATGTAGGTTGAATTTAGAATGGCTTCAAATGTCAATGTGTTATCCATGGACAATAGATTCAATAAGAAAAAACAACATAGGGACATCATTGGAACTAACTCAAAAAGATTTACACAAACCAAAAATGAGACTAGCCCAATTTATTTGAATTGAAAATATTTACACAATAAATGGATCATATGTCAAACTAATCCAAGGAAACTATATAAATTCATTGACTAGTTGAGCAAAGAAATTTCATGGAGGAATAATATATGGCAACAATGAAGTAGTATTAAACTTACTTGTAAGATTGCTCCTAGAGTTATAGTCCTAAGATTATTGGAACACAATATATATTCTACATTTAATCCCCAACAAAGTTTCCAAATATCTCTTGGAAAATAGATTGCCCACAACAACTGTTTCTCCAAAAGTGACCATGTTTTCTCAGAGAGAAATGGTAGTCATTCCAACAAAATTGTTGAAAGACAAAATTAAATAAATATGACTTAAAAATTCAATAGTAAAGATATGAATTTTCTGTGAAATTCCTCACATATAACAATTATCAATGGGGTTTAAGGAAAAAAGATGTATTGATAATCAATGATGAAGAATGAAGAATCATAAATCTCAAGACACGAGGAGATATGTTAGTTTGATTTACCCAAATCGGTTAGAATATTTAGAATAACTAAGAGTGGGGAGACTTAGTTATCCTCAGGTCCAGATGTACTAATTCAACTTTCACTAAATTCAAACAACTTAAACAATCTCATTAAAACGCTCAGTCCATATAGTAACTCATCAGCACCTTAATAACATGTTGATTACTTAACTCTATGTTCAATATATGTTGACTAATAGTTATATACGTAACAGTAAATACCATGCATCACACATATATGACACTAGTATTTAATGTGGAAACCCAATTCGAGAAAAAATGCCAACTAACATGCTACCACTTTTTACTCTTCTAAAGTGAGCTCGGTTAAGAGCCAACCCTGTTAAAGGTTACAAAACACACTGTTAGGTGTGACCCTTTAAAAGGATTTAATCACCCTATTAAGAGTAGCCTGGTTACAAAACTTTAGATCATTCCATTAGAATTTCACCTTGATTAAAGGATTCACAAAATGACTATTAGGTCAACCCTGATTAAAGGATTTGTACGACCACACTAGTTAAAAAGTAACAATAATTTTGATCTGTAAAACACAACTTATTTTCCAAATTTAGATCTCCATTCAGCTCATTTGTTGGTTCATTGACTAGACTTCATTATCATCTCCATCACTCATCTTCTTAGCATCTCTTCAAGCAATCACACTTTACCTCTACTACTGTGTTCTTCAAAGGATCTCCTTAGGATCATGAATCAACAATGAACCAACCTTAGAAAACATTTCATATGCCTCCTTAAATAGGTAAATTTGATCTTTTTTCACTTAAACATCACCATAGATCTTAGGGTTAGGGAAGATCCATTGAATCTATCCACCATTTTGTCCTTATACTCCTTTCTTGTTACTTCTAGAAACTTCTCTTTAAATCCTTTCCTTTGATCACATTAAAAACTCAATTTGTGCATTAAATATGCCAACTCGTCAATCCTTATCATCCACACATTTTGACTTAATCCAAAAATTCAACTATATTAGCCTCAAACTCAATTATTTCACAAATTATAACTTTTGCTGACACTTGGCCATCACTATGTAGCTCAATCACTATTGTTCTATCTCGTTCGACTTCCGTTGGCTCACTCAATCATCACTATGCTTGGTCACTACTATATTTTGCTTCACCAACTTGCTCGGCCATAACTATCACTCGGATAATACTATTTTCTCATCTAACTCTTAAGTTCCTTAATCTTATGTTTTAGCTCATTCATTGATTGACTACATTTTACCAGGCTTTACTTGTGTTTAACTCAACACATCTACACTTCATAGGATGGTTGAACAATACATCGTCTCAAGTCAAAGACTAATTGATCAAGTGCCCATTGTAATTCCATCATACTTACTCCTCATCACTCAAAAACATCACTAGCTCATCTAGTTAACTCTCTTTTCAAGTCCTCTTCATCAATCAACATATATGGCACTCTACACTATTAGTAAATGTCTCTCTAGTAGGTTGGACATCAATGAAAACATAACAATTTTTCCAATTGTAGTTTCCAACAATCTCCCTCTTTGGCATTGATGGAAACACCTCTACTTATCATTCAAATGCAAAAGACATTCTCATGATTTATCAATAACAACTCCCTCTATGATTTGATACAGATCTTCATTTTAATTCTCATATTGCACTCACTTACAATTTTCCCTCTAAGATACCAGTTGTAAATACTTCAATGTGTATTACCAACTATGTTGGCAACATCTCCATTTCTATTCATCCTCTGATATGAATCCAACATAATATGTCTCCCTCTTTTGACAAAAATCACTTCATATAGATTCTCCCTCTTACAAATTTATACTCTCCCTCTTTCATATAGATATAGAATGGTAATTACACAAATTCTCCCTTTTGAATGGTAAATGTGTAAAATACTTATAATCCCCCTTTTTGACAACAATGCCAAAGACATCAACCATTCACATATCATCTTCAATTTGTCACAGTCTAGCCGATATAGAAGTGTCACTTCCTCTTTCATCTTTACCTTGACTCTTTAGAATTTCATCTTTTCATGCTTCAGTTCATCTTTTCACAATCTTTAGACATCTACTAAAGTGTGACCTCTTTGCATCAATGTGTAAGATATTCTCAATATAACATTTGATGCAATGTAACATCAATTTGCTCATGGTCTACTTTACCGTGAGTTTGAGGAAACTCAAACTCCCTTAAAAATGGGGGCTAAATGTACCATCTTATAATTGGACACACTTGCCTTTTAAGATATTTTAGCACCCTCTCCATAATGCCTTCTTTGGACCATGGATGTACCCATGCTCGATCCCCTTTCTCCTATCTTCTTCCTTTTTTCACCTTATTTCTTCTATATCAACATCTTTTTTCTATGGTGCTTTAGACCCAATACCTAGGACAAGATCAACTTAGTTCAACATGTTATACATTAGGTTGGTCCAAGTTGACCTAATCCCTAGTCATTTTGGGGCTCAAATCCCAAAAGGTCTCGTGGGTTTAATTAGTTTTATTTCACTCTCTTGTCAACTTATATTGTCTTCCCTCACAAAAACTTATATATAAGGAGGATTGGAGATTTCATTTTCATAAATTCAATTCCAAGATTGCATTGCACTCTCAAGTCAAGATTTCTACCTTTTACATTCAAGGATTTCAAGTATTCAAGATTTTCAAGCAAGGAGATTTCTATCTAGCACTAAAGGATCCTTTATGAAATTTTTTTCTTCAAGATCTAGCTTATTGTTTTCCATCAAGGGAGGAGATTTACATTGAAGCATCCACCATCTTCTTCATTGATTCACATTTACATCAATGGTACTATGATGAGATTATAGTAGATTAGTTGTAAAGTGTCTAGATACCCTACATTCCTAGTTCAAGATTTACAATATATTACATACAAAATCCTTATTGACATGGTGAATCCAAACATTTATCTTGTCTTTTAGTTATTTAAATTTACATGTCATATTTACAATTAATTCCTTAACCTAGGGCTTAGACCAAGGAAAACCCCCATCCAACCTAACCACAAAAACCCTTCTTTTCTATGTTTATTTGTGGGATATCAATCGAAGCTTATAGATTTGAAATCTACTCCTTGGGAGATTTTTGGAGAAGTTCATAGGATAATCATTGGATTGTAATACATCTTTCCAATTCAACCTATTTCTTCAGTGCCTTTTTATTGGGAGATTTTTGGGTTTTGTTACTTTTGTCATTTCATTTTGAGCTACACAATTGGATATCCATAAAATAGTTTAGATCCGTGACTTTTGGAGTTAAAATACATCTTCCTCTATGCATTTCAAGGTGATTATTTCCTATTTCATTTTCCTTCATATCTTTATCATAGATCTATATCTTAATTGGGCTAGTTGTACACACATAATATCTAGATTTACATTATTTAAGCAATTAGTTCTTGAATACATTGACATGATCCTTTTAAGGGCAGAAGAGTATATTTCCTTGTGTTACATTCCTCTTTATAATTCAAATTTAGCATTGGTACCCTTCTTCCTTTGGGTTCTAGCTAATCTAATTTCCAGGATCATAAGTGGAATCATATTTGAAAAATCCCCTATTTTCTTTCCATACATATTTGAATGGCTTAGTGACCTAGATAAGTAGAGACCTACAACCCTATTAAAGTGTCTCCCTTTTCTTCCTATACTATGGTATTTTACTTGTTACCTCATTTCTTATTGAGAGGGTTTTATGCTTGGGAACATTTTGGAGTGCCTTCTCTTGTGTACCTTAGTCCATAAGTAGCTCATCCCAATAACGTGGTGAAATGCTTAATAAGAGATAGCATAATAAACTCAAAAGTGGATTAAAACTTAATAATAAAGTAAGTGATTACCTAGTCACTCAATGGTGTCGATTAAAGACATGGTGTCTAGACACCCAAGGGTGTTGATCAAAGATACATTCTGGCATGTTTGTCTATGGATATTGATCAAGACTCAATGCTACTTAGGCTACTATGATCCAAGTAATAAATTCTACAAGACTACATGCATGTTAGCCTATAGAGATCTAAGTACTAACCCTAAGACCTTGTATCATGTTTATACTTAGTTTGTTGTGTTGACCTCAAGTCATGCATCCTAATAGGCACTTGTGTAGCCTTGTTTGGTGTGTATAATTATTATGATTATGATAAGGTTACTATCTTTGTGAGCATGGTGAGATATGTCTAAGTGTTCCTCATGTAGGGTGGCATTACACATCTATGTCATGCTACCACAAACCAATGTATAGGGACAAAGTTCCTCCATCTATAGGACTTAGATCTTGAGATCTCATCCCATTATTATTTTATCATTATATGAATATGTATTTTTTTGATGTTTGTATTCCATAGCTTGGTTTAATTTATGATTTGATTGGGAATCAAGTGATCATGGCCTTGATATGCATGTATTTGAGACTTCCCGGTGTGGAGATATACATTAAAAATCATATGTTAGTGTCAACTTAGGATTGATCTTGTCATTTGGAGCATTTTGCGCGAAGTTTGCATATCAACATCTTTTTCTTCTTATCAAGGTCTACATTGATTACCATCTTCACTTGTAGTTTAGCATTTGCACTATTGTTGACTTAGGAATTTTCATCTTATTAGTTCACTAGTCACAAATAACAGTCTCTAAAAAATAAACATTTACCCAAATCAAATTATTTTCTTCTTCAAGTAACATCTCCACCCATAGTTGAATTGGATGAAGTTTCAAGAGATGGCTATTTTGTGGGTATTTCTAGGCTTTACTATTGAGGTTGATTGATTGATATGTGGAGCTTATTGATAATTTTTAATGGTCATATGTATGTTTCATCCTCTTGATCATGGTTCAAAAGGAAATGAACATCTATGGCTAATCATTGTAGGAACTTCTGTTTGGGCTTAAAAAGAACATCTTTCTTGGGAGTGATAGTGTTAGTTATCTCCCTCCTTATTAGTCATGGATGCTTTTAATTTTAGCCTCTTGTGGTATATGGTTGATACTCAGATCCTTGAAGGGCCATCTCATGAATGTGTGTTCTCCATTTTGAATACATGTATAGTGACCTAGGAATCTTTAAAAGTGTCAATAGAACTACCACTTTTGTGTAGATACATTTGTGATGTTCATATTGTTCCTTGAATCATTTTCATGCTTGAGATACTTTTGTGATGTACTTAGTTACTTAATTCTTGTATTATGTGACTTCCATTAAAAAAAATATTGAGTGCATGTTTCACACTTTATTTCTATGGGTTCTTGAGTGGGGCATTGCATGTAAACTCAAACAAGAGGTAACAAACAACTTGTAAAAACCCATGCCTACTAAATGAATATCTTGGTGATAATTTAATCAAATAGTATTTTTCTTTTAATGACTCTAACATGATTCCTTACCCATAACTATTCAAGTATTTAGCTTCCTAGATGCTTTTGAACTCCTCAATTACTATTCAAATCTCCCAAGGGATTGCCTTTGAATTACAATCATAGGCATACAATACATGACTAGTCAAATGCCCAAAATTGAACACCTACATGGGAATCTTATCCATTTTATCCTATCCTCATTACTAACACATTTACATATTGGAAATATAATTACAATTTGAAATATAATACAAAATTTAAATACTTTCTTTCATGATGTAGTGAACACTTTCCTAGAAACACAAAGACTCATGAATCACATAGGATTTGCAAGGCTAATATCATCATATCTAAACAATAATTTATATAATTGTTGGTAAACTGATCATTTTGTCTTGGTCTACTGATAGTCTTCAATCTCAAGTAAGCAAGATATTTTTGGTTATTGTTAGTTTGTAATTGTGCATTTTTTAGTCTAATACTTATTAAGGCATACCCCTAGGAGTACCCTCATGAGACTTAGTTGACATGAAATTGTAAAAGATATAAGGTGCACTTGTAGAGTTAGAATTTAACTCTCCAAATCTTGTTGATGAGTTGACTTTATTTGCTTGCCATAAAAACCCTACCCTTGTAAGTAATATTTGGTTTCTGTAAGTTGATCAATGAGATACTTTATTGGCCCATATGTTGTAGTTTGTTAGAGTAATGACATTTGAACATTATATTGAACATACCCCTAGATGAGGGAGTTATTGCAGTTCTTTTGTTCTCCTCTTCTACATGTAATCAAGAAATTTATTTTTGTAATTTATATTTTATTGTAAAGATATATCGTAAATCTACCTTCTCTTTAAGAAAAAAATCCTTTTTCAATTCTAAAATTTAATTTTACTATTCCTCTACTAATATTGATTAAAATTGTTGATTAAATTCATATTCAAGGGAAGCGATACACATTCAACCTTTTTTAGATGGTTTTGATTTGGTCCTATCAAGTCATTGATGAACAACCAAGTTTAATTGTTTGGACTCTTATCTTACAACAATAATATAGAATCAAGCATAGTAGGTATTGTAAACCCTTTATCCTCTAATGTTTAATCATTAGATTTTATTTAGTTTGTACTAGAATCATTAAATGAGCATGATTACATATCTGGAATATAAATATTTTATATGTTTTTTTTTTTTAATAAATTTCATTCAAGTGTTTTTAAGTTAGGTAATCAAACCTCAGTTTTATCTTGATATTTTTTTTCTACGATCTAATAGGTATCTACCACACCTATTAGATTTATTTATATTGAAATTCTATTTCACAACTTGTTGAGCAAAGGACAAGCTTTCATGTATGCCCTTTTTATTTTCTTCCAACAAGTATTTATCTACTTATGTCAATGTAGTGTAGGTTATTTTATGGATTTAAGAAACACATTTTCAAGCAAATCTTTCAACTTGTTAGAACTAAAAATGATTTTTATTGAAAAGTATTAGAAATTGTAGCTTTTGTAATTAAATTAAAACTGAATAAATATTAAGAAATATAAAGAAATTACACATTCGAAGATATTTTGAATTATTCAAAGAGTTAAAAGATGCTAGTAAAAACATTATTTCAATATCAATAATTGAAAAGAAGCATTTAAAGATGAACTTCGAGTGTGAACGCTTGGATATACCAACGCATTAAACGACACCACAGAAAAGAAGCTAGGCCTAGATTTAGCAAATTTGAAAAACTTTCAGTAAAAGAGAGGTGCGAAAGTACAGCACAGAAATGGGAAAAGAAGACTGCAAATCTTAGCTGCATTCTGTACAATGCCTGCACACTTTTCATGCAAGACCACACGTTACACTTGCCTTATCTTCATTGTCTGGTGCACTGGCAAGCCACTTCTTCGCCCATTTCAGATGCCAAACAAACCAAATTTTTTATTTTTTTAAATTGATGGATTTCAGGTGTCAAGAAAATAATTCGGTTGAACCAAGAATTTCAAACGAACACCAAACATTGATCCCAAGATCAATTCCCCCTTTGAACCACGTGATGTGAGCAAAATAACCCCTGAAATGCGTAAGCGAATAAAAACATCGCTAGTCTAATTTCCTCAATATATTTTTCTAAAAAGTTGCCAATTTTTGCAGGAGAGCACATAGTGCACAGGAGAATAATAAGCTTTCATTGGTTAGAAATTGTACAGACTAATTCCAATATACAGATGGCGCCATTTCTGTACTACTGCATGAACTAATAATAAGGTCTAGCCCAATGTAAAAATGAAATGATTTTAATATTTAGCACAGCAAATTTATAAAATAAAGTTATTGAATCGAAGAGAAAAATAATATAATAATAATAATGTCCGCATAACAAAATAAGCTATGAAGGATTTCCATGAGCGGAAAGTTCATACTACAGCACAAATTCTGAACTGGAACGCTCTGCCACTAAAAAGATTGCTGCTTTTGTAAAACTGATGATCTCATGCTGAATTTGTAATATCTGATCTGGATTACTGGTCGCAGCTGCAAGAGTTGTAAACGTTGCAGGTCAATTTCTGCAAGCATCAACTTTGCACCATTAAAAATCACTTCAACGGAAAGTAGGGCCGGCCAATTAAGGCAATCACCATCGTTTCCAGTAGCAATTCAAGAGAATGCAGTTTTTGGGAGCCATAACGAGTTTCTGCAACCGCTTGACGAGCCCTCCGCGGGGATGAAGAGTGGGATTCGATCTGCGGATCCTTGGGAGCAAGAAAAGTCTCCAACAGATGTATCCATACACCCTTACGAACGGAATTCCTCGCAATCGACGCGGAACAACGCCTGAGGTTCGGCACTCCCGCCTCCTTGGAAACGCTGCGACAGTGGCGATTATCACCCTTGTTTTCCCCCTGCGCCGCCCACTCACACTCACAGGCACCGGCACACACCTGCCTCCCTTCTTTATCGGACACATCTTCTCTTCTCTGCTCTCCTCTTCTCGGCCAGACTTCACCAGAAGCACCAGAGTTTAAAAGCTATACATCCCCCTTTGATGTGAGTCGTCGTGCTGACCGGGGGCACCGGTCTTGAACGGGGCTTCCGCATTCTTAAAGAAGACGGCACCCCTGCGTCTGTGGTACGCACAGCTGCTACCACAAATGTGTAGCGTACCGCCTCTGCTTCGTCAGACCAAACGAAGGGTCATTGGTTGTCAGTGGTCACAAGGTTGGAGAGTTCCTCAATGTCACTTTCTTACGGCCTCCTTAGCTTACCTCGAAAGTCATATTGATCAGTGTACAAAGTTTACTTAATTGTATTCATCTATTTTACAAGATTCTTTGGGCTTTCCTGAATTATTATTAGGTCAATAGTGAGTTGTCGTACGGGACATTTTGAAGGCAGATGGGAAAAAGACCTTCCGAATGGCCGACTGGAGAGGGACAAAATTGGGTTCTGAATATCGATTCGGGAGAATCCCGCAGGGACCATTGTGCTCTGCATTTTGTCATCTTCTGTCCGTCTCACAGATCAATGTGATTTTACTTGGGCATCCAAGGCGTCCAAGCCTATGCCTATGATTAATATTTGGCGTTTGTTGTATTAATGGTTAGAATCGGTAATATTGTAATTAATATGTACACTTTGATTAGAAGGAAAACATTTTTAAAAATACTTAATATGTCAACTATTAATTATTTTATTTTGCATGTGATTGATTATAATTGGTTATATGTTTATAGGAGAGTTGAATGATCGTCTAGTATATCTTATTGCACTTGTCTTAGACTAGTACTATTGCAATCACTTATTTGTAAGTGGTAATTTTTATTTTGAATTTCAACCAATGAAATAGAAGTATTTTTATTTTTATTTCTCATTTTCATTCTTTCTAATGTTAATGTGTGAGATTTTTAAGTTCTAAAATCACTAAAATTATTTTGTGTTAATTTGATTGGTTCAAATATTTGGAGTCTTATAGGAGCCAATTTCAAACAAGCACTACCCTATTCTACGGCAATATTTTAGGATGAACATACTCAAATTCAATAAAGTTATGACTATTAAATTTCTATTTGTACTACTCTATTTACCACAAATACATGCTATATTTGATTTAAGTTCAGGTAATTACAATTTTAAAATACTAGCTATCTTTTAGTCTTTTTTAGCATACAATTTTTTTAGTTTTATATTTTTAAGATAAAATTAAATCTGATGTATATTTGGAAAAAGTTTGTTTCAAAATACAACATGGCGTATATGCTTATATTTAAACTATATTTCCTCTTAGCATTTAGCATCGAGAATTAAATAAATCTATAGCTTTTGTTTTGTATAACCTAATAATTATGTGTACAATAGCTATAGGAATGCTAATTAATACTAATAGAATAAAAAATTGGCATAGTGTTGAAAATTATGCACATATTTATTCTAACAAGCATTACTTGTATTATGCACATATTTAATAATTTCTAAAATACTATAAAGTTATGACCAATCATTTCTATAGGAATGTTAATTAATACTAATAGAATTAACAATTGGCATAGTGTTGAAAATTATTCACATATTTATTCCAGCAAGCATTACCCTTATTATGCATATTTTTAATAATTTCTCAAATAGGAATGCTAATTAATACTAATAGAATAAACAATTGGCATATTGTTGAAAATTATGCAGTAAGCATTACCCCTATGATGCACATATTTAATAATTTCTCAATTACTATAAAGATGGAAAATAATTTTTTATTTGTACAATTCTATTTACAACAAATACAAGACACTACATGGCACTTGTTGTACTTGTCTTAGGCTAGTACTATTGCATTCACTCTACACAATACCTTATTATGTTGAAATCTATCTACCAATCCCAAGTAACAACTTTTGAATTATTGGAACCCACTTTTGGGTTCTCCATAATGCAATATGTTTAGCTAGATTCAAGATAAAATAGGAGTTAAGTGGTACTCCTAAATAGTTTAGGTAGTACTTGCTAAATAGTTGCATAAGTTTTAGTTTCTCTTGAAATATGACTATAAATGTTTGAAATCTTAATAAATGTATAACATGGTCAATAGCAAAGGTGAAATTTTAGATACATGAGGTATTCTTCATGTATGAGAATATTTTCACAAGATGTAAGGAGCATCAAAGTAAAATATATTTACAACTATTGGTGAGGTAATGAGAGTATAAAGATTTTTTTCACTACTCTATTTATTCATTTATGATTTATTTTTTTCACTTTTCTAATATTTGAATTAGATTAAACTAAATTTATTAGAAATTTATTTTACAAATTACGATTTTTTTAAACTTACAAATACAATTAATAACAATAAGACAAGTAAATGCCACTAAACACTTGTTTCATGCTTGTAAGAGGTTAGTCTTTCAACAAATATATATTTTGTATGAATAATAAAAGGAAAACTATATATTTTGTATGAATAATAAAAGAAAAACTTATATTATACTTTTAGTATATATTTCTATATAGTATGAGTTTGTACAGTGATTAAAGTTCCTCTTTTTAGAAAATATTTATTGTTCATTACAAAAGGCATCTTGAATTATGATTTTTTAGATGATTTGTAAAAATAAAAGATATAATCAGGTTTTCTCTATTTCTATGAGAAAAAAAGAGTATAATTTAAATATAAAGGTTCTTTGGAAGTAATATATTTAATATTTTCTTATTTAAGAATATTTGTTTTTCAAATGAATATGAATGTTTAAGCATTCAAAGCATGTAAGTTATTTTGTATTAATTGGTCATGATTTTCACTGTGATGCAAGTTTTACATTTGTGAGTGGTTGTTCATGGAATTTTCATCAAGTACATTTTTTAGAGAAATGTTGATTTTAGCTAGTGCTTTTATTAGTAGGAAATATTGTTATTATAGTTTTAAAAAATAGTATAGCTTTCTCCTAATTAGTTTAACAATGTGTCTTTTAATATTAAGATGTGCTCTTCCAAATTAAATATTCATATAATTTTTCCTCCTACAAAATATATATTCTTCCTCTAATTTTATTGTTATTTTCTTTCTATTATCTCATATATTTCTATATTATAATAATTATTTGAATTTTATACTGTAAAAATTTTAAAATATTAAATATTTGTATTAAAATATTTTTTCCTATATCTAAAATTACAATCATTAAAGAAGAAAATTGCAATTTTCATGAGTTGTAAAATGCTTATAATTTTTGTAAAATTGTTTTTCGAGTAACTTCTAAGAAATCTAAATGTCGCAGTACACGCATATATAAAATAAATGCTGTCAAATTGTAGATTTGATCACAATCTGATATGACACAAGGACTAAGTGTCTATTTTTCGGGTAAAAATTCCTAAATAAATGATTCAACTATCAAAATGTTCGTGGAAGATATTTAAGCAATGGAGTTAAACGACAAATGTTAGTACGGTCAGAACCTTTTGCCGACAGATGTATACTCTTTAACATTATCATTATTCACCATGTACAGTAGGCGGCCATCAAAATTTCTGCATAAACAGTGTCTTTAGACTAAAATGATCGGCACATGAGCACGAAATCGCACTAATACGCCTTTCTCTAAAGTAAATAATAGATTTAATTATAATCTGATATGACACGAGCAAAGTTTTCTTCGGAATTCATTGAGCACGTTTATTTTCCTCGTAAAAATTCTCTATCAAATGATTCAACTGTCAACGGGCCCTTAGTCTATTGGTGAAGTTGAATGGCTCACAAAAAGTCCACCACGGATCAAGCCTTGCTGAATGCAAGGTCCAAAGACATTAAAAAGGGATGAGGCCGAGATTGTGCTCTGAGCGAATGAGACATTGAAGCAATAGAGCAAACCACAAATATAGGTACGCTTAGAATCTTTATGCCTATACATAGTTAAAGGCCGGGATTCTGCCCTGAGCCAATGAGACATTGAAGCAATAGAGCAACCCACAAATATAGGTACGCTTAGAATCTTTATGCCTATACATAGTTAAAGGCCGGGATTCTGCCCTGAGCCAATGAGACATTGAAGCAATAGAGCAAACCACAAATATAGGTACGCTTAGAATCTTTATGCCTATACATAGTTAAAGGCCGGGATTCTGCCCTGAGCCAATGAGACATTGAAGCAATAGAGCAACCCACAAATATAGGTACGCTTAGAATCTTTATGCCTATACATAGTTAAAGGCCGGGATTCTGCCCTGAGCCAATGAGACATTGAAGCAATAGAGCAACCCACAAATATAGGTACGCTTAGAATCTTTATGCCCATACGTAGATGTATGGGTTAATTTTATTTGTGTATCAAGTTTCTACAAAAGCATTGTTTGTAGACTAAAATAACCAGGGAAACGAGCACGAAATCACAGTCTGCATATAAGCCTTTTCTCTAAAGTAAAACAGTACAAAAGATGGGGGAAAGGAAAACTCCCAAGAACGATTCTGAACAAATGGAGTGAACGACCGTGAAAAGAAGAGGAACCCACTCACTAGAAACAAAAAGAAAGAAATCTTCTGCTCTACCAAACGATGGCACAGTTTCAGTCAGATTGATTAAAATCCTCTTTACAATGATTTTCGCGGGGAGCTTAATAGCAACTCCAACAACGTATATTTTACCTAGACCCTTCTGTAGAAGCCAGTTTGAATAAACATCAGGAGCGGCTACGCCAGTAGCAACCGAAATGAATAAACTTAGCAGGAGCCAAAACGAGCCTATGCAAGCGAAATCTGAACTTTCTCTGAGAAGGAAGAGGAGCGGCGGGGGATCTGAAGAAGCTACGGAGGAGGAGCCTCCAGCACAAGTATCCATACGTCCTCACAAACGGGGCTCCTCGTAGCCGACAGGGAGCGCGTAGAGAAATCCTCAGTCCCGACGATCTGGAGGAGGGAATGGCCGGGGCAATCAAAACCCTCGTTCTGCTGCCTCTCCGACCTGCCAAACACCCGCCCATACCATACGACCACATTTTCTTCTCACCTGCCCTCCTCCTGAAACTCAAAAGGTTTATATCTTCTTCTAGTGCCCATTTAGGGTTGATAAAATGTAAGAGATAGAGGCGTTGAGTCCCATTACATCGCGACTGGCGGGGTATGGCAGGCAGTCACGAACACGGCGCGTAAACAGCGCAGTGAGTGCACGTGCCGCGTAGTCCATTGTTAGAAAACTGGTTGACTAGTCGGTGTTTGCGAACAAGTCCGAGCAAAGACGATCCCTCTGCTTTGTCCGATGGAACAGAGTCCAGACGACTGCGGGTTCACAGTTGACAGTATGAGTAGACCGGACGAATTCACTCAAAACTTCGGATACTTTCTCGGCAAAGTGGGCCTCATACCTGGACTTTCTTACATTTCAGATTTGAAATTTGTACATTAAAGAAAGGGATAATTTCGGAGTTACTGTTAGGGATAAGGTCCTATGGGGTCGCTTCGAGTTCTCATTTAAAAAAAATTATTAGAGATTTTTTTTATAAAAAAATTTAGGCCTAGAACTTTCAGGGATTAAGAGTGGAAACTAAGTGGGGTTGGAAATTCTTTTATAGTTTGAAAAATATACAATCACTTGTCTATTAGTTGCAACAATTTCTTCTTTAATGAAAAGTAAGTATAAGTGTTAAACGATTTTTTCTTTAATCAAAAGTAAGTATAACTAGCACTTGCACCAAAAAGAGGTGCAAGTGGTACACCGATAGGTTTTATTAGAAAAGATAAATTGAAGAGATCTAAAATTAAAGGAAAGATTTCAAATTGATAGTATATAATTAATCTTTTATATAGAATAGATATATATATACACATGATTAACCTCTTTGGAGGTTCAAACATTATACAACTTTAATACTTACTTTTTTGTTGCCTATAAATGTGATTAGTCTTGATTTCTCTAAAAAAATCTACAAGTCCAATGCTTTCTAGTTTACAATTAATTCTCCAATTCAGAGTTTGTTTAGTCCTTAGTCCTCTAGAATATTAGCAAACCCAATACAAAATGAATTGTTTAAAAATAATTTAACATGCAATGCATAAAAGCCAAGTAACATTGTTACATATTTGTAATAGTAGCAAGAAGTATAAAAAGAATGAATCTTCCTTGCTAATCAATTCAAAGGTATTTAACAAGTATTAAGAAAGCACAAAAATTTCAGTAAATAAATATCTACGTAGTTAGTACACTTATTATACTACAAGCTCTATTCAACATTTTCTCATTTAGAAAAGGAATTTTTTTTAAAAATCAAGTAGAAACAATTGACTATTAATAGTAATTTATTTATACTATAGTGTTTTAATAGTAATGTTTTCATTATATTATTATGTTTATATTGTATCTTACAAAAGTTTCAATTTAATAATATATTTATCATTTATTCTGAATAAGTAAATATATAATTTTAAAAATATAAATATATCTTTATCTTATGATTATAAATATTTAGTATAGTAATAAAATAAATCCTCTTAAATTTGGATAAGTACAAAAAAAACTAAATATATTTTGAAGGATGAAATAAAAAGAAGGCAATTACACATAATAATTAATTAGAAAATACTTGGTTTAATATAATTACAGTGTAAATATATAAAACTAATTAATTAATTATAGGTTTTTGTAATTGAAATAATATTGACAAATATTGTTTCTCAAGTCGAGTATGTGAAAATCTCTACTATCAATGTCAACCAAACCTGTCAACTATCCTTTTACATTAATAAACAGGTAGACATAAAAAAAATGGTCAAGTGAAATCTTATCGGAGATCAAACACAATCTCTAAATTCAAGTTTAAATGTAAATTATGAAAGATTTAGTTAAAACTAAATCTTTCTTCAAATCATTCTAGGGGCATTAGAATTTGAATTGAACACAACAACAAGTTTTAATGTAAATGATGAAAGTTTTAGTTAAGACTAAATATTTATTCAAATCATTTTAGGGGCATTAGAATTTGAATTTAACATGATAAAAATCATGATGATAGATTGTGGTAAAACAAATCTACTTTTAATCATTCAACACAATTAAGATTACATAGCCTGAAACCATTTACATGTGAGTCAAAAACCATTTACCAGCAATCATTTTCCAATGTGAGTCAAATTCTGATTGCAAGAAACCTCATAGGAAAAGCTTATCAACTAATTTAAATTATGCTATAATTATAGACAATAATAAGAAAGTAATTTGTTATTAATAATTAATAATTTTTTTATTTTATTTTCTAAATTAGTAGATTAACTTTTAGGAATTAAGAGAGGACACTAGAGTGAGGTTGGATATTCTTGAAGGGTTTTTTAGCTACTTGTCAACTAAAGAGTTTATTTCTACGAAAATATTTTGTTGATAATAATTATGTTTGTAGTGAATACATGTTAATATTTTTCATATTAATAGATACACAATTTTCTTAACATGATATGTTTTTAAAAATAATTTTTCGTAACTTCATTACTAGCAATATGGATGATTTTTGGAAGAAAAGGTCATGTGCCCAATTTCTATTAGAACCTTCACTTTTCCTCTACTTTATTCCTCACATTTCCACTCCACCCCACTAAGTATTAAAAAACTCTTAATTTTCTCATATATTTGCACTTTGTAACATAGTTATCAAAATAAAGTTGGAAAGACTAAATTCAACTACACTAACGTTACTTATTCTAGATAACCCATATTGATGCAAATGCATCACTTATTTGACTCTACATTAGATAATAATTATAATCTTTTTTCTCAATTTCAGCTCTATATGGATTTTAGCACCAATCCATCTAATTTTGCAAATAGGTGTTGTAACTCAAATGATTTAAGGGACTCATTGATGGGTAAGTGCACAAAGTTGTGGACCAAAAAGATGCCATTTTTTTTTCAATCCGAAGCAAATGCAATCGTGCAATAGTGTGATCTCAGTATTGCGTGATCGCACTATGTTCGGATAGCACAAAACATAGGCTCAAGAAAATTTCAAAATAGCATGAGTACACTTTGTAAATTTCTAGCATAATATATTTCTACATAAAAAAATTATTCTAAATTTTCAATTAATGTGTGTTATAAGGGATCTAAGGACCCCTTAGTACACATATAATGGTTCGAATGGGTCAAAAAGGGTTATAGATTATCCTATGATCCTTTTTGACCCATTTGATAGCATAATGTGTGTCTTAAGGGGTCCTCGACCCCTTAGCACACATATGATGGATCCAATGGGTAAAAAGAGAAATAGAGTACCCTATAACTTTTTTCACCCATTTGATCTCAAAACGTGTGTTTTAAGGGGTGTAAGGAGCCCTTTGCACATATGTATAACTATTTTAATTGATGAAAATGGGTTATTGGTATCCTATGACCCCCTTTGATCCATTTGATTCTAAATGTGTCCCTTAAAGCACACATAATATGATAAAATTGCTTTAAAAGTGTCATAGGGGACCATATGACACCTTTTAACAAGCTTGATCACTAGCAGACATATAATGATTTGAATGGGTTAAGGACACTTTTTTACACATCTAATCACACAATGTATGTCTTAAGGGGTCCTCAAGCCCCTTTGCACACATATATTAGATCCAATGGGTCAAAAGAGATCGTAGGAAACCCTATGACCCCTTTTGACCCACGTTATTATATAATGTTTTCTAAAGGGGTATGCAGACCCCTTAGCATACATATGATGATTTGAGTTGGTCAAAAGGCAACATAAGGCACCCTAGGACCAATTTTGACCCATTAGATCACATAATATGTTTCGTAAGGGGTTTGAGGATTCCTTAGCATAGATAATATTATTAAATGGGTCAAAAGGCGTCTTAGGGTACCCTATCACAGCTTGTGACCCATTTTATCACATAATGTGTGTCTTAAGAAGTTCTCAAACCCCTTAACACACATATATTGGATCTAATGGGTTAAAAGAGGTCATAGGGTACCCTATGAGCCATTTTGACCCACTTAATAGTATAATGTGTGTCTTAAAGTGTCCAAGAATACATTAACACATATTTAATGGGTTGAATAGGTCAAAAGGAATCATAGGGTACCCTATGACCCCTTTTAATCCATTTGAAAGCATAATGTATATCTTAAGGTGTTCGAAGACCCCTTAACACATATATAATTGTTTGAATGGGCTAAAAGAGGTCATAAGGTATCTTATGACCCATTTTAACCCATTAGATTAAATAATGTATATCTTAAGTGATTTGAGGATCCCTTAGCACATATAATATGATTGAATGAGTCAAAAGGGGTCATAGTGTTTTTTATAGCCTCTTTTGACCCATTAATCACATAATGATTGTCCTAAGGGGTCTAAGGACCCCTTAGCACATGTAATACAATCAAAATTTTTAAAAGGGGTCATAGGGTACCATATGACCCATTTGATCACATGATTTGTGTCTTAAAGGGTCCAAGGTTCCCTTAGCACACATATAATGGTTTGAATAGCTCAAATGGTGTCTTTGGGTACCTTATTGCCCCTTTTGACCCATTCAATCATATAATATGTATCATAAGGGGTTTGAGGACCCCTTACCACACATATAATGGTTCAAATGGGTCGAAAGGTCTCATAGAATACCCTTTTACCCCTTTTGGCTTATTTGATCACATAATCTGTGTCTTAAGGGATTCACTTGCATTATGTGTATCTTTAGGGATCATCATGGCCTTTAATAGTTATTTAGTATTTCAAATCAGTCAAAAGGGGTCATGGGGTACTCTATGACCCCTTTTGACCCATTAGATCACATAATGTATGTCTAAAAAATGTTTGAGGAACCATTAGCATGTATAATATGATTGAATGGGTTAAAAGGGGGTATAAGGACCACTTAGTGCACATATGATGGTTTGAATGGGTCAAAGAAGGTCTTAGGGTACTTTATCACCCCTTCGATCCATTTGATCATATAGTGTTTGTCTTAAGGGGTCTAAGGACCCCTCAATACATATATAATTTTTCAAATAGGTCAAAAGCTATCATAGGACAGCCGATGACCCCTTTTGACCCATTTTTTCACATAATGTGTGTTCAAAAGGGTCTAAGGACTTGTTAACACACATCTTAATGTTAAAATGGGTCAAAAATGGTCATAGATTGCTCTATAACACTTTATGACCCATTCAATCATATAGTGTGTTTTTTGAGGGGCCAAGGGACCCCTTAACAAGTATAGAAAGGGTCAAATGGGTCAAAAGTGGTCATAGGTTACCCTATGACCTATTTTGACCCATTAAATTTAATAATGTTTTGTAAAGGGGTCCAGGAACCCCTTAGCACATATATATTGCTTTGAATGGGTAAAAAGGGGTCACATGATATCTTATGATCCTTTTTGACCCTTTTGATCATATAATATATCCAAGGACATGGGGGACAATAGAGAGAGAGAGAGAGAGAGAGAGAGAGAGAGAGAGGTCAAATTGGCATGAGTGTGCCCTAAATTTTATATTTTAGCATATATTTTATATTTTATTGTATGTTTTATATTTTATGTATATTTAAATGTTATATTTTATGTATATGATTGTAGTGCTCAAATTGACATGAGTATGCCCTATTTGAAATGGTTTTCTAGTCTTTATTTATTGTTGTGGGAGTACGCACTATAGTGTGTGCCTACTATAGCGAGTGTGTGCTACTTAAACTACTGTATTTTAAAAGTGCACTTGCACTATAGCATACTCGTGCTATTTAAAAGCCACTATATTTTCAGAGTGCTATAGCGTTATTGCATGAGCATGCTTTTTAATGATTCACCAAGCCCAAGGCTTGGATTTGCCTTGGACATCTAATCCAAAGGCTTGGTGGCTTTAAACAGGTTTGAGACATGTTTTCCAACAAGCATATAAAAAAAAAATGATAACTTTTCATGTGTGCTCTCCATCAAGTTTATTTGTAGTTGAATATCGATAAAATCAGGTTACATGACATTGTAGATCTCTGTGTTATCTATATAATAATATAATTTATTTTGAATAGAGACTATTTTAAGCCTTTCAACTATAATTTCTCTTGAATGTATGTCCATTTTTTCTCAAAAACCAATGTGTAGTATTTGGGGTCTAGATTTTGGCCTTTTTATTAGATTTTGCAACAATATAGTTTTTTTAGAAACTAGACTCCATTCTATACACTTTTTTAAGAAAAAAAAAGTTTTGATTTTTAATTGGTTCTTAATGATTTGTAGGGAGAGCACATAGATATTTCATGTTTTGGGATGTGCTCACTTAAAAATTTTGTAAGAACAATATATATAATTTACCCGAAAAACATGGGAAAAACTTAATGGTGTTAACTAACTTCTAACTAGAGTGATTAAAGAATTTTCAAAAAAAAAAAATTTAGGGGGACCACACTTCACACTATGTTATGCTTTTACTAAAAAAGCAATATCACTTTCTATGGACCTCTTTTTTAAGGGCCCTAAACTCTACCTTTAAAAAAGAAAAAGAAAAAGTTTAGAAACTAGATCTGGAGGACTACAACTTTTGTTTTAGTCACATCTTAAAAGTTTTAGTATAACTATCTTCAAATTCTAGTCGAAGTTTAGAAATCACTAATTTCTAAAGGAAAAAAAAAGTGGCATCTTATACCCCCCACCCCTTTTGGTACCAAAAATTTGTGCAATTATCCCAATAAATTAATCCCTAGGCTCTTACTTGCCTAGCTAGCAGATGAATCCCCTATGCTAGATGGCAAAGGGTTATCCATTGAAGTAGCACCCTCATCTTTCTTTATCTACAATTTTATCATATTTTCTCTAACTTGTTCTTGATTTGTAGTTCCTTTTCTTTATTATCTTTGTCAGTTTTGAATTATATTTGCAATTATTTACAACGTGTCCATACTTTTGGTAGACATAAAATGGAAAACCTATTGCTTCTCAAGGTTCAAAATTCATTCCACTATCTCCCAATCTATATTATAATGTCAAATGTCCTGATTTTCCAATGTAAAACACAATAGGTTTAGTAGGTCTCCTTTTCTGATATAGTTTGCCTACTTTTAAGGCTTCCTTGTTGGTGGTGTTTAGGTTCTACATTTCTTAACTTTGTTTTCATAATGATTTTATTTATAATAGTATACAACAAAGCTTTTATTATATGACCTACTACATTCATAAGCTTTATGGAAAAACTTATTGAAATTATAATAATAATCATTAAATAATGTACCTCTTGGAATATTCACTTTTCTCCTACAAACATTTGATGTATCACCAAATTTTACATAGTTGTAGCAAGTAGGCTTATAAGGCTTCTTACTTTGTATATTGTTGGATTCTTTAGGGATATGTGCATATAATTTAGTTTTGGATTTGGATGACTCTATAGATTCAAGTTTTTTATTACTAGTATATCCGAGCGAGTTGTATTACCAAGTTTCCTTTGACCTTTCAATTGTTCATCAATATTTTGCACACTCTTCTCAAATCTTGCAAGTATCTCATTTATTTCTTTTTCAACTTTTTGACTATTCAACAACCCATTCTCTTGCTTCACTCTTTCATTTTCTACTTGAATCTATAGCTTCCTATCACCTATCTCTCTTAACTATTCATTCAATGTGTGGATCTCATGTTGTTTTCTCTACAGGATTGAGTCTTTGATTCTAATTATTTCTTCAACATTATTCCTTTTGGATTCAAATTTATCTTTTTTTGTTTTCAAAAGCTTTCATCTTTATGAGTACCTTTTTCATAATTACGGCTTGGCCTTCTTTTTCTCTCTTTGTCTTGGGTACCTCTTCAAGTAGTGCATTTTTTTTCTTCAGCAATGTATAACAAAAACATCAAATTCTTTAGAGTTAACATTTCCTTCAAAAAGTTGTTAAATTTTGTCTAGACAAGTATCTTCTCACTAACATATTGTATGGCTTGTTTATGTTTCTTTTGATACTTGTAACTATATATTACCCCAAACTACTATGAATATGTTAAACTTTCTCTCTAGAGAACTAGGCTCTGATACCAATTGTTGGAAAGTTAGGTAAGTTAGTGAGGAGGGAGGGGGTAGGGTGAATTAGTACTACAAACTTCTTACCTTTTTAACCTTTTACTCCCAAAGGGATAAACTTATTGATATAGAATACTTGATTTACTATTGTTGAAATGTAAAGCTTCCAAAGTTTAAAAAATTGCAACATGAAGCTTCACACATTACTCATAAAAAAATGTTTTGTTCTCATAGAAAACCCCTGGTTAGAGGGGAAAACTTTAGTGGGGATGATACTCACAACTAATTAGTGTAGTAATAAGATTGCTCAAGCTTACATTATTTTTCACCTTTTGAGTGATTCACCATGTTAGCAGTGACTAATTCCCTATTAAAAGTATCTATATTCCTATTAAAAATTATTAAGATATTTTATCCCACTTATAGAGTCCTCACCTTGTTAGCGAATTTACAAGTAGTCTTATACAAAAAGAATTTTAGTCTTGCTAAGAACTACCTGGTTAAGGGATTTTACAATCTTGCTACTAACTTATTAATAATAAACCAACAAGAGTTTGACCTCTAATTTCTTTCTCCAAAACTTGTTAGATACTTTGAGCTCATTCTCTACTTTGTAACTAGTATGCTTTGTGATTACTCATCAATTATGTAGTTCTTACCTTAATCCAACCCCACCTCCCCACTCCCCCCCCCCTCTCTCTCTCTCTCTCTCTCTCTCTCTCTCTCTCTCTATATATATATATATATATATATATATATATATATATATATATATATATATATATATATATATATATATATATATATATATATATATATATATATATATATATATATATATATATATATATATATATATATATATATATATATATATATATATATATATATATATATATATATATATATATATATATATATATATATATATATATATATATATATATATATGTTGCTTTTTCTTGATCTCATTTTATTTCACTTATCCATCATCTTTTATGCTTGTCTAGACCTAATTAGGATTCCATGTAACTTCCCCTTGAATCTTCCTTTACACAATTTGACTTTAGGTCAACTCCATGAAATCTTTTTCTATCATTTATGAGAAAACTAACTTTATTTCCATTTTCTATATGTTCTTCAATTTCAACACTTAAAGATTTACACAATTCTCTATGAAACACTTTTGATTCTTTGACTTTTGTACTACACTTTATCTTTTGTCTAGATTCAATGAATTTCTCTCCTTGATGATTGTACATTTTTTTACCAAAATGATCCTTCTTCTACCCATTCATCTAACTTGTAGTTCATCAATAGCGCTCCTTTGTTCCAATAGTGCTTGATATCTAATTTACTTATAGTATTCTCCTTATTTCTTTTACAAATAGTGTCTTATATTCTTTGATGAGACTTGTCTATTTACATGTCAAGGTTTAACTTGTTTACCTGTTGACTTAACTTCTCAATATTGTTCTTTGTCTCTTTTTGAGTTGCCACCAATGATAAACATGCTCCAAAAACTTCATCAATGACCTCTAAATGGTTTTATTATTAAGACACCATTATTAATATATAACTGCATGTAGGTTCAAAACTGATTATTCTACAAAATTATAAGCCTAACCTTTAAAATATTTCTAATTACATTTAACAATCTAGTACTATGGTGAGGCCATAATAAAGGTTCCCAATTTTTATCATGAAGAAATTCAATGAAAAGTACAAAAATTATTTTCTAGAGGCTTTGAATGAAGCCCCACTAGGGCTTCATTTGAAGTTGTCGACCTAGGGGCTTCATTTGAATCCCTAGGCTTTGTTCAAAGCCACTTGTGTCAACTAGCATGGGTGGCTTCAAATGAAGCCTTAGGGGTTCAAATGAAGCCCCTAGGACCAATAGGTGGTAGAAAAGTGATCCATGGGGCTTCATTTGAAGCCCCTATGGCCAATAAATGATTGAAAAGCGGGCTAGAAGGCTTCATTCAAAGCCCCCCTAAGGCCACCCGAATTACCCCTAGGGGGATTCAAATGAAACCCCTTTGTTTGAATCATCTCCAAGGGCTTCATTTGAAGGCTCCAAAATAGGAATTTTTACAAACTTCCTGAAACTTCTATCAAATTTTTCCCTTTTGAGGGCTCAAACAAGGACTAAATAGGTCCATATTTTGAAACTATATATAGAAAAATGTTTTACTCTCAATAATCTTTCCAATGACTATACTTTTAGTATATATTGTGTTTATCATGATATTTTATTTTTAGTTTTATAAAATATAGGTTTTTTTGGCCATTTCACAAATCTTTGTTTGAAGCTTCAGGAAAAATAGAAAATGAGAGAATATATATATTTTTAAAATATGTTCATCAAAGGTATATGTGTTACCTTTATAGAAAATCAAGAAAATTTTCTTTTCGATAAATACAAATCAAATTATATTGATAAAAAATAACCTATGGACCTAAATTATCATCAGTGTCACTTTGCCACTACATAAGATCTATAATTTTTAACAAAATTGAATGAAACCAACTAAAATTGAGCTAGATATTGATGTTACTATTCTAGCCTTGAAAGAATTTTTTCATTATCATATTTTTAAAAAATAGTTATATGATGATCAAATTACCCATCACTCTTTGAAAATATTAATTTTCATATAAAATATTTCTCAAAGAAGAAGGAAAAATGGACCTCAAATGGATTATTTTAAAAATTAAATTTAGTATTGTTAGAAACTAAAAAGAAAATGCTAAATATCACTAATTTACATCATCTTCAAATTCTTTACGATTTTTAAGTAATACGCATCTGAAAATGAAGTTTTTTTCCTAAATATATTTTTTGAGTGTCAAACTTGTCTAAAAAGTGAAAACCATTATTATGGCCTTTATTTTTCATTAGATATTAAGACATATATACTTATTAATCCAATAGGCTTCACTCCCTCGGAAAGCTTGACCTATTTGTTCAAATTTTCCAGTGGTCTTACGCCGGTAAAGAAGGTACGGTGGCTAAAAAAACTCTATAGTGTGATAAGAACGAGGTCAGGAAGCAATCTTGAATTAATAGTGTTCAGGCTTCCTAGCCTATTTTTCTCAACGTCTATCCAATATTATGCTATATTTTCTCACTTTTTAATATCGAATTTGGCAACAGAATTAAGAACTGCCAAATTGCCAATATGATCTAGGAAAGCAAAAATTCCATACAACCAAGAATACAAAACAACAACATCAAATTTGGTATTTCGATATTTATTGTGACTATTTGGAACATGAAATATCACTTGTATGGAACTGGAGAAACTGAAACTTGATTTTATCCTAATGATGATAAGTCACTTGTATCTTGGGGCTTCCTTACAATTGGGAACGCAAAACAACAGTCTGAGAAATGATATCAGGGTAAAACCTTAGTGTTTTGCTTGCTTGATGAATTATAATTTGAAAAAAATAGCCACGCATCTACATTTTTTCTGGGCTTCCTGACAAGAATTTGGCTGGGACTATGATGGTAAACACTTTCTTGTCGCCCAGGATTTGTAAAACATTTTCCTTGCACTGGATTGGAGATGAAGGAAACAGAGAGAATTAATGGGTTGCAAGCTATGTGATCTGCCTAAAAGATGTGGATTTAGCAAGGAGGGGACTGAGATTAGTGAAGAAAACATTCTGATATTAAACCCTGAAAACTATTTTGGCAATTTTCTAAGTTAAAAATTCATATGCAATGAAACAATGATTTCTATGTATGTGAAAAACCAGTCTATGAGACGAGATTTCCTGTGGGAAGAAATAATCGCATAGGTTTACAAGGAAAGTTGGTTTCTAGTTTCTTCATGTATCACACCAATTTAAATAGATAACCATTTCTGTAAACTATATAGTAAACAATCTCCTCCTGTATTGGAAATTTTGTCCAATTAATTCCACTCTCACCCTGTAGTATGAACACGACTACAATGTGACATGATAAAACTGCACTTGACAGCAAGAGCTTTGAATTTCATAAGATAAAATGATAAATAATCGTATCATTCAAATATATTGAGTGTGAAAAGAAAATTGTAATCTTTGTAGCAGCCTGATGCACGTATGTCAATACTTCTATATTCAACCATGTGAAAAAAATTAAATGGACTGCAGACCAAGGTAACAACTCTAGATTAAATAACCACAAAAACGCCAACTTAATAGAAAAAGAGAAACAAGATTACACACTTCACATGGCACTCAATTCACGATTATTTTCAACTATGCAATGAAAGGTGAATTCATTTCTAAAATAGTAGGTTCATTAAAATATTGTTCTCATATTCATGTAATTGGAAAGTTAGTTTTGGTTTTTGAAATTCGTTTAAAAGAACAAAAAAATAATAATTTAGATTAGCATTTTATTTATGTTAAGCTATAAAATTCAGAAAACCAAATTACTTTCCAATGTATTCTATTTTTAGATATCATACACATTTTAATTTATAATTAATTTTAAAATGAGAACATATTTGTTCTAATTTTCAAAAAATTAGAAGTTTACTCAATGTTACCATATAGTCCATAGTGAAAAACATTCTTCAACAAAAATTTATAGCATATATGCAAACTGTCAAAGATTGAGAATTTATATCATAAAATTTATTTATATTCATTTTATATAATCACAAGATTAACTAGGGTTACACATTTTTTAAAATAATCAAATTAAAATAGTTAAGGAATTTGTAGGGTTTTTACTTATAGAGTGGATAAAACAATTTTAATGGAAGTAATGCTACCATGTTAAGGTTAACATGGTTGAATGTTGTAATAGTGTCTTATTGGAATTTAATTCAAAATTACTTGGTTGGTAGTTACAACAACTAGCCTTGTTTATTTCTTTGGCATTCTTTAATTTTTTCAAATCATTGTTTATTGCTTTCTTTGGTAGTGGTTGAATAGAATCTTTAATGAAATTTCATTTAGTTATTTATAAATTTAATTTTTTTTTTCTATTTTTGTGCATCATTAGACTAAAAAAGAGTCCTAATGAGATATAAAAATTTAAATAATTAGAATAATAGACCAATGATCCATCATAGAGTATAATTGGACTTCTTGATGGAAAAGAATAACACAATGGAATCTTAAAATATATTATGATTCATGATAGAGTATGACTAGAATCCTTGAAAATGTAGAAATGCAACTAGGATGCTAGATTGACTTTTAATATGTAGGAGATAGTTTTACTACAAGTCAATATCAACCCTAACACCATATTAGTGTTTTAGTTGGGGTTATTATGCCCATTAGATTGGCTTCATTCATTTTATTAGTATTCATAAATCCTCTTTTAATATGGTGAACGGATTTTGGGTGTAACAATGTAGTCTATCATAGAAATGCAAATAGTTATCTACATAAGGATCTTAGGAAGAGAGATAAGGTGGCATAAATAAAGAGAGAGATATGGGATGGTAAATATAGAGAAAATATACAAATAAAAAAAGAGATATGGGAGGAAGGTTGAAGAGATACAAAACTATTGAGTAAGATAGAGATGATGAGCTAAAGTCATTTTTGAATTACTGATTTTTAAAAAGTGAAGTTGTCCATTTCAAGATGAGGGGAGGAATGAAGGGAGAGTGAGTAAAATGAACAGTACAAAGCAGTAAGAGAGATAGAGAGGTTAACATATCAATATAGATACAAATAAGGAGGGAAAAATATGGCTTTAATTATTTTTTTAACCCTTTCAACATAGAAAGGAATTCACAAGTTTAAGTTTGTCTTGAAAAAAAATCCCAACCAAAATTGAAAAATCCATTTCTTCAAATATATATAGTGAAAATGAGGAGGATGTAGGATGTTTGAATTAACTTATGGCTTCTTTTGAATAAGTGTTAGTCAACTTTTGCACATTCAAGTTTTCCACATAAACAATATACTCACAATATTTAATATATAACACTATTAGCATAATCCTTGCACCTTTAAAAAGGTGCAAGTGCTAGTCTATATTTATTTTGATATTTACAATAAAATTTATGTATCTATTTCTATCCATTTTGATATCTAAATGATTTTATTATTATTTAAGAACTATAATTATTCATATCTTGTAAGTAAGATATATTTTGAATAATTTTTTTGTTTATTTTACTTTAGAACTTGATGGAGGAGCATCTTTGCCTCATTGTCAATCTTGCATTACCAAAGTTTATATATATCTTTTTCTATCTATTTTGATATTTATATAATTTTATTATTATTTAAGAACTATAACTATTCATATCTTTTAAGTAACATATATTTTGATTAATTTAAAAGTGTACTTTACTTTAGAACTTGATGTAAGAGCATCTTTGTGTCATTGTCAATCTTGCATTACAAAAAATATTTCCTTTCTGTTTATCTATTTCACTATTCACTAAGACAGTTTCCTGTTCTTTTAGCTTGCGTTCATTCCAATTAGTCCATTTCCTTATGTGATCTTTATAGCATGATAGAGCATAGGGACTTATTATGGCTAGGTTTGCATCCTGATCAGATGTTTCCAAATTAAGTTATCTTTAAGTTTGGTCTGATCCTATTCTGGTTCTCCCGTTCTAATGGTCAGATTGGCAAGATGTAGCGTGCAATATAGATTCACCACTTATGATGTGAATTGGTGCATTGTCCTATGTCATAATATACTTTATTGATCCTCTTGTATGTTTAAATGACATAATATATCCATTGGTGACTTATTCTTATGATTTGAGTTCTAACCTATATATTTGTGATGCATTTTCTTTGTCTTAGAAACTGTTGATCAGATAAGATGACTCGTCGCTGACGATCTGACAATCTTATATATACATAGGATAGATGTTCTAGTTTTAGCAATGGTAGGTGTGCAAGAAAGAGGTAGCAGATCCTAAATTTTATTAAATATATTTATGATATCTATAGATATTATAGTTATAGGATAACTGTTACGAAAATGGTAGATATGAAGTATTTTGACTGAGGGACCAATGTGAATGACATATATGTTTAGATTCGGCCGCATGACAACTAGTGCTTTGGTTATTTGGGAACAAAGTGTCACTTATTTTCCCCCATATTTTCTAGAGCTCCTACAATGATGAAAATTTCTGTGGATTGTTTATTCTCCTCAGAAAAGAGAAACTCTAATAAATGGCAATATGGAAGCAATCATGTACTGTAGTCGACATCAACTAAAGCTAAAAGAAACTTTGCAGTGACTGTTCTGGTGTCACGTTGACATTTACGTGAAAGGTCTCACTAAGTCAAACCTACGAGAGCACGAAAAAAGTAGATTTCCATTCAAATGCTTGGGACGTTACCTGATATCAATAGTTGTCACTTAGATTTTTATAGTGAGATCATTGCAATAAAATCCCCAGATCACCAGCTGTTTCCTCAAGACGACAGCAATCCAGATTTATTTGAATACATACGAACCTTAGAAAAAATTGTATATATTTGGATATAATGTATTGGTTTAAAACGGTAGTGCTATTCTTATTATAAAGACTCAAACTTCATGTGGATCTTATTATACCGAAAATAGATTTTTTGATTTATGTTCTTTTTCATTCATTACAGTTAAAATCTCTACAATATTGAGTGTTCAAGTAAGACACACAATCCAAACTTGCTTAGGCAAAAATATTCTTAGGAAAAAATTGTCTCAGTGCATGGTTTAGATATGGTTTTTTTTTTGTCATCTAAATTTGAACTTCACTAAAATGATGTTTATGTGGAAAATAGATTTCAGATTTGTGATCTTGTTGATTCATTTTAATTGAATCCTCAGATCACCAGTTGTTTTCTCAATACAACACATATCCACATATATTTGAATACAAACATAAGTTAGGAGATTTTGAATCTATATTGACATAGTGTGATGGTTTAGATGTGCTTAAGTTGTAGTTGTTATCAAGATTCAAATCTCATTCTCATTCAAAGTTGTGTATATTGGAAATAGATTTCTGATTTTCAAATCTTATTAAAAGTTCTTTATATTGAAAATAGATTTCTGATTTGTAAACTTTTGATTTCTTGTAATTAACTCTTTATATTACTCATCAAAATTTGCTTAAACACAAACAAACTTTTAAAAAAATTGTTTCAACACAAACAAATTTTTTTAAAATTAGATAGTGAGATGGTTTAAATATGATGTTATTCTTGTCATTGAGATTCAAAATTCAGTAAGAAAATAGACACAATGATAAGTTCTAAGTCCCTAGTAACAATTCTCCAGTTTACAATCTCAAGGATTGAGGGGTATCCATTCCCTCAAATTTGCTTAAGGCACAATCCTAGCCTCGTCCCTTTTAGATGTCAGAGGCCTTGCACCAACAAGACTTGATCCCTCCTTTCAACTTCACCAATAGACCAAGGACCCTTTGATGTTTACGCTTCTTAAAAATAAAGAAAATTTGGTTACGGCAAAGTCGTTGAAAGAATGTAGAATGTGCTCATCGACGCTCAATTTCATTGCTAACAATGGTAAGCCCCAATAAAAGAATTTACAAAGCTAAAACTAAAGGTCCGTCTCATCTTTACAAGCCATAGCAATGGTGTTACAGATGAATACCTAGAGACGGCCAAAGTTAGAATGCCTGCCGAATTGGTCACCAAATAATTGAATGAAAACATCAAAGGGAAGGCCAATCAACATGAAAAATCAAATGAAAAAATAAATAAAAGAATAAACTGTATCTTCTTTTCCACTCAGGAAGAGGAAGAACCGAGATGAGATCCAAAAGGAATGAATTGTCCAGAGGAGTTGTCACCGGTGGAGTTCATTAAATCGATGAGAGATTCATGGTCCATCAATTCATTGTTGGTGCAAATGGTTTGGAGCTGCAGTTGATCATATGCACTGCCGTTCATGGGCACACTGACCCCATGCTGTAACATATTCATCATGAAGTTATTAGAAGATCCCATCATATTATATTCTTCTTGACTTTGGCCAAGCATGTATTCAGAACCTTCAAATAAGGATTCCATGCCTTCAGAATAACTTGTAGTCATTGTTTCACGGTTCAATTCAGACTCAGAATCAGCGCATGCCTCAATTGTTGATGATCTCTCCAACAATTCCTTGAATTTTGAGGACTGCAAGAGCAAACCCAAGGCTGTAGAGGCCGGCCCATTTGATCTTTGCTGAGTCTGTTGTATTGTTGTTGTTATTTCATGATGATCTGCTGGCCCTTTACTTTCTACTCCTCTTGACAAGAGACTATTAATGGCTTCCCTTTTGTTGTTATTATTCTGCTCATTTTGACTTGGCTCCTTATTGTTGGTGATCAGAGGGAGAAGATTCAATTCTTTTTCAGCTACTGTACTCGCTACTTGGGCACCATTCGCTGGGCGTAGCCACTTTATGTACCGGCTCAGATCAAAATTGGTTACAGCATTTAGGCCTCTGTATTCTATTGCAGCCATGTCATAGGCTGTTGCTGCTTCCTCTTGAGTGCCTGCACAAATAAAAGAAATAGTATCAGCTTAATTAATGATATTAGATTTCTGTCATTCAAATTGTTTATGTTATTGTTTTGATCAATTTGAGTGTATAATAATTTTTATATTAATATTCTAGATCATATGATATAAAAATAGAGAATTATATTGCTTTTACTTTTTTATCGTTTTATTTTTTAACAATCTTATATTATTTCTTTGATAAAAATACAAAATAATGTCACACTTTTATAGACAAAAATGACATCAACCGTCCTTGTAATTATGTAGTTGTCCTTTGGAAGAGTCCACCCATGACGACTTTTAAAAGTTAAAAAATTCCTCAATGAAGACATTTGCTGCCAAAGACTAAAGACAATGAAAATTAATTTAAAATGGAATCCTGAATACTCACTGTATGTCCCCAGATATAGATACTTGTTGCCAAAAACTCGCCCAATTCTGGCTTCCCAGCGGCCATTGTGATGATGTCTGATGAGAAGATACACAGATTTTATCAGCTGAAGAAATTAAAATGCCTCCTCAGAATTTCTCAATATGGTTTTCAGTTTCATTGCGAAACCTTTTATGCATGTCTAAGAACTCACATAATCAAATATATAAACTTTTCAAATTATAACAATATTGTTGGGTGATACGACGCGCTCCCCTGCCCATAGGTGGTTAATTATGTGGTGTTCCATGTTCACTAACAGTCATGGCTTTTGGTGCAACAGCAAATGGGCCCTACAATTGGTATAAGAGCCTGATTTTAGCCTGGTCATGGGTTCAAATCTCCCCGGTGCCTTCCCGACCCGCGTAAGCACCTGGTATGCACATCGAGGGGGAGATTGTTGGGTGATGCGACGCGCTCCCCTGCCCACAGGTGGTTAATTATGTGGTGTTCCATGTTCACTAACAGTCATGGCTTTTGGTGCAATGGCAAATGGGCCCTACAATTGGTATCAGAGCCTGGTTTTGGCCTGGTCATGGGTTCAAATCTCCTCGGTGCCTTCCCGACCCGCGTAAGCACTTGGTATGCGCGTCGAGGGGGAAATTGTTGGGTGATGCGACACACTCCCCTGTCCACAAGTGGTTAATTATGTGGTGTTCCATGTTCACTAACAGTCATGGCTTTTGGTGCAATGGTAAATGGGCCCTACAATTGGTATCAGAGCCTGGTTTTGGCCTGGTCATGGGTTCAAATCTCTCTGGTGCCTTCCTGACCCATGTAAGCACCTGGTATGCGCGTCGAGGGAGAGATTGTTGGGTGATGCGATGCGCTCCCCTGCCCACAGGTGGTTAATTATGTGGTGTTCCATGTTCACTAATAGTCATGGCTTTTAGTGCAACGGCAAATGGGCCCTACAATTGGGATCAGAGCCTGATTTTGCCCTGGTCATGGGTTCAAATCTCTCCAGTGCCTTCCCGACCTGCGTAAGCACCTGGTATGCACGTCGAGGGGGAGATTGTTGGGTGATACGACGCACTCCCCTGCTCACAGGTGGTTAATTATGTGGTGTTTCATATTCACTAACAGTCATGGCTTTTGGTGCAACGACAAATGAGCCCTACAAATATATAGTAGAGTTATGAAAGAATGCTCCCTACCTTGCAACTCCTCTGTACTTAGATACTCCTCTTGAGAAACCACTGCTCTTCCTGCATGCACGTTCAATCATTTAACATTGTTATATTGCATTCATTGGATCAAAATGTGACCCATCTTATCAATTTCTGTTTCATTGAAATGTATATTTACCTCCTGAGAGAGCTCACATATTCCTCCTTGGAAATATTTTTCATTTCTTCCACTTCTTTTGAGTAGGTGCCGATCTGGTAATGTATTCCCAATGTAGTTTTAGTCACAAGTTACAATAAAAGTCTCATAACAAAGTGGAATTAAAGTATGTATTCTTCTTACAGGGAAATTAAGGACAGTTTCAAGCCCCCAGTACTTGAGAGCTGCAAGATCATAAGCGTGTGCTGCAGCTTCCTCATCATCATATGCCCCTATAAGATCAAACAAAGCCTTGTACATCAATTAATGATATTCGATGTTTCCCACGTAAATTATATTGATAATTAAAACTATAAAGAAACATGGTGACAGCAGATAACAAAATTATTTCATTGATCTGGCTGCACACAAACAACCAATTACATAACCTCTATAAATAGAGGACTTCCAACTGTTTAGAGCTTACATGTGGATCATCTAATGTGATAGCACTAACACTTCACTTAACAACCTTGCCATGTGTTTAGAGACAAATTCAATTGTCCATATATGTGGTGGAGTTAACTACAGTCCTACAAAACTGATGGCTAGAGAATAGGGAGCAGCAGTCAACTGTTAAACCGAATAGCAGATTTGGTGCAACAAACTAGTGACTTATTCCAACATCCTCCCTTAATTTCTACCTCTAAAGACTCTTTCAGTGGGAGAAATTACAATAAGAAATTTAAACATGATAGGTCCCGGCATTAAGCCTTTTAAGGTACCCATTTACAAAACCTGAAAGTCTTGAAGGGTTTGTGGTAAACCAAAACCACTTGTTAAGGTGAAAGATCCTAAAGCATTTTTTTTTTTGGTATCAGAGTAAGGTTACCCTTTTAAGGTAACCTTGCTCTGATACCAATTGTGGGGCCCATTTGCCGTTGCACCAAAAGCCATGACTCTTAGTGAACATGGAACACCACATAATTAACCACCTGTGAGCAGGGGAGCGCGTCGCATCACCCAACAAATTAACCAATGATTTCAGACGAACCATCTCAAAGTGTCTAAACCCAACTAGTAAAATCACAAACAACTCGAGACAATGCGACGGTTATGTCAGAAAACTCACCAAGATAAACTGTTGATTTAATTGCCGCCATGCACAGACCAAACAAACATGCAAACGAGTCAGCGAAGTGCAAAGTTGAGAATTACCAACAAAATGTCAGCCCAAAACTAAGAAATAAGATTACAATGCCACTACCTTGGCGACCCTTCTTGCTCTGCGCCTGGTTCCAACAGAACTTGTCCCACAGATGGGCTTCATATCTACCAGTCCATCTATGCCTAAACGTTCAAAAAAACTCAATTTAAAACCAAAACCAACAAATAATAAATACATTTTTTTGACATAGTTCATCCTTCAATCAGAAACATAATGATAAAAATGCGGCCACATTATGACCTGCAAGTTATACAATACCTGGTGACGCCTCTGTAAATGGAGCTTCTCTTAGGAGGAGTGTCCCGGCGGATGCTGTTGCGAGATCTTTTGGGCTTGGGCTGAATACTTCCTTGTTCGATTTCAACAGCACTCCGATTGTTCTTCATTTTAGGGCGCAGAAAACGATGGGGAAATGCGTGGAAATGATGATGAAGTAGCTAGTTTGTTGAGGTGTGCTAACGTTGGAGGAGAAAGATGGGGAGTCGAAGCGGCAAAGGCGCGTTAAATAGGGGAGGGGATAAGATAGTTGGTGTATGAGCGGCAGGCCGGCTCATTATTAAAAGGGCAGAGTAATGTCTATAGCATTTGTCCACGGCATGCCTGCCACCCTGCCTGCTCTTCCACCACCCTAATTTTGGACTCTGCTATTAATTGCCTCTCTTGATTTCTCTCCTGATTTTTTTCATTTTTCATTTATTAATCTAGCTTTTGCTTTTATCAACATCTTAGATCTCCAGCATCGGATCTATTCACCACACTCCTTATTCTGCGAACGTGTCCTAAAATAAAGTGGAGCAATCCAGATGTCAATTCCAAATACTGTTATGTTTTCAACTCATTCGCACTGTTTTTTTCCTCTTTAATAACACGGAATCCATTAGAAAAAGCAACCAGCCTCTCGTCATAAACCACAATGACATGGCTGCCCCAGAATTATAGATAAGATTCTTGTGTATTCAAGTTGATTTCTCAATTTTTTCTTTAATTAGGAAGAGTATCAGGAGCTCAGAATTTGTCTACTTATTTCGGGTTTACTAGATGCCATATTTTCTGGATCAGGATTTTATATCATTCTTTAAGCCGCCCAAGCCAGTAACGTTTACCCTTGTCAAAATCCAGCTACAATATCAATTACAATCTTGTAAGGGCATCAAATATAAAGCCACTTTTTTTTTGGAGCAGCTTGAGAGATGGTGACATTATGAATGGATGTTTTTGGTTCTCTACTATATAATTTTCTTAGCATCCACCAAAGTCTTTCCATGTCTTTTATTCTCACAAAGAACATACAACCTCATTAAGCATGTTCTATTAGGCCCCGTTTGGTTGGGGAAGACAAATTTGTGTCATAACCAGGTTATCTTATAACCAGGTTTTCGAAAACCTGGTTTTGTGGTTTGGAAAGCCAATGGTCCGTTTGGTTGACACGGAAGATGAATATACCGTGGACCCCACAATATTATTAAAAAAACTGTCATAAAATTCAAAACCTGGTTTTAATTTCGAATTCCACCTTTTTGTTGGAAGAAACTTCTTCCAATTTTTGACCAAAATTGGAAGATGAAATTGAAAACCAGGTTATGATTTTAACCAACCAAACACCAAAGTTTTTTTGCAAAACCTGGTTTTACTCCTGATAACCCGGTTTTGACCCTCATCTTCCAGCAACCAAACGGGGCCTTAATTAATCTATAATTCTAAAATTGCAGCTAATTTTAACCATAGATCATATTCACTTATTAATGACCTATTTCAATTTATTCTATTGGGATTTGACACATTTGGTCTAGTTTTAGAGCTCTCTATGATAGGCCTTTTAAAAGGCTTGATCGTGCCATGATCAATAGACAACCCTTTTGTCACATCATTTTCCCTTCAAATGTTGCATTGAATGAAAGACAACTAGGATGCATCCTTCCAAGATGCAATTTTATCTCAACCTGTTGAACCATTGAGTCGCCAAACCTTTATGGTCCACATTCAAAGGTTTCAAAACTTGGAGCCTACACCTCATCGACCCACAAGTTGGATTAAGTGGGGAAACGGTATCATTTGCATTTATGGTAAGCAACTTACAATGTACCATGTGCATTTGTATGATGCAGGTATCCATTACCTTCATGAGGCAATAAAGCTTTGGCCTTTAATCCCTTCAATGTGGATATGCAAAGTCAGTTTGCTCAAATTCAACACCAAAAGAAAATTGCAAATAGTTATTTTGCCCAAGGAGCTCAAATCAAAGCCAAACTTTATTGGCTGAAGTGTGTGATAGAGCTTATAAATTTTTTTCTAGCTCTAAGAGCTAATCATACATTGTTATGGATTAAGATAATTAAGGAGGATCACTCTATTCTCACTGAGCTTCTAAACATGCTTTAAGATTTTGTCCAACCCTATGAGAAGGTTTTCACTATGTGGGGAAACACTTCTACAAGGGACGAAGCATTGAATGATTTCTTAGCAATGGTACCAAATGGATTTTTGAAGACTAGTAGATTTTCTGTGATCATATTCTTACCATTGATGACCTCAAGGAAGTTGTCTTTTCCATAGCATATGACAAGGCCCCTAGTTGTGATGGTTTTCCTCGTGAATTCTACAAGGCTCTCTAGTCTTGTGTTGGCCCTAATCTTCATTAGGTCTACCTTAAAGTTGTTCATTCGCAGTCTCAAGGATAAATCGTCCATAAAGACAACATAAAACTAAACCCCAAGTTAGGAGATCCTAAGTATATACACAATTGGAGAACTAGTGCATTATTCAATGTCTCTCACAAGATTATTGTCAAAGATTTGGCCTCAAAGTTCTTCATATCTTTCCTTTAATTATTACACCAAAGAAAATTGGCTTTATCAAATCCAAGTTCATCTTATACAATACTATTATTGTTTAAAAGGAATAAAATGGGACAGGTTATCCAATCAGAGTGAAGTCTTTTAAAAGATTAATTGTGCTAAATCTTATGGCCACATTGAGTGACCTTTGATTCTTTCCATACAAAAGTTATCTTTTCTGTAGCATATTACAAGGCCCCTAGCTATGATGGTTTTCTTTGTGAATTTGACAAGGCTCTCTGGTCTTGTGTTGGCCCTGAGTTTCATAAGTTCTACCTTGAAGTTATTCATTCCCAGTCTCAAGGATAAATCGTCCATAAAGACAACATAAAACTAATCCCCAAGTTAGGAGATCCTAAGTGTATACACAATTGGAGACCTAGTGCATTATTCAATGTTTCTTACAAGATTATTGTCAAAGATTTGGCCTCAAAGTTCTTCATATCTTGCCTTTAATTATTACTTAAAAGAAAATTGGCTTTATCAAATCCAAGTTCATCTTAGACAATATTATTAGTGTTTAAAAGGAATAAAATGGGACAAGTAGTCCAATCAGAGTAAAGTCTTTTAAAAGATTAATTTTGATAAAGCTTATCGCCACATTGAGTGTCCTTTCATTCTTTCCATACTTAAAGAGCTCTTGGTTTTGGCCCCAAGCTCACTTAGTTTGTCTAGATGGTTTTTGGGGGTGCTTTTGTTTGCTTCACCATTAATGATTTCTAGTCAGATGCCATTGACCTTTTCATATATTTCACTAAGATTTCCCTCTAGCCCCATCTTTGTGTGTGCTTGTCGTTGAAGGCTTTGGATACTTACTCGTTAATGCATTATCTACTAACCTTGTTAGAGGAATTTCCCTACTTGAATCACATACTCAACTTGTCAATGGCCACTTTGTTGGTGGCTCATTTCTCACTCAAATTAAAGATGAGGAAAACATTAAGGCATCATTTAGTGTCTTGACTCTTTTTGTTTGACTTATGGTTTTGTCATTCAATGGTACAAGACTCAATATTATATCCAATCCTTCTTTCTATCCCCGTCTTGGATTGTCTAGTATGGTTGGAAGTGAATGCAACATATAGAAATATTTCACCTTTTAGGCATATCTTTTACCTTCCAAGATTCACACATGGATCTCTAGAATGTAATCTTAGCCAAAATTGAGAAGAAGTTAGTCTATTAAGGACCACCAAGCCTATCTGTCACTAGAAAATTTCAAATTCGCTCCGAAGTATGGAAGCTACCCATGTTTAATAATATTGATATTCAAATCCTTCCAAGGCTCTTACATGAAGTTGGAAAAGATTTTGTGTGATTTTCCTTGGCCTTCTCAAGCAGATCACCATGGGTTTCAGAGAGTTTCATAGGATTATTGTTGTCTTCCCAAGGATTCTAGGTGGTTTAATCTTCTGTCCACTAGGAAGAATGGGTTATCCCTTTTTGCCAAATGGGTCATATGATCCTTAATTGGTGACAAGGCTTGAAAATTTCTTCTCATATACTATATTTCTTCATAATTTTCATTCATTAGAACTTCCTAGAGAGGATTGTCTTTCAAGCCCTTCTTGTTATTGGAGACCCAATTTAGATCTATAGCACATCAGTTGCAAAAAGAAATTGGAAAGCCTAGGAAGTTGTTAAGACTTGGTTTCAGTGGGTTGGAGATGGATTTCATTATGGGCTTTCCATGAACCAACATAACCTCCAAAGGTCACCACTTTTTAAATGTAAGGGTTTCCACTTGCTAAGATCTAGAGTGTTAGTGCTCTGCATTTCACAAATGTGGCATTAAAACACCTAAGGACCTATTCTTTAGAGATACTATGAGAATATGATCATGGGATGACCTTCATGTCAATTTTAATCTATCTTGTTGAGATTGAAAAACTTATGACCTATTGGTCTTGACCGTATCTTCACATATGTTGCATAATCTTGGCATCAAGTCTAGAAAACCTTAGTGGAAGGATTGAAAGTGGTATCCCTAGACTCCTCTTTTAGTTACAAGCCCACTTGATGGGTTTTCATTGATTGGTGCTCCATTTACCAATGCTCACCATTCTTAACCAGAGATGGCATTTTCAATTCTCTTAAAAGACATTGAGAGTTTGGTTTTTCACTATTTGGTTTGCCTCCAAGGAACCCAAGATTGCACAATTTTATTTGTGTTTATTTTTAGGGGATGCCTTTGGGTTCTAGACTCAAATGCTCGGGGGTTCCTCACCCCTGATGCCCTTTTTGTGAGAAACTAGAAATCTTTCTACACATTTCTAGTTCTATAGAAGAGCTCAAGAGTATTGGAGTTGTATTCATGATTTTTTGAAGCATTTAGGTTAGAACATTTCTTCTGGCACATGGCCTTGTTGGGTGATTTTCCTAGAACCTCCTTTGAAGTTTCCCAAATATGACATGCTTTTAGGATGGAGATCCTATTTACACTTTGGAAGGATAGAAATCATGTTTTATTCACTCATATCATTTTGAATATTAATGTCCAAAGTGTAATGAATATTCAGGTGCAAGCCAATGAAGAAGTTCTTAAGGTGGCACACTTACAAGAGATGTTGCAGCATTGTATTAATGCCCCTTGTACATTTTTAGTGGGTTGCCGCATTTAGTTCCCACTAACCACACTCTACCTTGTGGTCGTAGCTCCTCTTCTCTCCATTCCTAGACCTCGTGGTCCCAAACCCCTTGCCACTCCTTGCATGTGGGAGGTGATACATAGAGACACTACTTGACTTATCCATCGCATCATGGCTCTACATTAGAATGACCTTCTATTAATTGTACCCCTTCAAATCTTGGTAGTTCTAGGTGGTTTAACATTCAACAAAATTCTACTTGGTGTAATGCCACTTTATCAAAGTGGTTTCTTCTCTTGGATTTCAATATTTCTTCACCCAAGAGGGAGGAAGGAGAAGAAAAATAAAACTTAGATGAAGATGGATGGTCCCTCCTAGACCCAACCCTTGGCTTAGCTAATGTATGGAGAAAAAGAGATGATCAAGATCCCCCCTAGGTTTGCACTTCTTTGGCCCCTTGACATGCTTTACTATGGGCTATGACCATTTTTTTTTATGAATAGTTGTTATATGTTATGGTTTTGACTCCCAACTATTTGATTCTCACAGGGCGATCTCATATCCTTCATTTTTTTTTTGTGAATAGGTACTATAATATTGTATATTAATAGAAACGCATAAAAAATAATATCATTTTTCTTGGAGGATGAATTTATTGTTATCCCCAACTGATAATGTAATTGTTGATGTTATGAATGTATGTAAAAGAGTCATATATATTAGTTGTTATTGTTGGTATCTCTAACCATTTTTTTCTATTAATGTCAACCACTTAGTCATTTGCAAGGTAGAGTCAGATGGTCATCAATTGGACCGAGATACTTTATATAGGCTGAGTCATGTACATAAGTATGTACCTAGCTCTTTAGGAGCCAAGTAAGTTTTTGGGTCATAAAGTATTTTTTATATGAGCCAAGCTCATCAGCGACCAAGTAATTTTTTTTGAGAATACATGTGTTGAGTTACTTAGTATGTACTGAACACATTGAAGGCCAAGGAAAAACAATGTCTAGCATTAGGAAATAACAAAGGCCAAGCTATGGAGAGTTTACATGAAAGTTAGGAATGGAACAAGGTTTGAAGCAAAATGATTATCAATTCAACTTGGAAGGGATATTTATTTTTTAAGAGGTTGATTTAGAACATTTAATACTATTAGAGGTTGTTACAAAATATTTACATGTTGTGGATCATCGATCCCAATGTTGTGTGTTTGATGATTAGGTTGAAGAGGCAAAACATGGAATCATTTAGAAAACTCTTTACGAAAATCTTTAAATAGCAATGATCTTAACCTAGATCATATACTAGCAGAGAAGGAGATGAAAAGAGTTTATGTGTGAACATGAAGCTTTTGATAGAAAAGGATTGAGATCAATTTAGAAGTCATTGAAGGGTTCTATTATCATCTAACAGACCAAGTGACCTAGTCATTGCAGTAAAGTGAAAGGGAAAGACAGGCATATTATATCAGAGGAGATGATTAGTTAGCAAGGAGGAGACTCAAAACCAACTTACAAAGCAAACTAAGATCCAAGTACTAAATTAGTTTTAACAGACTTGAATCATGGTAAGTCTCCTAACAAAGTGGTCTTAACAAATCTTTGTAAATCTCCTAATAGAGTCCTTACTTTTTTGTAAGTGTTAAATTGTCAAACAAGTTGAGACCTAATAGTTTCTTAAGCTTTTAATAGAGTAGACCCTACACATGGTAGATCATATTTTAGGGTTAAACATTGTAACCTTAACTAGTTAACTTTATTACTATAGTAGTGAAGATTTGTGGGTGTTATCCCACCTTGGTTTCACCTTCACCTTGGAGGGTTTCTAGGTAACAAATATTGTGTTATATATTTTATTTTCATGCATGTGATTGATCAGATCTATATTTTATAGAAGACTAACATGATAAGTTTTACATGCACAATTTATTAATAGGTGTGAATGAATTGGTGAAAAGTTTGAAAGTGTTAAATATTCTAATTCACCCCCCTTTCTCAGTATCTTGTTTATCTCATTTACTCCTCCATCAGTCAACAATTGGTATCAGAGTCTTGGTTCTTTGAAAGAAGCTTAAAGGCTTGGAGATTAGATCTTGGAGATGGAGGCTTCAAATTGGAAAAGAGTATTGACAGTTAACTCACACTACAAAAACTTGAGAAAACAAGACAAGATCCAAAGGATTTTCTAAAAAGGATCTAAAGGAAATTTCCATCCAAATAAAATAATTTTCCCGTGAAGAAGTTGAAATTGAAGGACTATTTGAACAAATCAATCCAAATGATAAAGCATTTTTTGATCTACTTGACAAGAACACACTACTACATGAAGAAGTGAGAGCACTTAAAAGAGAACATAAAATCCAATCAGTAAGACTATGTGAAGTGACCAAACAAAGAATGAAAGTGGAAGAAGACAAGACTATGGTTGAAAAAGACAACTAGACTTGAAGAAAGGATATCTGATGTACAAAAGCTCACTAATACTCAATTGGACATGATGAACCAACTAATTCTTGTGAATCAAGAATTGAATCACAAGGATGTGGAAATTGCAAATCTCCAATCACAAAATGACATACTAAAGAATGAACTGAAAAATGAGAAGGAACTATGGAGAGATTCAACAAACCAAAGAAAGAAATGAAGTACTTTGAAGAACTTATCAAGACATCAATTGTTCTAATGGGTTAGGACATTCATGTACTAAGAAAGGAGAATCATCTAGGAATGGAGAACTGAGGAATGCAAAGTCAAAGGACAAGCCAACATTCTATCACTATGGAAAACTTGGTCATACTATAAATATTTGTAGAAGCAAACATGGTATGCAAAATTATAAACCTAAGTTTACTGGTTACTATTTTTACTGCAAGAAGCAAGGACATTAGATACAAGAGTGTAGGGAAAGATTGAGGAATACACCTATTATAGCTAGATTTGAAGGTTACTTCTATAACTGTCATAAATATGGGCATGGAGCATATGAATGCAAATCATAGACAAAACCCTACTAGATAAATTAGAGAAATAATTATATGTCACAAGTTTGGACATCAAAATGAGAATTTAGGACTCAAGTACATTCAGTAAATTAGACAAAGGGAAAAGCCAAAGGCAAAGTAGACATTGAGAAAATTAGGAATGGAATGAACCATAAATGGAAAAGGAAAACAAAAGATGGAAATAATGGAGCTAATGGAGTTGAGATCAACCCAATCCAATGGAGAAGGTGATCATGTCATCTCAAAATAAGCAAGAGAGGTATGCATGGAACTATATACTTAATTAATATATCATACACAAGTTCCTTACATATAAATGTGCCAAAATTTCATATCTGCATATGTGACGATGCATAAGAACAAATTTGTGAAAGGTTTTCAAGTGTCGGTAAAATTTGTCTATATTGACTGAGCATTGCAACATGGACCAAGAACTTCGAGAATGATAGAGATCAAGTGATATGGAAGAGACCGAGCTATAAACCTAGTTGAGAGGCATCAATATCGGTCGAGTAGTTGGCTTCCACTTACCTGAGTACACAACATTAATGGAGACCCTAATTGATTAGTGAGAAGGTATATATAAAATTTCAAAGACATTATTTCATACCTTACATTCATATTTTTGAGAGCATAGAGCGATTTAGTGATTTTAGCAACCAACAAATATTTCAAGAGAAATTTGATCAAAAGTTTGAACGAGTAAAGAATCTAAATAGTGGTGAGTATCCAGAGAAGAAGGAACTTCAAAACCCTATCTACTATCAAGGCAGCTTCATCGACCACTAGAATAAGTCAAGAGGTTAGTAAAATTCAACTAGTGAAGAGTGACACTTGTCCTCCACCTAAATTTTGTGCTATTCCAAATATTCTTATGAAAGGAGATTCAATGGGTATGTTATCTTTGATACCACCTAAAGTCATTATGATCCATGATGTCAGAAGTTGTTATATGTGCAAAATTGGAGAAGTGTGAGATTATGAAATTAGAGAAGCTTATGAGAAGTTTTGTAATGAAGGAATCTTGAAGGACAAATTTCAATTGTTGAGAGGAAAGTTTTAACTTGTGCCCTAGAGTTCCCAAGAAATTTAAAGATTGAGTGGTTTAAATTTATTTTGAGCAAAATTAATGAAATGAAGTAATGGCCATAGAATGGACCGGTGGAGATCACAAAGAAAATGATAAATAGGGTTATAGGTTATCCAACCTTAGACAATAAGAAGACCATGTGATGTTTGAGCCATGAAGAAGTTGAGGCTAACACTAGAGCCGAGTGGAATGCACGTGGTCTATCCATTACAAGCATTTCTAATCCACTAATTATATTTTCAGCAAGAGTCATTTCTCACAAATTCTATTGGTCAAGTAGATTAAATAGTGTACCTTGTATGGGTATGGATCAAGCTTGGAATATTATGATGAAAGATCACGAGTATGATCTTGCTAAGCCATAAAAGTTAGAACTTGCAAAAAAGTTGTCATCAATAAGAAACCAAAGAGTTCAATGTGTAAGTTTTGATCCTTCATTGTTCAAGTATTTTCTTTTATATCTAGAAGTACTTTCCTGGTATTGGTAATGGTGTATGGGAGCAAGACAAACCATTGGCAAAGCTGATCAATGAGTATATTACTCAATTGGGAGAAAACTTTGAAAATGTAATAAATTCTTATTTTGATGAATTTAAGCAAAGGATGAAAAGAAGAATGAGGATTCTTGAAGAATTAGTCACAAGATACTATAGTGACATATGTTTCCTTGTTGATACAAAAAAAAAATTTGCATAGGCAACTAAGCCAAGGAAGGCTTGGTTAAAAAGTTTTGATTATGAGGTAGATAGTGATATAGTGAGTGCAAATATTGAGGCACAACTGAAAGAGGGGATAGTTGTCGAGGCTAAACCTTTTCATAGATATGAGGAAGCCAAAGAAAGAATAACTATGAATATCAAGATAGCTTCCAAGGAAAAGAAAAGGAAGAAAATGATTGAAGACCTAGAAGCTAAGCTGGGCACCCTAGGCAAGGGCAAGAAACCATTGCAAATTACACAAGGTCTTGGTGAAGATGAAGAATAAGATAGTGGTGATGAGGAAGAAGAAGAAGATAGTGACAATGGAAAAGCCCTAGTTTTTTTCATTCCATTGAGAAAGAAGGCTCAAGGAACACAAAAGAAGATGGCAATGACACCCCCACCACCAAACAAGCCAAGGACCAAGGCAGCTGCTACTACTGAGTAGTCTGCAAATTAGAAGGTAGTAGAGACTAGTGAGCCTAGTGCCCCCAAAACTAGAAGAAGGAGATTAGTTAGAGGACCACCTATTAGGAAGATAAAGACTATTGATGAGGTATGTGAAACCTTGAGAAGATTTGTAGGATTATCTAGTTTTAGATATGTTAGATATGACACACTAGATAATGATGATAGAAATAAAATTAAGGAGGATATGGTAGAAATGAATGCAAATAAAAAACTAGCTCCTAGTGTAATAGAATAAGATACCTAAAGATCTTTATGATAGACTAGAGAGAAGATAGGAGCAGGCTGAAGTAGTTGAGAAATAGATAAGAATTGATACATTAGTTGGAGTTATGCCTGATCTATCACAAGGTCAATGAGGCAAATTTTTGCAATAGTATAGGAGCAAATTTGTTCCTAAATACAATTTTTTTTTATTGTTCAAAACAAAGCGAGTTGTTATGGAAGAGCATTTTTGGGTTAATAACAAAGATTGAGCAAATAGACACTATAAACATTGAAGATGATTACAGTAGTGGAAAAAGTTTAGATGTGCTAAGTCCACAAGGTAGCATGTCCCCTGTACATGCTAACACCCCTAACACTTCAAAGGCCGAGTAGTTAAGGCTCACAAACATAGAGACAAATGGTGAAGACAGAGAAAGAAATTAAATAATAAGATTATCAGCAACTCATATTAAGGAAGACAAAGAATCAAATAAAGTTGAAATGATTGTGACTATTGTCAAGTCTTGAGCACAACTACACAAACACGACTGAATGGTGACACCCCCTCACCAACTCCAAAAGCAATGCTGAGCAACAACACTCCTTCACCTAATAGAAAAAGGAAAGTAATAAGAGATGTTTCATTAGATAATGATGTTAGTCTAGATGAAATCATTGAGATGCCACAATTGGAGGCAAATCTCACCTTGGAGAAAACTATTTTTCTACAAGAATTTTTGATGAAGAAGAAGAGACAAAAAGAGCTCAGAAGAGAGCATAAGCAGAAAAAAGTACTACACGATGTAAGGCATATTTTTGTTGATTCTTTTGACATTTAAAATTTTGATGAAGATGCACCAATCATAAACCAACTTGTAAATATAGGTGAACAAGTGAATGTTGGAAATATGGAGTCAAATGAGAAGCTACTAGATTGGTCAATGAGAAGATTTGAAACCAAGGTTGTGTACAAAGATTCCATAACTATTGCCAAGAAGAAAGTGCTACTACAAGAGAAAGCATAGGTTATGATTGAATTGATTTAGAAGATACAACATTTGTACACAATTTTGTCAAATGTGCCAAGATTTACTCACAATATTTGGGCACAAATAAATTCAATTTAGGCTAAGCTAAAGAGATCTAGTAGCATTATTTCAGAGTCAACAAGATCAAGCATTGATCATTACAATACTCTGCTGGATGCTCAAGGCACATTGGTTGAGCTTGAGGTAGCTAACAACAATATGAGATCCAAATTGATCTCTATTCAGGTGATGATGATACCTCATTTGGAGGTCATGCAGAGAAAACTAAAAAAAACCTAGGATCTTATCATAGACAATCACAATTATGAGTGGTTGATAGTTTAATTGGTTTGGCTATAAGACTTCACTTGCAGAACCATATTTTGGAGCTAGCAGGAATCACTTGGGATCATGCATTGTCCATGATTACCACAGTTCACAATGAATTCATTGAAACATATGGATTACTTCCACACATTCAACCCTAATAGTAGTGACATATAGTGTTCAAAAGCAAGGGGGAATGAGATATGTGTAGAAGGAATGAGACATGAACAAGATGCAAAAGAAAGGTAAAAGAAGAAGTACAAATGTGCCATGTATAGATTAAAGGTAAAAGAAGAAGTACAAATTTATCATGTATAGATTTGAATAAAGGTGAAATGGTTATGTTATTCATTTTTGTATTGTTTTTGCATTTTTCATAAGTCATACAACTTAAGGAGAGAGCTCGTTATTAGATTGTATTGTAACAATGTAACCATGACAAAGTATTTTTTTTTCACTATAGTCAAAGAGGGAGATTGTCAGTATCTCTAACAATTGCTTTCTATTAGTGTCAACCACTTAGTCATTTACAAGGAAAAGTTAGACGGTCATCACTGCGACTAGGCTACTCTATATAGGTTGAGTCATGTACATAAGTAAGTATGTACCTAGCTCTATAAGAGCTGAGTAAGTTTTTTGGTCATAGAGTATTTTTGTATACAAACTGAGCTCATCAATGACTGGGAAAGATTTTTTAGAATACATGTTCCAAGTTACTTAATATGTACTGAACATATTAAAAGATGAGGAACAACAATGTCAAGCATCAGGAAATAATAAAGGCCGAGCTACGAAGAGCATAGATGAAAGTCAGGAATGGAACAAACTTTGGAGCAAAATGATTATGTGGCTAACTTGGAAGGGATATTTATTTTTGAAGAGGTTGTTATAGAACATTTAATACTATCTAGGTTGTTACAGAATATTTACACATTGTGGATCATCGATCCCTATGTTGTGTGTTTGGCGATTAGGATGAAGAGGAAAAACATGAAATCAGATCTAGAAAACTCTTTACAAAAATCTTTAAATAGCAATGATCTTAACTTAGATCATATACTAACAGAGAAGGAGATCAAAAGAGTTTATGTGCAAACATGAAGCTATTGACAGAAAAGGATTGAGATCATTGTAGAAGTTATTGGAGGGTTTTGTTATCATCTAATAGACCAAGTGACATAGTCATTGTAGTGAAGTGAAAGAGAAAGACAAACATATCAGATCAGAGGAGAGGATTAGTTAGCAGGGAGGAGACTCAAAATTAGCTTACAAAGAAAACTAAGAGTTAGGTATTAAATCAGTTTTAACAGACTTGAATTAGGGTAGATCTCTTAGTAGAGTGGTCTTAACATATCTTTTTAAATCTCCTAACAGAGTCCTTACTTTTTTTTAAGCGTCAAATCCTCTAACAAGGTGAGACCTAACAGTCTCTTAAGATTTTAACAAGGTAGACCCCTCATAGGGTAGATCATATTTTATGGTCAAATATCATAACCTTAACTAGTTAACTTTATTACCGCAGTAGTGAAGATTTGTGGGTGTCATCCCTACCCAAAATTTACCTTAACCTTGGAGGGTTTCTAGGTAACAAATATTTTTTTATGTGTTTTATTTTCAAATATGTGCTTGATCAAATTTATATGTTACAATAGATTTACATTATAATTTTTACATGCACAAGTTATGGATAGGTGTCAATGAATTGGTGAAAAATTAGAAAGTGTTAAATATTTTGATTTGCTCCCCCCCCACCCCTCCCCCCCCCCCCAAACTCCCTCAGTATCTTGTTTATTACTCCTCCATCAATCAATAGTTATGTTGTCAAAGTCTTAGTTGGATAGATAGTATGCTAACTTAGTATAGTGTCATACATTTTATTAATGAAAGTGGATTTGAGTAATCAAGGAGATTTGAAGAAAGTATGTTGATGATAGAGTTGATAAGTATGGTATTCAATGGGCACTTAAATGAGTTGGATGATGATAATGTAATGATGGTTTGATTTTTTTACATAAAGTTCATGTAATCTTGTAATGTAATGATCTATACGAGATACACTGAGTAACAAGGTTAAAAAAGGGAGACAGTGATCACTGAGTGACTACACTTGTTACCAAGTAGTTGACAAAGCAAGTGAAAGTTTAGTGTTAATTGAGTAAGTTTAGTATTGACCAAGTGATATTTTACAAGAGTGAAATGTTATGTTCACTAATTAAGAACAAGAAGAACAAGTTTATGAAGATGGAATCTAAAACCAACTTTTGGTGAAAATAAAGAATGTTCAAGAAGTTCAAGGGCACAAGTCAAAGTTTGTTACAAGATCTACTATTGGAAAGATACAATGAAGATCTAATTATGGAGATTGAAGAAGGATAAGGATGTGACACATTTCAATGAAAGATCTAGTTTATAAGTGATCAAATGCAATGAAATTGAGATCAGCGACTGTGATTAAGCGGAAAAAACCTGGAAGACTAGAAGTAGAGGAAATACTTTTTAAGGAGGATTTCAAACAAGTTTTGGTGGTTGGTTGAATTCTGATTAAGTTATTGAAAAAAAGGAGATCATAGTGTGAAGTTGTTAAAGTTTAAAGAAGCAAGGTGAATTGAGAAGAGAAGAGAGAAGTTCCAAGCATAGTTAAAGAAAAAGTGAAAGTGAGAAGGAATGAATCAACCAAATTATGATCAAATGAAAGAGATTAGGAGACCAAGCAGAAAAGAGATCTAAACAAGAAAGGTAGTGCTAAACCTAAAAGATCATTTGTAATGTTACTTTCTTACCATTGTAGCAAAAAAATCTCTTGACTGAGTGGACCTATCAAGTCTATGAAATCCTATATGGGAACATTGATTAGTGGTGTTTATAAGTCCTTTAGAGCATTCCACTCTTTAGAAAGGATCAAGGAGTGATAAGGTCTAGATATCCTTTGGTTAAAATCCTCTAACTAGATCACATTAACAATTTGTGTTTAAACCTTTAACAAGGTTGGCTCAAGACTAGTAGAGCTCACTTTAGAAGAGTGAAATTTTTTTGGTTTTTGGTCTTTGGTGGTTTTTTTCTTTACAGGGTTTCCACATTAAAAATCATGGTGTCAAATGTGTGCTTTTTGTTATGTTGCAAGTTGAATTTCATGATATTTACTTTTCACTACAACTCAATAAATGATTGGTAGCAACAATGTAATAGTGAAGTTATAATTTGAATATTGGGTAAAGTAATGAACAATGAGTTCACAAATTGGAGTAAAATGATTATAAATGTTATTTGTGAAGTTGAATGAGGTCACCAAGTGAAAGCTTTTGATGTTTATGGTACTAAAGTGTTTACTATATAGGATATTTGAACATAACTAGTTCACCCCCCCGCTCACTCTCTCTATTATCTAACATTTACATCATCTATAAGATTTTTTTTACATGGTATTGTAATACCCCAAAATTGGCTCATTGCCATTATACCAATTCTGGTCTATTTCTGATCAATCTTAAAGTCCTATTCTAATAGGCAATTCTTATTTGGCTACTCGCTACTTGACTTAATTGTCAGATGCAGAAAACCCTAATCTACATTCATCATACTCTTTATTTAATTCTTATAATACATACTCATATTAGTCACATTAAACCTATTTGATTTAATTATAATTTAATTATTAAGTATTTATACTTTAATTAAATTAAATTATATCCTAAGGCTAATGTACTATGGAATTAAATTTATTTAATTGAATAAATGTGCCTATTTTAATTAATTAAACAAAATTATTTAATTAAATGGAGAAAGCTATTTCTAATTAATTAAATGAAGTTATTTAATTAAATGGGAAGTCATTCCTAATTAATTAAATGAAGTTATTTAATTAAATGAGAAAAGCATCTTTAATTAATTAAATAATATTATTTAATTAAATGAAAAAGGTAATTATGAGAGCATATCTCATTTTATTAAATTAAATATCTCAACAAAATCTCTCTTCAGTTCAAAAAGGGAAATTCTCAGTTCACTGTGAATAAAAAACGGAATTAAATCAGTTAACTCCTTACTTTTCTCAAATTAAATCAATTAACTCCCTTTAATTTGGGAATCTTCCTTTATGACTGAACCTCATCTTCAATCCTAACCGTTGATCCGAATCGATCTCAACTGTTGATGGATTCCAGGAAAGTCTATTTAAGAGACCCTCATCTCTTCATTTTGGAGGATGAATTTGGAGAATTTGCATCGAATCGCTGCTGAAATTCATGCTCATGTTTGCTTACATTTCTTGCATACATTCTCATTCTTAGTTTAATCTCATTTTAGTTTAATCATGCATATGCTTAATCTAGTTTGCTTTATTTGTTCTTAGAATTACATTGCATCTTTCATTCTAGATTAATCTGCATAATCATATAGATTAGTCGCATTTTCTTTCAAATCCTTCATTCTTAGAGGGTCTGGTTGCTTAAACACCTCAAATCTGAGGATATCTGATAAGCAATTCCCTTTAGATAGAAGGCAACAGGTCGCTTTGCAAGCTGATTTTCGGATGAACAATCTAATGTTCATTTCGAGATGAATCCGCATACAATGACCGTGTTGAAGTGTGTATGTTAGCAGAGGCCACATTTTCACACATACATTTCTGGCGCCCACCGTGGGGCCAAGAAATCAATTTTCTAGCCTCATTCTTTTTGTTTTGCATTTTAATTTTTTATTTATATCGTGTTTTGCAGGTTTGTCATGTTGCAGGTTTAAAGACACTTTGAGAAGACATCCAACAATTATGAGCAAATGAGAATTTGAGAAACCTCTTCCTCTTCTCCTCTTAACCTTCTTCTATTTCTCTTAATCTTCTTCTTTTTCTTCCTTCTCATGCTCTAAAGTTTTTTTTTTTTTAAAAAGTCTTGGGGTTCTTGAAAGATTTGATCATATCCTTCAAACGGTTCATTATTTGGATCTGAAATTTTTATTTCATATTTGACATGCAATTTTCAGTTTACAGTAAAAATTTTGGATTTATTTGATCAAAAATAAATTTTTAATAATTTTTTTTTATGTATTTTCATAAAAAAATTATTTCACAACTCAAATCATTGAATTTAAATCTGAAAATTTTACTGTAGATTTGGGACATGCTACACAATTTACAGTAAAAATTTTGGATTTATTTTATCAAAAATGAATTTTTAGTATTTTTTATTTATTTCATAAAAAAATTATTTCGCAATTCAAATCATTGAATTTAAGTCTGAAAATTTTATTGCAGATTTTAGAAATGCTGCGCAGTTTACAGTAAAAAATTTTGGATTTTTTTGAGCAAAAAATGATGTTTTATAATTTTTTTATGTATTTTCATAAAAAAAATAATTCTTGTTATAAATCAAAGAATTTCAATCCGAAAATTTTATTGAATGTTTGTGAGGCTTTCTATAGACTATAGTAAAAATTTCAAATTTTTTGGATCAGAATTCTATTTTTAATAAAAAAATTATGTGTTTTCATAAAACAAAAATTATTAACTCATGATGCAAATCTTGGAATTTTAATCAATAATTTTTATTGCAGGTTTTTTATTTGGAAAACAGCAAAGAAGAAAGAAAGGCCATTCAAATATGACAAAAGAAAGCAAAAAAAAAAATGCATCTCGCTTTTGCTAGCTTCGAAAACAGCACAAGAATTGTTAAAAATCAGGTAAAATCTACTAAGTGCGTTGTGAGCATCACCAGGTAACCTTCCTTAGCTGATAACAATTCATTTGGAGCTAAAACGAACATCTTTTGTGTCAAGCTTGTGTGTGTTTCCTTCCATGTTTTCATTTTACAACACATGCATAATTTGATACTAAGTTGTGATCTCTATTAGTTTCATCTAGCAGGCTTAGTTACTAGTGATAGATCTAATTAGCTATCTTGGGTTTTTGGACTCACTAATCCGCTGGCCGCTCGTTCCACCCTGTAGTTGCAAGATCAGCACCACGTTGAAGGGGAGGGGTCTACAGGAAAGAAGCGTTAAATGCTCCACTGGGCAACCCTTTTGTGCTTTCTAGAACTCACTAATTTTTGAGTTGTGGACTCATTTTGGCTTATGTGAGGGGTTAAATGTTCCACATCTTTCGACTCACCTCACATTAGTTAAAGCGTTAAGTGTACCACCTTGTGCTTTTTGATTGCTTTTGGATAGATTTGCTTTTGGAAATTAACATCTGTACACACATAGTAATTAGGCCCCCATGAACACTATTCGTGGATCTTGAGGGAGTGGGTTCCTAGTGAAACTCCTCTCTAAGACGGATTCCTTGTAGGTGGGGAGGATACTTTGAGCATCTCGTAGATAGATGAATCTTCAACTTGTTGATTGAGGCATCCTTTCTCCGGAGAGGTTGATAGATCACAAGGAGATGATATCATAGATCTTTAAGAGATAATCTTAGTTTAGCGTGTCAGATTAATCTGTCTGCTTTGATTGGGATAAAGGTGAAAAGGTGTCAAAACCTTGAATCTGGAAGCTAAGTCCCCTTGTGGTATACTATTGTGAGTCGGTCACCTTTAGAGAGGGTTAACCGTAGCAGACAATCCCTCTACAGGGAAAACTGTGATGACGGAACCTCAAGCGGTAATAGTCATTTTCACCATGGTAGTGACAACCGCTATATAAATGTCCCTGTCGAAGAAATCTCCATGGGTGTGGTTCATTCTGGGTTGTCAGATCTCCCTAGCAGCTCTTGAAGATTAAGTTCTTGGACTGTGTCAAAACTTCGGTTCGCCGGGATTGGAGGTCACCCCTATGAGTCATAAAAGTTGCAGAGTCAAACCATTACTAAAAACCTTAGAGAGGCCAACTTTTTACTTTCTAGGAATGTGTGCAATGATTGAAAAACTCTTTGAAAACATACACAATTAGCTCTCTTAGGAATCAATGCATACTAAGTCACTTGATTGTTCATGCGCAAGGTTGCTTTTGCCCTTGCTCATTATTTTCAGACATGCTTGATATCACCTGCTTGCTATTCTATGTGATTGTTTATCTGCTTTCTTACTCAAAACGATTGAAATCTGCTTCTCTATCTGAAAACAGTCTCAAACAGTGGCATCCCACTTAGCTAATGACTTATGATCCATACTTTAACTAGTCTTGTCTCTCAGTTATCTTGCTCTTGTCTTTTAGTGCTTGTTGTACTCTGTGTCATGATAGTCATAATCTTTGGTTGTTCTAGCCTTCAAATCAAACTATTCATACCTTAGTATACTGCACTCTTATCTTACTTTCCTGAGACTACGTTCTAGTGTGGTCCTTGTCTAAGCTTTTTCTTTTTGTCATTGTCTATGATTGTGGCAACTTGACTTATGTTCTAAAACTTGGCTGTCAATACTTGAAACATAGTACATCAAAATGGCTAACAACAACTGTGCTAAATCCAATATTCCTAGTGAGGAAGAAAAGCTACTTATTGCAAACATGAAGCAACAAATTCAATCAATGAGCTCTCAACTTCACAGACTAAAAGAAGAGGAAAACACATCATCGAACAAATTCTCCTTGAGAGAAATTTTCCCTTCCTTCTATGACAACCAAAAATCACATTCTTGTGATCTTGAATCCAAGACATCTGAGAACACCTCACATACACCCAAGAAATCTAGAAATATCTTTGAAGAAAAACCTTGGGAACCTAAACCAAAGCGTGATTTCACACCTTTGGTAAAATCTTATGAATTAACCTTGGAATAACTTCTTGAAGAGAAACTCATTGTATTACTTAAGGTCACTTTGGCAGGAGTTTCCTTTATGAGTAACTATTGTGCCTATCATAGACATAATTTACATAAAACTTTCCATTGTAAGGAGCTGAAAAATGAGATCCAAGATCTCTTTGACAATGGCATAATTCAAAAATCTAAACTCTCAACTACTATAGATTCTACTCTCAAGAAGGGTCAACATCATGAAACCATGTCTAGCAATGGTTCGAATGCAACTTCTACTTCTTCCAACATACATCCACCTTCTAAATTGTCCAATCTTTCCAACCCATATTCACCAAAAGAACCCACTACTCCCCCAGTTGACTATGTGTACCCTCAAGGACTACCTTTAAAGGAAACTCAAGCTAATCTTGACTTAGCTACAAACCTCTCCCATACTACACAAAGAAAATATCCAAAACCTCCATGTGTTGCTCCTCCTATTATCCCCAATCCAACTATTCCTCCATTGTCCCTTCAAGAGCCTATTATGGAGACTCTAGAAATATATTTGAATACAGATTCATATACTCCCTCATCCTTGGATTTGGTTTCATGTCAAGAGGACCACTTAAATGATGAAGAAACAAGTGTTGATCAAGACCAAGATTCCTTCATCCCCTTTCAAATCTTCCAAGATCTCGTGCCTCCATCTCAAGAGCCACATAGTCCTCCATCTCCCATATCATACCCCTCTACTAGGCAAGATCATGATATTCCTTCCACCGTCCCTAAGGAGACTATTAAAGATCAAGAGAAGGATACTTTTCCTCTACTACCTAAGATTCCTTTTGAAGAAAGTGTTCCCTCACTCTCTTGTTCTACCTCACTACATTCACTTCCAAACTATGCTCAAGCTTTAAACACTCCTGTCAAAGGTATTGCTCCTATAACAGTTACTCATAAATCTATTGATGACTTTGGTCATATTGCTCACTCTAAAGATGTTGATATCCATACTCATGGTCCATTCACATCCTCTAAATCTATCCTTGGTCCCTATCCATCTAAGCTAAATCCTTCAAGTCTTCCATCCATATTGGGACCTTATGTTCCTCTATCTCCTACTTCCACTCTTAGCCCATTATACATTCCTCCTACCCTATCCCAAGATCAACAAAGATGCACATACTTGAACTCTTCACATTCACCTTTCCATCTAAACCAGTCATATTGGCCTCATTCATCCACAAGTCCCAAGTCCTTTGGAAGAAATTTGGATGATCAACTCAAACACAAGTGCATGAATCCATCCTCAAAAGTTCACTATGTCTCCTCTAATCGACATGTGAATGTTAAGAAGGAAAATACACAAAAGAGACCACAAAGGTCCACTATTCAAAGAGCTCAACCAAAGCAAGTATGGGTTCTTAAATCTGTTATTGAAGAAATGCATTCCAAAGCATCTAATGAAAAATCAAAAGCTATATGGATTCCCAAGTCTCTTTTGAAGGACTTGAATATTGAAAACAAATCAAAGTTGACATTCAAGCTTCCAAAGGCTTTCACTCCATGTCCTTTCCAACATCTTCCTAAAAAGGTTTCAAAACCTTCTACTCCACCTCTCTCCAAAATGGCTTTCCTACATCATATATCTAAGCCTCAATCTATCTCATCCATATATCCTCCATCATTCCACTACCCTTCAAGGTGTGTGTCAATGTTGATCTTGCCTAATATATCATCCACCCTCATGAGATCCTCTAAATCTTATGCCTGCTTTCCATCCTTGCTTGTTTCAGTCTTCCAAAACCAACAACCTTATCCTCCATTTACCTCTCATTTTTCTATCTCCCTTCCATTACCTTATCAGCATCTTTGAGTGTACCTTGCTATGGCCTTGGCTTATCATAACTTATCTTTCTTCTAGGCATGCTATATAACTTGAGAAAGGCTTTAATTCTTTCCAAAAACTCTAAAAATCCAAAAAAAAAAAAAAAGGAAAAAGAAAATGTGCCTTGGTGAAAACCTGGAAACAGGTGTCTTGGTAGCAAAAGTAAAGAAAAATAAATCTGTCCTATGGTGAAAATCACTTCTTGTGGCACCTTGGACAAGTACCATGATGAAAACCTGGTAAACAGACATCATGCGTAATTCTTCCATCCATGACATCCTATCATGATCTTACTTATCCTTCAGATGTCCTCATTCCTGAAGTCATTCACTCATAACCTCCATAACAAACTTTGTTATCCTTTTCAGTTAACCCTTTGGTCTTGATCAACAAAAGAAAGAAGAAAACTCAGTTCTTGGCAATCTCTTGACATGGTCACTTTCTTGAATTACTTACGTGACATCCTTCATTACACCATGAGCTCATATTGTTATATCCTTTTCCCTAGCTTGGGTAATCTTGTGAAGACTTTCCTTGAGGGTAACATTCACCACTTCATAATCCTTGCCTATCCATCTCTGCTTATCCACTAGCTTGCTACTACATATTTTCCTGCACCTTGCTAGACACTATAACAAAATAAAGGTAATCCTTCTTGAGAGCTAGTAATCTCTAAAAAAGTTCTAAAATTTTGCAAAAATCTTAAAAATCAGAAAAAGTCCTGAAAAAAATTGTTACCTTGGCGAAAACCTAGCAATAGGCGCATTGGTAACACCAAAAAAATTGAAAATTTCAAAAATACAAAAAAAATCAAAAAGAGAAAAATACAAAAAAAATTGGAAAACAAAAAAAAGTGCCATTGGTAAAAACCTGGAAATAGGCATCATGGTAGCAAAAAAAGCAAGAAGGCGAAAACCTAGTAAACAGGTGCCTCTTGTTCCCAATGCTCCATCTTGTAGCGCATCTTCTGGCTATTATGTACAGTTGCTTTCATGATTTTCCTTTCCTGCTTTCTGCTCATGTATCCATGGATTGAGTCTTGTCACAGCTTGGGAGCATTCCCCCTTAGTGTCACTATTTTCGAGATTCTCATAGAATCTCCTTTGCAACAGTCACCAGTCGTTCTGACTGCGTCTGCCTACTATCGCCAATGTCACTCTTTTCGAGATTCTTCTCATAGAATCTCCTACGTGACAATCACTAGTCATTCTGACTGCATCTGCCTACTGTTGCCAGTGTCACTCTTTTCGAGATTCTCCTCATAGAATCTACTATGCGACAGTCACCAGTGGTCCTCACTGTGTCTGCCTATTGTCGCCAGTGTCACTCTTTTTGAGATTCTCCTCATAGAATCTCCTACGCGACAGTCACTAGGCATTCTGACTGTGTCTGCCTATTGTCGCTAGTGTCACTATTTTTGAGATTCTCCTCATAGAATCTCTTTCGCAATGGTCACCAGTTGTTTTAGCTGTGTCTGCCTATTGTTGCTCGGGTCATGTCTCAAGATTCCTTTATGGAAGATCTCTTTTGCATCAGTCACCAGTCATCCTGGCTGTGTCTGTCTACTGTCGCTTAGTCCTCTTTAGGTTCTTCATCGTGAAGATTCCTCTTTGACATCAGTCACCAGTCGTTCTGACTGCGTCTGCCTACTGTTGTCACCCTACTGAAGAGATTTCTTTCTTACATATTTTGGACATTGGCACTTGACATCAATCCCAAAAACATTAAACTCAAAAAAATGATATACTTGTTTGGATATTTTGAGCATTTTCTTTGTTTTCTTTGTTTTGCTTTATCATATATCCTCGAGCAACTCGATGATGTCATCTTCGACTAGAGAAGTAATGACTGGGGGCATGATCTTTTTCTTTGCTTTTTCTTTGTGGTTTAGTTCTAATAAGTTGATCTATTCCTATAAGAGGGGTGTCCACTATAAGAGCCTCTATCTCGTATTGGATGGCCATGCGTACCTCGACTCCTTTTATATGAATATGCCAATAACATTGGTTCTTCTCTTTGTTTGTTGGAGTGAACTCTTCATGCTGTAGTACATACTGATACTCATCCTATTAAGTGAACATATGGGTCACTACGAGTATATCTAGCACACTTCTGTCTCATGTTACGAACGCAAGGGTCATTGTGGACAGAATGAATACTGAATACTTAGCATAAGAGGAATCTCTCGTGTGTTTGGTGTGCCTGTCATGCAAGCAACATTAAGGTCATCCTAGCATTTATGCTCTGATGCTTATGTTAACTTGCTACATTAAAAGGGACAAATGTTCTGGTCATTTTGGCTTCTTGTGCCTCAAATGCTTACATTTAATCCTGACAAACCAATAACGTATGTTATATTCATATTTCCATGATTGCAATGTCAGTGGGAATTGTATGACCTACGAGCTTTGTTCTATATCCGGTGATGATTAAATATTGAGGCTTGGTAACCAGACCTAGGGTTGCATTTAACATAGTCTTGCATTACATACTTCACTTGCATAAGCATGCAATTCAATTTCAAATCTACTTTCACCTTCTCTAATGAGGGATTGTTGATCTCTTCAAAGTATCATTTTCTTTCACGAACTGCACAAATGATTGATTAATCACTCTCTTGGCTACTTTGGTTCCTCTGAACCCATTTTTCGGGATTGAATTCGAAATCTGACACACTTAAGTGGCTCAAAATGCATTTTAAATTATTATTTTTTTGTGCAATCCAAATCTTTCTGATACTTTGCAATTCTTGGAATCTTTTCAACTCAAACTTGATCATTTTGATCTCTTCATATTTCTTCTGATTGTTCTGATCTCTTCTTTATTGTTCAGATCGTTCTGATCTCTTCTACATTCTGTTGAATCTTAGATCTCTTCTGTATCTATTGCTATATTGCTTCATATCTATTTCTAGTGTGTCATCTTTCGGTTTCACTCCCGAGGGGGCAGGATGATTACATCATTGAATACCTATTGCTTGGGGCATTTGGTTCCCATCTTATGTCCTTATCACTTGGGGCATCTCATCACTTGGGGCATTTTGTTCCCTTCTATCTGGCATCTTTTCCATCTATCTTATCTTTTCATCAATTGATCAACCTTATAACAACTCTTCTCAGAGTTCGATAGATAGGTATTGGGATAGTCTAAACCTCGACTCCTAAGGATCAAGCTTCGTTCTAGGGATGATTCTATGACTCATGATTGGACCTTGTTATCTTTTATCAATCTTAGGTATCTAGGTGTTCTATCTGGATCCTTGAAGGTTAAGCTCTGTTCTGGAGATAATCTTCTAACTTTGTAAATCAGTTTCTGGATTAGATTGTGTGACAATTTTTACCATCAACGTTTCAAATCACACTACGTGATCCATCATCAGGATGAGAGAGCAAGAGATGTCAAAAAAAATAGGTGGCAGATTTAGCCTAGACTCACCAAATAAAAGAGAACAAGAGCAAGGGAGAGCACAAACTCCAAAGCTGAACCAAATAATAATAAATATAAGAATAAAAACAAGACAAAACAAAAAAGGGGAGGGAGGACTCAAACAAAAGGAGGACACACACGAAGAAGGATAAGAAGGAAATAAAAATAAGAAGACCCAAAAAATAAATAAATAATGTACAAGAGTTATATATATATATATATATATATATATATATATATATATATATATATATATATATATATATATATATATATATATATATATATATATATATATATATATATATATATATATATATATATATATATATATATATATATATATATATATATATATATATATATATATCCATGCAAAAAAGAGAAACACCTAATACCTCTAATACAAAAAATACACAAGAAATAACTTTATAATATATGCATAATATATATATATGTAATATACGCATTACATATAAAAATATATTAAATTTATAAGTGAATCTATATATATATGTGTGTGTGTGTGTGTGTGTGTGTGTATTAAACATATAAACATATATATTACCTATATATATATATGTATATATATATATATATATATGTATATATATATGTATATATATATGTATATATATATATATGTATATATATATATATATATATATATATATATATATATATATATATATATATATATATATATATAAGAATGTAATATATATATGCAAAAATGACCAAAAGGTAGCTAAATATATAATCTACAATCCTACCAATCTAAATAACAAAAATGAAAGGCTAATGATAAATACTAATAAAAGAAGAATGCCTGATACATAAAGATGAGAAAATATTATATTTGTAATAAATACTAATATCTGAAAACATTTATATATATATATATATATATATAAGAATTTATTATATGAGGTATAGACACAAATTAAAACACGATATATATATATATATATACTAAACTACTAATCAACTAAACTGCAATACAAATAAATAATATGCTGGGGAAATACACTAAGAAGAATTAAGCATAAATAAGTATATGTGACACCTCTAAAAAGCAAGAATAAGATAAACTAGAACAAGAATGAAATTATTTAAGTAAAATATATATATAGGAAATTAGGAAAAAATAGTAAAAAATAGAAAGGAAATAAAAAATTAGGAAAAAAATGAAGAGACACAAACGAAAAGGAAGAACAATAAAGGAGAGCATCAAAAATTAGGAAACAAACAATAACAATAGAAAGGAAATCAAAAACGAGGAGACACAAAAGGAAAGGAAGAACAAAAAAGGAGAGCAGCCAAGCCGGAGGGAAGGAGGGAGAGGGGAACTAACCTATACCACGAGGGTGTCTATCCCTAGAGAACAACATGGGAAGCCAAGAGGGGTTGAGTACCCAACCATCATCACGATTAAGGTTGATGGGGTGGTTGTTGATTGCGATGGCTTCTTTGAGCTTTCTTTTGAAATAGTTGTCCTCTTTGGAAATGATTTGCGTATTCTCCAAACATATGTGATGTTTGGACGAGAAAGAGTGTTCGACTAAAGCTGATTTGTACACCCTATCATGCCTGATGTCTGCCACATGCTCTTTGATACGAGTGTGGAAGGAACGACCTGTTTCCCCTATATAGGGTGTGCCACAAGAGCATACCACTTTATAGACCCACGAGTTGGAATACATATCTTTGGGGTCTTTGATAGGTGGGACATGATTCCTGATCTTGGAGAGGGATTTGAAGGCAACACGCAAACCATTTTTAGATAGGATTTTGGCAATTTTTTGGGAGATGCCTTCCACAAAAGGGAGGGAGGCATGCAAAAAAAGAGGGGGGAGAGCCAACGGGTTAGGATTCGAGGGGTCAAGGTGGAGGGACCTAGCTTGCTTGAGGGCTCTAGCAATCTGCCTAGAAGAATAGCCATTAAGCCTAAAGACCTGGCGGAGATGGTTAAGCTCAAGGATTAAGTGATCATCATCGCAAATCCTATGGGCCCTTAAAGCCAAGGTCTTAAGAATGCCCAATTTATGGCTGGGATGATGGTGGGAGGATGAGTGAATGTACAGGTCAGTATGGGTGGCCTTTCTAAACACACGATGACTAAGGGAGCCATCCGGCTTCTTGATGAGCAGAACATCAAGGAAAGGTAATTGGTTGCTAGACTCGAGCTCCTTGGTGAATGAAATAGAAGGCGCTAAGCTGTTGATGTGCTAGTGGAACTCTTCTAGTTTGTCCAACCCATGAGGCCAACAAACATTAGTATCATCAACATATCTTTTCCACCATTTAGGTTGAAGAGGGAACGAACGCAGGGCCACCTCTTCAAAATGCTCCATGTAAAGGTTGGCTATGATAGGGGAGAAAGGGGAGCCCATGGCCACTCCATCAACCTGCCCCTTGGAAGGAGAAAAAGGTTGATCTGAGGCATAACTCAACCAAACTAGCAATCTTCTAACTGCTATCAATTTCAGGTATCTAGATGTTCTGTCTGGATCCTTAAAGATTATGCTTCGTTCTGGAGATAATCTTTTAAATGCTATCAATCTTAGGTATCTAAGTGCTCTACTTGGATTCCTTAGGATTAAGCTCTGTTCTAGAGATAGTCCTTAAAAGCTTATCAATTGGTCTCTGTGTCATCAACTTCGGAACCAATCTCATCTTTGCATCATGCTTTCTAGTTTTCTTTGAATTGAACGTGTTGCTCGCACATTCATTCAAAGAGGGGCAAAATGTAATACCCCAAAATTGGCTCATTGCCATGATACCAATTCTGGTCTATTTCTGATCAATCTTAAAGTCCTATTCTAATAGGCAATTTTTATTTGGCTACTCGCTACTTGACTTAATTGTCAGATATAGAAAACCCTAATATGCATTCATCATACTCTTTATTTAATTCCTATAGTACGTACTCATATTAGTCACATTAAACCTATTTGATTTAATTATAATTTAATTATTAAGTATTTATACTTAAATTAAATTAAATTATATCCTAAGGCTAATGTACTATGGAATTAAATTTATTTAATTTAATAAATGTGCCTATTTTAATTAATTAAACAAAATTATTTAATTAAATGGAGAAAGCTATTTCTAATTAATTAAATGAAGTTATTTAATTAAATGGGAAGTCATTCCTAATTAATTAAATGAAGTTATTTAATTAAATGAGAAAAGCATCTTTATTTAATTAAATAATATTATTTAATTAAATGAGAAAAGCATCTTTATTTAATTAAATAATATTATTTAATTAAATGAAAAAGGTAATTATGAGAGCATATCTCATTTTATTAAATTAAATATCTCAACAAAATCTCTCTTCAGTTCAAAAAGGGAAATTCCTAGTTTACTGTGAATAAAAAACGGAATTAAATCAGTTAACTCCTTACTTTTCTCAAATTAAATCAATTAACTCCCTTTAATTTGGGAATCTTCCTTTATGACTGAACCTCATCTTCAATCCTGACCGTTGATCCGAATCGATCTCAACCGTTGATGGATTCTAGGAAAGTCTATTTAAGAGACCCTCATCTCTTCATTTTGGAGGATGATTTTGGAGAATTTGCATCGAATCGCTGCTGAAATTCATGCTCACGTTTGCTTACATTTCTTGCATAAATTCTCATTCTTATTTTAATCTCATTTTAGTTTAATCATGCATATGCTTAATCTAGTTTGCTTTATTTGTTCTTAGAATTACATTGCATCTTTCATTCTAGATTAATCTGCATAATCGTATAGATTAGTCGCATTGTCTTTCAAATCCTTCGTTCTTAGAGGGTCTAGTTGCTTAAACACCTCAAATCTAAGGATATCTGATAAGCAATTTCCTTTAGATAGAAGCAACAGGTCACTTTGCAGGCTGATTTGTGGATGAACAATCCAATGTTCATTTCGGGATGAATCTGCATACAATGACCGTGTTGAAGTGTGTGTGTTAGCAGAAGCCGCATTTTCACATATACAGGTATGGTAGTACATCAGTACATCCTTATGTTGATATCTTGAGAAACACAACATCAACCTCATCAATTATGCTTAGTCAGTCAATCTCTTTAACCTTAAAATTGTACCTTACTTGTTAATGGACTATTGAGTCTAGATTAAAGCATGTACCAAAATGTATCCCTTTAAAATATCATTATCTTTAGTATTTTTTTAGCATGAACATTAGAAGATGATGATTCTAAAAGAAAATCGCAAGAAAATAAAATGGTGATTGATGTTTTTCATTCAATGCTTGATGGAAGGTTCACATAGTTAATAGAGTTCATGAAGAGGGGCCACACTTTTTATCTTTTTTCTTAGCTTATGTCTTTGGAAACAGATGGTGTTTGAGTAATCATAACAATATTTTTTTAATGATCAAGGTGATCTTATAAATCTACATTTACATTCAACTCGTTTCTTTCACATAAAATGGTAGCTAAAAGATGTCTTGGATTTACCTTAATTAGATCCCCTCATTCAATTAAACAAGGGCATTTAGGTTTACATGGATTTTTTCAGAAATAAGACATTAGAAGAAATAAATGTGGGGAAATACAATTATAGATAAGATTCATACATGTAATCAATTTGTTTTCTATTTAGGATTATAATTTTTCATAGTTTTTTAAGGCCTCCCAAGCCAATGAAGTTTACTCCTATCAAAATCTAGCTACAATATCAATTGTAATCAAGTATGGATATTAAATTTAAACTCAAATATTTTGGAATAGATTGCACATGTGGTGACATTATGAATGGATTGTTTTGTTCACTATGATATAATTTTCTTAACATGCACCAAAGTTTCCACATCTGTATTTAGGGTTGTGGTTGTTTCTTATTTGATATAATAGATTAACCTTGTGTCAATAAAAAAGTTCATGCTACCTCATTAAGTGTGTTCTACTAATTAGCCTACAATTCTAATATTTACCTCATTTTTATGATAGATCGTATTCACTTATTTATGAACTATCTCAACTTTAGTAAATGTTATTATCCATGAGGATGATTATATGCAATCTATAAGTTTTTTTTTTAATCGCATATTGTAGTACAAGGTTATGTGGATATCAAGGAACAAAACATCAACTTCATCAATTTCTCTCAATCAATCGAGCTATAACCTTAAATTAGAGCTCATCTATTGAACTATAGAAAAATTGTGATTGATGTTTTTTATTCAATGTTTGATGAATATTTTTATAGTTAATAGAGTTGAGGAGGAGGACTACATTTTTTTATCTTTTGTCTTGACTTATGTCTTTGGGTAGGGATGGTACTTAAGAAACCCTAATAGTAATTTTTTTTTATTATTAAGGAAATCTTATAAACCTGTATTTGCATTGAGCTTGTGTAGATAGATGGTAGCTTAAGTATGTTTGGGATTCATCTTAATTTGATCCCCCAATTCAATTCAACAAGGGTGTTCAAATTTGAATTACAATTTTGTAGAAATAAGACCTTGAACAAATGAATGTCATCTAACTACAACCATTGAGGATATACTATAAAAACATCTATTTATTCTAAAATTTATTCTTCTAAGATCATATATACTGTGAAATAATTGTGTTGTTTAGGTTTTTTGTGTGATTCTACAAGCTTCTATGGGGTTATTATATTCATTGTTTTGTTTACATCATATGCTAAGCATTTTCATCATAATAATTTGAGTGCATGATAACCTTTTTATATGTATGGAGATGGAAAACTAATATTTAAAACAAATTGAACAAGTTATCCATATGAACATTAGCAAGAAGGCATTGATAATGAGGAAAGTGATACCAACAACTCCACCCATGTCTTAGACAACTTCAATGAAGACACTAAGGACTCCCCCCCAGCCCCCAAGAATGAGAAGAAGAATAACAATCCCTCCCCTATGAATTTTACCTACCCCATCTCTGACAAGGATAAACAATTAACTTTATTAGATTTCTAAAATCCATTTCAAAGCATAAATTGGTTTCAAGATTCCATTGTGTAAACAAGTTCATATGATTACAATGATGTTGCTACTAGGAGTCGACAAAAAGGTTCATTTATCTATGATGGATGTGATGCCAATGTTGAAGCAATCACTGAACTCAGGGAAGAGCTGGACACTATGGATGTGAGGTACACTAACCTGGCCACCTATAGTCTTAGGATTTGCATTGCTCTGCTACTGCTCTAAGATTAGTATAGGAAGCAAAAGATAAGAAGTTGGGCTCAGAAGTTGAGGCAAGAAGGGATTTTTTTGCCTTCCTCATTGAAGATTGGATCTAATTGATACTGACAAAGCCCAAGGAGGGAAATAATTTGAATTAATGATTTTTTCTTTTTTTATGTTGCATTATTGTTAGTGGGTCCTTGGGACCCATGTTTATTTTTCAAAAATTGGCCTTGCAAGGCACAATACTCTACTTAATAGTATTTGTTGGTTAAACTCTATTAAAAGCTACAATGGTTTAAATACTAGTTATAGTAGGAAGGTGAATAACTGCTACTTTTTTCTTTTAGTAAATAGTCTACTTATTGTTACTCGAAAAGCTACAATGCTTACCTATTTCTACCAAGTTGGGATTTTTATGTTAAGGGAAGGGATAGGATGACACTCTATTGTGAAACATTATGGGTTTTAGTTGCTAATTATGCACAATAACTGATACTTTCATCTTCCATGGGTCATCCCCCTTATTTTGGCCACTTTTAATATATAAAAAAAAGCTCTAGAATAATTTAGGTAATAGAAATAAGAAGATCAAAATAAAAATAAATTTTCAAATGTAAATAGAATCATCCCAAATATGAAATGTGAATTTAGTGAGTCAAAATGACATCAAATAATCAATAGCATATACTTATTAAATAGATACATTAGAAATGATATCTAGTGAAAAGAAATTAGATATATACTTTTATTTTTACATATACTTAATATCACCTACTTATTAAATATATACATTTAAGTTAATATTAAACAAATGAAAGATGTGATGGGTGCTTTTCATCTTAATATAAACCAAATATTAAAAAAATTAATATGCCAAGAAAAAGTTATAATTACAATTATTTATAAAAGAAAATTCATAATAATAATATTCCAAACACTTGTAATTATTCAAATATTTTTAAAGATATTATTAATAAATGAATCCAATTTTTATTATATAATTAGTAATATAATAAAAATAAAAATTTCTATTAAAAATTATTTGAAATAAAAAGTGATGTAAGTAATATGTTGCATTTTAAGTAAATACGAAAAATCTGTATAAATATATTCAAGATAAATAATACAAATTAATTTAACACAATTATAATAATAATACAAATTAATTTAACACAATTATATACTATTATTGGTTTCAATTTTGTGATTGAATATTTAAGCCGATAGGCTTATATGTGGAAACTTTGTTCTCGGATTTATAAATTTATGCTGGGAAATTGTCAATGGAAAAAATTATTTCTGATTGTTTTAAAACTTTTCAATTTTTTAAAATTCTTTGATTTTCTTTTAATTTTTTAGATTTCTTTCTATACTTATATGTTGTGTCTTTATTAGATTTCTCTTCTACTATAGCTCACTATTGGTTTTATTAGGCGTACATTTGCTCATATGTGGTTGTTTGGGATATTTCTATTTTTTATATTGATTTTCTCTATAACTAATGAGATAGAAGTTGATCATGGCTAGGAGAGAAGATTTTTCTATGTGGAAGAAAAAACATGTAATGGGAGAAAATCTGAAATAATACAAAGTTTTCTACATTCTATTCATGTTTGAATAATAAATTTCATTGCTCTTTTGAAACCTTTGTATCTAAATTTGTATCTTATTAGGCATTTGCATTTCTTTTGTTTTAATTTGCATGAGCATACATGATAGAGGTTCAGTTGGAATAAGATTTGACTATGATTAAAATTGGCAAATCTACATAAAATCAATTTGGCCAAGCTATTTATTGGTCACCAAAACTAACATTTTGGGCTGCAATAATCTGTATTTATTGAAAATGGATGGATGTATTGGGTTGTAGAAGCCGATTTTGGTGTTGGTGAAGCACAAAATTGAAGCTTTAGAGAATCAATTATTACATGAATTTATTTTTCTTGCATGAATTCTATACAAATAAATGAAATGGAATGTGTCTTGAATCAAATTGGAAGAGATTTGTTTTGAGATGTCTGATTTTTTTTAATGATTTTAGGTAACAAGTTTATGTCATGCATTTAGGGTTGTTAAAATAGGAAAATTGACTCATAATCGACTCTTTTACGTTTCCATAAGTGCAGATTTTATGCCATATATTCTTTACCTTTATGTTTTAAAGTGAGGGAATCAAATCTAAGTTTGAAATAGGATTTAGAAGCTCAATTTTATGAGCATGAAATTGATTCAGATTTTTCCTTAAAAGGATGGAGAAAGGAATGACTTTTGATCTGATTCAACCCCAAATAGAGTATATCCAAGTTATGAAATTATTTCCTTCAATCAGATTTATGCCATTGTTCTAGAAGCAACAAAATTTTGGCGTGGATTTCCTAATTCATGGTTGAAGCCAAAGTTTTGTGATTTCTAATTATGCAAATCTATATGAGATAATCAACACTTAATGTGTTGTGAGAAGTTGACTACCAATTGTTTGACAAAAAATAGGTTGAATGAAATAATCTACAATGCATTACTCTCCTACAAGTTTTTAAATTAAAAATGATTATTATTTGTATTGACTATTATTAGTATTATATACATTTTTCAATGGTACAAAACATATCATCTCTATCGACTTATTGTTGATAGTACACAAATGAGCAACTGCTAGTTATATCTTATTCCTTACAGCTATGCCAAAACTAAGTATGACAAAATAAGTTTAACGGGAAATTGTTGTTTTTCTTTGCTGTTGCCATAACTTTTGGTAGGTTGATGTGCAAGAAAGTTAGAAAAGTGAATTTAAATAAAAGTATTGTACGAGGAGAGAATGTTGTCAAATTGAGCGATATAAACTGTAATTTGTCATCTCACTTTTAACATGTAATCAGGTGTCAAGCATTAAGGGCATTTGACAATGCTGGAAAATTCCAGTCCAAATGAATAAGTTCAAAAGAAATAACACAATTATATAGAAGAAAGAAGATTCTAAGTGAAAGAAACAATAGTTAGAGTGAGCCAAAATTGAAGGCTCAATAATATATCGTCATGAAGAATATAAATAATTATAATTTAGAAAACGTGGATGTCTTCAAGTTTAATTTGTTTACGATTGAAAATACAAAGTGAGAATGTTGACACTAATATGTTCATAAAATTTAAAATAATTTTGTAATACTTTTCAAAATTAATGAAGTGTATTAAAGTATATATATTTTTTAATTAATTAATTTTTTATTATATAATATTATATTTATTATGTGAAATATTTGTTTTTATGAAAGATGACAATTTTAAAGTAAATAAAATAGTTCTATGATGAAATTATAGTAGTTTAAGTACTAAAATAAAATAAAGTTTTTTAATAAAATATGTTATAGCAAAAATTATTATATAAAATTATAAATACTATAATTTAATGTATATAGATATAAATAAAATAATAATTAAAATTAAATAAATCATATGTTTCATTTAATTTTATGAAACTGAAAAATAAAATTAAAAAGTGTACAAATAAAATAAACAATATAGCTAAATGGTCATTTTGGAAATAATGTAGTAAGTATAATTCAATTGGTTCGTTCTATTTGTTTCTCAAATACAAAACAACATTAAAAGTCACTTATTAGTAATTTATGTTTAACCATTAGTTTAAGGATGATAGGTAAAACTTGTGTACAAGGTCATTCACTATACTCAAGAAAATCATCGTAGATTTTATTGGTTAAAGATCAATCTAAATAACTTATGAAACCAAAAAAAACTGAAGTAATGATTTGGAAGGCCTAAAGGCAAGTCTTGGAAAAGAATAAATAACTTACAAAAGGTAGATCAAGATCACTTACAACAGAGTGAGGCATTCCATGGAGTTTTAGAATTTGATCCAAAAAGTCTTGAGGAAACGTATTATCATTGTATGGGTGAGGTGATGCATATATTTGGTCAATTTATCTACCATCACCAAGATGGCATGCTTACTCCTTAGGAATGGAAACCCAACAATTGTTCCCACAAAATATATTTCAATCTTAATTGAGAATAGGAAGTGGATGCAACAATCATGGGGCTTTGATATTTTACTCTTCTTTTCCTTTGACACAAATACCATATTTAGATATAAATGTCATAATATCGTACTCAACACCATCAAGAAAGAAATGTTACTTCATCGTCTCGTGGATCTTTGATAAACCTAGATGTCTTATAGTAGGACTAAGTGTTATCTCTTTAGTATCTAAGGGTTGATTATTTATTTGGGGGATTTCAAAAAATCTTATTATAAAGTATTGAACCAAAAAATAAGAATTATTTTAGATATAAAAATTAGATGTGAGAATTTTATATTAATTTCAAACAAAATCATCTAAACTAATCAACCAGTCTTGCATAATTTAAGGATAGGATCCAAAAGGAAGAGTCAAAGGAAAAACTGATGGAGATTATGATGAACCAGAATGAGTAAGAGGATGTTTAATATGGTGTGTAACTCTCCACCCTATACTAGCAATTAACACTTGAAAAGTGTTCTTCATTCCCCTCTTCATGATGAAAAAAGTGACCCTTCTAGCCTCCATGCTTATTGGAGAATAGAATAAATTCTTTTGAGGGTTCTTCTATCTTATATATGAATGTCAAAAATGATTTTAAAAGTTGAATTTGCCCCTCTATGAGGTGGTTCATGAGATTATGAAAAGGGCCATGTTCAATGTGGTCACTAGTAGAAGAAGGCTAAATAAAGTTGCAATGAATTGACAAGAGGACTAGATTAATGAGGAAGAGCATTGTGAGGAGGATAAATTGAAGACTAAAATTTATCCCTTAATATTTTTTCTAATGGTTGGGAGAAGATTTCTAGGTTTAATGAAAGATAGGTCTTTTGGGTTTGTTTTTTTTTATGTTTCCCCCTATTTCAATTTAATGACTTGTTTAAAATCATTATAGTTTATTTTGTTATCATAGATTCTCTACTATTTGACAAACTTGAGATACTCTACCACAATGCACTCTATTAGTTTTTACATTAGTACTTGAATTAACTCATAATTTTGGTTAGATAAAGATTACTTATACTATGTTAAAGTTATTATTAGTTGTAGAAGCTCTCTAAAGATGATTTTGTTGGTTTTTGATCAAATTTGTGGGTGGGGGTATTTTGGCTTGCTCTTTGTTGTAATGGCCCTCAGAAGTGTTTCTAGTGTTGTTTCTTAATGTTTCTCTTGTTGTTTTGGGATTAGGGTCCTCTAGATGTTGACTTAATCAAAATAAAGGACAGTAAGTAAATGAATGTTCAAAAGAACATATTTAATTTTTCAATAAAAAATGTATATTAAAGTCTTGGGCTAAATTTTATGGGTCACTCGACCTATTGATTGCCCCTATCTATACAATTGATTCTAGAGGTCATTTATTTGCTCTCCCACACCAATTCCCCCCTACAATATATTATTGATGGGAAAGGCCTAGGAGAGAGAAGAATATAGCTTTATAATAGAAATAAAGCTCTAACTTTGTACTTTAAAAATCTCTCACAAACTTGCAAAGTTATATTAAAATTAGACCATTTAGTTTCACCAAATATCACTATGCAATGAACAAAAAACTAAAGAAACTTTGTCAAGAACCAAAGAAATTATTTTTTTGGAATTAAATAAAAATACTCAAGTTCATATATGCAAGAGTTGATAACACAACAATAACTTGTTAGCCTCCCATGTGGGAGGTCTTGGATTTGAATCTACTCAATCTTAATACATTAATTATTAATCTAAATAAATTATTATTAATCAAGGCTTCGACCCATTATCGATCCAAAAAATAGTACTCAAGTTCATCTATAATATATGTAAGATCAAATTTTGGTTTGTATTTCAACACCTAGAACTCACAAAGTATAACAAACTTGGTACAATCAATTTAGTCAAAAACCTCACATATTGAAATTTTTTTTCAAATAAAGATAATAGAATATAAATATGATAATAATAGTACAATATATCTTATTTGATATATCTAAAATTATAAACAAATATCAATCCACATGGTTATATTTTAAACAAAACCAAGGAAGAGCCACCAAGAACTAAAAAGAAGCAACAAACAAATTTACAAATTTCTTTAACCAAAATTTAATATCAAGATGAGAATACCCTTTGTAATAAAAGATCTTTTATTCGCTAATAAGTTACTCAAAAATTATTTTTCCACAAGACTTCTCCTCAAATTATTTTTTCTCCTCTAAAAGAAGGTGTCTATTGTATAGGGGAAAAAGCAATGAAATGTATAAATGGGTAAATCATTTTTCCTCTTCATCAATTGTACATTTAAAAAGGAAGATACCCTACCAAGTCCAAGAGGAGACTCAAACACTAAGTGGCACAAGGATCAAGGATCCTTCTCCAAAATATATAATGATTAAAATAAAAGTGATGAAATGTTGTAATGTAAATGATAATTAGACAAGCTATATCAAAACAAAAGATAATAAACTAATACAAACCAACAAAGGACACAAATACATAATAGAACCTAAAGCACAAATCTTACCTGTGTGTGATATTTGAGCTAAAGATACAGGGGACATGATGAGAAATTGTCCTACACTTGGGGATTGGATGCCAATGTATTTTTTATCTAGTGATTTTAGCTTCTTTTTTTTTGGGTCCCCCAACGGTATATGATCTTTCTAAATTTCATCTGTTGGCCCCCTAGCCTATTCTTGCACACTGAAAAAATAGGGAAAATATTTATTTAAGGGGTTTTCCTTGGTTAACCACTTATTCAAAGGAATATACCTTTAAAATGGAAGTGGATAACATAAATTAAAATATGTAAAAAGGTAAATATTTAATTAACCTTGCATTAAAATTCATAAAAATATAAAAAAACCTCATACCCATTAAGATTGTTCAATGTACTTGAAATCTAAAGATTCAACCTTGGAATATATTTTAGAATTAAGTATTTCCTAAAAAATGCATTATAGATCTATGAATGCCACTCTATATCTTGAATGTAGATATTCTTTAAAAAATCACTTACAATGAAGAAGAGAGAATGATATGGAAGATAGGATCTTCTTTCTTGATTAATAGATCCTTTACTTGGCAATCATGGGAGAGAAGCTAAATATTCAATTGAAAAATATCATCTTTGACTTGAATGATCCTAAAAAACTAGAGACTTGGAGATCTTGATCTTAGATGCTTTCCTTCAAATATTGAATTCAATTTCTCTTTATTGCTTAAAATTTGATAGTGAATGATTGATTCTAGTTATCATATGAAAAATGGGGAGAGATAAAGCATATTCATACTCAATCCATCATTTTAGGATTCAATAATTATCTAGGCCAAACATGAAATCAAATCTCATGATCATACTTGTTAATCTCATATTGGTTTTGAAAGGGTAGTGAAAAAACACTTAGTCATTATCTATCAGTATTTAAGTGCATGTCGAGTGATCAAAGTGAGCTGAGAAATCAGTGCAAACCAAGTGATCAAAGCATGCCAAGCATCATTTGTCAGACAACACATGTCAAGAAAATAGTGTGAGCTAAGTAGAGTATACATGTTGAGTGATTCAGGATCCAAGTAAATGGTATATGTCAAGCCATTCAAAAGTTGAGTTACACCATTGAAAATGGCATGATGGATGAGCATCAGAGCCTTCAGATGCCAAGTGAATAGTTTTGGATATAGTTGTTTGTAATGGCACAAACTTCTATGTAAATCATTTTTGGACCGACATCAAAATTATTTTATGATTCTAGAAGATATATATGGAGGTATTTTATGAATCCCTATGTAGTACATGCAACCAATCAAATTAAGGGATGTTTAAGTGGTACTATGGATCGACCTCATCCTTTGATTCTTGCCTAATGCTAGTCCACCTATGTTTACTTAAGGAGGAAAACCCTAAGAAGTTTATAATGCATGAAAGGAGATGAATGCTAAGTGCAAAGAGAGAATTTATGGTGGCTATGGAGGTTGTGACAATTATCTGAATTGTAGAATTAGTTAGAGAGAGTAGAGGAAAGAAGAGAGAGGACAAAGGAGACATATATGATCAAAAGGATCAATAATTCATTAGGAAAGAGAAGATCTAACATCTAGCAAAAGAGTGCTAACTGAAGAATCATGGTGTTGAATCATTTTAATAGGTCATACAGAGTAAATCTACTAACATAGTAGTCTTAATAGACTTGTGTAAATCTCTTAACTGAGTGCTTTCTTTATTGTAAGTTAAAGTCCTCTAACAAGGCACACTTTTAGTAGGGTGTTGAAATCCTTTAATAGGTGAGACATAACAGTCTTTGTAAGCCTTTAACAAGGCAAACCTCTCTTAGGGTAGATCATAGTTTATGGTCAAACTTATTGTAAACATAATTGGCTACACTTTACAGCTGTAATAGTGAAGATTTGTGGGTGTCATCCCCACCCCAATTTTAGCTTCTCATTGGAGGGTTTATGAGTAACAAATTTTTTCATGGCATGTGTTATTTGTTTCATACTATGGATGAATATGTCTAGTTAGCTATTTTAGTTTACATGCTAAATTGTGAGATGGATGTGTGGTGAATGTTTTATGGTTAAAGTTTTGAAGTGTTAATTCATCTCACCCCCCCCCCCCCCCCCCCCCTCTCAGAGTTTACTTTCTCATTGTTATTTCCAACAATTGGTATCAGAGCATTGTTCTCTTGAAGCAAGAGATGAACTACAACATTCATTGAAGAGAAGAAATGAACTAGCTATTGAGCTAAATGACACTCATTACCAAGAGGAAGACACTACTGAATTGTTTAAGAATGGAAACTCAAGTGAGTTTGATGCAGTAGTTGTAGATTTGATTGAAAAGAAAAAATGCCCTAAATGAAGAGGTCAGAAATCTTAAGATAGAAAAAGAAGTCCAATCAAGATTGATATGTGAGTTGACTGAACAGAAAAATAAAGTTGAGGAACACAAAGTCATGATTGAAGATGACAAAAGGACACTGACCAACAAACTAGAAGAGAAGATAACATATGTGCAAAATTTTTCTAACATGTAATTGGATACAATGAATCAATTAATGATTTCAAACCATGAATTAAATGGAAAGGACATTGAGATCACAACACTAAAGTTATAGAATGATCAACTAAGGAATGAATTGAGAGCAGAAAAGGAATTCATTGAAAGTTTCAAAAAACTTGGTAAAGCCATTAAATACTTTAAGAAATTGATGAGATCTCTAAGGGCTAACAATAATACTATTGGATTGGGATACACCAGTACTAAGAAAGTAGAATCATCTAAAATTTGTTAACAAAGAAACAACAAAGGTAAGAACTACAAACCCACTTGTCATAATTGTGGAAAGCTAGGTCATACAACAAATATTTGCAAGAGCAACAATGCAAATCAAAAGCCTAAGTGGAAATTCAAGGGTTACTATCATAAGTGTGACAAGAAAGGACATTAGGCACATAAATGAAGGACCAAGACCATGAGAACTCAAATATTTGAAGGATATTGCCACAATTGTAAGAACTATGGACACAAAACATATGAATGCAAATCTAATGCCAAGTGGACATCAAACAAGCAAACAAAGGTAACAAAATGAAAAATCCTATGATTAGGATTACAACACAAGGTATGATTGTCAATATTTTCAATAATATGGACATGTTCTTGAGAATTGGATTAGAACACATTTTTTAGGCAACTACAATAGATGGTTGAGTGAGACTGCATGCTTTAGTTGTCTCAAGACTAGTCATGTCAGCAGAAACTATCCAACTTATCAAATACAATTGATTAATTGTGTATTGTCTTTGATGTTACACAAAATGTCATATCATTGTCAATCAATTTATGTCAAGCTCACTCGAGTGACAAAGATAGTTTCCTGTGTCTACGGAGCATTCCATAGTTTGCCTATTTTAGAAGACAGTGTCTACTAAGCTCACTAGGGTGACAAAGGAAAGTTTGCAAAAGTTGAATGTTAACCTAGCTCACTCAGTTAATGAAAGAAATTTTGGATGGAACCAGTGTTAATTGAGCTCACTTGATTATCAAAGGAACTTTGTGAATATGGAGAGTTAACTAAATTCACTTGGTTAGCACATGAAAATTACTTCTGAGTTAGTGTCTACTAAGCAGGATAGACTAATGAAGTATTTTCTTGTTTTGAATATTGAGTTCAATAGTTTTAGTTATTGGTTCTACCTGACTAAGAAGATGAATATTAATTATTCTAAGTTGTATTCAAGATGACTTGACAATATGTAAGATATAAATATAAGGTCAAGTTGAGGATTGAATGTGTGGAACATAGTAGAAGATTTGATGAAGCTTAGAGGAAGCAAATTAGAAGGATAAGCAGAATATCATTGTTGAGTTGAAAAGGTACATTCAATCATGAAGGATCAAGTATACAAGCTAGAATTGAGATCTTTAATCAGAAATTTAGTTGTATCAGTAATCAAGTCATCTCATTGTTACTTTCTAACCATTGTAGCAGTGATCTAAATCTCTTAACCAATTTGGCTTAACAACTATTTGTAAATCCTCTAACAAAGTGGAATTTCTATTTGAAGTTTCTCAAGACCTCTAACAAGGCCCCTCCTAATAGGGTGATTAAATCTTCTAACAAGGTCACACCTAACAATGTGTTTTTTAACCTTTAACAGGGATGGTTCCTAATAGGGCTCACTTCAAAAGAGTGAAAATTAGTAACTAGTTGCAATTGGTGGTTTTTTCCCAAATTGGGTTTCCATGTTAAATCTTGGTGTCAATTGTGTTCATTCTATTTCTTTCATGTGTATGAAACTAAGTTAAGTAAGATTAATCATAGATAATATCTTAAAGATTTGCATGTTTAGTAGTTATCAAGTTATTTCAATATTTACCAAGATACGACATTTGCTAGTGTATGCTGAGTGAATGTGTGTTTGTTGAGTTACTACAAATTATAGTTTAATCTAAGTTTAGTTTTGTATTGACATCAAAGGGATCTAGGATTTATTTTAGTGGTTACTAATTCACCCCTCCCCTCTCAGTAACTCCTCTTATATTTCCAACACAACTAGGTCACTAAAGTTGAGTAATGGAAACAATAGAGGTAAAGGTGTAGATGAACAAGACATGGAAGAAGAAGGAAATTTTCAGTACATCAAGCTTAGATGAGGTCACTTCATCTAATGGATCAAGTGATCACATCACCCCAAACTAGGCAATCAAGAGTTATGTATGGGATTGATATTTCAAAAGTTATATTATGCATTTTTTCCAAGAATCTAAGATCTGAAAAGATTATATATGCATGAATTAAGATGCAATGTATTGGTTGGACCCTAGAAGAAACCTATAGTTTTGTTATTTTCCATGTTGCTGCCAAGCATGGAAAGTTTCACAATGCCGAGTGATGGAATTATGTTAGTATTGCCCGAGCTCGCTATGTTATCTAAGCATATTGGAGATCATGTGTAACCCGAGTGTGTTAAAAGTCCTATGATAGTTGAGCTTATAGTTGTGTAAGCACTCCGCATTTATTATTGAATATGAAGGGTTATATAGTCAATTTTCAACTCATTTGCATTAATCTATGATTAAAGAGACCATGTAGAGGACAAAGGTGAATTGGAAAAGGAGATTCTAGCATTTACAAACTAGATTTGTTTGCTACTCGACATTATTCATCACATTGAAAGGTATTTAACTACTGCTGAGTTATGTTGTTTGAATTTTTATAAACCCTAAGTAGTCAATATGAAAACCAACTCTTTTGAAAATGTTAGAAAAGAGGGAAAGGAGGTTTTTAATGTTTAGTTGATAAGTAATGATGTAAGAAAACCACCTTTCTAAGAAATACCTAAAATAGCATATAAAGGAGACCCATTTGGTGCATTTTTTATGATACCACCAAAAGTTTTCATGATTCAAGATGTTAGGTGTTTTTATACAGGAAAGATAGGAGAAGTAGGAGACATGGAGATAAGAGATGTCTACAACAAACTATGTGATAATGGAGTCTTGAGGGAAGAATATAAAATTGTTGAATGAAAAGGGTTAAACTATGCCCTATATTTTCCTCAAGTATTTAAGACTGAATAGATATGAATTATTCTAAGCCACATACATGATAACTATATCTAATTAGAATGTGGACTAGTTAAGATCACTAAGAGGATCATTAACTGAGTATTAAGGTACCTTATCCTTCATCGACCTAAGAGTGTGCATAGTGATGTAAAGGAGGTGATTGAGAAAAATACAGGTGCATTATGGAATGAAAGAGGGATGTCTATTGACATAATCTTAGATCCCTTAATTGCCTTTGCAGTCAGAGTGATTTCTCACAAGTTCTTTTGGTCTAGCTGACTAAATAGTGTATCATGTATGGTTGTTAATTTGGGTTACAATATAGTAAAGAGGGACCATTCCTATGACCTTGTTAAGTTGCAACTATAGCGATTATCAGAAAACTTGGAGGCCATCAAGAAAGAGAAAGGTGCATCATGCAAATTTGGTTATTTACTTGTTTTCATATTATTTTATGTGAAAAACACCTTCCCTACCTTTGGCATAGTTTCTTGGAAGAGCAACAGGCAAATTGCAGAACAAATTTTAGAATTCAGAGAATAGCTTGGAGATGACTTTGATTTAGTAGTGATAAGTTAATTTGAGGAATTTTAAGAAATCCATGAAACAAAGGTTAAGGATCCTGGCCTCTTTCACTTATGGAGAAACATTATAATGATGTTTGTTTCTTGGTGGATGAAGACTACACATATGTGCAAGTAGATATGCCTAGGGTCGAATGATTGAAGCCCTTGCCATATGAGATAAATGTAGATGAGGCCTCTATAGATATTACAACCCTATTAGCATAAGATATTGAAAAGAGTTTCACCTCATTTGTTTACTATGAGCAAGGCAAATCAAGAATAACAATAGATTTGAAAATAGCTATTGTTCTTAGGAAGAAGAACAAACTTAGTGAAAATTTTGAAGGAAAGATTTGGTGAAGGAGAAGAAGAAGATGATGATGACACGGTAAAAGGGGTGAATAACTAGGGCCAAAAGGCTCATCCAGCTATCCAAACCACCCTATAAGAGTTTACACAATGGAAGCAAACACAAGGAACAACAACCAAATGAGGAAGAAGAATGAAATACTTATATTGATTCCTCAAATATTTAACATATATGTCTAGCTGTAAAACCTTCTAGGTTACGGCCAATTACAAATGCATTCACATTCAAAGATCCAACTGCAAATTTCCACTTTTAGTTCTGCTCTCTAATCTTCTTCCCAAAAACTTGCCTAACTCTAAGCCTAAAAGCTCTATATATACTTGCCAAAATGGCTTATAGATTATTCTAGAACATTACATAAGAGGAGGGTTGAACCAACGAAAATCTGGACACATCCCAAGAAAAGATCTTAAAATAATGTTGTGCTCAAAATAAATCCCACAAGTCAGCTCACAGAAATCATGTCCAAATACTGACACTCGACATACATTGGATAACTCAGTACATGAAGAGTCACTCAGAATACACTGGATAATTCAGCACATGAAGAGTCACTCGACATACATTGGATAACTTAGCACATGAAGAGTCACTCGGCATACACTGGGTAACTCAACACATGAAGGAATTGCTAGGCACATGAAAGAACTGCTAGGCACATGAAGGACTACTAGGCACATGAAGGAACTGCTAGGCACATGAAGGACTACTAGGCACATGAAGGATTGCTAAGAACATGAAGAACTACTAGGCACATGAAGGAATTGAACTGCTAGGCACATGAAGGAACTGTGAACTGTTAGGCACATGAAGGACTACTAGGCACATGAAGGATTTTCTAGGCACCAACTTGCAAAATGAATAAAAATGAGCAGGATAACAAGGCAACCTAGGATGCTCCTACATCAGACAACTAGGGTTGAAAGAAATGATTCTCTTGAATCATTGAGATGTCCCAACCTAAGCTGAATCCAACTCAAACTAAGAAATCCATGAAGCATCTTCAATAGGTCTATTCTTCCACTTCACCAAATATTCATAGTAATCTTTTCCTCTTGTACTCTTGCCAACTTTCTAATCCAATATTTGTTCAACTTATTCAATCTGCTTCTTAGGATAATCATCTGATACAACAACTTCATCCTCTGACTCATGATACTTATACAAATCAGCAATATTGAATATAGGAGATATATCTATATCATCCGGTGACTCAACTTCATAACCATTACCACTGTCAAACTTCTTCAAGATCTTACAATGTCCAAATTTCTTCATCTTCAACTTACTATATGTTCCAACTGGGAATCTTCCTTTCGTCAAATGAACCATCACCTCATCACCAACTTGAAAATCATGATGTCTTCTAGAATGATCAACATTCTCCTTGTACTTCTAATTACTTTGTTCCAACCTCAACTTTACTTCCTTATTCAAAGATTTCATAAAATCAGCAAATTCTTCTCTTGTAGCACTTCTCTTTTCTTCACCAGCAACATCTCTCAAATCTGATATATCTCTAGGATGCATTCCAATAACAATCTCAAAAGGTATCTTCCCTGTACTCCTATTCACAAAATTATTATATGCAAATTCAACTTGTGTTAATACCATCTCCCAATTACTTGGCTTATTCCCAACTAAACATCTTAGCAAATTGCCCAAGCTTCTATTCACAACCTCTGTCTGTCCATCTTTGTGGATGGAATGTAGAACTAAATTTCAATTTAGTACCTATCTTCTTCCACAAAGTCTTCCAAAAATAACCAAAAAACTTACTATCTCTATCAAAAATAATGCTTCTTGGTAATCCATGCAATCTCACAATGTCTTTAAAGAAAAGTTTAGCAACATGCTCAGCCTCTGATGTCTTCTTACATGGTACAAAATGAGCCATCTTAGAAAAGTCGTCCACTACAACAAATATGGAATCATACCCTTTCACTGTTTTAGGCAATCCAAGAACAAAATCCATACTAATGTCAATCCAAGGTTTCTCAGGAACATAAATAGGTGTATATAAACTAGTATTTTTACTCACTCCCTTTGCAACTTGAAAAACTCCACAACTCTTTACAAATTTCTGAACATCCTTATACATTTGTGGCCAATAATACTTCTCTTTTAACAAGCTCAATGTCTTATCAATTCCAAAATGTCCAACCAATCCACCACTATGCTTTCCTTAATCAAATTCAACCTCATATAACTTCTAAGAATACACAATTGAATACCTTTGAACAACATACCTTCTTGAATGAAATACTCATCATACTTACTTATGTGATCTATCAGATTTGGTGCTCTGCACTCTCTCCACACCTCAAAAAAATCAGGATCAGCATCATACAACTCTTTCATTTCATTAAAACCAAGAACTTCAACCTTCATTTCAATCAACAAAGAACGTCTTCTACTCAATGCATCAGCAACTCTATTAGTAACTCCACTCTTATGCTTAGTGACAAATGTAAAACTCTGCAAGTACTCAACCCACTTCATATGTCTCTGATTCAATTTATGTTGACTTTCCAAGTATTTTAAAGCTTTATGATCAGTATACAACACAAACTCTTTAAGAATCAAATAATGTCTCCACTTCTTCGATGCTTGAACAATGGCATAAAATTCTTTATCATACACAGAATACTTCCTTTTAGCATCATTCAACTTTTCACTAAAGAAAGCAATAGGCTCACCTTCTTGACTTAATAAAGCTCCTATTACATTACCACTTGCATCACATTCAACTTGAAATACTTTGTTAAAATTAGATAAAGCTAATACAGCTAATTCAGCAACCTTTTGTTTCAAAGTCTCAACACTCTTATCAGCTCTGTGTGTCCACTTGAATTCCTTTTTATCTCCCCTCATTGTCTCAGTCATAGCATTACAAAAAGTACTGCAATTCTTTATAAACTTTCTGTAAAAACTAGCCAAACCATGAAATGATCTTACCTCACCCACATTCTCAGGTGTAGGACATTCCAAAATTGCTTTAACCTTCTTAGGATCCATCTTCAATCTATCAACTGAAATCACAAATCTCAAATACGCAATCTCCTCTTGCATAAAAGAACACTTTTTTCAGATTAATCAACAAGTTGTCTTCTTTCAACCTCTGCAATACTTGTCTAATATGCTCAAGATGTTCTTCCTTAGTCTTACTGAATATTAGAATATCATCCAAATAAACAATCACAAACTTACCCAAAAATCTTTTTAGAACTTCATTCATCAACTTCATTAAAGTACTAGGTGCATTAGTCAAACCAAAAGATGTAACCAACCATTCATACAAACCATCTTTTTTCTTGAAAGTAGTCTTCCATTCATCACCTTCTTTGATTCTGATCTGACGATAGCCACTCTTGAAATCAATCTTGGTAAAATACTTTGCTCCACTCAAACAACCCATTATGTCATCCATCCTTGGCATAGGAAACCTATATTTCACTAGTATCTTGTTAATGGCTCTGGAATCAATACACATTCTCCATTCTCCATTCTTTTTAGGTGCTAATACAATAGGTACAACACATGGACTCAAGCTCTCTTTGATCATTCTTTGTAGGTGTCAATCTATATGGTGCTTAGTTTGGCAAGCTAGCTCTAGGAATTAGATCCATACAATGACTTATACTTCTTACTGGAGGTAAACTATTAGGAATATCATCATTTATACTCATTCAACAATTTTTTAATTTCTACTAGTACTCGACTATCACTATCTGTTGTCAATCGATCATTACTAGCTTCAATTGCTCAGTCATTACTACCAACACTCGATCCTCTAGGAACTATGGAAAAACAAACTTGATTCTTTTTCATTTCCTTTTCGAATTATTTCACATTAACCATGCAAATTTTTATAGTAGTAAAATTAACCTCATCTGGACTTTCAATTAAAGGTAGCAATATTTGTTTCTTCCCATTTACCCAAAGAGTATATTGACTCAATCTTCCATCATGTACAACATATCTATCATATTGCCAAGGTCTACCCAACAAAATATGACAACAATCCATGGGCATAATATCACACAAAACTTCATCAAAGTAATGTCCAATTTTGAACTTTTTCAAGGCATTGCTCACTTACCAATATCTTATGCTCATCCTTGATCCATGAAACGTGATAAGGTTTGGGATTTTTTAGTCTCTACAATTGCAACTTGGTAACTAGCTCTTTTGATGCCAGATTTGTAGAGCTTCCATTGTCAATGATCACTTTGTAGCATTTTCTAGCCATTTTACATCTTCTCTTCAAAAGATTTCTCCTAAAAATAGTTTCCTCATCACTTCCCTTATTACATGAGGTTCTTCTCACCATCAAATTTTCTCTAGCCTCATGTCCACTTGGTGAACCCTCATCATCTTCTTGAATCACAACATTTCTATTACCTTGCCTACTTTCAGAGGATCTACATTCAAAAGATCTATGTCCCTCTTTACCACATCTGAAATGATTACCATGAAATCCACCTCTAGAATAAAAATTACCTCTTCCTCGGTAAGAATTAGTGCCTTCTCGGTAAGAATTATCACTTTTCCATTCGGTCTTGCCTTTTTCATCATTCTTCCATTCAAATTTTCCTTTATCCTACATCAAACTATCAAATTTGCCACTTTCTCCATAAGATCTACCTATGCCTCTCTGGACTCTACCACCTCTACCTCTTCATCTTTGTTCATGCTTCTTTGTCAAGATCTCCTCAGCTTTCAAGGCATGTTGATATGCTTCTTCTACACTTTCCAACTTCACAAAACTTATTTCATCTTGTATTTTAGATCTCAATCCATTAATGTACCTTGTAATTTTCTCAATATCATCATCCACATGTCTAGATTCGATGTCCAATGTATAGAATTCCTCAGTATATTCTTTCAGAGTCATGTCCTTTTGTTTCAAATTTTGCATCTTTCTCAACAAGCTAACTTGGTAATCAACAGGAAGGAATTTGTTCTTTACCTTGTTCACCATCTTTGGCCAAGTTCTAATCTTCTCCTTTCCTCTCCTTTGTCTATCTTTTTGAAAGTGCTCCCATCATAGTGATGCATGACCTTTTAGCCTAGTGACTACAATGTTCACCTTTCTGTTATTAGGAGTGTTTTCATACTCAAAGAAATTCTCCATATCAGTGATTCAATCCAACATAGTATTAGTGTCCAATTTTCCATCATAAGGAACAACTTCTACAATAGGCTTTGAATTTTTCCTAGACAACACTCGTAAAAATCTTTCCTCGTCTTGATCTTCTTCAAGTTCTAGATTATGGTTTGGTGTTGTTGCTTCATCATCACTTACATCATCAAGATGTGCTCCTCTCCTCTAGGTTGTCTCCACAACATCTAATCTGGCTGAAATTTGTCTCAATTGATCCAATATAGCATCATCAACATTTCTACCACAAACCATCTTTACAAATTAGGTTCCTACAAGATCGTAACCCTCTGCAATTTATAGGTCAAATCCACATATCTGCAACGCTGCAGCCAAATTCGAATCAAGGTTATACATGATCCAATCTCCACAAGAATGAACCTCAAGCTCTAATACCAACTGATGCAGGAAAAGGGGTGAATAACTAGAGCCAAAGGCTCACCTAGCTATTCAAACCACCCTACAAGAGTTAACACAATAGAATCAAGCACAAGGAACAACAACCAAAGGAGGAAGAAGAATGAAATACTTTTGTTGATTCTTCAAATGTTCAACATACATGCCCAGCTATAAGGCCTTCAAGGTTATGGCCAATTACAAATGCATTCACATTCAAAGATCAACTACAAATTTTCACTTTCAATTCTGTTCTCTAATCATCTTCCCAAAAACTTTCCTAACTCTAAGCCTAAACACTCTATATACACTTTTCAAAATGGCTTACAAATTATTCTAGAACATTACATAAGAGGAGGGCCAACCCAACAATGGTCTAGACACATCCCAAGAAAAGATCTTAACATAAATGTCACACTCAAAATAAATCCTACAAGTCGGCTCATAGAAATCAAGTCCAAATACTAATACTCAGAATACATTGAATAACTTGGCACATGAAGAGTCACTCAACATACATTGGATAACTCAACACATGAAGAGTCACTCAGCATACACTAGATAACTCGGCACATGAAGAGTCACTCGGCATACACTGGGTAACTCACCACATGAAGGACTGCTAAGCAGATGAAGGAATTGAACTACTAGGCACATGAAGGAACTGAACTGCTAGGCACATGAAGGAACTACTAAGCACATGAAGGATTGCTAGGCACATGAAGGAACTCTTAGGCACATGAAGGAACTGCTAGGCACATGAAGAACTGCTAGGCACATGAAGGAATTGAACTACTAGGCACATGAAGGAACTGCTAGGCACATGAAGGAACACTAGGCACATGAAGGATTGCTAGGCCCATGAAGGATTTGCTAGGTACCAACTTGCAAAATGAACAAAAATGAGCTGGATAACAAGGCAACCCAAGATGCTCCTACATCAGAAGAAGAAGATGATGATGATGAAGAGGAAGAGCAAGACCAAGCCCCATTGGCATTAACTCAAGGTCAAGGAGAGGATCAAGAAGGAGATGGAGAAGGTACCGAGGGAGAAGAAGTTGAGGAAGCACCAAAGAACATAAAGGCCAAGAAGAGAAAGGAAAAAGAACAAACAATGGAGAAACCTAAGAATCCTATGAAGAAGCCACAACAAAATCCTGCCAGTACGTGCTACTATGTCAAGTGAAAGGGCAGCCACTATTCAAAAAATTGAAGTTTAAAGCCTAAACGCAAGTGAACACCTGACACAACAGAGTTAAGTGAGCTTGCTAAGAAAATATACAACAGACTAAAGAAGAAGTCAATGCCTCAACCTGAGTCAAATGAGGAGAAAACACAATTAGATGACATGAGCCAATTTGAAGTGGTAAGCCACAACCCCTCCTCTAATTTAGACAATTTGTGTAATAATATAAAGTCAAATGCAAATTTATCTAGTTTCACACATATTGAATTTGATAAGCTAGGGAAAGTTGATCAAAATATAGTAGAGGAACCCAAATCAACTCCTCTAGAAATTGCCAACTCACTACCCAAGAGTCTATATGACTGAGTTGACTATAAATGGCAATATAGCTTGCAAACTGAAAGATGGATCAAGGAATCAACTTTAGCCCAAGTTATTCCAAAATTAAACAAAAGAAATATTGCTAAAGCTATGGAAAATCATAAGGCTAAATTTTCCCCCAAGTATAGAGCTTTCCATATCTTTACAAGGAATATTGAAGATGTGGTTACCAAAAGCACAACAATTTGGAAATCAATATAGGGGTCATCCACTCTAGCAATCAAAGAAAAAGGTGAGCAAGGATTTCAAGATCTTAAGAAAGGTGAAAAAGAGGTAGTAGAGATTGCACAAGAGGTTCCAGTCAAGGATGGTAATATGGAAGGTACTAAGGAGATAGCAGAAGAAGAGGGTACAGTTGATGAACAAGTTTTGACAAGATGTTAGAAGATTGGTTGGAAGCATGAATGTTGATGATATTCCTATGTGGGAGTACTACTATGATGATATGTTACATTCATGATTGAGTTTTTCATTGATGTCAACATAGCAGTTTTCTATGGTATCTAACAAAAGAACAATGGAAATATACACTATCTGAGGTTATGGGAGATACTTTTGAGTATTTAGTATATAGAATTAATGTTGAAAGAAGAAAGGATAAGTCTAGAAGAAGTTATGTAAGTTTTGGTGATGTTTGTTCAGAGATAGAATTTACAAAGGCATATTCTAGTAAACTTGTTATATCTCTTAATAGATTTTTTATTCTAATAATTGAGGTTGAGGACATTAAGAAGATATGTTGGTGATGATGTAGTTAAGATCACTCATTATAATATTGCGTGTATAGAAAATTATTCAAGTTGCAAGGCAGAAGATTTATGTTATTGCTAAGTGTAGCATGTTCTTAGTGTGGCCGTATAATAATTAATTGAGAAGGTCTAACAACTAACTCATGAAATTTTTTTATGGACTTAGTATAAAGGAAGGACATTTTCCCTTATCATAAGTGTGGATTTGAATTATTGAGAAGCAACAAAGTGCAGAAAGTGAAGTTGAGCATAATAGTGTAGAAGTGAAGGAAACTTCATTTCTAAGGTTTTGCCGAGTGATTCAAGGTTTGGTATTTGGATCCAAGGTTCATGACTTGGTCTATAAGGTATGAGAGTGATTGGTTTGGTTGATAGAATAGAGGAAAGAGTAAAATAATAGTAAATTACTTTTTGAGTAGTAAGCTCTTCTTGTAGTTGAAATTGCATGTTTAGGCAATGGGGTCATCTTGCATACATTGTACCACAACTCCTAACAGGATTGGAATCTCCTAACAGGGATTCAAAGTCTCCTAACAGGGACTCATTAAACTAAATGTTGTAATAGATTCCTAACAAGTTCCATCCTCTAACAAGGAATATTTATATTAGTACATCATCTTATGGGCATCATTACCACCAAGGTTTTCCCTATAATCAAGGGTTTCCCTAGTCAAAAAATCTAGTGTAATTGTCTATGTGCATTTTGTTATGGTTGTTGTTTACTTTGGTTGAATGGTTAAGTTTTTTTAAAGAAGATAAATGTTTAAATTGTTGAATAACTGATTCAACACCCCCCCTCCTTCCCCCCTCCCACCCTCTAAGTTATCTTTGTGGACTATTGTTTCTAACAAATGGTAGGAGAGCATTAGGTCCTTGAAAGAAAAGTTTAACAACTTTGGGAGATCCATGGAAAACATGTTTAGAAAAGATACTCCAAAGTTCGATGGAACAAATTATGATAGCTGGAAAGAAAATATGAAGACACATCTATTGTGTATGGGTCTAGGATATTGGATCTTGACAAAATCAAAGAAGACAATGATTGTTGAAATGGATTTGTACACTTGTACCAAGGTAGAGAGAGATCTTTTCATGTGTGATATGAGAGCTAGAGAAGAACTATTAACTACACTTCCTAAAATTGAGTACAATCAGGTAAAATCACTTGCTTCTTCACATTTGATTTGGACAGCTTTGGAAAATAGTTTTGAAGGTGATGCACATTCTAAGAAGTTGAGGCTATAAAGTTGGATTTGTGTGTTTCAAGATGGTAAAATGATGGAAGATGAATCCATAAGAACATATATAGACAAGATATCATAAATTACTACAGGTATCAAAGCTCAAGGAGGAACCAAAGAAGATGATGAGGTTATATGGAAAATATTGAAGACTCTAACACCACCATTTAAGTCAATAGTTCAGATGATATAGTTGTTGATATCTTGTACCAAATATTTCATAAGGAGACATTGATTGGAAGACTTGAAGAATTGAGAATGAACTTAGACAGTCCAGAGAATTGACCAAAAAAGAGACATCTTTTAGTGCTTTGAATATTCAACCTGCTTTATCAAGGAGCACAAGTGCTAGAGGAGATTTTGCTAGTAGTAGCAAATCTAAGAAGGATAGAAAGATTGAAGGAGACACCCTTCTGGTAAGAAGAGAAAAAGGAGGTAAGAAAAAATTTTAATGTTGGACTTGTGATGAATATGGTCATTATGCATATAAGTGTCCTCAAAGAGAGAAAAAGTATAAGGGAAATCACAAACCTAGAAAAGATAAACAGTGTTTGTATGCAAATGAAGATAATGATTCTATGAACAAGCATTAAGTGCTGGTGATGATGAAATTATATTTGTGGAAATTAAAGAAGAGATTCCAGAGAAGGTAGCTTTGGTGTCACACGTTGAGAAGAAATCTAATTAGATAATTGATAGTGGTTGTTCACATCATGTGACTGGTGACATGAACAAGTTTGTTGACTTCAAAACTCAAGATGGAGGAATTATCAGAGTTGGAAATAATGCAGCATGCCAAGTTAAAGTTATTGGATCTATAACTCTTGATGGTAAAACTAACACTAAGGATGTATACTTTGTTCGTGGTTTAAAGCACAATCTTTTGAATGTTGGACAACTAGTAGACAAAGGTTATCAGTTGCAGTTCACAGAAAAGGCATGTATGATCAAAGACAAAGATGGAAAGGTAATTGGAACAAGAACTAGATCTAGAGGTAATGTATTGCAATTGATTCCTACGTAAATGACATGTTTGGTTGTATAGGTAGATGATAGTTGGTTATAGCATAAGAGAAATTGTCATATAAACTTTGACAGTATTGTGAGGACTAGTAGAATGTTTGCAGTTAGAGATTTGCCAAAGATTGTAAAGCCTACTAACACAATTTGCAAGGAGTATATTTTGGCAAAGAATAATAGAACTTATTTTCCCAACAAGAAGTTTACCACTATAGGGAAGTTGGATATTGTACACATGGATCTAAGCAGTCCTACAAAGACTAAAGGATTCTATGGTGAAATATATTTCATCATCTTAGTTGATGATTTTTCTAGAATGATGTGGGTTACATTTCTTAAAGAGAAATCTGAGGCATTTGATAAGTTCAAGATATTCAAGAATAGGGTTGAGAATGAATCTAGTATGAAGATTAAATGTTTAAGATCAGATAGAGGAGGAAAATTTACTTCAAATGAGTTTAATATGTTTTGTGAAGAAAATGGAATTAAAAGACATCTATCAGCTCCGAGAACCCCTGAACAAATAGTGTTGTAGAGAGAAGAAACAATTCAGTTATAAAAGCTACAAAAGCTATGTTATCAAAGAATGATCTATCCAAGACATTTTGGAGAGAAGTTGTGAATACAATAGTCTACATTATGAACAAAGTGCAAGTCAGAAAGAACACAAAAAAGATAGCTTATGAACTATGGTTTGGTCACTCACCTACAGTTAGGTATTTCAGAATTTTTGGGAGTAAGTGTTATATCAAAAGAGATGATGATATTAATAAGTTTGATGCTAGAAGTGATAAAGGTATGTTTCTTGGTTATTCATTGAAAAGAAAGGCTTATAGATGTTATAATTAGAGAACTAGAACTATTATGGAAAGTTCAAATGTGAGAATTGATGAGAAATTCAAGATACAAGAGAGAATAGTTGATTACAATTCAGATGATGATGTTGTTACTAAGCCAAGGAATGATCAAGTGTTTCTTGAGACTAACAATGATTTGTAGAATTAAGGAGAGCCAAGTTAGGAACAAAGCTTGGAACCTTCAGTAGAGCCAAGAGTTGAGATAGAAACTCCCACTTTAGGAAAGAATATGATAAAGAATCGCCTATCTGAATATATCATTGGAAGCAAAGACAAAAGTGTAATTACAAGAAGTAGAGTAAATGAAGAACTATTCTTGGTATCTTAGGTTGAGCCTAAGAATTTAGATGAAGCATGTTAAGATGATTATTGGAAACAAGCCATGAAAGAGGAATTGGATCAGATAGTAAAGAATGAGACATGGGAATCGGTCCCTAGACCAGTATACAAGAATGTGATAGGAACTAAATGGGTATTTAAGAACAAGATGAATGAACAAGGATAAGTTTTAAGAATAAAGAAAGATTGGTATGTAAAGGTTTGTCATGTCCCCTTTTCAAATAATTAAAAATAATAATCTTTGCTAAGGCAGGCAGGCCCAAAAAGGTGAAGTTTCGGCAAAAGGGGCTAATCTTTGGAAACCAATGGACTAATAAATGAAAATTATTATTAAAATATGTTTTATTAACCCCTCTTGGATGTGAGTTAGGGTTATGCCCTCTTTTAATGGATTTGGAGACATTTTGGGCTCATTCTAGAACTTGATTTTTGCTCATTGCTTTGTTGTTCTTCAGAGGCTGCCAAAGCTGTGGAGAAGGAGACCCAAGGACAGGAGTTTTTAGGTTTTCAAGAAGTATAAGGATGGGATTTTAAATCTATTCCATGTGCAAGCTCATGCAGAGTTTTCCCTTATGCTTAACAATGCAAATTTGTGGGTTTTCGGGTGTGTTTTTTGTAAGAGTTTGGTGTTTTCGGTTGAGTATTTCTTATCAGTTTGGGTTGCTTCTGTATTTTAGACATTTAGATGTTAAAATAGAGCTGAATATATTTATTTGGTCATGGTTATACTTCTATGATAGATTATTAGTGTTTTTGTGGTGTTTCTGGACTATTTTGTGTTATTTTTGAGAGCACGATGAGCATTGTTTTTGTCCTCTTTTTGGGAGTTGTTGTGTAAATGCTATACAGATCTAGAAATGTCATTTTTTAGGCTGTTATGTAGGTGAAATTTTTATAAAAATTTCCACTTTCAAATTTATTGATAATATGTGAAGCTATGAAGTTTTTGGCACTATTTCGAGTATACATGATTTGGGTTTTATTGAGAAATTGGTGGATCTTTGAAATATTGGTTGTTTGATTTTAAAAACCTGATTAGAGGTTTTAAATATCATATAAAATTAGTAAGGGGAAATTTTAGTGGTATCAGAGCTATGATCTTGCCAGCCTGAGGGTTTATAGAAGTTTGCATGCAACTAAGTGAAAGAGAAAAGAGATATTTGCAATGAGAAAAGAATAAAAAAAATTTGATCAAACCTCCAATTGAAAGTAAAAGTAAAAAATCCAATGAAGGAAAAATTATGGCTGATCTAGATGAGATGGCAAAGAAATTCTTCCAAGACATCCAAAATACTTAGAAGCAAACAGTGGATACTTTGGCAGAAACTAGAGAGGCTTTGCGAATATTGATAGAAAAACTGCAAGGAGTTGCATCTATTAATGAGAAAGGGAGCACTTTAGAGGAGCCAAGAAATCTAAAACCCACACCCTCTAAATCAAAAAAACTATTTTCTTGCTTGCAGATGAGCCACCAGTGCCAAATCCAGCCCTTAATCCTGTGGAAGAGGTTACAGGTAACTTGATTGCATTAAGAGCTACTTACAATGGCTTAGATGATGACTTTCGTAGTTTGGTTCCTTTTAGAGAATATGTGGATATGATGAACACTTTGATGCCCAAGAAAGAGTACAGGAGGGAGCATGACATAAGTGGAAGAGAGCTCAAAAATAAAATAAGCAAGTTTACAACACCTACTCTTGATGGAACAAATAAAATTTCAGCTAGAGCATGGCTACAAAAATTACAGACCTTTTCACACTTAACCCCATGAAGGAGAGTGATGTTGTTCAATTTGCAAGTCTACACTTGAAAGATGTAGCCTATGATTGGTGGTATCATGGAATGACTACTCAAGGTCATGATCAGGTAACTACATTTGATGATTTCTATCAAAGAGTGATAGATAGATTTGACCTCAAGGATGATGAAGAGTATTTTAAAGAATTTTCAAAGTTGAAGCAAACCAAATTAGTTAATGAGTATATAGAAGAGTTTAAAAAAGTGGTTGTTATGGTACCTGATATGAGTGAAAAGAGGATTGTTTATCTTTTTCTTGATGGTTTGGAAGATTCTGTTAAGGGTTTGGTTAAGGCTTTCTCACCCTCAACCTTACAGGAAGCTATCAAAAGAAGCTTGCAACTTGAAACTTGCGTGCCTATGAGACCAATCACTAATCAAAAACTTTCAAATCTTTAGCAACATAAGGGGAATTTTTAGAAAAAGACTTTTCCAACACTACCACCAAAAGATATGATAAATTTGGCAAAAAAGAAGGTAGATGAAGAGACTAGGAGTGAATTACGAAGGAAAAAGCTTTGTTTCACTTGTAGAGAACCATGGGTTCCAAGACATAGATGTTTGGGGAGAGATCAAGTGCACTATATTGAAGTTGCTTCAGAATCTGATTCAGATGAGTATGAGGAATTTCATGACACTAAGGAGGAGGAAGAAGAAGAGAAAGAAAAAGAAATCAGCAAGGATGGCATTTTAGCAGCATTATCAGGAGTCCCAAGATACCATCCCTTTCAAATTCGAGGGGTACTAGCAGGGAAAAGGTTGACAATTCTTCTTGATAGTGGGGAAACTCACAATTTTATTGATGAGGGATTTGTCATGAAAATAGGGCTTAAAGTAGAAGATTTTTAGGGATTCAATGTTACTGTAGCTGATGGATTCACTATGTCTTGCACACGGGTGGTGAAATAACTCAAGATGACCTTAGGAGATTATGAGTTGTGTGATGACTTCTATGTTGTTGGCATTGGGGAGACAGATCTTGTATTGGGTGTTCAATGGTTGCACTCTATTGGAGGCTATTACATGAACCATCAAACTATGGAATTTAAATTTCATTCCAATGGGAAAGAAGTCTTATTGAGAGGCTTATCAAATGGAGCACCTAAGGTAGTCTCTACAAAGAGGATGGAGAGGACTTTTCGAAGAGGACAAGTAGCATGGGCAATAGGAGTCATAATCCATCCAACAAGCTCTCCAAAGAATCAAGATAATTTCCATTTTGAAATTTAAAACATTCTTGATAAGAATAGTATAGTTTTCAATGACTTGCCTCCAGGATTACCACCATATAGAGATTTTGAGCATGTTATAGAGTTAGAAAAGGGTGCCAAACCAGTTATAACAACCCCATACCTCCATCTAAGAGGTTATAAGGAAGAAATTGGAAAAACTATTAAGGAACTCCTGGGCATGGGATTCATAAGGCCTAGCTCTAGTCCATTTGCATCATTTGTGGTACTTGTCAAGAAAAATGATGGTACAATGAGAATGTGTATAGACTATAGGGCTCTAAACAAGAAGACCATAAAAAATAGGTATCCTATACCACGCATAGATGAACTCATTGATGAGTTACATGGTGTTGTATACTTCTCAAAAATTGACTTAAGATCATGGTACCATCAAATCCAAATGAGGAGTGAAGATGTGGAAAAGACTGCTTTCAGATGTCACTATGGGCACTTTGAATTTCTTGTTATGCCATTTGGCCTAACTAATGCACCTGCAACATTCCAATCTTGTATGAATAAGGTATTCATCCAACATCTTCAAAATTTTGTTTTGGTACTTTTTGATGATATCTTGATTTACAGTAAAACATGGGAAGAGCATCTAAAGCACATAGACACTATTTTGGAAATCTTGGAGCAACAATCCTTCTATGCTAAGATATATAAATGTGAGTTTGGTTTGACAAAGATCCTATATTTGGGACATATTATAAGTTCTAAAGGAGTACAGGTTGATCAACAAAAAATTCAAGCAATTTTGGATTGGCCTCCACCCACTAATCTTACACAGTTGAGAGGTTTCTTCAGGTTGTATAGCTACTGTAGGAGATTTGCCAAAGGATTTTCTTAGCTTGCTTCCCCCTTGACTGATTTGATAGAGAAAGGATCTTTTTTTTGGACAGAAGAGGCACAAAAAACATTTGATAAGCTTAAGGAGGTAATGAGTTAATGTCTTGTGCTTCAAATTTCAGATTTCTCTTTACCTTTTGTTATTGAATGTGATGCTTCTAGAGAAGGTATAAGGGCTGTCCTAACTCAAAGGGGACATCCAATAGCATTTTAGAGTAGAAAACTAAATCAATCAGAGAAAGATTACTCCATCTATGATAAGGAAATGTTGGCAATCATGCATGCACTCCATAAGTTTAGACAATTTGGTATGTGGGAGATTAATTGTAAAGATAGATCGTAATAGCCGCAGGTTCTTCTTGAACCAAAGGGATTTGAATGATCGTCAACAAAAATGGGTAAGAAAATTGCAAGCTTATGATTTTGATATTGAATACATGAAAGGAAAGAATAATGTGGTTGTTGATGCTCTCTCAAGAAAGCCCACTCTGTGTTCCTTAACATCTATCTCTGTTGATTGGAAAGTCTCCATAATTTTAGAGTATGCTAAAGATTCCTTTGCCACAAATATTTTGGATAAGTTAGTGGATGATAACAGGTACAAGGTTGTTGATGAATTGATTTATTACAAGAATAGGATCTTCTTAGTGCTAGGATCAAAAACTAAGCAGAGGATATTGAGGGCCTTTCATGAGACACCTTTGGCTAGTCATCAGGGATACTTCAAGACATACAAGAAAATTCAAGAGCAATTTTCATGGAAGGGTATGAAAGAGGATGTCCTTAAACACATTAAAGAATGTATGGTATGCCAACAAAGCAAGAGTGAGAAAAATTTTCTTGCAGGGTTGTTGCAACCACTTCCTATTCCTGAACAAAAATGAGAAAGTATTTCCATGGATTTCATCACTGGGTTGCCCAAGGTTCAAGGTAAGAATTTCATATATGTGGTGGTAGATAGACTAACTAATTATGCACATTTCTTTCCTATCACATCTAATTTCAAGGCATCACAAGTTGTCGAATTGTTCTTCAAGGAAATTTTTAGATTACATGGCTTGCCTAGAAACATTGTTAGTGACTAGGACAGTAGATTCCTCAGCTCTTTTTGGAAGGAGCTCTTTCATTTGGCAGGAACTAAACTCACTCCCAATACTAGCTATCACCCTCAAATAGATGGACAAACAGAGATAGTTAATAAATAGATAGAGGGATATTTGAGGAACTATGTTTCAAATCAACAACATGCTTGGGTGAAATGGTTGCACCTAGGGGAGTATTGTTACAATACATCTCATCACATGTCTATTTGTATGCCTCCTTTTCATGCTCTTTATGGTTATGATGCTCTTTCCTTTGTTGATCTAGTACTTTTAGATAGCAAAGTACTTGCAGCAAGTGATTTCGTCAAGCAAAGCCAAGACATAATAAGGTCCCTCAAGGATAATCTACAACATGCACAGAACCAACAGAAGTTGTATGCTAATAGGAAAAGGACTTAAAGATATTTTGAGGTGGGAGATTTGGTTTTTGTTAGGTTGCATCCATATAAGCAAAGCACCTTGAAGAGGAGTGGGGCAGAGAAACTCAAGCCAAGGTTCTATGGGCCTTATAAGATCACCAAGAAGGTAGGAGAGGTAGCTTATGAATTGGAGCTCCCACCAAATAGGAAAATACATAATGTTTTTCATGTATCTTTCCTAAAGAAGGTTCTAGGCCAGAAAACCATAGTATCTACAGAATTACCACCTCTTGATGATGAAGGGAAATTAGTTTTGATACCAAAAGAGATTTTGGATACAAGAGAGAAAAGATTGAGAAATAGGAGCATCATAGAGCATTTGGTCAAATAGAAAGGATTACCACTGGAGGATGCAACTTGGGAAGGAGCACATATTCTTGAGCATTCCAGCCTTCATTTCTTGAGAACAAGAAATATTTGGGAGGGGAGGACTTGTCATGTCCCCTTTTCAAATAATTAAAAATAATAATCTTTGCTAAGGCAAGCAGGCCCAAAAAGGTGAAGTTTTGGAAAAAGAGGATAATCTTTTGAAACCAATGGACTAATAAATAAAAATTATTATTAAAATATGTTTTATTAACCCCTCTTGGACGTGAGTTAGGGTTATGCCCTCTTTTAAGAGATTTGGAGACATTTTGGGCTCATTCCAGAACTTGATTTTTGCTCATTGCTTTGTTGTTCTTCAAAGGCTGCCAAACCTGTGGAGAAGGAGACCCAAGGATAGGAGTTTTCAAGTTACTAGGAAGGCTAAAGATGGGATTTTAAATCCATTCCATGTGCAAGCTCATGCAGAGTTTGCCCTTGTGCTGAACAGTGCAAATTTGTGGGTTTTCGGGTGTGTTTTTTGTAAGAGCTTGGTGTTTCTAGTTGAGTATTTCTTATTAGTTTGGTTTGCTGCTATTTTTTAGACATTTATATGTTAAAATAGAGTTGAATATATTTATTTGGTCATGGTTATACTTCTGTGATAGATTATTAGTGTTTTGGTGGTGTTTTCAGGCTATTTTGTGTTATTTTCGAGAGTCCAATGAGCATTATTTTTGTCCTCCGTTTGAGAGTTGTTGTGTAAATGCTATATAGATCTGGAAATTTCATTTTGTAGGTTGTTATGCTGGTGAAATTTTTGTAAAAAATTCCACTTTCAGATTTATTAATAATATGTGAAGCTATGAAGTTTTTGGCACTATTTCAGGCATACCCGATTTGGGTTTTATTGAGAAATTGATGGATCTTTGAAATATTGGTTATTTGATTTTAAAAATCTGATTAGAGGTTTTAAATATCATGTAAAATTAGTAAGGGGACATTTCAAGGTTACTTACAACAAGAAGGAATAGATTATGAGGAGACTTATGCTCTAGTGGCTAGAATAGAAACAATAAGATTATTCTTAGCCTATGCAACACAAAATAAATTCAAAGTATATTAGATGGATGTCAAGTTAGCATTTCTGAATGGAGAACTTGAAGAAGAGGTATACATTGAGAAACGTGAAGGATGTCCTTCGATAGATGACAAGGACATAATATGCAGACTAAGGAAAGCATTGTATGGATTGAAGCAAGCACGTAGAACCTGGTATGCAAGGTTGGACAAACATTTGAAAAAACTTGGATATTGCAAAGGTATGACAGATAGTAATCTATATTGGAAAGAAATTGATGATTGTTTGATGATTTTGGTAATATTTGTTGATGACATCATATTTGGAGGAAATGATAAAGAAATTGAGAAGTTTTCAGAAGAGATGAATAAAGAATTTGAAATGAATATGATAGGAGAGATGAAATATTTCCTAGGATTATAGATTGTATAGAATAAAGAAGGTGTCTTTATTTCTCAGACTAAGTACTTGAAAGATTTACTGAAAAGGTTTGGTTTGGAAACATGCAAACCCATTGGAACACCTATAGTAATTAGACACAAGTTATCTACAAAGGATGAGACATCGATTGTTGAGTAGAAAAGGTACAGATCTATGATCAAAGAATTGCAATATTTGACTCACACAAGGCCGAATATAGCAAATGCAATTGAAATTGTTGCAATATTTCAAGTTGATCCTAGAGAAGCACATTATGTAGTAGTAAAAATGATATTTAGATATCTAAAGGTAACATTTAAGTTTGGATTATGGTATGACAGATCTAATATTTTACTCTAAATGCTTATACTAATGTAGATTGGGTAGGCAATATGGATGATAGAAAGATTACTGGTGGAGGACCCTTCTTTCTTGGTGAAAAATTGGTTTTTTGGTTAAGCATGAAGAAGGATTGTACATCCCAAAGTACAGCAAAAGTAGAGTATGTTACAATAGCAAATAATTGTAATCAAGTCATTTGGATGAAGCAGATACTGAAGGATATAAGGATAGAAATCATTGAACCTATTGTCATACATTGTGACAACACAAGCATGACAATTATGTCTAAGAATCCAATGTTGCATTTGAGGACTAAGCACATTTCTATTAAGTATCATCTATTAAGAGAAAAAGTTATAGAAAAGGAAATCAAATTGGAGTATATGAGAACTAAAGAGTAGATTGTAGATATTTTCACTAAGCCTCTTCCCAAAGAGACTTTTGAGTATTTGCAATGTATTCTTGGGGTTATGCCCCTTCCTACATCAGAGTAGAAGATTCAACAGTGCATTAGTCCATTGAAATAGAGCACGATTTTTTTTTTGGACTAAATGTTGATGCTTCATGTATGGGCGAGTATCCATGATGGATAGAGTCATCTAGGACTCTTGTTGGATGTTGTTTTGAATAGTGTCTTTTAACACTTGAACTAAGTAAGTATTAATTTTTATAGATTTTGATGCAGTAAGGTTGGTTGCTAAAACCTTTGGCATTGATGTCAATGGGGGAGAATATTGCATATAAAAAATTATGCTGAGGAAGATGTTTAGCATAAACACAACATGGAATGATAGTTTTCTATAGAGCACATTGAGGTATATCAATATGGGAGAATGATTGATGAAGAGGATTTGAAGATGAACAATCTTTTGTTGGTATTCCTGGAACTAGATGTTTTTCATCTATTTTTCCATCAATTCCAAAGGAATAATTGTTAGAAAATTGGTTGAAAGCATGAATGTTGATGATATTCCTATGAGGGAGTAATACTATGATGATATGTTACATTCGTGACTCAGTTTTTCATTGATGTCAACGTAGCATTTTTTTGTGGTATCTAAAAGAAGAACAGTGGAAAGATCAAGTTGGTACATATGGCTAGTTGAATTTTCACACTATCCAAGGTTATGGGAGATACTTCTAAGTATCTAGTATATATAATTAATGTCAGAAGAAGAAAACATAAGTCAACAAGAAGTTATGTAAATTTTGGTGATGTTTGTTCTGAGATAGAGTTTACAAAGGCATATTTTGGTAAACTTGTTATATCTCTTATCAAAGTTGTTATTCTAAGAATCAAGGCTAAGGACATGAAGAATACATGTTGGTGATGACGTGGTTAAGCTTGCTCATCCTAATATTGTGTGTACGAAATGTTATTCAAGTTGCAAGGCAGAAGATTTATGTTATTGCTAAGTGTAACATGTTCTTAATGTGGTCCTATAATAATTAATTGAGAAGGTCTAATAACCAACTCAGGGAATTGTCTTATGGACTCAATATAAAGGAAGGACACTTTCCTTTATCATAAGTGTGGATTTGAATTATTGAGAAGCAGCAGAGAGCGAAAAGCAAAGTTGAGCAGAGCAGTACAAAAGTGAAGGAAACTTCATTGTCAAGATTTTGTTGAGTGATCTGAGGTTTGGTATTTGGATCTGAGGTTCGTGACCTGGTCTACAAGGTCTAACAGTGAATGGTTCAATAGATAGAATAGAGGAAATATGAAGATAATAGTAAATTACTTGTTTGAGTAGTGATCTCTTCTTGTATTTGAAATTTCGTGTATGGGCAAGTGGGCTCATCTTTCTTACATTGTACCACAACTCCTAACAATGTTGGAATCTCCTAAAATGGATTCAAAATCTCCTAACAGGGACTCATGTACTAAATATTGTAATAGACTTCTAACAGGGTCCATCCTCTAACAAGGAATATTTATACAAGTACATAATCTTGTGGGCATCATTTCCACTAGTATTTTCTCTCTAATCAAGGGTTTCCCTAGTCAACAAATCTAGTGTAATTGTCTATGTACATTTTGTTATGGTTATTGTTTACTTTGGTTGAATGGTTAAGTTTTCGTTAAATAAGATGAATATTTTAATGGTTGGATAACTAATTCACCCTTCCCACCCCCCCCCACCCCCCCGCCTCTCTATTATCTTGGTGGACTATTGTTTCTAACACAAGATACACAAGATGTTCAAGATGAACAAGTGTCGAGTGCTAGTCCTCCACATATAGACCAAGTGAGTCAATACGACTTAGTAAAAATAAAAGATGTTCTTGATAATTTATCTATGAACATCAATCCCTTGATTGAAGAAGATTTGAGAAAGAGATTGAAGGATTCTGCCATGGTAGCACAATTATGTACTAATCCTATGCTGGTGAGAAAGGATGAGATTTAAAAGGAAGAACTTGCATCTACATGGGATAAACCACAAGAAATATCCAATGTTCCCCCTCAATCTACTAAGGTGAATGAGACAAATTCATAGGATAAACAAGTTGATCAAAGTGTAAACCAAGGACAATAGGATGCAACACACCAGATACCACTATTATATTTGAATTGAAAGAGGTAGAAGCATAAAATGTCACACCATCAGTACCAAGCCTCAACATTTTTAGTTTACAAGATTTGGTAACAATTGAGAAATATGGAACTAAGGTTCACACAAGTTAGGAAGCTAGTCTTGTGCCTACTCCAAAAACACAAGGTGAAAAACAACAGGAAGAGAGTAAAGATAATAAGCCTAAAGAATTGAAGGTGACTACTACACCAAAGGAACAAATTTCCATACAAACTTTGGTTACCCTACTAGTTTTTTTTACTCCTCCCAGTAGTCAATCACTTTAGAGGTTGAGTACACATGTTACACCTTTGCAATTATCAAGGCCAAGTGCAAGTACATCAAGGAGCACAGATGATACATCTTTTGGAGATGTAAGTTTAGATGAGGTGATTAAGTTGCCCAAGTTTGATCTAGAAACCATCACAATTGAAGAGATGAACATTTAACAGGAAGCTCTACAAGGAAAGAAGATACAAGAAATGATGAGAATGGATTATAAGCAAAAGCAAGTTTTGCGTTGGATAAAATACATACTTTATGATTCTTTTAGTCTCCCTAAGATGAATGAAGATAAGCCCATCATTGAACAACTTTTCACTATTATCAACAAAATAGAGGATGAAGACCTAGACATAAATGTTAAACTTTTAGAATGGTCTAAAAGTAAATTTCACACTAAGGTACTTGAGAAGATATATAGTGCTACTACACTCAGATAGGTTGATCTAGCAACCAAAATGGAGAGTGTGAAGAAGGTGTTAGAGAATATTCTTTCTCTACACCAAGCTATGTGATGTGAATCTTTTCACACAAGAAATTTAGAGGGCTATTGACCAACTACAAAGAGATTTACAAACTATAGGTACTACTCTTAAGTTATCTCCTAGTTAAAGCCAAGCTCATTTTCAGATATTATTGTCCACACAAGGTATGCTTGCCAAGCTGAAAGAACAAGATGCAAACATTTAAGCTACCTTGATAAGTATCTAATCCATGTTGAACCCACACATGGAAGTATTTCATAAGGAACTAGCCTATGTTGAGACATTGATGAAGAAAGTTAACCAACTTTCAACTCATGATGGCTTAGTTGACCTTATTGCCTAGCTAAATATTCAATATCAATGGGGGATTATGAAGTTTTGAGTAATGGGGAGTAATAATGCAGAAACAAGGAATAACAAATCTACTCAGCAAGAGTATTAGATTTAGATGTAGAAAGGAAATATTTACTTAGGGGGAGTAATGGAGAAACAAGGTATGACCATTAGTCATCCATTATGCAAAATTTTGAAATTTTTGAAATTTTTTATTAGAGTCAAGTCACAAATATATATTTTTAGAGTTATGCTCATAAGAAGGACTGTATATGCATGACAAGGTATTTTTTCCACTCATGTCAAAGGAGGAGATTGTTAATCTCAAATTGGTTTTGACAAGGAAATGACAAAACACTTAGTCATTATCTATCAGTATTTCAGTACAAGCCAAGTGATCAGAGCTAGTTGAGAGATCAGTGCGAGCCGAGTGATGAAAGCATGTCAATCACTAGTTGTCAAACAATACATGTTGAGCGCATAGTATGTGTCAAGTCACTCATGAGCTAAGTAGACTATACATGCTAAGTGATTCAAGAGTCAAGTAAATAGTGTATGTCAAGCCATTTAGAAGTTGAGTTACACAATTGAGAATGTAGTGATGGTTGTGTATCAGAGCCTTCAGATGCTGAGTGAATCAATTTTGGACATAGTTGTTTGTAATGACACAAAATTTTATTTTAGCCATTTTTGGGCTAACATAAATTTTTTTTATAATTATAGAAGATATGTATGGAGGTATATTATGAATCCCTATGTAGTACATGAAACCAATCAAATTAAGGGATGTTTAAGTAGCAATATGGATCAACCTCAATCATTGATTCTTACTTAACCCTAGTCCACCTATATATACTTAAGGATGTAAACCCTAAGGAGTTTGTAATGTGTAGAAGGAGACGAATGCTAAGTGAAGAGAGAGAATTCATGGTGACTATGGAGGTTGTGACAATGATCTAAATTGCAAAATCAATTAGAGAGAACAAAGGAAAGTAGAGAGAGGACATAGGAGACATATCCAACTAGAATGATCAAGGATTCATTAGAAAAGAGAAGATCTAACATCTAGCAATGAAGTGCTAACTAAAGGATCATGGTGTTGAATCATTTTAACAAGTGATATAGAGTAAATCTCCTAACAAAGTAGTCTTAACAGACTTGTGTAATCTCTTAATAGAGTGCTTTCTTTATTGTAAGTTTAAGTCCTCTAACAAGGCACACTTTTAGTAGGGTGTTGAAATCCTTTAACAGTGTGAGACCTAACAATCTTTGTAAACCTTTAAAAAGGCAAACCCCTCATAGGGTAGATCATAGTTTATGGTCTAACTTATTGTAACCATAATTTACTACACTTTATAGCTGTAGTAGTGAAGATTTGTGGGTGTCATCCCCACCCCAATTTTACCTTCTCATTGGAGGGTTTCTGGGCAACAAATTTATTTTTTCATGGGTTATTTGTTTCATGTTATGGATGAACATTTGTAGTTAGCTATTTCAATTTACATGCTAAATTGTGAGATGGGTGTGTGATGAATGTTTTATGGTTAAAGTTTTGAAGTGTTGATTCACCCCCAACCCCCCAAAGTTTACTTTCCCATTGTTATTTCCAAAAAATACCTTGGCATGGATTATGGGAGAAATTTGGGTCCAAATCCTTGGGGACAAAATGTTGTTGAATTCATTATTTTTTGTCGGTAATATATATGATTTTATTAATATATAAAAGAGAGTGCATAAAGAAAAGATAACAATAAGTAGACTTCACTACTTTATCCATTACATCCTTCTAGCTTCCACAACCCATAACAAACTACCCCTAAACTCATCCATTATTAAGACAACATAGATATCAAGCCACATTGACTACTTTACAAGAATCGTTACAATCACATGACCACATACACCATTTATAGTAATCTTTTTGCTTACAAAAACAAAAAATCAAGACCCTAACATCATTTTTTGTCATCACAAGAAATAGGGATTGAAACCTCAAGTGTCCATTCAACCACTTCACCTTGGCTATGAACAATTTGACCATCATTTGCTACCACATCACACAAAAAATTTATGCATTGTACAGGTTCAGGCTCCACTTCATCTTCAAAATTATGCAACTACCACTGCAGCAAGTAAGACCTCAAAATGCCTATGCCCATCTCCTTCACAAAGATTTCAATTTTTAAATTCATTAAGGGAAAAAATCAACAGTATTATGCAGAAACTTTCATGGCCCACATAGAAACCAACCTCCACCCAAAAAAGATAAACATCTTCAACCACCACCTTTTTTGTTCCAGAAAAGAAAAAAATTCCAAACCTCTAGCCAAACATCACACATTTGGAAAACTCATCCTCACCACCATTCTTTGGTGTCGAGGGGTAGTAGACCAACATTGGCATGGATAAGCCATAAGGAAACCTATAACATGTCTTCCCTATGCATCTTGGAACCCTTGAATTTCCCATTTTGATTTCCCCAACTCTACAACAATTTGTGCATTGTAACCTTCCTGATTATAGAATGTTGGGCACCATAGAAAAGAGTAACGCCCCACCACAAGCCCATCCTCCTAGTATAGAAAGAATTCACTATAATCAAAACCAAAATCTAGTGCATCTCATTCCAAGAGAGAGTCAATTCCTACAATCAAATCACTTAGAAAGAGATAATCCATTACCCACTTGACCACCTCCTCCATATTATTCAATTCTTGTCCCCACTTCATAATCATGACTTCAATATCAACATTAACTTTCTAGCAATTTTTTATTTCCTAGAATAATGACCCCAAGGTTGCCTTAACAACCCAAATTACTCCAGATGATGGGCATTTCAAAAAAAAAATTTAAATTAAATGGTGATCCGTCACTAGCCCAAAAAGTGTCATTTTTTGCTTTTGAGAGTGAAAAGTGAAGGTCGAATCCATAATTTCTCCAATATCTTCCTTATCAAGTTTTACCTCAAGAAATAAAATCACCTAAAGAAAAAACACAATTGAAAGCACAATCCATCACAAGTTAAAAAGCCAACTCACATGCTAGTCTATGTCCATCCTAACTACATTTAATGAATTTCTATTTTTAATAAAATGGAAATGTCATCATTCCACCCCTACTAATCATTCCCCCTCAAAATAGTAACTTTTTCACCTCACCTCTTTCTAATAAAAATAAAATAAAAAATCATTCCTAAACAATGGTTGAAGGAACATCAAAAATATTTAGAAATGTTATAAAGCCAAGCCCACCACATCATCCTCCCAATAGTCAAATGTTTTGAATTCTTGCCTGCCAATAATTTCAAATTTTGTTTCCTATTTTGACAAATCATTTTCCTCTTTATTACCTTCCCTTTTAATGTAGCCAACTTTAAATTCTTTGAAGTTATTTAGAATTTATTTGATCTTCTATAGAAAATTCATCAAATTCCATGCTTGAATATGATTCAGTCGAATGGTTTGAAGCACTATCAAAGAATATCCCTCTAAGTGCAACTTATTTACACCGAAAAGTCTAGCACATTGAACTATTAATAGTGATGCCTTTGTATCTACCAAATTATTTGTTCCCTTTTCAAGTTTTTTATCTACAAATGCAATAACATCACCTTTCCAATCTCTAGAAATTAACCCTACCCTCGATGGACCTAGGTTCTCTCTTGAAGCATCATCAAAATAAAATTTTGTCCATCCCTCCTCAGAGGCTTCCCACCTAACCTTTACGGAAGCATCCTTCTGATAGGCATATTTGAAATGCCCCTCCTTCCTGATCTTTATTCTTGGCCATTTTTTTTTGAAGCACACTATTAACCTTTATTTAAAAAATTGTCTAACTACATCTTAAGGTGGCTACATTGAAAACCTCCTCCATAGATAGATTAATCTACCATTAAAAAACAATTTGGAGACTCCTCTTTCTCTTGAAATGTCTATTTTTTTCCTTTTCTTTGATATTCCCCAAACCATAATTGAATGGGTAACCATCCAAATTGTTGACAAAAAAGATTGTGAAGAAGGCCTTTTCCAACTTACAAAAAGAAAAAACCTCAAACAAATTCATCCATGGGCCTTGCCAATCCAGCTTCTTCCTTACCATAGCCCATCATTCTTGAGTGACCTAACATTGAAAGAGAATATGGTCCATAGATTCCTCCCCTTTTTTTCATATTACACATCTACTAGGCCCATTGAATCCCAATATCTTTCTATGATCATTAGTTAGAATGCACCCTTGCACAACCAGCCATGTAAATATCCCTACCTTTGGAAGTCAATCCTTATTCCAACACAAGTCACTAGCCTCGAAGCATTGCACTTATCTCCTAGAAATCAGCCCATAACCTAATTTGATTGACTAGTCACCTAAAGAAGAGGTACACCAAACACCCTTATAATCCTTATAAGTTTTACACACTTCTCTATTTTTAAAAATACCCCATTTTTTGGTGCTCAAAATCGCGTTCTCATTTTGAGCGACCATTTAAAATTTTGAATCAAATCAAGCCCTATGAATGCCCACATTTGCATGTGTACTCGACTGTACCTTTGAAGCTCCTAAGGTGTTTAATTTTTCTAACAACATCCATTTAGCCCGTCCACATGTTCCATAATGTTAGATTGATGTTCTGAGCTATTTGGAAAAGTCTTGATTTGAGTTGGTGTCAATTCTGCATTTTCACTTAAGTATCAAATAGTGACAAGAGGCCTTGTTTGCAAGTGAATATCTCGCACCCAGAAATGTTTTGTGACTTGCTACTTTGGGAATGTCTATTGTCCATACTTGATAACCTATGTTTCATATTTTGAGTCTTTTTGAGTCCGTTTGATTAGGTTTTGAATCCCTCAAAGTTGGTCAATTATTATTTTCATGCTTATGCACTTTGCACATATTTTTGGGAAGCCCTATTTGACCTATAATAACTTATGACCAATTGACCCAAATGCTAAAATTCCTTTTGTGTTGCATTTTAGACATCAGATACTTGTTATGTTTCAATTTTTAGCTCTTGAAAAATCCGTTTGATCAGTTTTCAAACACTATTCCAAACGAGATTTCTAAAGTTTTACTGGTGTCAGCATTTGCAGATTTGTTAATAACCTTGTTCGTGGCATTATAACTCCTAATTTGTGATTGGTGAGATCGAATGGATTGTACCACTATGTTTTCCCCTTAAAATACTTTAAGTGTGCCAGTTCGCAAGACATGACGAATCCATTAGCACACTTTTCCAGGTCAATTCCATTTGCAAAAATTGATTTCTTGCCATTGTTTTAATTTGCAAAATCTGAGTAGCCCACTTTGAACGCTCACCATTTATGCCCCGTTATTCATCATGAGCCTAAATCGCAGATCCATAATGTCCTCATGACAAGGAACTAGTGTCCCAAGTTTCGTTCTCGCAAGTATCCATTTGCCTAGTTTTCGAAGCCAATTATGAACCCAATCTATTGCTTTCTGACATGTTTATTTGCAGGTATTCTTAAGTGGTCAACTTTGACGAAGAATATCTTTTGACTCCAAATTCTTCATGAGACGAGATTCGATAGGGTAAAAGAATGTGGAACAAAGAATCAGTCTGCCAATTTTTAGAGCCCGATTAGGTGTTCCGGTCAATTTTTTTAGGCTAGTCAACGGGCCTCCTGGCATGAAATTGACAGTTTGCATAAAAAGGTGAAAGTGAGTTTTAAAAATTTGAATCAACGATGTAAATCAATTTTAGTTACTGTTGGCTGATTAGTGGATCAGTTTAAAGTTCAAGTGTTTGGAAAAAAAAAAAATTTAGCCGAACCGACTTTAGAGCCTGACTAACTTTGCCAGATTAGTGAATACAGGACTAAAGATGAAATGTGTACAAGAGCTCGCCACTGTTATCTCCAAAAAACAAATATCATATCTAAATATAGGAGACTGCCCCAATTGTTTAGCAGAGTTTATTGAGACTGTAGGATGCTTATGTAGAGATGTTCTTCGAGAAGCCCCTCAGATAGGGACAATGATGAAAGATGAACCATAAAAGGGGATCATTGGCAAACTCAGTTGAATGTGACTAATAATCTGAGTGCAACAGAGCATCAAATGAATAAGAAGAATGCCTCACAAGAACAAAAGAACTGAGATTCTTGCGTTGAACAAAGGAGCTAAAGACCATGTTAAAAGCTGATTTAATGTGAGAAAAGGGAGCTCTCATGCAGGTAGCAAAGAAACTACTGTCAGGCAGCATAACAAAGAAGAACTCACACATTAAATGGGCATAGAGAGGATGCCATTAAAGTTTGAAGGCATGAGCAATAGAAGAATGCAGTCCAAGAGCTCACGTTAAGCGAGCAACAGAAGCAAGATGAAAGAAAGTGCCAAGTGCAGATTAAGCTACCAAGTAGGGATCAATAGTCAATGTAGCAATTAAAAAGAAGACCACGACATGAAAAAGGGACAGAGAGAAAGATATAAAGAAACTTGTGCCAAAAGAAACCAAAATCCACCAGTGTCTAAGGGCAGCAGAGGATGAAGAAAAAGAAAACTTATGCCATAAAAGGCCACGGTCAGAGTTTAAAAAAACCCACGCATTAAAAAAGGAGCACCCACATTTTGGGCAGAGGCAGATCATGTGAAGAAGTCACAGTTCATAGAAAACTATAGCCAGTTAAAGGAAAAAAACAACTAGTCAATAATAAATTTGCAGCCATAGAGGAGCTTCAAACAGTAGGGAAGTCAACACGTGCAGACAGAGCAGTCCACGCTGGGAAGAGGCGTTAAAGAAGAAACCTGCAAGTTTAAAGTGAAGCCACGGCTAGTAAAAAGAGCTCCACGCCAATTAAGACACAAAAAAATGTGGCATGAATGTTAAAATCCCACGCAGGGGCATTGTAAAAGGGAGGCGGTAGTGCATTGAAAAAACACCCTTGCACGAGCAGTCAGTGCATGAGGAAGAGATGTAGCCCACAAGTGAAGGAGACACTCACACCGAATGATGAAAGAGAGAAGCCATGGTCCAAACAAGGCAAGGGCGACATTACAGTGAAAGTGATTATTCCCACAGTGCCCAGGTGGAGTAAATTTAAATGTTTAAATACAATATTACACTTCATCAATGGTGTCTAAAGACAAAGGCCTTTTGTAAAGGAAAATTGCATGGGAGGAGGGCCCCTTGCATCTGACCAAGTGGATGATGTCAGTGTTAGATTTTGAAAGAATGTGCAAGTACAGGTGATGATGTCAGCAAGGTTGAAGGTGATCAAAAAAGGTCAAAATTTTGGCTAGTTGCTACTTGCTAGCCGAAAAATCCAAAAAATTTGGCTAGCGACATAGTGACTGGCCAAAAAATTCAAAGAAATCTGACGAGGGTGGATGAGCCTGTGGGTCTCACGTATGGTGCAAGCAACACATTAGATTGTGCCAAGTGGTAGTAAATAGGAGGTGCTATGGAAAATTCAAATCAAGTGCAACAAGATCGTGACACGTGTCCAAATCGAAGGGTCGTCGCTAACTCGCCAAGCGGAAGATGCATGAGATTCAACATAGCGAGTTAACGAGAAGATGACATGTGGCACTGGTGAAGATGTCCAGTTAGAATGTGACATGTGGCATTGCTCAGGTCCAAGCCAATCAAAATGCACCACATGTCATTAGTGGTCAAACAGAGTTGACTCAAAATGAAACTTGAGAGGGAAAATTTCAAAGGCTTAAAAAAAGGTTTTTCTTTAAAAAAATTCTCCAAACGTGCAGTCTAGAGATCTTTAAAATCATGTCTAAACTTTATATAGTTTAAACTATATGAAAGTTAAAAATTTTACAAAAAATAATGGCAAACCTGTGAGCAGAAGTCTGAACTTCAAACAGCCATTTCTAGGGCATTTTTTCACCGAAATGTGTGCTCCAATATACCACCAAAACCGAGAAGAGCTGAAATTTCCCAATTTGAAGTCAATTTTTGCACAGGTGCTTCCTGGTTCACGTTATAGGCCAATTTGTAAAATCTTGGGCGTTAGTGACAGAACAGGTTGAGTTCTTCATTAATGATTAAGATTGGTTAGAGGACAGTTTTAAAGGTCTGTTGCAATCTGAAAGTGAAGAAAATAAACTTGGGGTTGTTTTCATATCTTCTCAAGACCATTTTAACTGATTTGTTATTTTTCCCCAAGTTCATTTTTACACCAAAATCAGTTACTTTTCTCATCATCAGATTTTGAGATATTTTGATGCCTTTGAGAGGTGGAATGAAGAGGACCTGATATGCAGTTATAGAGAGAAGTTAGAAAGAAGCTTTGATTCTTCTAGGGAAGGATTTCCAAAGGGACAAGTGTCAATTGCAAATTGAATCTAGGAATTTCCTTCTCCATACATATTCTTTCTTCTTCTCTAAAAAGGGGTTGTTGGTTGGTTTTCAATTTCCAGTTCTTGGAGCTCTGCTCAGGCTGTGAAAGCCACACACCCAGCATTTCTCTATTGTATTGAATAGCATTTCATGTTTTATGTAGATAGTTCTAGTCTATTAGATGATTTATGAGTTAGTTTTTGTACATCTCTCATGTATTCATTTTCAAGGAGAATGAATAAAGCATGGTTTGTACATCTCTCATGTATTCATTTTCAAGGAGAATGAATAAAGCACAGTAAAGGTTTCCAAATTTGATTTGAATCTTGTCTCCTATTTATGGATCAGTATGGTTTTCTAGTCTATGATCAAATACCATAGATTAGGTTGCATTCCATTTAGGAATGTATTTGATTGAAATATCTTGCTAATGGAACAAAGAGCCATGTAATTGCTTGGTGTTTATCAAAGGTTTTACAGATTTCATGAAAGGATTGTCTGAGTAAGAGATTCAGTTTTCATGCAGATTGTCTATTCACAAGGTGAAAGATAGATCAGGGATCTTGATGTAGGGATTATGTCATAGATTTCAATGAGATGTACGGTTGCAATTCATTTAATTACCCAATAGATAAGGCACTGATCATAGATAGGATTATTAAATTTTGTTGCTCATACTTGGGTCTTGTTGTCATCAATCTATTAAATCATTTTCATTCTATGTTGAAAGGTATTCAAAGTATAACCCGCACTTAGCTTTCCAGTTTCATGAGTCATGTTCCTAGCTATTTCATGCTTGTGATCTCCTGGTTAAGCATAGAAGAATTAGGGGTTTTATCTTCTATTCTAGATCCTGACTATGCTTATTGCATTGGTCACATAGTCAGATCTTAAGAGGTTCACCCACCTAGGTTTTGTAGAGCCTGAAGTGCAGAAGGAGTATAGCCTTATAGTTGGCCCAGGTTCTTGGTGAAGTGTGTCCATTATTGGAGATAGCTGCACATAGATGCATTATTTCCTTGCATACTTGGTTGTTCAAATTTTGTTAAATCGGGAGCCAACACCATCAATAAGCTTTTTTTCTAAATTGTTAACCCTTCAACATCACATCTCTTCCAATTGCACTATCCCCATAGAGCCCCTCTATTCTTTCTATGTATTCAACCTATTTGTTCCCCTATTGTCTTGACAAAACCTCTTTAACCTCCTCATATTATGGGGAGTCAGATAAAGAAGGATATACATTCCAAGAATATCCAAATCAGTGATAACATGTTGGTAATATAACATGAAGTTCCAATTATCTGATCCTGAAGGGGGATTTATGATAGTTAAATCTCTTTCAAGATCCTAAGAATCTAGATATTTTTCTCTGAGAATTATCACCCATAATTTATTGGAACAAAGATAAATACTTCACACCAACTTTGATCCTAAGGCTACATTCATCAAATAGCAATCCTGTTATCTAGCTCCACCATATTATTTAGGCTAAGATGTCCTCTCCCAAGCCAATAAAGGGAGTTTATCTTCTTCACCTACCCCATTCCAAAAAAATATATGCATCCTCTTTCCTCTTACTCTAGAGACTTTCTTAGGGATATTCATACACAACATAGAGAAAATAGGGATTGTTGACCCCACAAATTTTAACATCATAATATGGGCATCTAAAGTAAGTCACCTTCATCTCCATTCATCCATCTTTTTTACACACTTGTCCACCAAATTTTTCCAAAGATCAGCCTTATTTCTCCGTTGGAATAGAGCAATGCCCAAAATTTACTTGGAAAAGATCCACATCGAATATTCAAAATCCTTCCAATAGCTCTTTGCCTGCACACCAGGACATTAAAAAAGAAAATTGCAGACTTATTCCAACTAATTTCTTGACTCAATACCCTGCTGTAGAGATTGAAAGTTCCATTCATCACTCTTTCTTCACTTTTTGAAGCTTTTCCTTCTAAGAAATTATAATCTACAAATTATAGATGAGAAACAACCTCCAAACTTTATACAACCTTCACCTCCTTTCATGATCCTTTATCTCTCTTCCTAGCAATCCATCTTCCTAAAACCTTATCCATTGTTATTAAAAAAATAAGGATAGGGGGTCCCCTTGTCTAATTCCCTTCTCTAGCTCAAAAACCCCTTACAGACTTCCATTCACCAAGATTGTAGAATACAGGGTAGAAATACATATCCCCACCCAATCCACCCATCTCCTATCAAACCCAAACTTCAAAAGAACTTTTAGCATGAATTCTCTATCCACCTTGTCATAGGGTCACTTTGTATCAAGCTTTTCCATCATTTTCTCTATTTTCCCTATCCTAATAGTATGGATTATTTCATGAGTTATAATTACCCCCTTCATAAATGGATCTACCCAAAGGAAACCCACTTTGTTTAAAGGAAATAACTGAGTCAAGAACTTCTTTTAACCAATTTTTCATAACCTTTGATATAACCTTGTAAATGATGTTACATAAAGATATCAATCAAAAATCCTCAAATTTTTCCAAAGCATCTCTTTTTAGGACTAAGGAAATGAAGGTATTATTTAGATCTTTTAAAACAAACCCTCTGCAGTGATATTCTTCAACCAACTCTCAAATATCCCTATCCACCAAATCCAAAAACTCCTAAAAGAAGAGTTCTAGAAAACCATCTTGGTCTAGGGCTTTCTCTTTACCTAATCTCTAGAGGTCTATCTTTACTTCTTCCATGGTAACCTTATATAATAACATCAGATTATGTCCCCTTGACATCTAGATAGGGATAACATTCAAGACCTCGTCTACTTAATATTCATTTGGCTAACCTCTAAGTCCTCTTCTTTGGGAAAAAGAAACCACTTTCTTATTGACATCCACTAGATCCTACACCATCATTCCATCTTCAACTTTATGTAGTAAATCTTATAAAGAACCCTTCACATTCTTATAGAATTATGAAAAAAAAAATTATTTCTATTGTTGGAATTAACAATGGGAAAGTAAGTTCTAGATGGGGGGGAGGGGGTGAATCAACACTTTAAACTTTTACCTCTAAAACATTTCAGCATACATCCATCTCAAAACTTAACATGTAAACTCAAATATGTAACCATTCATCACATCCAAAACATGAAATAAATCAACACATAACACATGAGATTTTGGTTACCCAGAACCCCTCCAAGGACAAGGTAAAACTGGGGTGGGGATGACACCCACAAATCTTCACTACTATATTTGTAAAGTGTGGCTTGTTATGGCTACAATGTTTTGGTCATAAACTATGATCTACCCTATCAGAGGTCTGCCATGTTAAAGGCTTCTAGAGACTGTTAGGTCTTACCTTGCTAAAGGATTTTGACTCAAAATAAATTAAGCACCTGATTAAGAGATTTACAAAAGCCTATTAAGATTACTATATTAAGAGATTCACTCAGTATCACATGTTAGAATGATCTAGCACTTGATCCTTTAGTTAGAATGTTACTACTTGATGTTATATCTCCTCTTTACTAGTTATCTCTTGATCCTCTTGAATAGATCTATCTTCTCTGACTTATCACTACTTGTCTTTATTCCTCTCAAACTAATTCTTTATTCCAAAACTTTGTCTTAGCCATCTTCTCCATGCTCTTTCAAACCAGATACTCTCCTTAGTATCCTCCTTTACAAATTTATCTTTCCCTTAGGGTTTCCTTCTTTTATAAGCATCATGGAGACGAAATTAGGTTTGAATCAATAGTTGTGGTTGATTCATATTACTGCCTAATGATTCCCTTAATCTGATTAGATGCATGCATAGCATAGGGATGCATAATATGACTCCCTCCTTATTCCTTATAATCAAAAATTCATGTTCATGTTGGCCAAAAATGGTTTACATATAGAATTTTGTTTCATTACAAACATCTATGACATAAACTATTCACTCAACATCCATAGGCTCCAATGCTTGGCCTTCACTATCCACTATATATTGATATTCAACTTCTAAATAGCTTGACACATTACGTTTGCTTAGCACCTGTATCACTTGACACACTCTGATTACTCGACATCTAAGTGACTTAGCACACACTCTCATATTTTTTGGCATGTATTGTCTAGAGACTTATGGTCAGCATGCTCTATTTGCTTGACTCACACTTATCACACAACTCACTCTGATCACTCTACATGTACTATTCAATAATGACTAAGTGTTTTTGTGACTGCCTTGTCAAAACCAAAATGAGATTAACAATCTCCACCTTTGATATGAGTGGAAAAAATAATTTGTCATGGAATATACATACTTGTCTCATGTATAAGCTAGACAATGTATCTTCTATGCCTGGCTCATATGCAAAAAATCCAAAATTTCAAAATTTGCAAAAATGTTAAAGTTACCTTAATAATTTTACTCCCCCTAAGTAAATGCTTCATTTCATTTCTATGACTCCTCTTGACTAAATATTTACCTTGACAATCTTCAAAGTTTTCAAAATTTATAATCCACCTTTTGACACTTATGTCATTTGGGTGGTACACTTATAGTGTGTTTATCCAAAAATGGCTTTGATGTAGAGATTCGATCCAATCTCCAAATTTGCATAATCTTCTATCATTCTTTATGAACATAGATTACATGCTCTCAATATTCCTATACTCCAATAATAACAATGCATTTCTAACTATCTTTCTCTAGACACACCATACTAGTTAAAACATAATTCAATTTAACATTCTTCTATTCTAGATAGACTCTTACTCAGAGATGCATAACTTTTAAACTAGATAAAATTTTCTCAATCACTCTGGTGACAATGGGTGTAATTAGCATTAGAAAACCATATCCAATTTTGAGGAAAATCCAATGGTTCATTTGAGAGATATGTGTCTCATGCCGAGACCATTTTTTCTATCATACATACAACCAAAAACAATAACAACACTTCCCATTAGCAAAACCTGATAATCTTCAACACAGTTAGAAGGGACCAATTTATTAGCAACCTATTTAATTTCACTCAATCCCCTTTAAGAATCTATAACATGATTTTTTCATGCTCTTCCATTTAGAAACTAACTATCCATGAATTGTAACCGAATACACATGTAGCAAATCAAGAATTGATAAAGAGAAAACTCGGCAAAATTGAAACTCTATTAAATATATGCTTCAATGAGAAAAACAATTTGCAAATTACAATTATGTGGCTCTTGTAAGGAAACTTGGAAATAAAGAATATAACCATTTCCACATAACCCATAATAGATCTAAAATAAATATGAAATTAAAATCCACATACAAGAGAATAGACAACATACCCACAAAATTGTGACACAAGATATACCTTGGGAAACCCTCATTGAGGGAAAAAACCTAGCCTCCAAAAGCATCCATCACCATATATTATTCAGCAAAAAATACCATTGCCATACAACCATGGAAGCCTTCATGGCCATAGCCACAACCGAGCAAACTATGTGAACAAGCATGAATCCACACATCCCATGCCATGCTTCCAACCTTCACAAATGCTCCCTTGGCTAACCTGTCAAGCCTTGTCCCGCTTGACTCTTGCTTTTTGTCTTCTCCTTGTCACTCTCTCCAACAACTACCCTTGTGGCTGCTTATATAGTAGCAAGTCCCACAAAACCACTAAGTGGTATTACATAAACCATGTGCTAAAACCATGTGCTACCTAACCCACTGACCCCACATTTAATATTGGGCATTTAATTCTTTTCCCCAATATTAAATAATTACATAAAATATTATCACAATGTTACAATACAACTCATCAAAAAATATTCCATGGGAATATTTACATGTTGCACGCCCATCTAGATGCAACATTACATAATAAAATAAAATAATAAAATATAACAATATTATGCAATGTGTGCAACACCCATTATCTCAACAATCTCCCACTTGTTGTATACATTGCATAGGGTCAATCCGTAGCCACATAAATGAACAAGGGAACAATCCCTCCCAGCACATCCACCATCATGGATCAAAATATACCAAGTGCTCCATCCTGGTACCCACAACAAAATCAAAGTATCCAACATCTCAAATATGAATGATCTCACCTCCTATTATGCCACTGCTACTGGACATACATAGAAGCCATCCAAAGAGAAAACCACCCAACCTATCGCATTAGAAGATCATAAAATCTTGTACCAACTGAAATTCCAAGCACAATAACCTGATCCAAAGGTAATCACATGTATCTGTAGTTGTCAAAATATCCATAACTGAAATAGCACCCACAACAAGTGCCAAACCCATCCAACTATCCATACCTCAAAGGTATAACAAGTGAATCTCATATCACCGACATATCCAATCTATAACCTGCAATCACAAGCCTCAAGAGCAATACTTACCACATACATACCAAGAAGCTCCCACTGCAAAAGATAATGTCAAATCTATAACCAATCCACTCACAACATCTCAAAGAAGTTAATCCATGTAGTATCAAGGACATCCACAATACATAAACTGATATTTTGCAAAAACAACTCTCATAACAAGTCTCCAATAGTCTCTCAAATTCTCCACAACCAACAGAAGAAAGAGAAAGTAATAACTGTGTCATCTCTCACATGACATACATGAGCACAAACCAGTGATCACAATCTCCAACCAATCTCAAATCCAATGTAGTCAAAACTGAACATCCAAGAAGATAACCAAGACCAGAGAAACCATGCAAATCATAACCTGTATCATGTCCTTCTACACACATCTCTAGATGTAAGCTGTGCAAGTATGATCTCCTCCATAAAACCCCAACAAGAAGCCTCAACAACACCCATACCATACCATATAACTAGTCATGGATGTAAGCCTCTCACAAGAAGATCAAACTCAATAAACCCATTCCTAAACCAAAGAATAAACATTCCTAATCCAAAGAATATGCCCAATATAAAACCATCTCTCAAATTAACCCTCCAGAACTAACTCATGTACCATAGCTCAAGATCCATATCCATGAAAGACAAGCATAAATATAATGCAACTAAGAGAAAATAATGGGCTATACCTCTCAAGTAGCAAACCGCTGAGTAGACCAAGAGTGGGGAATGAGAATGCTCATCAAGATACCCAAGTCTCCAACCAAGACTCATCTAAGAACAATCTCCTCTCAATTCCATATCAAGTGACTGCCCCTCGGACTTTTTGTTGAAACCATCAACCATCCCAACAAATACTTCTCTAATCCAAGAGAAATCAGCGTCACCACTATCTCTAAGTATCCATGAGCACCTATAACCAATCAATCCATGCCAAATCCAAATGCAACATAGCAATATCATGAAGTATCCAGCTTATGATCAGTGTACTCAATACCAAGAAACTAAACCAAGATCAATGTCAAAGTTCCAACCATGGCCTCAGGAACATAAACATGACAACATGATCTTACCATCTTAACTAAAGAGATAACATGCTCCACATGAACACACCATAACATGTCACAACTCTAAACGCGTATCAAGAGTATACCATGACATAGTAATGAAACCATCCTCATACCAAGGATAACATGCCAAATAAAATAATATAAACCACACCTTTTCCAAGAACGCTGTGAGTCCTCAAGATGCAACCATCTCCATACACCATGAAGAAAACCATCTCCACATACTAGGAAGAACCATCGCCATACACCATGAAGATAATCAAGAACTCCATGAGTCCTCAAGATCTAACCATCTTCATACACCATGAAGATAACAAGTACACCATGCAAATGTGAAAGACGCTTCTGCAGCAGCAGGATCTAAGACAAACCTCCAACATCTGCAAACACTCAATAAATATTGTATTTGCTTCTGGGTGTGATTGTGTATGTTTTTATGGATTGTGGAAATCTGTTACAATTAACTCAATAAATATATCAATGCCAACAACTCTCACTCAACCATGGTACCAAGTCACCTATGGCATCATAAAATCCATCCTCTCCAAACCAAGAAGATATAAACCAAACCAAGAACTAATCTTGCATTGTCACCCCATCACTGTCACAAGATCCCACTAAACCATGTATCCAAGCTATCCATGACATCATGATGAAAACCCATCCTCTAACCATGAGAATCAACCAAGGCATCAAACCATCAAAGAACTCAAAAGTGCACATCATGAGCTCCTTAAAAGAAACCAAATAACCATGATCCTTAACCAAGAAGATATACCACCATAACTGAATCAAAAAATCCAAGCTAATGAACATCAAGGATGTACCTATATATCCAATCATGTCATGCCAAAATCCATGACACCATGATCACATCCATAAACCGAGCATTTGGCTCTCAATATGTCCAACCTGTCAGCATAAAATAGTCAACCACAATCCTCCACCATGACTGTACCTGGTAACAACATCTCATCCCTTCTACATGAAGAAAATAGTAAATCATGTGACTTAGGGCATAGAAAACCCAAATCCAAGCCACCAATCTGAATATGCATCAATAACAAAAGATCAATGGGCAAAGACAACCCATAACCAAGCTATAAATGCAACATGTAAGTATAGACCACTTACAACACTGCACAACTTGTAGACCCAACAAGTCATCATGCATATCCAAACCAAACACTGATAACCATATCATCATCAGACCAATCTGAAATATGAACTGACTATACAATGACATCAAATCTTAAATCTCCAATGCCATAAACTCACAATGTTACCATAGTTAAAATATATCTATAAGCTATTTAGATAAATATATCACCAAATAAATCATGCCAAACCTACACCAAATCTGAACCAATGTGTAGAGCTCTCCAAGAGCTTTCCGTTGACTACTTGAAGTCCAAAATCTGACTCCGTATGCCCAAGTTATGCCCTAATCCGTGCTCAAAATAAATAACATCTAAATTTAGGGCTCTTAATACCTCACAAAATTTTAAAATCATAGAACCAAACCTACACCATCTTGTAGTGCTCTGAATTAGCTTTCCAATGCCTATAAGAACTCTAAAATTTGATATTGTGAGAGAAAGTTATGGTTGTTTTACTAAGACAGTCTTTTTACCATTTTCATTACAATTTTTCATTTTTTATTTTTTCAGTGACGAAAATTCCGACGGGATTAAATTTCACGGCCATCATGGGATGAAACCAAAAAACTCTTTCATTTCTTTTGAACATGGCCAAACTAGGGCATATTATATATCAAATTTTATGGAAATGTCGACCTGGATCTAATGGTGAGGTCTTTTTTTTACCTAGGAGGTCATTTCTGCAAGCTACCCCCCAAAACCCTCATTTAAATGAAACATCCGAAAAAAAATTTTGTCCAACAATTTCACATGCCCAAATCTTTTAACATCCCATCATAACAACAAATCCAAAACCCTCAGATCTACAATAATTAGTCATATATCTTGCCCTTTCTTTTATCCTCTCATGTATTCCCATGGATTCAATCTAGGGTTACAATAATAAAAACTAGGCTCTGATACCACTTGTAAGGAAACTTGGCAATAAAGAATATAACCATTTCCACATAACCCATAATAGATCTAAAATAAATACGAAATTAAAATCCACATACAAGAGAATAGACAACATACCCACAAAATTGTGACACAAGATATACCCTGGGAAACCTTCATTGAGGGAAAAAACTCAGCCTCCAAAAGCATCCATCACCATATATTATTCAGCAAAAAATACCATTGCCATACAACCATGGAAGCTTTCATGGCCATAGCCACAACCGAGCAAACTATGTGAACAAGCATGAATCCACACATCCCATGCCATGCTTCCAACCTTCACAAATGCTCCCTTGGCTAACCTGTCAAGCCTTGTCCCGCTTGACTCTTGCCTTTTGTCTTCTCCTTGTCACTCTCTCCAACAACTACCCTTGTGGCTGCTTATATAGTAGCAAGTTCCACAAAACCACTAAGTGGTATTACATAAACCATGTGCTAAAACCATGTGCTACCTAACCCACTGACCCCACATTTAATATTGGGCATTTAATTCTTTTCCCCAATATTAAATAATTACATGAAATATTATCACAATGTTACAATACAACTCATCAAAAAATATTCCATGGGAATCTTTACATGTTGCACGCCCATCTAGATGCAACATTACATAATAAAATAAAATAATAAAATATAACAATATTATGCAATGTGTGCAACACCCATTATCTCAATAGCTCTCTAGTAGTATGAAGTATCTATCTATTCACTTCAACTCCCTATCGACTTATATGTCTCTTATTACAATAATGTTCATTTAATAGACCATGTTTGGTGATTACAAACCTATCAATGACTCTATGACCATTCGTATTCCCATGTTTGGAATCTTGATTACAATTATTATGAAATATCTTTCTCAATACAATAATGTAGATTAATAATCTCATGATCTTTAAAAAACTAACATAATGATTTAATCTAAATTCTTCGGTGAAGGTGGTGTCAGGCACTAGGCTTGTGCACTTGCATGATGATTCCTAATGTGGAATCCCAATTATCTCTTGTCGCATCTATAGTTTGAAATTAGATTTCTAAAATTGTAAATGCATTTCCACAATCCATAGAACTAATCTTGTGCTTCTAGATTTAGATTGTGTGAGTATTTTTTAAGCCATCATTTTGGGTCACACTTTGTGAACCATCATCAGGGTAGTAGAGCAGTAAGGAGTTGAGAAGTGTGCAGGTTGTAGAGATGGAGGAGACTTAAAAAGAACAGAGAGAAGGAGGGAGAGAGGGAGTGGTACAAAGTGAAAATCGAGGAAAAGAGATAAAAAGGATGAAAAAGTTGAAAGAAAGGCTAAGAGGGACAAAGACCATAGAACGAGAGAGGAACAACATAATAACTAATAAAGAAATAGCAATAATAATAATAATAATATCTATATTCCTAATACCAAACCAAAAACACAACCATCATAATAATAATAATAATAACACTATATATATATATATATATATATATATATATGTATGTATGTATGTATGTATGTATGTATGTATGTATGTATGTATGTATGTATACACACACACACACAACCAAACCCAAGAATATAAATATAATTATTAAATAAATAAATGGAAACAAGAAAATGCAAAAAAAGAGAAAGGAAACTAGTTAGCCAAAAAGAAGAAGAATAAAAGCGATATATATATATATATATATATATATATATATATATATATATATATATATATATACGTATACATATGTATATATACATATGCATACGTATACATATGCATACGTATACATATGCATACGTATACATATGTATACCTATACATATGCATACGTATACATATGTATACCTATACATATGCATACGTATACATATGTATACCTATACATATGCATACGTATACATATGTATATATACATATGCATACGTATACATATGTATATGTATACATATGTATATATACATACATATGTATATATACATATGTATATGTATACATATGTATATATACATATGTATATATACATACATATATATACATATATATATATGTATATATACATATATATGTATATATATGTGTATATTATATGTATATATATGTGTGTATGTGTATATATATGTATGTATGTATGTATATATACATGTACATACACACACATATATATGTATGTATATATATGAGTAAAATATAAGAAAAATAAAATAAAATAAAATAAATATAAGCATAATGATATATAAATATATGAATTTAAAAAAAAAGATTAATTTTTTTTAAAATAATATATATATAATAATAAATAAATATCATAACAAAATAATAAAATATCTAGAAATATATATAAATATATATACATATATATATATATATATATATATGTATGTATGTATGTATATGTATATGTATATGTATATGTATATGTATATGTATATGTATATTTATATGTATATATATATATACATATACATACATATATATATGTATATCCATATACATATATATATATATATATGTATATACATATACATATACATATACATATACATATATATATACATATATATATATATATATACATATATATATATATACATATATATATATATATACATATATATATATATATATACATATATATATATATATATATATATATATATATATAAGAAAATTAATTAATTGAAAGAAAATTAGAATACTAGAAAATAAATTGTAAATAATAATATATACTTACATACAAACAAAGAAAAAAAAATTATTTGAATAAATGGGAATAATAAGTTAATTGTGTGTGTGTGTGTGTGTGAGTGTTTGAGAGTAAAAAAAAATTATATACATATAAGCATAATGATTTATAAATATATGACTAAAAAATAAGTTAAAATATATATATATATATATATATATATATATATATATATATATATATATATATATATATATATATATATATATATATATATATATATATATAATTACAAAATAATAAGATATATCTTATTATGTATGCATGTATATATGTATATATATGTATGTATATATGTATATATATATATGCATAAAATATTAAAAAAAAAAAAAATTAGTTGCAAAAATAAGAATACTAAAAAATTAGTAAATTATAATATATACATACAAACAAACAAAGAAATAAATGAATTTAATTAATTGAATAAGTGAGAATAATAAATAAAAATAAGTGAAAAATAATAAAAACTTTTAAAAAATCAAGAAATAAATAAAAATAAAAATAAGTGAGAAAGGCCAAGACAAAGATGAGGGGACACCCAGGCGACCTAGAGGGATGGCAAAAAAGGAAGGGGCCACGACCCAAGGAAGCGAGATGAACCTGGGTCAAACAATCGACACAGAGGAGGGAGAGGGAGAGAGAGAGAGAGAGAGAGAGAGAGAGAGAGAGAGGCATAGAGAGAGCCATCAAGTGGGCAGGCAACCATGGGGATTGATGGAGAACAAGGGATGCCACAAGGAGCTTAAAGACCACCCTTAATCTCGGTTAAGGTTAGAGGGATGGTTGAAGATCTCAATAGCCTCTTTAAGCTTCCTTTTAAAGAAATTGTCTTCCTTCGAAAGGATGAGGGTTCTATCTAGGCAGATGTGGTGCTTTGTGGAGGATGAGTGTTTCGCTAAGGCTGATTTAAGCACACCTTCATGCTTGATATCAGCATCATTCTCTTTGATCCCAATAATGAAAGAGCGGCTAGTCTCCCCAATGTAAGGAGAGACACATGAACACAACACCTTATAGACCCCAAAACACAAAAGATTATCTCTGGAGTCTTTGAGGGGAGGGAGATGATTTTTGAGGGTAGACATGGGTTTGAAGGTGCATCTAAGACCTTTCTTAGGGAGGATTTTGGAGATTTTATAGGAAATACCTCCAATGAAATGAATAGATACAAAAGTCGGGGGTAATGCCTAGGAGGGGGTAGGGGTTGTAGCATATAGGAATAAGGTTTTGGCTCAGAGGAAGGCTCTGGAGACTTTCCTATTGGAGTAGCCATTAAGTCTGAAGACTTGACGAAGATGAGCTAGCTCTTGGTTTAAATTATGCTCATCACAGATACGATAGGCTCTCAAAGCCAAAGTTTTGAGGATGCCACCCTTTTGGTGTAGGTGGTGGTGGGAGGAAGCATGTTCAAATAAAGATCAATATGGGTGGCCTTGTGAAAAACCCAATGACCCAAGGATTAGTCAAGTTTTTTAAGGAGGAGGACATCTAAGAAGGGTAACTGGTTGTTAGCCTCTAACTCCTTGGTGAAAGTGATACAAGGGTTGATACGATTGAGATGAGTGTGGAACTCTTCTAATTTTTCAAGACCATGAGGCCAAAAAATATTGTTGTCATCGACATATCGTTTCCACCATTTAGGCTTGAGGGGAAAGGAATGCAAAGCAATACCTTCAAAATGTTCCATGAACAAGTTGGTGATAACAAGGGAGAGAGGGGAGCCCATGGCCACACCGTCAACCTACTCATAGATTACACCCTAGAAAGAAAAGAAGGCAGAACACAAGCATAACTCAACTAAGGAGGCAATCTCATCATTCACTTTGTGGTTGATGATATTAATCGAGTCAAGAATTGGCACCATGGTGAAGAGAAAAACAATGTCAAAGCTAACCAAGATATCGTTACTATTCACCCAATTCACCTGAGACATCAAGCTAGATAGTAACAATATCTTGGTTAGCTTTGATGTAGTTTCGCTCTTCACCAAGGTGCCAATTCTTGACTCAATTAATATCATCAAGCACAAAGTGAATGATGAGATTGCCTCCTTAGTTGAGTTATGCTTGTGTTCTACCTTTTTTTTCTTTCCAGGGTGTAATCTATGAGCAGGTCGATGGTGTGTCCATGGGCTCCCCTCTCTCCCCTATTATCGCCAACCTATCGATGGAACATTTTGAAGGTATTGCTTTGCGTTCCTTTCTCCTCAAGCCTAAATGGTGGAAATGATTTGTCAATGACACCAATATTTTTTGGCCTAATGGTGTTGAAAAATTAGAAGAGTTCCACACTCATCTCAATGGTGTCAACCCTTGTATCACTTTCACCAAGGAGTTGGAGGCTAACAACCAGTTACCCTTCTTGGATATCCTCCTCCTTAATAAACTTGATGGATCCTTGGGTCATCGGGTTTTTTGCAAGGCCACCCATACTATTCTTTATCTTCATGCTTCCTCCCACCACCACCTACACTAGAAGGGTGGCATCCTCAAAACTTTGTCTTTGAGAGTCTATTGTATTTGTGATGAGGATAATTTAAACCAAGAGCTAGCTCATCTTTGCCAAGTCTTCAGACTTAATGGCTACTCCAATAGGAAAATCTCCAAAGCCTTCCTCCGAGCAAAAACATTCTTCCTATCTACTCTGAACCCTACCCCATCCCAGACACTACCCCCCACTTTTGAATCTATTCCTTTCATTGGAGGTCTTTCCTATAAAATCTCCAAAATCCTCCTTAAGAAAGGTCTTAGATGCACCTTCAAACTCATGTCTACCTCAGAAACCGTCTCCCTCCCCTCAAAGACTCCAGAGATAATCTTTTTTGTTCTGGGGTCTATAAGGTGTTGTGTTCATGTGGCTCTCCTTACATTGGGG